>OZ024887.1:48187411-48787411 GCA_964017195.1 Siderastrea radians | reverse complement strand
AAGCTTATTGTCGATAAATAACGCAATGATTGTTCACACAACCGAACACTGAGTCACGTCATCGAGAGAGAAAGCCTTAAATGAAAATGTCTTACCTTTACAAATTCAGATCCATTAGGGTTTATCGTTTTTGTCTCTGTATCCATGACAATAATAGATTGTTCAACGGGCTTCTCACTCGAATTGCCCACCAATTTCGATGTAACGAAATAGAAATTCACAGAAACAAAGAAGAGCCAGCAAACCAGAAAATATTAAAATATGGACTGTAACACAATAGCTGACAAAAACAAGAACCTGATTGGCCAATGGCAACAATAGAGCATTGCAATATGATGTTTTTCTAGTTCTCACGCAACGCTTGACTGGAATAATTACGCGAAGGTTAGCACTATTTTTAACGAAAGTTCCCAACAGCTCGCACAAACCGCCATTTCAGGTTTCTTTCTTGCATAAGAGGCGCGAGACGCGCATGATATGCAGTTCAGTGAAGAGTGACCGCTGACTAGGTTCCGCGGTCAGCTGAGACTCAGCTGAGTGGTTCCGCAAGTTGTGCAAAGACAAACCCTCAAAAACTGAAAAATTCCATGCCTGTGATAGGGCGAACTTTGTTTACGTCGAAAGTCTTTGATCTCTGCATTACCATGAATCGTCTCGGCAAACAAAAACATGCGTTAAGTTGAAAGAGACCGCCACGTTTCGTAAATGTGACAAACATGAAAGGGAAAGGTGCCAAAATATGGCCGTGGTGCTTGGCGTTTTTGCCTCTGCATCCATCACAATAATGGATTACTTAGCGGGTTTCTTACTCGAATTGGCGACGATTGTCGTCAGTATCGAAATAAAAATTCACGGAAACAAAAAAAGCTAGCAATCCAGAAAATACTTTTATAAAATAGCGAGCAATACCTGGGAAAGTAATATATTAATAGCTAACAAATGGCATGGTTTTTTAAACAAAATTTTTAATAAAGTCCTCAAGTCCTCAGCTTCTACATTCGCGTTTAAAAAGACCAACCCAGCAATTATGCAAGTTGAACGCGTCCTTGCAAGGCTTTGTATGTGAAAAATGGTTAAGTCGCTTTAACTAGAAAGTCAAAGCCGTAAAAAGCCGTGACTATAATTGTGGTTTGATAGAAGGAATTTTTGAGCGGACAAGGATGTCCTTTAATGATTTTTCCTTCCTGTAGAATACAATCGGTTCGTGTTTAAAGATTTGAACAAGCCCTGGCGGGTTCTCGGATAATGTGCCATTGTTTAATGAGAATCTTTTTAAGATTCGGTACAGCCGGAATATATAAAGTTGTGACAAACGGTAAAATCTCATTTCTTTGTTTTAATAGGTTTAGACCGTAGAGCCTCTCTCGAACTTCACTGAGCCGGCATGTTTTTAACGAGCGTGACTCGATAGCCTCTTTTGTAGAGTCTTTGTTCGAAGTCTCGTTTAAAATTCTCGAACTGAGTTCTCTTTGACCGAATTAGTACGTAAGAGGCGTAATGCTTCTCCCTTGATAAAACCCTTTTAGTGTTTAAAGGCTGGCGGGTGGAGATGTGAGTGTATTGAAAAGTTTCGGTCGGTTTGAAACGAGTCCGTATGTCTAGAATTTAAAGAGTTGAGAAGCGTGGTCCTTTACAAAACTCTGTGTCAAGGAAAACAGCCTTTGAAGATGACAATTAATATGTAAATTTGATCGTAGGATAGCAGGAATTGAATTAGCGAAGTCAACAAACGTCTTTACTTCTTCTGCTGGTATATCCCATAGGGAGAAAATGTCATCAATGGATCTTTTCCAGACAAACGGTTTGATCGACTAGCTTCTGGGAGTCGTTCCTCGAAATCTGCCATGTAGATAACCGAGAAAGCGACAGCCATTTTAGTTCCCATAGCCGATGCCGTGTGTCTTTCATTAAATTTGAAAGAATTCTCTTCAAGTATGAGTCGCATTAATTCCCTTAGATATGTTACAGGAGTTGGAGGTTTTGACTCAGTGGCTTTCATATTGACGGCAAACTATATTTATTCCTTCTACATGAGGAATATTAGTGTAGAGGGAACTCAGTAACATCCAGGGTGGCTAGTAGAGTATTGTTTGTTATAGGCGTGTTTTCGATGAAGTTAATAAAGTCGGTGGTGTCTCTAAGGTATGATTTCTGTTTGATTGCAATGGGTTGTAAGAGTGAACCAACAAAACTTCGAGGAAAACTAGAAATACGCTCGGCTGGACCACTGCTCCCAAAGGGTCGGTACAAAACGTGGATCCCCCCCCCCTTTTGGTCCCCCATCTGGACCCCCAGTGGACCCCTTCTGGACCCCCTTCTGAACCCCCTTCTGGACCCCCTTCTGGACCCCATCTGGACCCCCTTCTGGACCCCCTTCTGGACCCCCATCTGGACCCCCCTTCTGGACCCCCCTTCTGGACCCCCTTCTGGACCCCCTTCTGGACCCCCTTCTGGACCCCCTTCTGGATCCCCATCTGGACCCCCTTTTTTCCTGCAAAAAATAATAGTTTGGCAAATGTTCAGGACATTTTTTGTGCAAATATGAGTAATTGCCCCTGCAAGGATTAAAACCAGAGAAGGCATAATTGCAGTCCCACATGAATAGGGAGATTCATTCATTCATTCATTTAACTTTATTTAAACATGGTTAAAACACCAGGCCTTCAAATCATAACAAATTAAAAACATAATTCGGTAAATTGTGATCGTCCGGGTGAGTGTAGTCCTGAGAAGGACTGTTTAAGGTGACATTGACTGACGTTTCGACAACCTGAGCGGAAGTCATCATCAGAGTCAAGTGAACTGTGAATCGTCAGTAGATGTTATAAGTCTCTGGTCGTTGTCCTGATTGGTCGACGATCTCGTGATGTTATTGGTCGTCTGTCAGTTAAGCCGTGATGTTATTGGCTGTGAAGACTGTAAAACGTGATTGGTGCGTTTCGATCCGTCTTTCGTTAGTCAAATGTCCGTTGGTCTATTGTTAGTCAAATAAGTCGGTTTGTCTATTGTTTGTCTGTCTTGTTATTGTCAGCAATCAGTCGTTTGTAAGGTGCAGGTAGCTGTTGGCAACGGTTCAGTGGTGTTTGTTCTAAGTTAGTAAACCAGCTTTCCAGACTGATTCGTTGATAGTAGTCCGTACTGTAGGTAACGCATTCAGCAGAGTCCCAGTCGATTCTGTGGTTTGTTTTTAAAAACATTAAAAACAATTAGCGTAATTGTTTTATCATGATTTTCATATTTGAAGAACATTCTCTCAGTTTTAGCGTAATTAAAAACAATTAGCGTAATGGACTGCATATCAATTTACGTGTACTTATCATCTTTGCTAAGCTAAAAGTATAAATTCTAAATACAAACAATATAACTTCCAGAATTATTTATTAATTAATTGATAATAATAATTTGTACAAAGGGGTGCCTCCTTTTCATGAATGCCGTGTATCTGGACCCCTTCTGGTATTAAAAAATAATAGCTTGGCAAATGTTCGGGACACAGGCTTTGTGTGAAAGTGATTGGCCCTCCCCCCCTCCCACCCCAGGGTCTAAAACCCAAGGATGTTAACATCTCCTCCGAGCTATGGAATTTTTAAAGTCTAATTGTCATACTGTGCATTTTTAAGTTTTTTCGACGGAGTACAGAGGAAGTGATGCTTGAGCTCAAGCTGTGTTGAGAGACTGAGACAGCTGAGCCAGTTTTAAGATCTCTATTGTTATCAAATTTTCTCTTTATTGAACGCACTCCACAGTTAAAGCTAGATTTCAATTCTTTCGAAAGGATACTCGCACCAGACACTTATTCTCACCCTCTTACCCAAGGTCTTCGTTGTCCTTGACCAGTTCAGTGACGAATGACCAGTGCAGTAAGGATTTGAAGATTTGATCGAGGTACGAGATTGGTGTTCAGCTGTATGAATAAAATTTAGATGGAAATAATATGACATTTATCACAAGCAGGAATCACAATGACAATGGCTGATTGAATCTTGTGCAGTGAACTGATCATGGCCACCTTTCGCACCCACAATGTCTTTCCTGAGACCACCTTCCACGCCACCACGCCACTTGGATCGAGTTCCTGAAACCAAGATTTCTTCCTGCCATCTATTTATATACCAACATATATCGTCAATCTTTGTATGTTGCTATATCTTTTGTTCCTTTTGATACGTTCGTATGCATCTAAAGAGCACCAGTGCAACCCCACTATGATTATTGTAGCATCGTTTGGGGCAATTGGAACCAAAGCTGCCACTAAGCTGCAAAAACTACAAACTCGTGCTGCGCGAATCTTAACTTTCTCTTTTTATGAGGGCAGTGTCGACGACCTTTTTAAAATACTTGGCTAGAGAAAAACTAAATGTACAGCAGAAAATTCAACAGCTTCTATGTGGTTTATAAATCTCTGAATGGTCTTGCTCCAGAAAACCTGCGATAAAGTTCACGCCAGAAATCTTGAAAGAGTTTGTGCAAGTGAGCTCCCCCCCCCCGGGGCTCCCCCTTCCCCTTTTCAATGTTGTTTCTGACACTAAAGTGTTTTACCCCGGTTGTAGCCTTTTCACTGCCCCGCACCAACTTACTAAACAACAGCTTCAGCTACAGTGGTGCACGGTGCTGTGGAATGGCCTACCTGTCAAACTGCGGCAGGAACAAACTTACTAAACAACAGCTTCAGCTACAGTGGTGCACGGTGCTGTGGAATGGCCTACCTGTCAAACTGCGGCAGGAACAAACTTACTAAACAACAGCTTCAGCTACAGTGGTGCACGGTGATGTGGAATAACCTACCTGTAGTACCTGTCAAACTGCGGCAGGCACAAACTCTCACTAGCTTTAAATCCGGCAGTTACGTTTTCTTTGATAATTGTGCATAATTTTAGTTATTCATACACGGCATTCATGAAAAGCAGGCACCCCTTTGTACAAATCATTATTATCAATTAATTAACAAGTAATTCTGGAAGTTATGTTGTTTGTATATTTTGGAATTTATACTTTTAGCTTAGCAAAGATGATAAGTACGTGTAAATTGATATGCAGTCGACAACACTAATTATTTTTAATTTATTATCATTTGAAGAGGCCTGATGTTTAAATCATGTTTAAATAAAACTAAATGAATGAATGAATGAATCTTCCTATTCATGCGGGACTGCACCAAGTATGCCTTCTCTGGTTTTAATCCTTGCAGGGGCAATTACTCATATTTGCACAAAAAATGTCCTGAGCATTTGCCAAAAAAAGGGGTCCAGATGGTCCAGAAGGGGGTCCAGATGAGGGTCCATCCAGATGGGGGTCCACAAGGGGTCCACAGCAGGTCCAGATGGGGGGGGGGGGGTTCAAAAGGGGGGGTCCACGTTTTGTACCGACCCGCTCCCAAAGACTATTGGTCTGCCGACTGGTATTTTCTTGTGTATTTTAGCCGGTCAGCGTGTAGAATTCTGGTATGCGTGGTTGGTTTTGACCCTCGTTTAACCATTTGTAGGTCATTTTGTCGGTAGGTCCCGCAAGGTGTAAGTTGTATACGACTTCTTTGATTTACTGGAGGTATCTAGCACAATAGGCGAAGAAAGTGGTTTGTAGGACTTTAATATCATCTGATAGCTGCTGCAAAACCCTCTTCGATTTTTTGTGTAGTGTCAAGAATGATCGTGTTTGTTCCTTTGTCTGCTTTCTTAAGGTTAAGTGTGTCGTTCTTTTTTAGTGCGTTTACGGCAGCGCGTTCGCCTTGTGATATGTTGTCGGGTTGAGGATGGAAAACCATTGAAGCTATTTCTAGCTTTGTGTCTTCCAAGTACTGTTCTAAGGCAGCCGAAGGCTGTACTGGCGGCTGCCAATTAGATTTGACATGGACGGGATGAGGTTTGGTTTTCTTTTTGTTGGCGAACATGTATTTTAAACGCATAATCCTAGCAAACTGATTAAAATCCTTAAGAAGGGATTTGTGAGAAGTAGGAATTGGAGGATTCGGAATGAACTTAAGCCCCCTGGACATAGGGCGTCACTATGACACAATGAACGTGACTGAACAAAGCGACATGCTATCGTGTTACGCGTCTGGTGAAATTCTATCCGCAAGACAAAAGACTGAGCGGAGTCAGGAAACAAGGACTGTTGCTGCTGTTGGAGGGCTTCAGTAGCCTGGTTGTCTGCAGCTAGGTTCTTTTCCTGTCGGCGTATCATGAGCCAGGGGCACCCAACGACAATTTTCGGGAAAATATCTGTTCGGAAGACGATTTGAGATCTAGAATTTTCGGAACATTTGTTGTAAAATTTCTTGCTTGCCTGCCTCTTCTAGGATTTTCGAACATCTAAAATATGGTATTATAGCCCATTTTTTAACGGATTTCTACCCTTAAAAGGTCACCTAGAATTTTCGGGAGCCTTTTTCTGGCTAAAATTTTCGAAAAGGTAAGTTTTGATCCCTATAATTTTCGGATCACTAGACTTTCAGCTAAGAAATCCGAACAGATGAAAAGTTTTTAGGGGATAAAAATACGCCTATATCTACCATTTAAATACTAAAATACGTTCAATAATGCTAAGTTAAGTGGTTTTATTCTCGTTGGGTGCCCCTGATGAGCGCGAGGAGTTCTGATTGGGTGCAGATCCGGTTGAGGGTGGTCTGAAACTCCTGCATGGTGGAATCTCACGTGCGGTTTTGGTCTGTACTGGAGTCCGATCGGTCACATGTTCTTCTGCGCGTGTTCAGTCCCTGAGGACTAGTAACGATCTTTTGCACTTGGCTCGTCTGCCTTCTAGTGACGCTAGACAATTCCACATGGTTTTCTTAAAAGCCTCGTCGGTTATGGGCCGTTTCGGGGCTGGTTGGAATACTGGAATCTCGTCATGACTGGCTAAGTCACTGAATCGCTTTGGTGACTTGATTGGACTGATGGCGGGCGCCTGACCGTCAGCCATTTCTGTAAGGGCTTCGATGACTTTAGCATCGGATGTCGGATGGTGTGAGCGCCATGGATGCAGTTCTGAAGAGAACTGGTTTAAAGCTTTGTTATGCAAGACCGGTTTTGGAACCTTAAAAAAGGATCCTTCTTTAGTTGCTAAGCTTTTCTGTAACAGCTCTAAAGGCGAGCTAGTAACAATTCCGTGTTCGTTTTCAAGACTTCTTTTATAGTATGCCACTGTTAGAAGCAGTTTTTTGATTGGTTATTGGCCCCGCAGGCAAGTATAGTATGCCACTGTTAGAAGCAGTTTTTTGATTGGTTATTGGCCCCTCTAGGCAAAATCCCGAGGAGGCATCCTTATAGCTCGTGCGTATATAAAGTAAAGAGAAGTCAAGTACTTACAGTTAAAATTTACAGTATATATACCAGATCAAATCTCGATTTGCCAGAACAGGGCGCGCACGGAATAATCGGGTAATGATGACGTTTCATCACTAAACACCCGAACGGAATAATCGGGTAATGATGACGTAGCATCACTAAATGCCCGAACGAAATAAATGGGTAATGATGACGTAGCATCAGTAAACATATGGGTCATGTGACGGTGTCAGTAAATAAAAAATCTCTATCTAGGGAGTGCACGGTGTTCATAGAAAACCCGTGGGTTGTTTTGCCGTCAGTCATACTGCGAGCGCTTCCTTACCGCACATGTTTTCAGTACATGTAAAATCCCGTAGAGCAGCTGTTTTGAAGGCGAAAGAGAAACTGTAGTTTTTATTTTCGTTTGCCTCATTTTATTCCCGTAGAAAGCCAACGTAAATTGTCAGGCCACGAGAAGGAAAAGTTCGAGTTCGACCTAAGAAATTTTGGATCCAGAGATGATGCGTAAGACTATTTGTCAGACACGCATTTAATATACAGAAATCATTTGGAAAGGATTTGTCGACACAGATCGCTCTGGGGGATCGAAAGCCTTGGTCCATAAACAAGCAAGAATTGCTTAGCGAACGAGGGAATCTCAACACCAGTAAACCCTACGGGATTGCGTTTATAATACAATATTGCATTAGGTCGCGTGGAAACACAGCAACGCTAGAACTTGCCTTCAGAAAAAGCTTATGGAAACAGTGAATTTCTTGTGAAATTTGTAGGACAATATTTCAGTTGGAGGTCGAACTGCGACCTCGTTATTTATAACTTTTCAGACATTGCAAGATAGTTTGGGCGACTAGGAAATTTCAGCACATTAACAAAAGTAGCTGCTTTTGCGATTTTACTTGATTCAGTTCATGTGGTTGATTGTCTCTGTGGAAAATCTCGCTTGTAATGTACGAAATGCGTCCGAGAAAGCGCATTTTGTACCAAAAGTCACGTTCGTGGTTCTTTCAATAACAAACTTAGGCCACCGAAAAAAAATTATGCAAATTAGGCTAAGGGGAGATTCAATCTACCTATGGCTTATTATTGACTGTAACCGAAGACCACATTTCACAAAATTGGAACCCTTGCGGTGTCGCTTTTAATGTTCGCGGTAACGCTTTTTCCGTAGCCTGCGTAGCAAGCGTTTCCGTGGGGTTTCAGAGCAAAAGAAGACCGAAGAACGGGATTTTCGAAGTTTTCAGCCGCACGAAAAATGTGGCCCCGTTTTTCGGGCGGCCAAAACTAGGAAATCCCGTTCTTCGGACTTTTTTTGCTCTGAAACCCCTGAAACCCCACGGAAACGCTTGCTACGCAGGTTACTTTTTCCGACTTTATATTGACTTACAAAACGCATGCAGAATTGCGCTGAGCAAAGCGCGTGGTCCGCTCCACGCGGCAGACGTCCCTAGAGAGAAAGTAAAGAAAAAATTATCTGAGAGGGAAAATGAAACTTCTCATTCAATAAACGGCCTAGAAAAAATATTGCTCAGTGTAAGCAGTATAAACTATAGTTTAAAGTGTGTAATGTTACATTGCGTATAAGGAAATTATTTCCATGTCGCGGGAAGTTGCGTTCCCGCATTTGAGTACAATTTCCCTATAAACTTTTCCACTACAATGTTTGTTCTAATAAAGAACTTACATTATCGAAGAAGAAAAGTTTTATTTCAGCAATATAGGACGGACAAATCGTTTGAGGCACGCGACTCGCGCAAGTAGCTTCACCTTTATTCTCCTGCTGCTTATTGTTCCTTTATTGTCCCTCATTCAATTGATAGGTTCGACTAACTTGCACCCAAACAATACCGAAGCATTTAACCAAGCACAAAGAAGTTCCACGGTTGACAGAACAGACGGAGCTCATTTGCATTAGTGACCGATGTGTTGCATTACTGGCGCGATTCCGTGAGTTCATGAAACCTCTTAGCACTGGACGGAGTACTAATCTCAACTTGGCCTGTTTCTGCAGGAAGAATCTAAAACCTAAATTATACTACAGAAAACTTAATACCACACAAAGGTGTTTCTAAGTAAATAAAGAAAAAGGAAACCTTCAAAATCAATAAATACGATCACAAAACCTCTTAACAGCGGGGGCAAGCTGTAGTGATCCGATAAGGTGCGAAAAAACTTTCGCATGAATGGTCTATTGTGTAGAAACCAATAATTATGCAAATTGACAGCGTCCTTGTAGCGCTTTTCATGCGAAAAAAGTTATTTCTTGAACTCAAAGAGTTAAAGAAATAAGTGTTTTTTTGCTGTTTTGTTGTGCGCTTCTCGTTAGTTGATTGTATATGGCTGTTGGATGGTCAAGCCTCGTCGAATGTAGAGATCCGCCGGGGCGGTAGCACCTACGCGGGCCAGAGGTTTTTTTGCAATCAAATTTTTAATAAGGTCCTCAAATCCTCAGCTTGTACACTCGCACTTGAAAAGATCAACTCAGCAATTTTGCAAATTAAACGCGTCCTTGCAGCGTTTCATATGTGAAAAATGGTTGAGTCGCTTTAACTAGAAAGTAAAAGCGTAATTATTTTTTTCACCGCGCTTAGTGTTAGTTGATCATTGATGGCTGTTCAGATAGTCAAAAGATCCGTTAGCCTCGTTGAAAGTAGAGATCCGCCAGAACGGTTGCACTTACGCGGGCTAGAGGTATTTTTGTAATCAAAGTTTCATAAAGTCCTCAGATCCTCAGCTTCTACGATCCTGGTTCTGGAGATCAACTAGGTTTATGGACGTTTCGGAACAGTAGATTGTGATCGCCTTTATTTACGCAGGAAAAAACCGCAATAAAAGAAGCGATCAGTACAGAGGTCTCTTCCAGAGGGTGATTCCGTTTAAATTTTAAGCTTCTAGATTTATCGTGACTATGATTGTGGTTTGATAGAAGGAATTTTTGCGCGGAGATTAAGCTGAGGTTAAGCATATTGTCGATAAATAAGCAATGATTTTTCACACAACCCATGGTGCGAAAAAGGATGGGCCCATCCTTTTTCGCGCCCTGCACAATCGAACACTGAGTCACGTCATCGAGAGAGAAAGCCTTAAATGAAAATGTCTTACCTTTACAAATTCAGATCCGTTAGGGTTTATCGTTTTTGACTCTGTATCCACGACAATAGTAGTTTGTTCAAGGGGCTTCTCACTCGAATTGCCCACCAATTTCGGTGTAGCGGAATAGAAATTCACAGGAACAAAGAAGAGCCAGCAAACCAGAAAATATTAAAGTATGGACTGTAACACAATAGCTAACAAAAACAAGAATCTTATTGGTCAATGGCAACAATAGAGCATTGCAATATGATGTTTTTCTAGTTCTCACGCAACGCTTGACTGGAATAATTACGCGAAGGTTAGCACTATTTTTAACGACAGTTTCCAACAGCTCGCAGAAACCGTACCCGTCCTGATTCAGGTTTTTTTCGAAACTGAGCGCAGACGCGCGAGACGCGCATGGTGTGCAGTTCAATGACGAGTGACCGCTGACTAGGTTCTGCGTTAAGCTGAGACTCAGCTGAGTGGTTATGGAAAACAAATTTTAAACAATTTTCAATGTAGAAATCCGCATTTTGTGCAAAGACAAACTCTCAAAAACTGAAAAATTCCATTCCTGTGATAGGGCGAACTTTGTTTACGTCGAAAGTCTTTGATCTCCGCATTACGTGAATCGTCTCGGCAAGCAAAAACATGCGTTACGTTGAAAGAGACCGCCACGTTTTGTAAATGTGACAAACATGAGAGGGAAAGGTGCCAAAATATGGCTGTTTTTGCCTCTGCATCCATCACAATAAAAGATTGCTTAGCGGGTTTCTTACTCGAATTGGCGACGATTGTCGTCAGTATCGAAATAAAAATTCACGGAAACAAAAAAAGCTAGCAATCCAGAAAATACTTTTATAAAATAGCGAGCAATACCTGGGAAAGTAATATATTAATAGCTAACAAATGGCGTGGAACAAACGAACAAACAAACCAAACACGAACGTGATTGGCCAACGACAAGACATACGCAAAATTAAGTTTTCTGATTCTCGCAATGCTTGATTGAAGCAAAGGCTAGCTTCATTTTGCACGATTTGACAAAAAGAGTTCGCAAAAACCGTACTCATTTTTACGTTTCTTTTTAATCGTGCACACCCCAGGATATAAAGGCCGCTGACATGGTTCATGGTCAGCTGAGATGAAGGCAGCCAGATGGACTGCGAGCAGTCGTTGTTTTTCTTGAAGGACAGTACAACGCGCAAAGAATCGGGAATGGCACGATTGCGCGTTTCGAGTGGCTCGCGACGAAGCCTCGAACCACGATGAACAAGGTCAAGTCTGTTGTCCGCGGCTTGGCCGCGAGCCACTTGAATCGCGCCGTCCCGATTCTTCGCGCGCCCCGTTATATGCTTGTAGAAGAATATCGACTGCTCGCAGTCTAGTGGCGAGAAATTGTCAGTACATTTTCCATCACACTTACCCGCTTGCTGCTATTTCTAAACGGCAGAAGTCTGCAAAATATGCAAAGACCAACTCTCAAAACTGGAAATTACATCATCAAGCAGATGAGCTCAAATACATGCACAGGAGTAGTAATAGGTCTAGTAAACAAATACCACCTCATTCCTACACCGGTATTTTCCTAATTTAAACCACCCAGCGTACAAAAAAGAAGAAAATATTAAAACGAAGCATCTCGTATTATTTTTAAAAAATTCTTTCAATTAGATAAACACAAATCTTGTTTCATATCAAAAGTTTCTCAATTAGAGCATTACATATCTTTGTTATATCCAAGTTGCAATGTCTGTACTTAACATAAACATTGAAAAACTTTTGAAAGAACTTGATCCAGCAACGTTACAAGCTTTAGATCAATTACTTGCAGAGGACGCTCCTGCTGTTCGAAAAATTATTCCTGAGAACGTATTGGATGAACCTATTTCTGAGAAAGTGGAGAAGAGTTTAGATAAGCCTTTACTTCCTAAACCTTTTCAACCGACCGCTCCTCTTCGTAAAAGAAGGGGGAGAAAAATACAAGAAATTTTGAGGGAGTTTGAACCAATCTCTCGAGAGAATATTCGAAATGTTACAAACTATCAGAATGAGATTCTTGATATGTATGATAATACCGAACATAAGGGAGAAGAGAAAAAGGGGCGCCGTTTCATTCGATGGCGCTTCATCCGAGGACCGGAAAGAGATCTGACACCCAATTTTATGGCAAAAATACGAGAGAAATTTCACACATCTTTCTACGCCAGACACATCTTTTCATATCAGCTACGCAACATTGAAGACGGTTCGTTAATGGTGATGTACACTAACACTGGCTCGCCTTGGTTTGAACGCCTGTCTGAGGCGGAGAAATGGTTGAGTGAGCGGGAGAAGGTACGCCTGGACCGTGACAACATCAATAGACCGGACACGAAGTGGGTGTTTGTAAACCACTTCAATGTTGATGTAAAGGTCGTGCTTGACCAACAGCCACTGTTAGGCACAGGCCTCTTACCAGACTGGCTGCGTAACCTTGCGCATGGTCGGTCGATGCTGGCGCTGGACACCTACCAGGACAACTTGTGTCTCTGGCGCTGCATTGCGGTACACCGAGGTGCAAGACCAGATCGAAGCACAACGGCAGCACGGGAGCTTGCTAAGAGTTTCTTTAAACTCATAGTTACTCCAAACAATTGCCGAAAAACTTCGCTCGATGAACTTGATCAGGTTGAAAGACATCTGAATCGGAAAAAAGATTTCTCAGATTGGCTCGGTATTCGTGTTTATGAGCCTGAACGTGTGGAGGGTGAAGTGGTATGGCATCTTAGGCGGAATCCACCAGCCAAGCTAACGAGCATTCTGACAATTGGAATTTACGAGGGGCACGCCTTCGTCATCAAGGATATTTCGAAGCTTGCAAAAACGTATGCATGTGTTCATTGCCGTTCAAGATTTACTCAAGCTTGCAGCCTTCAACGACATACCCAAACGTGCGCCCAAGGAAAAACGGTGATCGAATGCCCGGCCGAAAAAGTCGAAGCACCGCAGACGGCTTTCGAGAAGGCTTTTTATCCAAAACATTCAGCTTCTCCAGAATCTCTTCGCCAAGCGGAGGAAACTTTCACATTCATCACGCGACATGTGGGCACGGCGGCGAGCGATGGGTTGAGCGCGCTCCTGTCGACGGGTACAACCATGAAACGAGGACTGTTTTTCAATACCACGGCTGTCATTGGCACGGATGCCGAAAATGTTACCCTAATGATCGTAATAAAATTATTGCTCGCAATAACCAAACACGAGAAGACCGTTTCAAAGCAACTGTAGAACGCACAGAAGCGCTCCGAGCTGCTGGCTACCACGTAATCGAGGCATGGGCGTGTGAAGTAGGAGAAATAAATGTTGAGTTGCCACGGGCCCAAATGCGAAGTTACCCACACGCGATCTTGTATGACTTCGAAGCATACGGAGATAAGAATCAGAGGAAGGAGCCGACAGGCATGCTCACGATCGAAAACACACATGTACCAATCTCGGTGGGCATCGGTGACACCTTTGAAAGAGAACCTACCCACATCTGTGAAAGAGACCCCGCGGGGCTGGTCCACAAGTTTATGGAAGAGCTGGAGAGACGCGGGAAAAACATCCGGGCCCAAGTAAGAGCAGCGTTTATGCCTGACGATGTGAAGATGCTTACAAAAGCACAGCGCCTCAAAATTGAAGAATGGTGTAATCAGGTGCCAGTTCTCGGGTTCAACTCCGGGCGATACGATCTGAACCTTATCAGAGAGCATTTCGTGGAACGCCTATCTGACACAACCGGTAAAGTAAGAGTAGCAAAAAATGGAAACAAGATTATGTTCATTCTGACGAACAACTTTCGCTTTCTCGACATCATTAACTACTTAGGTCCGGGTACCAGCTATGAGAAATGGGTGAAAGCCTACGAATGCGAAACTGTAAAATCGTGGTTTCCGTACGAGTGGTTTGACACACCTGAAAAACTTGATTTTCGCGGACTTCCGAAATATGAGGATTAGTATTCGAAGCTGAAGGGCGGTTATGTTCTCACGCGGGAGGAATGGGAGGGGTGCCAGCGTTTGTTCAAAGAAAAGTGCATGTGTACTTTCGCAGACTGGCTGCGTTACTACAATAATCTCGATGTGGCTCCTGGCCTCGAGGCTCTGGAAAAGATGCGTGCTTTCTATACTGATAAGGGAATCGATATTTTGAAAGACGCTGTCAGCATCCCAGGTGTGAGTTTACATTACTTGCTCCGCGGATGTGTTGACCGGGGCGCGGAGCAGCCCGTGCAAAGAAGCGTATGAGATGCTGAAAGAAGCTGTTGTCGGTGGCCCGAGTCTTGTTTTCACAAGATACCATGAAGCTGGAGTCACGAAGATAAGGTCTCGTCGAATAGAGGAACCCCGTCTTGGCAAAAATATCGTGGGTTACGACGCCAATGCTTTGTACTTATCAACCATGCTTAGAGACATGCCTTGCGGAAAGGGAAGGGTCGTGCATTATAATAACGAAGCTGCCTCTCCCATACTAACACAAAGGCTCAAAGAAGGAAAATAGTTTGGATTTGCAGAAGTCGATATAGAGATTCCTGAGCACTTGCGCCTAAGGTTTGAGGAGATGTGCCCATTCTTCTACAACAAAGAAGTATCAATTGAAGTTGTGCCGCAGCATATGCTTGACTACCTGAAGCGCACGAAGCGGAACCGCGGAGACGGAAAGAAGTTAGTGGGAGTATTGTCCGCAAAGAAGATATTATTATACGCTCCTCTACTCAGATGGTATTTTGAGCATGGAGCAGTGATCACAAATGTTTATCGGACGATTGACTACCAACCAACCAAGATATTCACTTGGTTCGTGGAGCAGGTGACGGAGGCGCGTAGGACTGGAGATGTGGAAAAAAGCAAGGCGCTGCTGGCCGAAGTGTTCAAGCTGTTAGGAAATAGCGGGTACGGGAAGCTCATCGAAGCCTTGGAGCGGCAAACAAACATCATTTACACCAAAGACGAGAAGGTAGTCGACAGAGCCTTGCGAAGCGCATATTTCAGTGATCTTGACAAGATCGGACAGGCTTATGAGCTGGAAAGCCGAAAACCTCGGATCACAATCAGAAGACCATTTCAGGTAGGAATAGCTGTATATCAACTGGCAAAGCTTCGAATGCTTGAATTCTATTATGACTTTCTTGACAGGTATTTTGACAGAAGAGATTTCGAATTGATTCAGATGGACACAGACAGCAATTATATGGCAATCAGCGCAGAAAAGATGGAAGACATCGTCAAACCAGAGCTGCAAACAGAATTTGAGGCAAAAAAGAAAAAGTGGTTAGCTTGGGAGGAGTGGAGCAGTTGGACCCCTGGGCTCTTTAAACTCGAGTGTGAAGGCAGCAGAATGATTGCACTCTGCTCAAAGTGTTATTTCGTTGATGAACCTGAGGGCGAAAAAAATAAGTTCAGCACGAAAGGGATGTCAAAGAAACAGAACGAGATCACGTGGCAGCGTTTCAGATCAGCTTTGGACTGCAACAAGGACATGGCAACCAATCGAGTTTCATTGTTAGATTGCCAGTGGTAGCTGTGTATCTGGAGGAACAACCAAAAGCTCCTCGCGGACAAACCCGCGTTTTGGTCCGTCAAACAAATAATAGAGAACCGGTGCATTTGGTTTTATCATAATCTTTTCAATCTCGTAAACTTTCAGAGACCAGATTGGGTCGGTAGCTCTTCGCCAGCCACCTTCAAGTTCACCGGGTTGATAGAGATAGCGAACACTTAAACCAGAGGGGAGCTTTTTTTCGTTCACACCAACGGGTCTCATATAAGGTGTCGAGGGTTTGGATGGAACAATTTTCTCTTTGATGGTCTGAACGGGTTTCTGACTGGTCAGTCGAGTGACGTCTTTATTCAAAGCTGAAATAACAGCGGGCAGTCGGGCCACCCATTCAGTCGATCTTTTGTCGTCTGGGAGGCGCATTTCAACCCCATATTGGTGTCCAAACAGTTGTTCAGCCAGGGTGCGGTTGAATCTTTCAACGATAGCTTGATCACGGTGAATATCCGCACGGCTGCGTCTAACCTCGACATTATGTTTCGAAAGCAGTTGATTCACAGCGCCCATAAACTCACGACCAGGATCGACTTGAAGCAGTTTCGGCCACTTCAAAGGACCACGACTATAAATTCGTTCCAGAGCAGCTGCGACCTCTTTGGCCTCTTTTGTGGTCAACGGTTCGGCCTCTTTGTATCGAGAGGCCACATCTACCACTGTGAGGGCATATTTAAAAGTTTTACGGGAGCTTGGTGGGCGATCGTGTGGGAGATACAGAAGATCGGCTTGGTGAACTTTGTTTGGGACAGGAACATCAAATTTCGGTCTTGGAATGTACCGTGGGGCTGGTAAATAAACCTGCCAAAGAGCTTGCTTCATCAACCAGTTTTGAGCCACATCCTCCGAGACTTTCGCTGCCTGGGCTAATTTCTTAATCGCTGCAAACCCTTTCCAATACCCTTGCGGGCTGTAATAAATTTTTGACAACCTATTGAAAATGCGCGCGCTCATTGTATACCATACATAAAAAAAATGGACGATCCATTTGGTTGTTTGCAGGGTGAGAAAATCTCATCAAAACCGATACAAGAAATATTGCAAAAAAGAAATGAATTACATTCATACCCATTATCAAAAACGATACAAGAAATATTGCAAAAAAGAAATGAATTACATTCATACCCATTATCAAAAAAGATTAATCGTTGTCCTTCATGCGAGGAGCAATTAGTTTATGTGGTGAATGAGTTCTGTCGTGAATGTCCAAAATGTTGTAGAGTGTTTGAATGTGATGATGATGAACAGTTTCAAGAAGAAAATCGGGGAAGAGGTTCCACTGCGCCTCCTACGACTAATTTTCATTTAAAAAATAATTTTCGGAAATGGAACATTGACAAAATGTTTTCTTCCAGCGAGGTCGCTTTTCTGGGTAATGTATTACTCAATTTCAGGGATAACCGGTAAGTCAGTGAACTACCCCTGTTTTCTGCACAATTATTTTGAAATGGTACCTTCTGAATGCTGGCCCAACAAAAAAGAAATTATGGAATCTATTTCTCATTACCTTTCTAAAACCTTTGCAAGCAGGCTGCGCGCAAAACGGGAGTTTGAAAAGTGGTGGTCAAACAATTAAGGTTCTTCATACACATTTTCATATTTGCCAGTTTTTGGATTTTTCACCAAACGCATGACAGTACCTTTTTTTGGATGAGTCCAAAATTTCTTGCTTGTGACACCAGTTGGTCCCATGAAAGCATTTTTCGCAATATCACCTTTCCAATACCGATCGAATACAGGTTTTGTGGAAGGAATAATTTTTTTTGTCAAAGTTTCGGCAAATTTCGCTACTTCCAATGGTTTATCCAAAACACCAGTCCCTTTTTGTTGTTTCAAACCCAACCCTAACTTTTGTTTAGCATTGATTGTATTTCTTGCAGCCGCATGACCCCACTGCCTTTGTTTGTAAGGAACTGCGTCAAGAGCCTTCACCATTTTTTTATCCGCTTTGTGTTTGCATTTTTTGAGATTTTCACCGTATTTTTTTTTCACGGTTGGAACAAACATCATAATCAACATCATGTTGCATAGCAATCGCATCTGTTGCACCTGTTGGTGAGTGATATATTTCCAGAATTTCACCCGTTTCTGGGTCGTAGTTCACCTGCTTTTCAAGAGGGTTGTATGGCCCTGTGTAATTATGCCCTGGTAATGTCCAACCCTTTTTTGGTTTCGGAAATTTTCCAATTGCTGCATGTATATCAAACCCAGCTCCATCCAAATCAGGTCTGTCAGTTTTATAACGTTGGTTTGGTCGAACTTTAGTTGAAAGTTGATCTAACATTTCACTTCCAACTTTTTGAATGACTGGGCGGGCTTTGTCAAGAGTGTAATTTATTGCTTTCTTTTGCAGTTTTGGGTCTCTCATTGCTTCAGAAGCGTAATATCGTCCAGCTTCAACACTTTTTTTCGCAAGATATGGGATTCCTTTTGTAATAGCAAGATCACCAACTGCCATAGCAACGTCACCGAATATTCCACTGCCCTCTGCGTGGGAGGGCTCACCTAGTTTCCCGGCATAAAACGTGTTTTTGTTATTCCGCAACTAGCGCATTTTACCTTTAAGAGTTTTCGATTGTTCTTTGTAATTACAACTTTTTCACTTCCCTGCACATTGGGCATGTGCCGCTTTTCTTTCACACAGTACACTTCCATTGTATATATCTTATGAAAAATAATTTTTCACTATTTCCTCGTTTTGAAGTGAATAGTTGGAGAACATTTTCAAAATATCAGCAAAACTTGTTCCTTTATTTCTTTCATTCAAAAAGAGAAGGCAGTAGTAACCACATCTCACACTTTGTTCCCATTGAATTCGGTTATCATTTCTGAAAAAATGTGTCATCCCGTGCATTGACATTTCTTTTTCCCATTCCAAAGGTGGTGGAAAACCAAATGAATCGAAATACTCGTAAGTACCTTTGTCTTTGGCAGGCCAACAACATACCCAGTGAGTTCCCAAACTTCCAAAATCATCCAAGTTGATAATACATGGAGAATGAAACAAGGGTTTTGTTTCATTTCTGCTAAAAATACCTTTTATTGGAATTCGTAAAAAGTTGCACCATTTTCTCAAGTCAATGTTGGATAGAGGTTTATCTTCAAATTTCATTTTTTTTTCAAATAATAATCATCCCAAGTTCCGAAAAAAGGTGGAGGTTGAATTTGCATTCCTTTACCTTTAGGAGGTGGTGGTAGAGGAGGTGCTCGTCGTTGTCGTGAGCGTGGTGGTTGAGTTTGCATACCTTTTCCGATTATTTTTCGGACTAAATCAAGGGCTAAAGGTACTCTGATAGACGCCAACATACCAAGGAAGCCGCCGTATTGTGCACCGCCTCCTTTTACTAAACCTTTTCCAACAAGATATTGTTCTGCCGCCTTTTTCTGAGAAGGAGTCATTTTCTGGACAAGTTTATAAAGCTCAATTTCCTTCGGCCCAAAACCCTTTCCGAATATCTTTTTCAACACCTTTTCAGCGCCAAAACTCAAACCTGCACTTGCTAATGTTCCAAGGGCTGGCTTTATCACAGGTCGTGCCAAACCTAGCATAGCAGAAAACAAACTTCCACCACGCTGCGCAGTATTTTGAATCTGGGTCTGGCTTAATTTTATTTCCATTCCTTTTCCTGCCGCGGAGGTTTTCTTCAGTCGCGAGATTTGAGTAGCAGTGAGAAGAAGCTCGTCACCGCGCCCAATTTGGCCTGGTTTAACTCTCGGAGTAACAGCTGTCTTCGAAACATAAGCTTTTTGAAGTTTCTTTCTCTGACCATCAGTCAGTGCAATTTTATATGGATAATAAGTTGAGCTCATCGTGCATGTATATTATATTCAGAATTTTTTTGTCTAGACGGTGACAAGCTCATTACCAATTTGTTTCAGCACAAATTCTTCTTCATTCAAAACAAAAGCGAAGATTATGTAATCTTGAGCGTTAGCGGCTTCGTTAAGTCTGTAATGTAATTCAAGCTTTTTTGGGGTCGCCTGTCAAACTTTCTTTGACATTTCGTAGATTAAAGTAGATAATTGGGTAGAACGTCTCAAAGTTGGCAAGCTGCAGCTGAACACCGCTGTTGTAGTCGTTCTTTCTATATCTGAAACTGATCAAATCATTCAAAATTCTTATTTTAAAGTCATGGTCATAATCAAGCTCAGGGTAAAAGTTTGTGCCGTATTTGAGGCGGCAAGTATCCAATCTTGCTGAGCCATCACCATCAATATCAAATGTGTCAAAGATGTAAGGGTTGTACCTGTAATCATTTTGTTTCCTTGTTTGTTGAAGGAATACAAAGACATGCTTGGGGTCTTTTATCGCAGATGTAATCGACCACATACCATTTGCATCCCTTCGGGAGTCGCTGCTATGCAAATTTTCATTCAAGTATTTCCATTGGGTTGGTTTTAAGAAATTTTCATTAGCCAGAGTCAGTCCTTTACCAGTTAAATGTAATTGTGGGACCCACAAGTCAAATTTACGGACAACAATTCTTCGTTCTGTTGCATTGTTTTGGAAAATCATTTTTTTATCGTCTTGCAGAACAATTTCAAACTCAAGTTGCATTGGTGGCAGCAGCCTGTCGGAAAGATTTTCGAAGAAGGAGTATCGGTTCAAAGGGATAATTGTCTGAACCATGTTACCTCCATGTGATAGAAGCGCCCTTGCCCGCATTCCAAGATTCGTCGCATTGTTATCAGTCACTGTGGTGGCGTCAGAGTCAAGATACCAAAACTGGTTTTTTGCCACGCTTCTCGAAAAATCGTCCGAAAAATCAAGCAGATTTTTGATGAAAATACCTTTGCGGATATTTTCCGCCTCGTATATTTTTTTCCGCGCTGAACTTAGTTTCAAACTTCTGATCAATGAGAAAGAACCGTTGATCGGAGCTGATTCAGTGTCGGCATCAATGTTGGCTCCGTTTGCTTTAGCTTCAAACTTAAAATCGACGCGGAAATAAGCGTTATACCAGTCATAAAAATTGTCTCGGTCTATTAAGGTGAATTTGTAGCCCGACTTGGTTTGAGCTTGGTTATTCCCAGGCAAGGTTATCGGGGTGTCCAAATTAATTTGAACGTATTTAGTATTCTCGAGGTATGGTTGACTTCTGAACATGTCAACAAGGTCTATATTAATAAAAAACCATTTTTTTTGTTTAAATTTCATCTGCCAAAATTCGATTTAATTTTAAAAGAGCGTCTGATTTTTTTGGTCTTTGGTGTTGTAAAATATTTGCAAGTTTTTTTTTTTTGCATCCTGTGACAACGGTTTTTGCTTTTTTCGCTCTTGCAGTATTTTTCGTATTTGTTTCGAACCTTTTTCCACAGCAAGTTCACCAACTTTCTGACCCGCCTTTTCAGCGATTGTTTTTGAAGCTTTTTCGGCAGTTTTCTTTGCAGTGCCTTTGAATACTTTACCGATGTTCATGAGGGTGTCACGAATAACACCCGACCCTTTGTGTTTATATCGATATCTTCCGGTGTTTTCGTCAAAGAATCTTGCCCACTCGCTCGGGTGATTCATGGTTGTATATTTATGCTGACAAAATCCTTACTCTTTTTCAATCATCAAGCTGATTGCAATGTCTGTTCCGTTGAGATCCAGAATATTGTTTCTTCCGTCTGTCACCCAAACCCTTATTTCACTAATATAATTTTTATTCACAGGTTGCCACTCGAGCCGAAGCGGCTCTTTTTGAAATGGATAGCTAACATGAAGCCCTGTTGTTGAGAAACTGTATAACACATCGTTTGGAACATTGTTTGTTCAGTTGGCGTGTTATAAGATCGCAGTGCAAATACACCCAATCAACACCTCTTGTGATATTTGGAACGAATTTACCGACATAGCTTTTGTTTCCTGTAAAGATTTTTTTCTCATACCCAAGCAATTCAGCGAAAGCTCCTTGAGAAAAGTCAAGCTCATAATTTTCGTGCATCAAAATTACAACCCGGTAAATTGACATGTCGAAATACATTGTGAAAATGTAATCACTATCTTTATCTTTCGGATCTACTTTACCGATGTGTTTCTGAAGAAAAGTGTTGATTTTTTTATAATCATACATTCCGTTTGGAAAAGTTAAGGTCTTCCATGCTTCAGTTTTTTTTCTTCAGCGAATTTTGTTGTTATTATAAAAAGCATCGATGTTGTACCATGAGTAACTCATTGTAATAAGTCTGTTCAGCGCGGCTTTATAGTTTCCTGAACCTAAGTGTATCGGAGGATGAAATTTAACTGTAAAATTATGTGAAACATTTCGTTCTCCACCTCTTGCTTGTTTTGCTAGGCTCGAGTCAAGCAGAATATCAAAACTCATTATTAGAATATATAATTAGAAATAATATTTTTCTTTTGCTTTTTATCGACTCTGCCCAGCTCAACTGGTGAATCAAGCAGAAACAACACCTGATTTTTCAGTTTTATTGAGCTGTTTCCTGCTTTTATCGATCCTAAGCTCAAATGAAGTTGGTTGATAAATTTGTCAGCTTCATCAGTGATGCCGCTTCCTTCGGTTTCCCAATCCTGTTCAGAAAAGTCCTCGTCACCGTCTGAAGGCTCAAGACAAGGTCTTCGGCTCATGACAGCTTTTTCCAGGGGGTTGGAGGAATTTCTCTTTTGCGTAGGGGAGTGGACTTTAGTCTCTGTTTCCTCTCCTGTAACCGTTTCGAAAGAGATTCTTTTTTTGTTACCCTTCTTTTTTCATAGATCCCATCTCTTATTTTTTTGAGTTCCGAAATGGTTCTACCTTGTAATGGAGATTTTTTACTTTTTACTATGTAATTGGGGTCATTTCCGTATTTCGTGATCAGCTGATTGACCTTTTGCAGCAGGGTTGATTCATGTTGATATTCAGGCTCAACCGGTCCCGGCATGCCCCACTCTTTACGTGCGGATTTTTCTTCCATCAGTGGTGAGGGCGGTTGTGGAAAACCATCATCAACATCAAGGTATGATGTTGTTGGTGATGGTGGTGGTGGTGATGGTGGTGGTGGTAGTGGTAGTTCTGGTGATGGTGCATCCGGTCTGAATTCATCACCAAACGGGTTGATTTCGTCAAATTCATCCATTGTGTAATCAGGACCTTCCTGCTCCTCTTCCTGCTCCTCTTCCTGCCCCTTTTCCGCAGTGGTGCTGCTCTTTTTATCAAGCCTTTTTGTGATTGGCTTAAAAAGCTCTTCTCCTGAAAGCTGACCAAACTCTTTGTTAATTTTATCCATTCTGAATTTTTGGTGAATTTCTTGTTCTTGCTGATCGACAGCCGACTTTTCTTCCTCCCATTGATGCCATTTTTTACTGACATATTTTCTAGTGTTGATATATATGAAACAAAAAAAAATGAAGACTCCAAATTATGACCCAGGTTTTTCCAAGAGTAACTACAAGCAAGGTCACCCTTGCATGCCAGCCGATGTTTTCCAGATGTTAATTTGTGGACCTAGTAGTTCTGGCAAAACAAACACATTACTGCATATGCTTTATGAGTTGTTGGAGTTTGATAAAATCTACCTCTTCTCAAAAAACCTGCACCAGATTAAATATCAGTCTCTTTTGCAGGACTTTGCTAAACGAATCAACCCCAAGGTTGGTTATGAGGTCATCGAGGCTTACGGTGATGAAATCATTCCACACGAAGAGCTTCCGGTGGACAACCAAAAAATAGTTGTTTTTGATGATCTTGTTTGTGAAAGCAACCAAAACAGCATCATTAATTATTTTATCAACGGGCGGCACAGAAACTGCTGCGTTATTTACCTCACTCAAGCCTTCTACAAGGTGCCGAAAAACATCCGTGATAACTGCAGCCATTTTTGTACTTTCAGATTTCTTTCAAGAGAAAACAAACGGATTGCAGACGAGATAGGTGTGGATCATGACGCTTTAGATCGCGCCACCGATAAAAAATATTCTTTCTTTTACTATGACAAGCCCCTAAAATTAGTGAAAAAACATTTTGATGAAGATATATAATGGGGTATATTAACAGCCAAATAGGTGGAACAAGCCAAACAATGAGTGAAAGTGAAAAAGTGGGTCCTCCTGGCCCAGGGGGTCCTCCTGGTCCCGAGGGTCCTCCTGGACCGAAGGGTGATAAAGGTCCAGCGGGACCACAAGGTCCTTATGGACCGAGGGGTAAAAAAGGTCCCACGTGACCACAAGGTCCGATTGGTCCTCAAGGTCAGAAAGGAGCACAAGGACCCCAGGGTCCAAAAGGCGACAAAGGTGATCCTGGATCTCAGGGTAGTGCCAGCGGTTCTGCTGATATTGACATGCAAAATAAGTACGATATTTTGCGATTAAAAGCAATCCTTATCCTATCCATGGTGATCTGTCAAAGGTAATAAACTATCAGGACACGAGAAATATCTTTCTTTCAAAAAAGGAAGGCGGGAAAATGGAAGCAAGCATTGATATGAACAATAATACAATCTACAACGTAAAAGACCCAGTACAGGCAGATCAAGCAACAAACAAAAAATATGTCGATAATCAGCTTGTGAAAAAATTGGATAAAGACGTTGATATTGATATGAAAAATAATTCAATTATCAATCTTAATCTTCCGTCAAACCCAAGAGACGCCGCATGTGTCGAGTTTGTTAAGTACAGAATTAATGACATGACACAAAAAAATTTCTCAAAGTTGATATCACTAACAATATGACTGGAAACTTGAATTTAAACAACAATAAAATTATGAACTTACAAACCGATTACAAAGATTCGAAATCCGCAGTTAATGTTGCTTTTATGCAAAATGAAATAACATCTATGACAGATCTTGTCAGTCAAAAAATTCATGAATCTCATATCACTAGCTCGGCACAAAAAGGGACGCCTTCAGATACTTGATGGAAGACACTGATGAATCTTCGAGTGAAAACAACATCGAGGTTTTGGGTATCAACGATTTTCCCGAATCTTCACATCAAATAAATAAAAACGGCTTACTCTCTCAAACTCCTGTTTGAAAAAGGCTCACCCAACCAGTACCAGTCACGCCTTGGTTTTAACTTATATAAACTTCCGGTCGGTTATTACACTATGGTTGTTGAATGGTTTCCTCCAGAAATGAGTGAAATAAGTGTTACAGCACAAGCCACTACGATTTCAATTTCTAATCATACAACCAAAACATTCGAAAAGTACACCAAAACAGTTATCCACTTTCACAGATGGGGTAGCTCACCCCCGCAATACATACATCTCGACCTGCACGGCACGTTCCGTAATCCATCATTAATAACAATTGGTCATCTAATTGGTTATGGTGTTAAAGAAACAATTTCAAACGTTGATCCAAGTGTTTATGACACCGCCTTTGTTATTGAAAATGGACAAATGAAAATGGAAACAGATTTGTCTTTAAATGGACATCGTTTGCGTGGTTCCGTTCATTACATAAATGGAATTTTAAATACGAAAAATGGAAACACATTTTCATTAAATGGTTGTGACAAAATAATCATTCCAAATCATAGCCACATACTAACTATAAAAGTGTTCTATTATAACCTAAAAAAGCAATATAAGCCTATTTCCTTAAAAATAAAACACAGTTTCCTTTTAAATCAATCAAACACCTACAATTCAACCCAAACAACTCAATTACAGACAATAAATATTAATTTAGTACTGTCGTTTGGTCATATGGCTGTGGAACTGGGTTCAGTTGTAAAAGATGAAGAACTTTTACTGTTGATTGAATATAGAGTGACATAAACATTTTTTTTTCATTTATTATATATCACAATGCGGGACATTTTCGAATTCAACCATATCGACCAGACACTTTCTAAAGAGAAAGTTAAAATTCTGAAAGATTTAAATGCGCATTACCACAAGAAGCATTTTGGATATGAAAAGCTGTACCGCGGTTTTCGAAGAAAAAATTTTGTTTGTAATCTTTCTGCTGGCAAATTAATTATCAGCGCCGCAGTGGCCGGGGGAATAACCCTGAACCCTGCTGTAATTGCAACTTTAACTGCGGTAGGTCTTATTTTAAAAGCAGTGGCTAGCCTTAAGAAATACGATAAGAAGACAGAACAAGCAAATTTTGCCCGGATCGAATACCAAAAAGTCCTTGATGAGATTCGCTTCTACCTCAGAGGCGAAACTTTCGACGAAAAAGTCTTTCTTGATAGATTGAAAATGACAGATAATTTCGTCACTGATCATTGCATGGAAATACCAACATTTATTGGTAAAAAGTATGAAAAAACATTCGCTCAGTTGTAGATTTTCAAAGTAATTATATACGCTTACAAAATGATTGCAACTTTGCAAGCTATTTGTTATTTGGTAATTTTTGAACTTCTTTCACCGCCCGAAATTAAGCAAATACGATTTATCACTCGTGAGTGTGTTTCAAAAATATTGTTACCAACTCGTGATGAAGATGGCTACCCCATTTCAGGACTAGATGTGGTTCCATAAGACAATTTTTTTCCTCATAAAGTTGAAAATGAAACCTTTTTTCTTATAAAAAAACGAAAAATGCGTGATAGTCACGCGTGACCTTATGTGACAAGAGGCGTGACATTGTGTGACGGTGAACGTGACAGTCACGCGTGACATTGCGTGACAGGTCACACAAAAAGGGCAAAACCCTTGTCTGGGGGTGCTCGTTGGCTGTTCTTGCCTAGCCTCGGCTAGGACTTTCACCTCACCGAAGTGAGGATTTCACCGCTGACAAGGCGGTTATCAATTCCACATTTTACCTCTGGGAGCGAGGTTTGAAATCCCGAGGGATTTCTGAGCACCCCCCCTGTCACCAGTAGGGCCGAGGCGGGCTCACCCGTAGGGTACTCTCCCACTGGAAGGAGTTCCCCTGTACCACGTAATTCACCGCATGCACAAGCCCTCAAACGGGGTTCAGATGGTGGCCAACCATCACCCCCCTAAGGCTTCACCAATGAGTGAACTAATATATATTGATCACTTTCAATATATATTACACACACTCTTCTTCTTCTATTTCTTAGGGTACCCTTTTTCTGCCCTTCACCTAAATGTCGCAATAATTGAATATTTACGCATGCGCTTCACAGAATTTCACCTCGAGCAGAAAAGTACACGCTATTAAACGAATGTATCTCCAATGTATCTTACTATGGATGTCTGTACAGATCAACAAACTATTT
The DNA here is from genome assembly GCA_964017195.1 of Siderastrea radians. Classification (NCBI taxonomy): domain Eukaryota; kingdom Metazoa; phylum Cnidaria; class Anthozoa; order Scleractinia; family Rhizangiidae; genus Siderastrea; species Siderastrea radians. Next base: position 48,760,343 of record OZ024887.1, on the reverse strand, counting down.
CACAAGACTGGCCAACAGAGGAAAGTTTTGAAAGAAAAGAAATTTTAAAATGGCGGGATATTTCAGACGCTATTTACAAAATCAAAAAAGTTAAACATAGGGAAGGTAAATTTGGGAATTCAGCTATTTTAACTTTAGAAACAAAGAATGGAGATGATTTTTGTGTGTGGGCCCCAAAACGCCTTACAGAAGATCTGCTGGAAGATGATTATTATCAATTTGTCTACAAAATAGGTATCAAAACGTCTGCTGACGGTAATGAATATTTTGATTATGATTTAATGTAATTATGTATGTCTGTGTATATTGATTTTCTCAATGATTTGAGATGCAAAGCTGTTTTTTATACTTGAACGGAGTCAATATTTATAAAAACCTAGCAAAGAGACCACCGATATAGTTAAACAATAGCGTCTGAATTCCTAAAGGTTTGAAAAATTTTAAGACCAAGATTTGTTTTTCAGAATGAGTGATTTAAGAAGTCGCACTGTTTTTTTAAGCTTGAGTTGTTAAGTAATATATCAAACACGAGAAAGAGTGTTTCATCAGGATATCCAAACCCCGAGAAGTGGGCTGAAAAAACGAGGCGCAGCCGAGTTTTTTTGACCGACTTCGAGGTGTTTGGATACCTGATGAAACTCTCTTTCGAGTTTTTGATATGGCTTCTCAAACCATTCATAATTCTTAGAGAAATTCAAAGCAAAAGTTCGCAAAACTTTATGCTAATTAAGATCCGGTATCCAAACCACCGTCACGGTAGTGATTTCCTTTGTTTTCTCTTTATGAATTATTGATGAGTTTGAGAAGGGGGTTTCTCTTCAATGCTTGTACGAGAATACAAATTACGCCATTGTCTGCGAAAAAAAAACAATTAACATTTGTATCTCACTAAAGCGGAGCGGTAAAGATACGGCAAAAGTCTTAAGGAATTGGAAAACATGTGTTCTGTTTTAGTTTTTGTTTCATTTTTTTTGTTCTGCAGACGGACCGTACGAAAAAATATTTAATCATCCTCTTCCCAAAAGCAAATCAATTCTTCGTTGTATGGTAATTTGATATGATGAATAACTCCATTTTCAAAACAAATTGAACATATCCCGGTTAATTCAGCACCTATATCATAAAGATTTCTAAACGTCCATACATTTACGATTCGTTGTCGCTCTTCACAAAACGGCGCATCGAGAATATCCTTATGAATTTCTTTCCAACCCCTTGCTAATTCGTTATATGCGCTGTGCCAGTCGTAAGTATCAGTGCAAATCTTTACTAAAGATATATTCTCGATCGGAGGAGCTACAACAGTTTATGTTTGATTCCTTGCTTAAAACAGGGGTAACAAAGCCCTTCCCAGCGGCAGTTATTATACTCTAAGCATATTATTATACGCGCAAGTTGCTGCCTGTTATGACAGAAAGGTTGTTTTGATAACTCTTTGTGTACCTCTTTTCAACCAAAAGCTGTTAGTTGTTTTATTTCCATGGTAAGATATGTAATGCTCTAATTGAGAAACTTTTGATATGATACAAGATTTGTGTTTATCTAATTGAAAGAATTTTTAAAAAATAATACGAGATGCTTCGTTTTAATATTTTCTTCTTTTTTGTACGCTGGGTGGTTTAAACCAGTCAAACGAGATTCCAAGTCAATGAAGAAAGAAAGATGGTAAATGTTAAGCTCGGAAAGAAATAAGAAAGATGGAATAAGATGATGGGTGTCCTGTGCTAGAGTCCTCAGAAGCACCATTCCTTATGTCCCAGCTTTTGTCCAAACTCGATCCAAACGACAATTCACATTTTAGTGAAGAGATGAAAGAGATGGGAAATAAGAAACCGTTAGCAAACTCATCGCCTGGTCACATCAGGGAGCAAGCATTCGCTACCGAGGCAAAAGTAGCTCCGTCTCTGAGGAAAGGAATGAAAGTCGCCTGGACAAGGGTCCTTAAAAAAACAGAAAATAATGCCGCCAATGGCGAAGGTACTGAAGATGATGCATGTTCACTTGGCTGTAAAACAAAACATCATCTGGCTGCGTGTCCTACGTTCCAGATTTTAACAGTCAATCAAAAGCGGGAGATTGTTAACCAACATTGGCGATGTCGCAATAGTCTATAAAGAGCACCTCACACAAACGATTGCAAGAAACCAGATGGTTCAACCTGCGACAAATGCACAAAAACCAACACCAGTCTCTAAATAACGACAGGACTGGCGAAACAAACACAAATTTGAATCCAAAAGCAGCACCATTCCAAAGTCAATCCCAAGGCCTCTCAACTACATCGAACGGCAACATCCAAGGAAATGCTGTGTACCACGTTAAAACCTGTCACTGATTTGTGCCCTGTTCATAAAGTTAAACTCATCAACAGAAATGGAAACTTTGTCGAAGTTCTTGTAATGTTAGCTATAGACTGTGGATCTAACATTAGCCTACTCTCCAAAAATGCAGCTAGACGACTTGGCTTAAATGGATCAACGACGCATCTCACTATGAATTTGGCTGGGAGGGGGGAGAAGAAAAACGAACCTTCACAGATAATCGATATCACGCTTGCCTCGCTTACTGACGAAGGTATTACGAAGACCCTTCTTCTGTACACTGTTACAAGACCTTGCAGTAATGCCAAAAAGAAATTCAAAAGAATTAATGTGACAATACACCCATTTGATCTCCTCAATACACCCATTTGATCGCCTTATCGGCACAGACTACAGTGGGTTTCCACTGCTAAGAACCCAAAATGGCATAACTCGCTTAAAACGCCTCGGATCGGCCTGAGAAGCGAGATAACAACAGACATAACGACAAGACATTGAGGTAAGTTGATTTTATTGTCAAAATATCATTATATTTAGCTATAAATTCGAAAGCGTTTTCTCCCGTACAAACCTTTATAAATACGAACCGTTGTAACACAACAGTGAACACCTCCATATGCCACCAGGCGAGAGTCACGTTTCGCGTATTTCAAAAGAGTATTATGTTAATTATTTCAACTCCTCTCATCGTGAGCTTGGGCCGCCTGTGCGTCGATTCGCTTTTTCAACCGAGCAAGAAATTGAAAAATTGCTCAAAGAAAGAGACTCGGAAAACAAAAGAAGGCTGACAAAAATTGCGAAGGAACCGTTCCACGAATACCTTAAGGAAAAAAGCGTTCAGAAGCCAGAAGACAAGAAGGACACAGATGTTGAAATTGTTTGCCGTTATTTTGTTTACCTGTAAAACAATGTATAATAAAACAATTATATTAGAGTCGGTTTTTGCGATATCCGGAATAATCAAGGTCTCGGTAAGTGTTATCAGCCTCAGCCTCCGGCTTCGGCTGATAACAGTTACCTCGACCTTGATTATTCCGGATATCGCAAAAACTTCATCCAATAATTGTTTATAGTATATAAAATGACAGGCCAAACACGACTCCCGCTAGTTGCTTAAGTTATTCTAGCCTTCAAAATAGAGCTTTCTTAGTACATTCGCAACAGCCTTGTCCCTCTGATCAAGGTGATCTAAAGGCGACACAATTGTGCCGGTAAGTGGTTGGCCTATTGATCAAGACAGTACTCAAGCTGTGATCTAAACGGTTTGGAGGGTTTTATGTTACGTTCTTAGAGCCGTTTTAAGTCTCTGTGCCGTTGTGTGTGTTAGCTCTTTGGCAATTAGTTAGCTTTTTGGGCTCAGATTAATTGCAAGATTCTTTAAAGCCGCTTTAAAGAGTGATGTTTTCTGAAAGGATCCCAAGTTTCTAAGTCCGTGATTAAATGTCTGCTTGCGGTTATGTGCAAGACGTGTAACTTTCTTTATCACGGATGAGGTATAGAGTGTCTAAAGGATCCAAGTTAGTCTGAGACTATACAGTCTCCTTTGATCATGTGGAAGCTACGGCTTCTTGCGCTGTCGTTTTAACTCTACTTTCATGGTTGTGGTTCTAGAAATAGAATTACTTGGAGTTAAAACATTTCACCTCCATCGTCTTGTGGCATCACTAGCATCCGACAGATACATCTCCAGCAGTTTAATTGCGCTTAGCAATTCTGAAAGAGGTTATTGTTTCATCTTCCTGTCGCGGTCTAGCGGGAGTCGTGTTTGGCCTGTCATTTTATATACTATCAATGGTGACTTTTCAAGACAGAGCTCCGTTCCGCTACGTTGCACAGGATTGAATAAATGTCGTTAGAAGCACAATACGCGATAGTTACACGCCTAAAGTACGATAGCTGCCTGATGTATCTCTCATTCTTTGAGATACGCGAAAGATGACCCTCGTACGACCTTAGTTAAACTACTTTTCGCGTCCGAGGAGAGCTTAGATGCTCAAAACAACGATAAAAAGCCTTCCAGAAAAACACAACTTAACGTGGATCGAAATGAGATTTGTCCTATTGGTCAAAAGAAAACGAGCCAATGAGAAAGCAGGACATTCGATCCTCCCCCAGAAGAAGAACGAATGGTATCCCACAATCCTTTGCCTCATGGAATTTCATGAAGATGGCGAATGTCTTGTGACACATGGCGGATTTTGTCTGTTTTCGCTTTGGATTTTTTCACAGATAAAGCGTTTCGCTGAGGATAGCACACTTCAAAACACAAACTTGCAACTTTCATCATGAAATAGGTGTTGTTTCTTTTGAATTTAGCACATTAGAAATAGGTTTTTAAGATAATTTGAATAACAATGTCTCACGCCATCCGTTACCACCGCTTCAATGAGTTGCACGAAATTAATGATAGGTCTCTTTATGCTTGAGTAATTCACAGAAACAGTTAAAATCTGAATAATTAAAAGGTATTTGGACAACTTTGTACTATAGTGACCCTTAGTGACCCGACAGTTTCAAATTTCTGAAGGTTCGAAAATGGTCCAAATTCCTGCAGTTTCCAGTATCACGTTTTAACTCACATGGCGATTCCGCGACAAATGTAATAGAGTAATAAACAGGGTTAAAGGAGTTTAATTGCGCTTTTTCTTTATTGTGCTTTCCATGCGAGCAAGGAGTGAATTAATTGCTTGTGTTTTGTTGGATAAGCTCAAAAGGATCCGTGAAGATTACCAGTTATTAGCCGTTGCTTGCTCCTCGAGTATGGTAAACTGGGTGACAGATATCACTATTTATGTCTCTACTTGAAATGGTCGAAGTAGTTTGACACAAAACTTCGAGATCGCAAATTATTGTTCCAGTTAATTGTCCATTGTCCTGTGCATTTAAAAACTACTCGAGGAAGAATTCGAGGAAGCGATTTTTGAATACATTGCCTACAATCATCAACAACATCTCTAAGGTGCGGGATTGCAGAAAAACGCCTCACACTTATTTGCATCTCATTGGATAACAAAAGAATAACAAAACAGCACATTTGTTATATGCCTCGTTCTTTTAAACTCTGAATTAATTTTCTGCAATCCCGCACCTCACTCAACAACATGCTCGGGTAAACACATGAGACAACTCGCTGGATCTTGTCTTTAGCAACAAATTAGAAACGATGATCGGTACAGGATAATTAAAAACATATTACTCACGGCGATGTCGCAACTGCGATTTATTTGAATCAAGTAGGACTGCACAAGCCGACGAACTGTTCTTCAACTGAGCGATCATCGATGTACTTCGAGGACAATCAGACCCTTCATTTGGGCAAACTTTCGAGGAAACTCTAGCGAATTTCATTGCAATAAAGTGCAGCTGAACACTAAATTCTTCCATTGATACGCAGTAGCACTAGAACAGACGCGTTATTACGAAACAGAGTATTCTGCGTTGTAACACGTTACAAACGAAGCTGCCGCCATTTGAGTGAAAATCATTCCATCGATCCCTCAAGAGACTGATGACGTCACTTCAGATTTTGATAATATAGTTGAGAATGCAAAGGATTGTGGGATACTATTCATTCTTCTTCTGATCCTCCCCGTAAGTACATAAGCGGCAAACAACACGTGTTTCAACAGAATGATTCTAAATCATTCCATGAGACTTCTGAGACTTTACCATAGGAGCAACTGATGAGGTTCACTGAAGAACCGAAACTCGAGTCTTGCTTGAGAAATAACACAGCTTATCCACGTGAAGTATCCTTGAGTCTTTCGAACCAGCATTTTAACTGCTGCAGGTTTAACAATGGAGGTTTAGAAAATCGTTTACGATTTACAAACAGACTGTGACAGGAAGATGAAACAATAACTTCTTTCAGAATTGCTAAGCGCAATTAAACTGCTGGAGATGTGTCTGTCGGATGCTAGTGATGCCACAAGACGATGGAGGTGAAATGTTTTAATTCCAAGTAATTCTATTTCTAGAACCACAACCATGAAAGTGGAGTTAAAACGACAGCGCAAGATGCCGTAGCTTCCACATGATCAAAGGAGACTGTAATAGTCTCAGAATAACTTGGATCCTTTAGACACTCTATACCTCATCCGTGATAAAGAAAGTTAAACGTCTTGCACATAACCGCAAGCAGACATTTAATCACGGACTTAGAAACTTGGGATCCTTTCAGAAAACATCACTCTTTAAAGCGGCTTTAAAGAATCTTGCAATTAATCTGAGCCCAGAAAGCTAACTAATTGCCAAAGAGCTAGCACACACAACGGCACAGAGACCTAAAACGGCTTTAAGAATGTAACATAAAACCCTCCAAACAGTTTATATCACAGCTTGGGTACTCTCTTGATCAATAGGTCAACCACTTACCGGCACAATTGTGTCGCTTTTAGATTACCTTGATCAGAGGGACAAGGCTGTTGCGAATGTACTAAGAAAGCTCTATTTTGAAGGCTAGAATAACTTAAGCAACTAGCGGGAGTCGTGTTTGGCCTGTCATTTTATATACTAAAAATTGCTGAAACAAAGAGACTCGGAAAACAAAAGAAGGCTGACAAAAATTGCGAAGGAACCGTCCTACGAAAACCTTAAGGAAAAAAGCGTTCAGAAGCCAGAAGACAAGAAGGACACAAATGTTGAAATTGTTTGCCGTTATTTTGTTTACCTGTAAAATAATGTGTAATAAAACAATTATATTAGATTCGGTTTTTGCGATATCCGGAATAATCAAGGTCTCGGTTTAAGTGTTATCAGCCTCAGCCTCCGGCTTCGGCTGATAACAGTTACCTCGACCTTGATTATTCCGGATATCGCAAAAACTTCATCCAATAATTGTTTATTATTTAGTGTGTACCCAATTAGGACCCTGTCTTTACAGGGAGCTAGATCAATTTTGACACATAAATAAAGTTATTATTATTATTATTATTATTATTGTTATTATTATTATTATTATTATTATTATTACACAAGATCGAGTCTATGAATTCTGGAAATGCTGGATGCAATACTATTACCACAAATCAAGTGGTTCCGAACCAGAGAAAATGTTCACGTTGATGATCTAGTTTTGGAGGTGGATCGGAACCACAAGAGGTCACAGTGGAAGTTAGCGCGTGTCATTGCCACGTATCCAGGAAACGATGGCTTGTTCAGGAAGGCTTCAGAATCAAGACTCAGGGTAGTGAATACGACAGGCCAATTTATAAACTGTGTCTCCTAGTAACCTCCTACTAACCAAAGAGGAACTAAATGCGGAATTTTCCTAATTAGCTAGTTTACAGAAGCAATAAACATTATGCTATTTTCTGACATTTCTTATCATTGAAGACTATTACAGCTATAGTCGGTGCTCAATTAGATCTAATTAATTAAACCTAATTTCCTCACTGGGGAGGAGTGATTTGCATTTCGTGCATAAAAGTTTCTGAAATTTCCATATTGTCAGCTACCGCCTCGACTTAGCGAGGCGGGAAAAATAAGGCCTGGTGACACGATTTAAAAGAACAGTTTTCACTTAGTTCAACGTACAAGTTCGGATCAGAGGATTCAAGGAGTTATGGAAAACAAATTATTAGTTGAGAACTGATTGCCGTTTCAATAGCGAATGATGTAAATAGTAACTTGTTTTCTAACTGCTTTCAGTTGACTGCGATTGTAACTACGGACTCCTGAACTGATCGATGAAGGAACAAAGCCGTAAAGTCTAGTGCAACATCAAATCTCCAAAACTTCAAACCCTGGATAATCTTCTACGGAAGTAACGCCTTCACACATAGGCGCGAATCACCTTACCTAATTGTAAACAGGCCCAAAGATCTGATAATTATGGATACACCTAATATTATGGATACAACTGGTGGTGAGGTTGTGAAAAACCCGTCACGTCTTGTGTGACTTGTGCGTTTCTTCATGTCTTGCGTGACCAGTTACTTCATGTAGCAAAGTAATTGTTAAAACAAAATAAACTATCGCATTTTTTCGGCGAACACGTGTGGTTTCAACCTACGTCCTTTTTCAGGGGCACCAAACGGTTCGTTTCGGGGAATCTGTTCGGAAGGACTAAATCGCCTAGAGTATTCGGTATTAATTGCTAACTTCTTCACCTCTTGCATGACTGGTGGCATCGTGTTTGTCAAGTGTGGCAACTTCCGTATCCAGACAAATCAAGAGAGGATGAACTAAGAGAGTGATCCCCGTGCCCCATGATAATTATTTGAAATTTATTATTAGATCGCACCCATGCTGCGAAAGGTTATTTTTATCTGCTGTTTCCATGTCATCAATCTAAAATTACATGACGTCATTCTAACTGACCAATAAGACGTCGTCCTTAAAATAACCACGCAGTATGACACAGAATCAAAAATAGATTTTAAATCATTTTCTCGGAAGAGGCCTATGTATGGGGGATTTGCTGTCTTCCTTCATCCTCTCTTGGAAAAATATATTAATAAGTTCTGTTTCATCTTCTTTGTTACTTCATACGAACCTATATTTTGGAACTCAAAATCAGCTGAAATCGAGTAATAAGCGTGGCTTGTTAGAAGAGATCATGTCACTGTGTGACTTGTGCAAGTCTTGCGTGACTAGTAACGGAGCAGAGTGTCAAAAAAAAAGCCAAAAAATGAAATAAACGGTCCGCACGCGGACTTGGGATAAGCCTAAACTTTTGTGGCTTTTAATAAGTTATGTTAATATTAAAGAAAAAGCCAAGCTTAGCTGGGTTTAATGTAAAGATTAAAACAAAATTTGTAACAGCAAAATATATTTGCTCTAAGGACAAGACTTTAAATCAATTCATTAAAAATGGGCAACATTTTGTCTTATGTATTTTTTCATGTGTATGTGTCATAACCATTTAGGCAATCCTATCATGCAACACAAGTGAAAAAGTAAGAAACAGGGAAGAAAGCAAACATTATCTTGCATTATAATTAAGTTTTTCTTTGTAACGTTTTTATTGCCCTTGTGACTGTTTTGTTTGTTTTTAAGACAGTATTTTAAGCCATGTGGTACATTATTGTAAGTAATGCGCAATAGTGTTTTAATTAGTAAGTTACATTAGTAAGTAATGTTTAGTTTTCCGTTAGTAAGTAGCTGTAAGTAGTGTAAGTTGCTCTATTGTAAGTATTGGAAGTGTTGTAAGTAGCCTAAGCTGGTTGCTGTAGTATTGTAAATTGAAATAAAAAAAATTCGAAAAAATATTAAAGAAGTAAAATAAAGTGACGCAGTGATAAGTGATAAAGTGATAAAGTAAAATAAAGTGACGCAGTTTCTACAAATTGCGAAAATGAGGTGTCGCGAAATATGACCGTCCCAAACTCGCGAAATAAAATTGTCGCGAAAAAAGAAAGTGTACTGAATAAGATGTCCTTTTGGAGATGTGGGTCCCTTCGTTTGCATACTCCAATTTAGGTCGCACCAGAGTTGTGTATGCATGTTTCTCATTATGCTGGGACAGTGCCAAAGGTTCCGTTAATTGTAATTGAGTCATTCGTGGAAAGGTGCCTTACACAACCCGGAATGACGAAAAATCACCACAAATCCCTCAATTAACAGTTATTTCAAACTTTATTGAATCAGTCGTCTATGTAGATCGAGATATGTCTCTTAATAATCTGCAATAGTCGAACAAATCTCCGGTCGCCGCGATAAGCTTGTAGTTCGATACTACTGAATGCACTATTCAAACAGAGGATGGTATGCTTGTGCTAAAACTCCGGGCTGAAACTGGACCAAAATAAAGGTTGAAAAGCACCGCCGAGTAGTGTCACACGTGATGAATATCTAGAACCTAATCATCCTTTATAAACACTACTGGAGTCTCATATGCTCACGTGGCTGAACTTCCGAAGTAAGAAGTAATTTTTATTAGCAACTACGAAATATGACAGATATTTTTAAGCACATTCCTGTGGTTATTTTTGTGTTGGGACCGACACTATGGCGCCGCCTACCTAGAGACATGAGAAATTAACCAATCTGAATCATTTTAAGAAATTAAAACCGTATTCCGCTCAACATTCGAGCAACAAGTGAAAATATTATTTACTAAAAAACTACTCTTAAATATATATATATATATATATCTGACTGATTTTACAAAAACATACCTATACAAAATTCAAGACAGTTTCCAACTTTGTTCATCTAAGGCCTCTGCTAATCAATAGGCAGCCCCAAATTAGGGCTTATTATGACAATTCTAAATCGAGTAAATGTTTGGAAAGAAACACGTTTAATTTTTAATGCAACTGAAACTGACATACATTTTTGACAGACTAGGAAATTAATCATGACCTTTGATCTCTTGAGAAGGTGGGCTGCAAATTGCAAATCTCACTCAAAATCCGACCCGTTCGAGTTAAAATTTATCTTCCTAAGGACAACTAGCCTTAAGCAAAGTGAAAGAGCGTTTTCAATCGGGACTTGATCGAATTCCTACATTATTCACTGTTCCAAATAATCAAACAAAATGCAGCCCGCTAAAATTTACTCACACGTCTGGTAAATGTTACGTCAACTCTTCAGCGGAAATGACACAAATCGACACTTTGAAAGTATCAAGGCCACGACATAACTTCCCTCTAGCGGCAAAAACGAAAACAAAACGAAAAACTATTCAAACTCACGCTTTTTCGAGGCAAATCTCTTCACAAACTCTTTCTCTGCTCGCCATTCTAGTTGAAGTCTCGGATGTTGAGAAAAATTCTCAAGAGGACACCTTTATACCACCGCCTTTGACAAGAATTTTTCTAAGTCTTTGGCCAGGCCAAGATTCAAGTCCAATTTTGCTCTGTCCGCTTAGAAAAGATCCCTAAGACCTACTTTTCGAGGCCAAAGACTTGTTACCACCTCGAGCAAAGCCCACAATATCAATCCCTGCAAATGGACCCGAGTCAAAGACCCGTTAAGTTCAAAAAGCAAAACAAACTGCAGGTAAGATATTAGACGACGCATTACCAGCAAATCGTAAGACTTTTTCCATCACTAGGCTTCATGATGCCTTCAGGAACACTTTGCTCAAGGCAGCCGACTAAAAATCTAGATCTATTCATTTCAATCTGAGCGAAAACCGCGCCAATTCAAAAGTGTCGTTAACTTGCGTAGGAGAGAGAGACAGAAAGAGAATGGGCCAGAGTGAAGAGAAAACCCTTCCCGGGGAGGGAGGGGGGGGGGGTATAGTGTGTCTGGGAGAAAAAAAAGCCTGAATAGCCTAACACTCTGTTCTGTTCATTTTTACCGATAAATGCTTTGCGATTGCCGAAAAAAAAAATCAAAAAAAAAATAAACAAACAGGAACAGCATGAACAACTTAAGATCAACTAAAATTTCTGTAGGTATGTCTTATCAAATCCAGTCAGATATATATATATATATATATATATATATATATATATATATATATATATATATATATATATATATTTATATATAGATATATATCTGGATTTTTGAAAACGGAATCACTAATTTTACTCCGCGCCCCGGGTGGACTCGCTGCCAGTCCACCTTAGGCTAGCGGTTTATTTTCTAGGGGGGGGGGGACTGTCAAGGCTAGTTCCCAGCAACTCTACGGGGACAGGGCTAACAGACCACCTGCATTTGGGGTCCCCCCATCTCAATCCAGGGGGGGTAGGGTTGGTCAAAACTCGGGTCTTTAGTTTAATCTCTACCGATTTTTTGGTTATTATGCTTGCAAGTCAAGCACACTGTTTTGCACTCAGATGAATAGCTCCTTTTTGCCGGAGCTGTTGGCCGTCGCCGTGCCAGTGAGTTGACACCTCAGGCGGCAAATGTCAGACAGTGGGGGAGGGATGGGACAGCATACATGTAGGTTAGTGTTTGTACATGTTCACTCCCTGAGCTCGACACTGTGATTTGCAGGTGGTTTAATGTTGAAGAGCTGAAAATAGCTGCAGAGCACTGATTCAAGACTAGATTAGCTGTTTGATGGCTACTAGATGACCTCAGATGGTAAGAAATAGCTTGCAGAGTGTACTTTTAGGCAAAGCGAGGCATTTTCCTTAGCATGTCAGTACAACTGCAGTTTTGCAGGCTGGCCCGGTTTTCATAAAATCTGGTAGATTTTAAGAAGATTAGACTTGGCATTTTTATTACTAAATAGTTTCGTACCGCACAACTTGTACGGCACTCATCAGATAAAGTTGCCAAAATGTAAAGATTAGATATATATACACAATATACCTAGTCCAGTTTTTAATAAATAAATATATATATATATATATGTATATATATATATATATATATATATATATATATATCTATATATATATATATATATATATATATATATATATATATATATATAACAATGTTTATCTACTCAATATCGTTTCATATGGACTTTAATACAGGTCTGTTTCGTAGACCAACAAAGGGTTGGTCCACTCATCAGTTAAATTCCATATACACTGTCGCATCGCTAGGGTTTATATACATCAGTAGTATGATCGTTACAAAATTCAAACTTAAAGAACAATAGTAATGTACATTTGTAAGCTTATGATGTACATTACTCAGCATCTCGCAAAACAGTACCTTCAACGCTGAGTCGTGTCGGGAGAGGTACTTGCCGCATATCCTGCACATCACCTCGCCCTCCGAACCTCTATGGGTCTTCTGGCTCGCATATACCTGAGTAGGTAAGAGTTGCTCGTATAATTAAAAAATGCCGGCGATTGTGTATGTTGGGCAGGTCTTCCACTCTGTCAGCCACCAGAAGCATCCCTCAGCACTCAACTTCTCATCCTGTAACCTAGATGTAACTAAGACTTCCTTGCCATCGCTGGTTCCTCACTTCTTCCTCTAGCTTCTCGTCTTGACGCTTCCGCACTTTCGTCTTGACCGAACGTGGGTGTTCGAGATCAAGCTCAAGACCAAGCTCCTCCGCGAACCTAAACGCCTCTTTAACCATGGACCTCCATCCCATCTCCTCCGCTCGCTCTTCAAAATCCCGCACCATTTTCATGGCCGGGTGTTCGTTACAGTAGAGTCTAACTGCACCCTTGACCTTCGTGGCTTTATATTCCATCTTAACCGAACGTAGGCCTCTGCCCCCCTTGCTTCTAGGTAGATATAACAGCGCATTCGAGCCACAGGGGTGCCTTCCTCCGTTCTCAACAACAATCTTTCGAGCTTCCCTGTCGATCTGCAGCAGACCCGTTATCGGCCACTGTTGCGTCCACATAAGGTAACCCAGAACCGGCAAGGCAAACTGGTTTGACGCAATCACACGATTGTGGTCCGACAGAAGACTTGTCCAAATAATAGACATCCGTCGGAGGTACTCCTTGGCTGCACACTCTAAGACCAGTTTATCCTCCTGCATCACACTTTCGAGCACCCCCAGGAATTTGTACTGCTTCCCGTCCTCAAGACTTGGTATCCTGGCCGCCTCATCCAGTCTCACCCCCGCATCGTCACTCACGTGCATCCCCCTTCTCACGTGAACCACTGCGCACTTCTTGGGGTTCCACTCGAGCCCCACAGCCCCCATAACTGCCTTGACCATCTTCATGTCCCGGCTGAGAAGAGAGCCCAGGAACTGGTGAAATCAGACAATCTGCCTCTCTTGGAAAACAGGAGAAAGATGGGTTACATGCGTGTAATGAAAGATCTATGGGAGGAAAAAGGTTACGGAGATTTGGCTTTGACGAGTCAAAATCTACGAGATCAGGCCGCCGGTTTAGAGAAGACCCTTTCTGCTTTTATTATTATTATTATTATTATTATTAGCTGTCAAGTAGATTCGCTGATGTTCGCGAGATCTTCAGTATTCCCAAGGGAGGAACTTCGCTGTATCATGGGGCTATGTGGGAGTCAATTTCCTTAATTTTAAGGCGCGTTCTTTTGGGACTATTCCGGAATAGGAATACTCGGAATAGACGGTATTTGTGTTCTTTTGGGAGATATTCCGTTTTCGAATGAACGGAATATCATTCCCTTCATTCTGCTCCTACTCGGAATAGCCAGAATACGCGTTCTTTTGGGAATTTTTGGCGGGAGATCTTATTAGGGAAATCCTACACGGCCAACCGCGCGTGTGCAGACATAGTAGTTCTCAGAACACCGCCGCCACAGAAGAAGCGTTCTTTTCGAAATTGAAATATCCGTGTATTCCGCTTTTCCTAAACCGGAATAGGCCACACAAATACTCACACAAATACTCGCGCAATTTGCCAATCAACCGATGTCGTTCCCACTCTGTTCTCCTAGCCGGGGGAGCCTCAGAAGAGTATGAGTGAGCGGGAAGATGGCGCACCGTTGTTTTGAGTACATTTGGTAGTTCATAAAAACACACCCTTGGACGGCAAGTATGTTTTTGTTAATTGGGTGTAATTTACTTTGTTATGAAAAATATCCGATTAAGTTAGCTCTGTATTACAACGAATTTTTTTAAGTTCAAGTTGAAGCCCAAGATGAAGATGTAATGTATTATACGTGTCAACAAATGTAGAGCACACAGTCGTGTCTTTATTTACCGTTTTGGTCGGAGTTGCAAAGCAAATATGTGGTCTAATATCGCATGCTCAAGGTACATTTTATTAATCTACAAAATGATGATTGTTAGTATCAAAAACATTTGTTTGCAGGACAGCATGTCCACCCACAGGTATGACATCATCCAATATGGCTACAAAATAATCCCACATGAGTGCAATTTTGGTCGTCCAGGACCAATGTCCAGAGGAGTACTCGGGTAAGTGATGGGCAGGTGTGAAGGTCTTTTCTAGGTTTGAAATTTGCGATTTGGACCTGTTTTGGGTCAGACATTTTCTGGTGAACCTATTTTGGGTTGAAAGATGCGCACTACTGGTATGCGCACTACTGTTTTCAGATTCATGATGAATAAAGAAAGTTGGAAGTGTAAATTACCTTGGGTTCTCTTGGGTTTTTTTACTTGGACTTTTTTGGCTTACGTTCTTGGCCATTGGACTCTTTGAGTCCAAATTCAGTCTAATGGGACTTTTTGGAATATAAAAATCTGACCTCATTTACATCTCCCCATGACTAACGTACCTGAGAAACTACCTCCCCACCCATCCAATGTCCAATGACCCACTGTTATTTGCAGTTCTGTACTTGAAATACATGTTTGTTTGAGTGATTTTCCTTTATAGAGAGTTAATAAGCTAATATGGGTGAATGAAATATTTACTGTAACAAAGAAACTGTGGAACAAACTCTTTTTTAAGGTGTCAGCGCTAACTAAAGTGAGTGGATATGTAAACATTTTTTCATCAACATTTCAGTAAAAATCAAGAGAAATTAAGGTGTTTCGATACAGTTTTTTGGGACCATACCTAACTTTTAGAATGGGCTCTTAAACAGTCTTATCTTTGTCAGATTAACGTGAATTTTTCAGTACTTGTTGGTTTTGGATTATATTTTAGTGTGGTTTACATTTTGTAAAAATCGATATTTCCATGACAACGATAAACAAAAATCCTCGAAAACACTAAAATTAAAATTTTGCGCGATCCAGATTTCACTTTGAAAAGCAAACACCAGTAACTTAAACTCTGGTGTATGGCAAACGAGATATACAAGAACAAAAAAATTCTGTATGTTTGTTTTGAAGTAAATCGCAAAAACATTTTCAGCCTTAGTTTTTGAATAGTAATAGTAAATGCACCAAAAAATAATCAATGCTTTGATGAAATCGCTAGAGAATACTGTTGAAATGTTTCTTTTACTTAATATTTTACGCCTAGGAAGTTTTGTTGAAACTGGTGTTCGCGATCTCGAGAACGAATTGTTTTTGTAAGATCATTCGCGTAATAATTTTGTGGTAATTTTTGAATTTGAGCTTTTTTGCAAAAATCTTAAGAACGGCTCGATAAATTTTTTTAAAACATTAAATACGCGTGCTTGACAAAGTGAACAATTTTATTGTCGAGTCTTATTAACATTGATTTACTGGAACACTTTTAGATTTGACGTGAAAGAGGACGTATGAACCGACGGAAAAGGTTGCGTTACATATTCACAATTGGCAAGTAAATGCTAATATATTCAAAGTAATGCACAATGCATTCCTCCGTGATTTTTACTTTTCTTTGTAATCTACAATGCAATAAAGAACAAAGAAACCAAATAAAAATCACGAGGTAATGAATTACGCACTACTTTGAATATATTAGCATTTCCTTGCCAACTGTGAATTTGTAACGCAAGCTTTTCCGTAGGTTCATACGTCCTCTTTCACGGTAAATCTAAAAGTGTTCCAGTGAATCAATGTCAATAAGACTCAGTAATAAAATTGTTCACATCGTCAAGCACGCGTCTTTAATGATTTAAAAAAATCTATCGAGCTGTTCTTAAGATTTTCGCGAAAAAGCTCAAATTCAAAAATTACCACAAAATTATTACGCGAATGACCTTACGAAAACAATTCGTTCTCGAGATCGCGAACACCAGTTTCAACAAAACTTCCTAGGCATTAAATAGTAAGTAAAAGACACATTTCAACAGTGTTTTCTAGCCATTTCGTCAAAGCATTGATTATTTGTCGGTGCATTTACTATTACTATGCAAAAACTAAGGCTAAAAATGTTTTGCGATTTACTTCAAAACAAACATACAGAATTTTTTTGTTCTTGTATATCTCGTTTGCCATACACCACAGTTTAAGATGTTGGTATTTGCTTTTCAAAGTGAAATCTGGTTTGCGCAAAATTTCAATTTTAGTGTTTTCGAGGATTTTTGTTTATCGTTGTCATGGAAATATCGATTTTCACACAATGTACACCACGATAAAGTTCAATCCAAAACCAACAATTACTGAAAAATTCGCGATAATCAAGGAAAAGACTTTCTAAGAGCCGATTCTAAAAGTTAGGTATGGTCCCAAAAAAACTGTATCGAAACATCTTAAGCAGCCTACTAGAGTTCAAACACGGATATCAAATACTGGCACTGCCATGCAAATTTTGTAGACTATTTAGAAGTAATTGCTCTCATTCCCTAATTTATTACCAGTCAGTTCAGCACTTTTTGGACACTTAGCAAAGGGGTGGAGCCAAAGAACATGTATTTTTTATTAGTTGAAGTTGCATAATTATGGTTTTGACACTTAAAAATAAGATGTGGTTAGAAAACAATATTGACCAGGAAATGTTTTTTAAACATGATTAGGACTTTTTTAAAGAAAATTACCGGTAATGTACTTTTTGTCACTTGTCTAACTGTGCCTGTCATGGTGAACAGGAAATTAAAGGTATCTTTTGAAAAATTTGACTCAATGTAGGATGGCAAGTCAAAAGCCAACTGATACTGGGATCAGTTTGACCTTACATTCAACATTTCTCAAGAAACTTTCTAACTCCAAGTTTTCAGCTAAAATTTTGAAATTTAATGTGTTGTTTTGGTGCTGCTTGTGTACATGACAAGCTTTGTGGTGCAAAAAAAATGTTATGCAAATTAGCTGGCTGCACATTTGCATAAGTAATTCAAAGCCAAGGCTTGACATCTCTCGGTCTCTTGAGGTTTTAGCTGAACACACTAGGAAATCAGGTAATCGCCCACAAAAAAGTAATCCAAGCTCCCCTAAACTGAAATGAAAGTAACTGCAATTTCCAGATTAATAAAGATACAACACTAATTGGTAAGCACTTTGTCCGTTTTACTAACAAAATACGATCACACATTTTAAAAATGGTTCTTTTTTGAAAATTGTTCCTCAGCAGAACAAAACTAAAATACAAGTAATATAAGGTAATACTAGTAGTAATCAAAGATTAAGAGAGTGCGTTCGACTGGTTGCATTCTATCAGACAGCCAACACTTCCGGTCCCCAAGTTGTCACCAAGGAGACGAAAGCCTTTGAGTCCTTTGCTTTCCTCCAAATGAGAAAGTATGGGTCTGAGGCAGGGTTCTTTGGAAAACGAGCTCGGGTTTACATATTGTTTTGACCGAGAATTGCTGTGAAATGATTTGACCAGGATGTTTTATTCAGGGGAACAACGAGTGTCCAACCCAGCTACTGTCACTTAGTTAGCAAGCACAAAAGCTCCAAGACATGTACTAACAAAGGGCCTGAAACTAAATTTCCAGAAATCTTTGATGAACTATTTGCAAGAGCTAATTCACACGACAAAGCTTCTATGACAAATGAAACTGGCACCCCAATTAAATTAGTAAAGACATTTGTAACAAAAAAACAATTGACAAAATTTTCTCATCTACACGAGCAAATAAGGTTTGCCACAGAAAATTTGCTGGTGTGCATTGAGATTTGGGCTCTACAACATCACAGGCAGGCATCTCAATATACAAAACAACTGGAATCAATTCAACTATAAACCCTTTGCTGGTTTGTGCACGACTTAACAGCAACGAATTTGCCGGTGATATGTTTTAAAAATGACCATCTAGGTAAGCAGATTAAGGACGTTCGCGCCCAAAATCTTCCCACCTTCAGATTTTTTCCAAACTTTTCCTGTAGTTGGACAATGACCAACTCATGTCAGAAAAGCAAAAAATTTGGGGGGGGGGGGGCGCCTTGCTCGTTTCAGAGCAAAGCTTTATTGGAAGTGTTGTGTTTTTAGAAGGTTTGGTTATACAAGGCGAAATCGGCTTTCTTGCTACAAGGAATAAAATAAGTTAGGTGGGGGACTCTAGATAGTGCTGATTTATTTATTTCATCGCAAATAGGCCTATTTAGTACATTATTGCAGGAAATATCGTTTCTTCAGGTAAAATTAGCTTCACAGAAGGATAATTGTAAGTCATATATGCCTGCATTTGTAGAAAAATTCGATCGTATTTGAGTAGAAATAGCAATAGAATTAAAACTTCTCACGTTCAGATTTTTTTTTGTTTTTGGACAAAATGCAGAGAACCAGTAAAGGAAGTGATATATCAGAAAAAAGAATGGGGTCACCGTGCATTTAAGAGAGTTAAGCAGTTTTATAGATGCAAAAATACCCACCACTACGGTGTTTGTCTATATTTCCTACTCAGCGCGCGCGCTCGATGCATGACGTGGCATGACTTCGCGTCATGAATTACGTGCGCAGTAAGGATGCACACAAACAATGAGCGCGAAAAAAATTTCAAGCACCACATAACAATGATTAATTAGTATCAAGGAGCATTTTGATGTCTCTGCTGACAAATTCACCCGCTTGTATTAAAATTTCTCGTGTCAAAAATAACAGAGGCTAGGCTGTTACGTGTCTCGACAAATGTCCTAACAGAAGTGTCCACTTTAATTTCATCCTGCATTTACAGTAATACTTAGCCTTCCTATCAGTCTTTATCGTGATGACTTACAACAACATGACCAGTTTCTGGCTCTGAAAGTCAGCAGAAATCACTCTTTAAATTCGGCAACAAGGAATAGCAAAAAGGCCGTACGAATAATCCATGTTTTCTCGAGCGTTGTATATCCTACCTACGCCGCTTGTGTTTGCAAGTGGGCTTCAAACTGTGTCTAGCCGAAAAACTTGAAAATTTTCTCGGAAGAGTCTTGTGAAAAGTCTTGTGAAAGCCTTCGTGGTCTTCGGCAGAAACCACTCTCCAAATTCTTCAAGAGTCCGTACGAATAATCGATGTTTTCTCGACCGCTTTACATCCCAGGTACGCCGCTTTTGTTTGCGAATGGACTTCAAACTGTGCCTTGTCGACAAACTCGAAAACGTTTCCAAAAAACTCGAGGAAAATAACAAAATAGCTCTTCGAACCACGATCAGTATTCGTGTGCACCGATGACATTGTGTTTAACTCTTTTCCGTCAAGAGTTGTATTTTCCCGACGTTGAAGTCGGGAACCATTCAGCCACTTGTGACGTCATCATTTTTGACGTCACCAGATTGTTTTGATAAGCAGCTAGCACAGCAAGGACAGATCCATCTATACGTGTGTCCATTTTGAATACAATCTCGTTCCCAGAGGCTGCATTCCTTTTGGTCAGCACCAAGGATGCAAGACCTCTGGGATAATCAATGTCAAAATGCTGGCGAATCGAAATCTGATTGGCTACTATATTTTACCGGAAGTCTACGAGAAAGAAGTGTCAAAACAGGAAATAAAAATACTTAGAATGCTCGAGTTCGGATTGTTGTGAAGCAATTCGCGGGAAAATTTTGCTAAAATTTGCGGCGTTGTGCAAACACTTTCGAAAGAACATCGCGCCCGAAACTAGCCCCGCAAAATTTTGGACCCGAAAAGTTTTCGGGTTTTTTGAGAAACGAACACCAGCTTATTTATGGGAGCTTCAGGGTTTGGCTAGCTAGCCTAGCTATATATATATAACAGGCTTGGTCTGACCCCACTGACAATTTGCAGTAGCCTTCTAGAACTTCCAAGCATGTAAACAGCAATCAAGATTCTCGCTGCACAACATTCATTGAACAATGAAATCGCCTAACGGCACTCCGTTATAGTATGTTCTTTGATAAGGCAATTGTAAAATCCCCATACAGTTGGCAGAGATAAAATCAATCGATGTTTTACGGGGATTTTGCTTTGCTGCATCCTTTCACCACGCGTCCGCTCCGCCTTCATCGATTCCTAGCATCCATCACTTCGACTTACATTTTATTCCCCACCGGGGAGGAGAGCGTCAAAAAAATCGTCACTGATGGAAAACATGTCGTGCGTGAGTTAGGAAAAAGTGAAGTTAACTTTTTAAAATGCACGGTTACCCCTAGTTTTTATGGAATCAATCAAAAGCAGGACAACTGTTCGGTATTGTGAAATACTATTTTTCAGAAGAAAAACCGTCTGTCAAAAGTAATTTTACAAAACGTTCCAATCTACTGGGTCAAATAATGGCCCGCCAAGAACAGGAAATTCGCATATAGAATTCGGCAGCATGTTGAGAATTGTATCTTTGTTATTCATTACAAAGCACCTATCAGTTTAGACCTCTTCATCTCCTTCTTAAGTCAAATAATGGCTATCTTTTATTTGAAAAAGTTATTTTTCCTAATTTTTAAAAATGCTCAATCAGCACTTTTTTACCATATTTGGGCCTAATTATCTCTGAAAAATGCACGGTAAGCCCCCATTTTCTTTTTGGATTTTAACAGCCTTAGGTACAAGGAACAAATCCCACATGGGGACAAATAAGAAAAAATGCCTTCCTATTAGGGGTCACCGTCCTTAAAGCCAATTTTGAGTCTCGCGCGCTTGAGCCCGCGTTTTCAGCCGCATACCAGTGACGTAACTATTTCGTTATTCAGCTCTGTCTCATCCGCCATTTTCCTACACGATCGCTTGTCAGAGCCCGCACGATTTTGACCAGCGGGAACAAGTCAAAAGAGACAAATTGCGCATGTTTCTGTTAGCGCTTCCCAAGCCCGCAATCCTTTTGCACAACAATCTCGATGCACACAAGTAATTCTACAACTGAACAAGACCACAAGACTTAACAACCGAGAGCCGTGCCTATTTCTCACAGGTTAACAGGCATCACCTGCACCAGGGAAACTAAATTGTTCACCAGGGAGAAATAAAATTGACCAGGGGCTTTTTAAAAATCCAACAGAGGACCCAACAGGGGCCAAGCAGGTCAAAATTCCACCAGGGAGGGCAAAATAACCCACCAGGTCGGGTTTCACCAGGCCCCAGTTGTGAAAAAGTTGGATAGCGCTATCCACCGGATAAATCACTATCCAGTGGATAAGTGATTAGGAAACCATTGCGTTATCCACTGGATAGTGATTTATCCGGTGGATAGCGCTATCCAACTTTTGGACAACTGGGGACAGGTCTGTTACAGAGGGGTGTTCAAAACGATTTCAAACTAGTTTGATTTGTATTTCCTTTGTTTTATAGTCATTATCATCAAACTAAAACAAAAGCAAATAGAAATCAAACTAGTTTGAAATCATTATGACCTGAAATTCAGTTTACTACAATGCATACAAGAAAGTAACTGCCCCAATCTGGACAAGTCACGTCTTTCGACGTGACTAGTAATTTTCTGTGCTTTTTGCTTGACTAGCTAAGTCATACATGACCCCCCCCCCACCCCTCTGGAAATTCCAGTTTAGGCTCATTATACTTTTCTTTAAAAAATTTGGCCTTTAAGACCCCCCTCGTCCTCAGAATTTCCAATGACCCTCTGTGGTGTAGATATGGATATTTCCTGGAACCACACAATGCTAGATTTAATAGATTAATCATGGCCAGCAAATATGCTGATTAATTTATTACTTTATGGTAGGAGACATTTCACATGAGTTAATGGATTCCACAAACCTGCAAAGAGAGGTACATTTCAGCCTGGAAATGGAACGTTTTCTGGAACCTCTTAAGTAGATTAGGAATAAATAAGTAGCTCTAGATTAAAAATAGTTGCAATAATCTCACTTCCAAGTGCAACCTGGTATTATTAGTAAATTGGATTACTTGCACTGGTTGCTATCTTTAATGATAATGTTAAGTTTGTTCGTAGTACTTGCTCAGAAGTTGGTTATTTTCTTGTTTGCAAGATAAGCATAAAATTTAAATCGGTGGCATCTCTGCTGTTGCACGCACCATTCACATTTCTTCGAATACATTTAAGACGACCATAACAATCACTTTTTTTGCATTTGGGTCACATTCCACAGGTCACAAGTACAGGTCAGTGTGCTGCTGACATATAAACACATTGGACATGCGTGTCCCCTGATATACTAGGTGATGTTTTAGCCTGATTTAGTGCTAGGGGACACTGTTTAGGGGTGACCCGAAAACACTGACCCCCGGTCCGTGGACCAGTCCAACGGACCGGGTCCACGGACCACCTCACGGACCGGTCCATGGACCACCTATACGGACCACCCTTACTGACCCCCCTCAAAAAATTCAATAGAAAAAAAAGTGAATAAAAAATAAATAAAAATGAAAATATAAATTCTTTAATACCCATAGTCGACCCTCAATCGCGTTTCGCGCGGTGAGATCGCGAACTGCCACAAGTCCACTCTATATAATTGTTCTTTGTCGGTATTGCACCAATTTAGCAGGCTTAAGCAAATCCAAACTGTCGTTCATTTGTTGTACGAAATGCGAACAGGAGGAAAATAAAGACAAATGGAGAAGTTTTGCTGTTTTGTCGGTGTTTCTTGCCACCGCCATTTTGTTCGGCCCATTCTCCCACGGGTCCAAGATCCACATTAGCCCCAGGCCATGAACTTCACACTTACTGTTACCTTGGGATATGGTGGGGGCCGGGAGGGGGGTGGGGGCAAAAAGAAATTGCCTAATTCTACCACCAACCTTTGCCCTACTCATCTCAGACAGGACGTCTGTTGTTAAGATATGATGTACCAGTCAAATTGAAGCTTCAACAAATCCGTCAAACCCTGCAAAAACCGAAAAAACTCACGGGCATATTACGCTAGAACTAGAGATAAATCTGGTTCAAATTTCTCACCCTTCCAAGGCAACGTTCAAATTCCCCCCTTCCCAGGCACGATGCACAGTCAAATGCCCGAGGTTTGCCCTGGGGGGATGTTGAAGCTTCAATTTGACCGGTACATAAATGGCCTGTAGGGAATATGGTGGAAAACAAAACTGTTGGCCAACCACACAACCCGGCAGTAATTTTTCAAAAAAAAAGTGCAATTTCCTTTCTGAAGCCTGGGGCTTATGTGGATCGTGGACCCGTGGGAGAATGGGCCGAACAAAATGGCGGAGGCAAGAAACACTGACAAAACAGCAAAGCTTCTCCATTTGTCTTTATTTTCCTCCTGTTTGCATTTCGTACTACAGATGAACTGACAGTTTGGATTTGCTTAAGCCTGCTAAATTGGTGCAATACTGACAATGTACAATGTAGAGTGGACTCGTGGCAGTTCGTGATCTCACCGCGCGCACCACGACCAAGGATCGACTATGTGTAAGAATTTATATTTTCATTTATATATATTTTTATTTCTTTATTTTTCTATTGAATTTTTTGAGGGGGTCAGTAGGGGTGGTCCGTATAGGTGGTCCATGGACCGGTCCGTGAGGTGGTCCGTGGACCCGGTCCGTTGGACTGGTCCACGGACCGGGGGTCAGTGTTTTCGGGTCACCCCACTGTTTAGCTTGTTTATTTATCAGTAACACAGTGACCTGTACGGGTGACTAGTGAAATGTGACCTGTAAAAGAAACCTGCCATTGCATTTGAGTATTAAATTTCCAAATTCTAATTCTGTATAATTTATAAGGTCTCATGGAACAGCAACCAGGATTTTATTTCTATATTGTGTCTGTACAAATGTTCATAATATAAATAATAACTACAATTACAGTAGTCTTCTAGCAGTTATAAATTTGAAGTATTTTAACTCTGTTATGGTGTTTAATTCACTTAAAATGTGGTTGATAAAGCTCCACTTTCTAAATCATTTTATAACCAACAACAAAACTTGGTAAATGTGCAAGTCATTTTGCACCAGTCCACACACATAATTTGTTTCACATGCATTTATTATGTGCACAATTTGACGTAATTATGTGAACTTAGCATGGTGACATATCAGGACAAAGGGTTAAATACTTCAGAATGACTTAGTCATGCTGGAGGGAAAGTAATTTCTTTATGTATAGGCCACACGATAAATGAATGCGATCCAGAGGCTAATCCCTATCCATCAGCCTTTCTAACAAAACATACCACGGGTGGGGAAAACGTCATACCACAGGTACCCCAAGCTCTACGAGTGTTTCAATATATTAAAGTGCCAGGATCATGTTGTGGTTTGAGTGTCATGATAATAATGCTGCTTGCATAAATTGTGGTACTATAAATTATTACAAGTCAATATATTCAGCAGTTAAAAATAAAGATGAAAAATATTAATACCGGTAACAAAAATGCCTCACCTTGCCTCCCTGATTGCGGTGTTTGTGTGGTGTGTTTGGTCATTTTAGTGCAATTCTAGTGGGTTTTCTGTTGTCATCTCTATATACAATCCCCCAAGGGGGGTAATGCTTGTGTGACAAAGCCCAGCATATCCACCAAAGGAAAATAGCTTTGCACAAAAAGCTCTGATCATCTCCAAATCCCACATAGAGCTCATTCCAAAGCTTCCCAGTAACCACCGATTCCACTCATTGGATGAAAACTTCCACAAAGGGTGAATTTCATCTCGAAAACCTGAACACATTTTTCCATTGCAGCCCTTGCACTGACCATTTGCTTGCAGTTCATATTACTTGCACACCCAGTGGGTATAGAGGGACCAAACAAAATCATTAATTTTTGTCAACAATAGCATGATAAACATCCCTTCACCCAATCTGGTGTGCAAGTAATAATTACACTGACATGGAAAAGTGTTTTCAGTATTGCTTCGTAAAATTCAACTGCTCTACAGATGTTTTCGTCTGATGAAGGGAATCAGAAATAAGGGAAGTTATGGAATGAGCTCTAGGTAGAATTTTGAGACAAAATTATCAGAGCTGGCTGTTTTCCTTCAGTGGATCTGCTGGGCTTTGAAACACGAGTAACCCACCTTATAGAGCATTAAATTGTGTAAATATATAGAGGACAACAGAAAAATACAATCCACTGGAATTGTGCTGAAACAACCAAATACACCACACAAACACTTCAAAGAAATCACAGAAGTAAGCAAGGCGTCTTTGTTGTATTTTTCTTCATTTTTAACTGCTAAATACATTCGTTAAATCCCCACACAAATATTCAAACAAAGAGTTTGAGGTGCCTGTGTTCTGAACAATTGTGGAAAACCTGAGTGTGTTCATTTCTTGAAAAGGTATTTCAGTACCACACCATCACTTTCTGGCTTCAAACCTTTGTGGACATTTTTTGGAACATATTCTGATTTTTCCTAATTTTTGAAAAAGGAACACTAAAAAACCTTAGGTTGCCCCTACTGCTAAGCAGTAAAAAATATCTAAGTGGCTCTTTTCAACATTTTTTATAAAGGATGTTTTCAGGATGTGTGAAATATATCCCAATAAATCATGGATGTACTTAGTGTAGAATGAATTGGAAAAATTGAAGTCTCCCAAAAGTCTGTACAAGGCAGTGATTGTCTGTAAACTTTTGGCTGAACAACGGGCATTACAGTCAGCAAAATATGGAAGTTGTCAAGTTGTTATTCTGTTGCAAGCCTTGATTTTCAAGCATGACTCTTCAAAAGGCTAGTTTAGACCATTGTAATGATTCTGGTTGCAGCCTCTGGGTTGCTACGATCAGATGCTTTATCAGGCTCCATATCAACGTCTGCCAAGCAGTCAACTGACTGTGCCATTATTGCAATATATTCCTGCAGGATGCAAGTTCATATGTTACGATTAATAACTTAGCTCTTCTGTCAGATTTATAATGTAAGTAACCTCATGCCACATGTAACACACACTCACGGCAGTTTCTGCATGTCAGTAGTAGTTAGTTTATGTAGAAGGGTTACATGCAGTTTGGTTTCATTTGATCACTTCCAAATTCGACTTGGCCCAGTAAAAAAATGACGCCTAATATAAAGGCAATATGTGTATTTAATGCAGCAACAAATTTCCTTGTCAAATCACAGTAATTCGGTTGCCATAGCAATTTCTACTCCCGAAATTTACCCTGGCTATTTTGCAGGTAAAATTGCACCTGGCCACTACAATCCTTCTGGCATGGGACCAAAATTTACTGTAGTCTACATAAAACATGGCTAAAGCATTATCATAGCATTTTTTGTGTTAATGAATGGAAATGTCATTCGATCAATAAACAATTTCCTTGCATGGTTATCTCTTTTGTTTTTGGAAGTGTTACTTTTTTCTCAAGCACTGAAATCTGTTGTTTTTGCCTCAGTAAAACTTTTGCCAAATTGCACAATTAAAACACTCACGAAATACACCATTTCCAAAATTGCAAAATTAAAGTATGGCAATAAATAGTTGCTACATCATAGTCCTCTCATATGCTTCTGGAAGACCTGACTAGCTTGAACATTCGTTGGAAGTCTTCAAAGAACCCTAGGTTATCAATTAAACAAGAAAGCCCACTGGGCTTTTTAAGCGGCCGTTCTGACCAACTCCACCCCCAGGTTAACAATCCTGGATTTTTAAGTCTCTCAACATACGAACTGGTGTGACAGAAAGTGTGACTGTGTGACACAATATTTTGACTTAAGCGTTACTGGATGACATAATGTTTAAAATCGATGACTCAGCTTATCTTTCTTATTGCTTTTTATTCTGCTGAAAAAAAAGCAAACTCAACTGAACCGTTTCAACATCGGTGAGAGTCAATCATCACTCCACCCCTTATGTTGCGAGAATTGGTGAAATTAGTGATGCTCATTTCGTAATTTTCTTGTGATGTGACAATTTAGCTTTATAAAGGTATGAAACATTCATTGAAACAAAATGAAATACGTGAGAGGATATTAACCTCTTTAGCACATGGTGAAATATTTATATTTTGCTCTAAGCAAAGTTGAGGTAGCGTTGAATGACACGTTGCGTCGAACTTATTTGCACGTGTTATATCTAAGACATGTACCGCTACCGGACGGCGCTACCACAAGGCTTAAAACAGCAGTTTGTCTGTGTCATATAAGTGCAGAACGTTGACATATAACTAGTTGTTAGTGTGATGTGACATGCTTTGGTTTTGTTTACCACGGGTGACATAATCCAGACGTCACAATTGCATGACGCCATGCCCGGAACCGGAAGTTTAAGGTAGCTGTCGAGAAAAAACCGGAAGTTTGCGGAGACTGTGTTGGCCGAGACAAAACCAGATGACTAAGGCAAGTGACCCCTGCCGGCGGTCGCCCGGCTAAAAATTCTTTGGGAAATCTCTAAGTGAAGTTCAGAAACCTATAGTTAAGGTGATCTTTGAAAAAAGCTTATGTTAAGTGCCCTTTACGTTAAAAGCTTTTAATCAGTTTGTTTGATGGTAGATTTATTGTTAATTTGTTTATTTTGTTCACTGAGGACAAGCTGCCCAAATGTCTAATTAATGTGGACAGTATCCAAATTGAGAGTACTTTGTTAAGTATAAAGGCCGCCGCAAACAAGGGAACACTGCTTCTCAGAATTTTTGTTTCCTGGCTGGGAGTGCAAACTAGTGGGAAACAATGTTTCCTTGCCGTGCAAAGCAAGAGACATGGCACAGAAAAAAAAACGTTTGCGCATGCTCAATTTAGGAAATGCAGCCTGTGCACCCTGGAATCTATTCAACATTGTTTCCTTGACACAAATGGGGAATCAATTTCTGTGGCAACAAAATGTTTCTGAAAAAAATCAAAAACATATTTTGTTTCTTGGAAGCAAAAATGTTTCTGCAACAATGTTTCGTGTGCACATAAACGGGAAAACATTTAGGGAAACATGTTTTTGCAACAATGTTTCTTCAACAATGATTCGTTAACAATTAATGTTTCCTCATTTGTGGGTGGAGGGCTTAGGAAATTTAAAACAATTCTGGGATGGTGAAACCTTGTTTGTGTCAAATTCTATGCCTTAAGTAAGAAGTGATTAATGTATCCTGTACCGTAGCTGTTTCTGATGAGAGCATTTTGTCTAACGTTTCATAGAGCTCAGCAAACGATGGACGGCTTTTGGCACTTTCACTCCAACACTGCAGCATTATTTCATATCTGAAACCAATGTGTAAAGGATGCTAAATCAGTTAACAGACTACTGCCTTTGTTTATCATATTTTAAAAATAACTTTGATTCTCTCCTTTTTTTTAGTTTATCCTCCATGTGTTGTGTTTACTCTCTTTTACCCAATATTAAATTAATCTGCTTTTCTCCTGTCTACTTTTGTATATGAATATGTTATAAAGACATCATTTCAAAAGAGCTTAGTATTATCTTACCTGTAGGACTAGGATTTTCCCAAGTGTACCATCAGCATAGAATTGTGTTGTAATTACAATCTTAAACATGGAATGAGCTTTCAGAGTGGGAACTACTTTGTTGGCTTCAATTGACCAGTTTTAAAAATGGCAATGGCAAAGTTTTTCTTTGCTTGATTTAAATAACCCTCACCACTGGCAGAAATCCTACCAAGGATCGTAAAGTTAGGATCCTGATACGATCATATTTACTATCCTATGGCAATGTATAGGATCCTTCAGGATTCTATTGTGCAGTTCCAGAAAAATATATCCAAACCCACCCCATGGCAGGTCATCGGAAATTTGAGGGGTTGAAGGGTCTCGTAAACCAAAATTTTTAAGCAATTCAGGAGGGACTCGGGGGTGGGGGGGGGGGGGGCAAACCAAAAACACCCTCACTTTTTTGGGGTATAGAATGGTTTTTTCTGGAACAAACACTATTTCTTTAAGATCCTAAAGGACCCTACAGGATCCTACATGTATAAAACATGATTAGGATTACTGGCATTTAGGATCCTGTAGAGTCTATCAGAATCATACAGGATCCTAGAAAATCCTGCAAAGAAAAACTTACTATATGGTTAACTCTAAAGCATTGCAGTCGTGTAAGTTTTAATACCCCAGCTGGAGTTGACAAAGACTGAATACACCCGAGTTTTAATCATTCAAATTCTGCAGGGTACCAAGTGAATTACATTTCTCCAGATGAATTGCTAATAACTATTAACAAACTGAAGCCTTAGACTGATACATAGTCATTTACAGACCTTTACCTTTTTGTTACCTGTCTGTGAAGGCATAATTTGGTGGCCAGGGGTACTAGTTTTCAAATGAAGCCTCAGTTAGTTTGGTTTTATATGATTCACTAACAGTCTTCAAATTTAATTTGATTGTAATACACTGTGTTGCTCTGAGCTGCTTGAACTCAACCATTAATCTGCTTTAGCAAACAATGTCTTCCCCAAAACCTGTAAAGAGGTAGACTTCTCAGTGCCTTGTTACTTTTAGCAAATACCATCTTTTTAAAAAAGATCCATCCAGTCCAATCCAATAAGTTTAAAGGCTTGTGCACATGTGATGCACACTGTATTGTCATACACAAACAAACAAACAAACAAACAAACAAACAAAAAACACTGAAATATGATGTGCGGACAGTCATAGGTCACCACTCTGTCAGCACAATCATTGAAGAGTTTAATGCAAAAAGAGGCAAAACCAAACTTGCTTGGTTTTTGCATTCACTCTGCATGCGCTGGTTTCTTCTCATTTCTTCCAACTTACAGCATTGGATTAACAATCTTGCAGTAGCAGTGGCCAATAACTTTTATAACATATATACATTTTTTTTTCAAAAATCATGATATACCCCTTTTTGCATTAAACTGTTCAATTATTTATCTGATATATCTCATGCCAATCCTCTAATTAGCTAGAGAGCTAGGGCAATAATAGACAGTAAATAAATATATCCTACTTACATATTTGGAGGACAGTTTATAGGACATTCCATTCGGTATCCATTTTTCAGTAAAGTAAACAATCTTTCTACAGGAATTCCGGGATAAGGTGTACCACCTGTTTGCATAAAAGAAACAAACAAAGAAAAAATAGAAAGAACTATTGTTGTGATCATGTGTATCACCGCTAAATGTAATACCCAACCGTAAATGTAATACACATTAACGCTAAATGTAATACCCACCGTAAATGTAATAAACTGACCCACCGTAAATGTAATACACATTAAGAGGCTGTCTCCCTAAGAGCGGTCTGGTCGATCTGGCTTGAAAAATAGATTTCGCTCATTTCGTGTGCGCTGAAAGACTTTCATGTACCTATACTAAAACCACAATCTGCTTGATCGGATCTTTTAAATTTCTGGAGTTTTAAGGGATTTTCGGTTCACCCGAGGGAACCCTTCTGAGGGCCCATATCGAGGCTGAAACTTTACCCAACTTTAAAGATCATTTTAACGAGAACTAACAAACCCTGTACAAAACATATGATAAGTCTTTTTTAATTACTAAAGCGACTTTTGTGACCGTTGAGGTTGAATTCAGCTAGCCGTGAGACTATTATGACACCCCCATTGCACAGCTTAATCAAACACGCAAAGACCGACCAATTTCAAACCGTATTTTTGAAAAAGTGAGGCGGCCTATTTCAACCAAACAACACAGCTGAAAAGAAGGTACCATAGGAAATGTCATCACAGAGAAAAAACCTTGCGGCCAGTCTTTGATGAAATAAATATAACTCTGGGAACTTGCCTAATTTCGACGATCTTCAAGTTTTGCCTCGATTTTAAGAGATTTGTCAACATTAAGCGTGGTGTCAAATTCCCTCGTAGTCAGATCTAAAACCATCAGAAATAAAGGAAAACCCAATTTGATAGTCTTATAGTCCAAGTGGATGTGAATAAACTGTTTTTGAACCACTACCAGGCTGCATTTTGACCATTTTGTGTAGGTTTTCCGGAAGATCTTCGGCGTGGGTTTCCAAATCGCTCGGCGTACTGGCGTACGATGGTGGTCTTTGGCGTAAAGCAGCATAAGACCGAGCCAGCGCGGAGTAGGAGGGTGTAAGGCTTGGATACATTCTGCTTGTAAAATGGCTTCTTCTGCCTGCCGGCAGTGCTTGTAAAAATCGCTTATTTTGCTCCAAATTCTGCTTGGACACCCTTATTCTGCTCAAATTCTGCTCAATACCCGGAAAATTTTCGGCCCTTTGGGCCTTATGTATTTTATGCAAATATGGAAGGGAGCCTGGGTCTAATCCCTTAATACTAGCAAAATTGTAATTCATCTTACTTTATATCACTGATATTAGATGAAACAGTGGCTCCTGTGAGTGTGTTTTAGCTAATAATCTTATTAATCGCAAGGTATTTGCCATTTGTTATGTATTTTGTTTTAAAGCATATCATTAGTGCCACTGATTGTCCGTTATTTTGCTGTGACACATAATTTCTGCTCAAAAATGCCTTATTCTGCCGGCACAATGCCCGCCTCTAAAATCGCTTATTCTGCTCAAAATTCTGCCGCAGAATTTATCCAAGCCTAAAGCTTACCTCATATTAATGTTATTGTACGTCGAGGTGTAGCCGAGTGAGTGAAAATTTTTACCGGGGACTGGGGACGAGGTTGAAGCGGCTGCTTGGCATACAGCTTTGAAACTCCTGGCGTATCTTCGGCATGGGACGTACATGGAATGCACCCTGGAACCACTAAAGCTTGACTGACCTGCGTCCATTTCCAGAGGTAAGCTTGTCAGCGAGTTTCAAAGTTCGCTCGATGATTCCACAAGAAGAAAAAATTCTGCCGCCCAGACTTTGGCTTATTGTAGTGTATGAAGCAGATCAAGGTGATTACTTTGTATTTTCCGTTTCATTTTGGTCGTACATCAAAGCTTTTTCATGACGAAACGATGCACATTGAGTGCTGCAAATGTAACCGCCGTGTTTACCTCTCTATGGCAACGGCTGACCAACTCAAAGAGTAGGCTCATAAGGGGACGTGGGGGCCGATAGGGTTTAGGCGGTGGCTAGGTGGGTCCTGGGGGTGGGTGGAGCAGGATTTAGAGATAATATGATTTAATTCTGCGAGGAGAGTCTTCGAATTTAAATTTGTCAAGTGTTAAACTTAACTAACTGGTAAAGCCTCTTCTAATCTCTGATATGTGGTGTCCTATAAACACTAGTACTTCTCTTTTTGAGGATTGCAGAAGGTATTTTTTTCTAATCTTATAAAACCCTGGGAAAATTTTATTTTGTGTATTGCAGGTTTTTGCACTTCTGAATGCACAGCATGAGCGTTATTTGCTGAAGTTGCAATAACTGGTAGACTACAAATAATAAAATTTTACTACAGGAAAAAGAAGAACATACATGAATGACAGTGGATGTACACATTTCACTGTCGCCATGAACCTGCCGTTTTGTGTTATTGCGCGCTGTTTAATCTAAACCAAGTTAGGACACCTGTGGCTATATATATATTCCTTTCTACGACCCACTTTAAACTCCTAATGGCTAATGTAGGAGGGTTTGTTGTTTGGTCTATCTCCGCAAAACTCAACATAAGCTAGCAGCCACTTGCAGAAGCAAAAGTATTGTTATATTATAATTAACTAGTTTCATAGGCGAATAAGTCTTTCGCACAATTGTTTGCATTCCAGCATCATCGCTTCAACGTAAGACTAGAGAAGTTCTCAACTTTTTTTCACAAACCGAAAGTAAAGCAATCATTCTTTCCCATTAGAACGGACTTCAAGCGAGTGACGAAAGTAAGTCGCCTTTCCTTTGCTTTTGTCTTACTACGGTCCGTGATTCGCGAGAAAAAGAAAACTCACCGTACTATCTCAACCAAGTTAAACAAAGACCTATGGTAACTTCATCGCAGGCGTTTCTCACACTTGAAGCTTATTACATGCATTTGGTTAATTCTGTTGTTTGCGTCTGCTGTGATTATTCAGAGCGATTACTTAGGTCTTGGCTTTAAGACGCTCAGTTAAAAACCATCCACAACCTACCCAAACAACCCAATGAATCGTGCATATAACAGACTCCAAGCGCGGGACAATGCGTGAGAGCAAGTCGATTGGTTTGATTTAACTTGTTGTTAATTGAAAAAAAGCTGGGCATTTTAAACCAAGCAAACGCCAAAGTGAAGCAAATCCAAAGTCTGCACAAGTCAGTTACAAAGCTTGCTTCAATTAAACGTTTGTGCGAGTTGATCCATCGAACAACCCACTGTGGTCTTATAATACGCACCTATTCACGGTTGTGCACGCTTCGCAACTCACGACTTTCTGTGGTTTTCCTGATTTGCACCTCCCTTCAAAAAGTTTAACCAGGAAAAAGCGACTGTTTAGTTTTTTCATTCTAATTTGATGTGAATGTAAGCGAAAATTGTTTAATTAAAAGAATAAAAAAACAAACACCAACAGGAATTGGTGGTAAATTGCACACGGAAGTTCATTATCGGTCCTTTTTCTTATTTCTTTGGATAAATTTGGCTATAAGGTGAAGCAAATCAATGTGAAAAAAAATAAATGCTTTTCTTCATTCACAGTTTGCTGATGTCATTAAAACATATGGACGAAGACGACAATATTTACTTTAACTAGATGTTTTTCCATTTACAGGAAAAGAAGTTATTCTGTTGAAGAAAATACAAAAAAGAGAACCGCATTGAGTAAAATAATGTACGAAACTATCTGATCCTATGGGAACGACTACTCCAAATAGCTTCCAAATGTCCTGAGCCATCTCCATCTTAACCACATCTTCTTCCTCACACACCCTTCTTATCGCCGCTACGCTCAGAATACTGGCATGTCACTTCAGATCTCCTCAAAAACTTTCATAACGTGGCGATGCCTGTAGCATATCTCACATACTATTTAAACCCTCTTGAGGGAAGTAAAATAAGGCAGCCCTTGCAAGTGTAAGCTCTTTTTCACTGACGGCCTCTTTGAAAGATGACAGCCGATAAGATGATTGGCGACTTCATCGTTGCAGTCTGCCAACCAAACAACACCCGGCGGGTCTAAAACGCTGGTAGCTGGTAGCTGGTAACTGGTAGCTAGTAACTGGTAACCGGTAATCGGGAAATTATTAGACTATGTATTATGCCTAAGCAGAAGCGTATGGCCTAAGGAGCTACATGTACTTTCCGGGAGATCCTTGTTAATGTCATCTGCAACGATTTTTCGAATAGCCCGAGTTTTAGTGCGAATTTACCGGTATTTTGTCCTGGGTTTGTCAAGTAGATGTGAGACACTGATAAAACATGAGCTGTGATTGAACAAGTGGGTTTGGTGTGACCAGATCGTGAGTATGTGATCTAAGCTGTGATTGGCCAAGAAATGGAAAGGAATGTGGAGGAGCGTTGCGTGACGACACTAAAAGCTACTGTGAGCTTCAGAGCGGAAAAACACAATACACATCCGCGAACTTTCAGTGGACGCCAGGTGCCACGTTTGAAAAAATGGCGTGAATTTGAAAAAAAAATTAAAAAGTTGATATGCTACCGCGGTTCCCCCACTAAGGAGAGATATTTTATTAAGGCAAGCTGAGGCTCTATCCGCCTTGTAGTCCGAGTTTTTTGGCAAATCCTTAAAGCAAAATACTGCTTTAAATCACCTAATTTCCCCGCGGCAAGCAACAAATTTGCCAGCGTAAGTTGTGTGTATAAGAAAGCCACTGAATATGTAAGGTCCAGAACTCACATGTGAGCAGGAAAAGAGTTTGTCTTTACAAAACTAAAATGCCACAAAGGATTAATTCTTTGCCACTGTGTGAGTTTTTCACTTATTTAACTAATTAATATTGATGAGGCCTTCCAAGGGGTAAAAGCGACAAGCGACACGGCCCTGAAAACTGGTGACATGGGACTTTCTAAACACCGACAAGCGACTCAACTGAACTGGCAAAATACAACAGCGACACAATAAGCACTATAGATAGACAGCGACGGCAGGAAGCTGTCATAAGTAATTCCATGATGGAAGCCACCAACTGGGTTTCTTGTCTACCGGGAATCAGTCCTTCGACGAGTTTTGTAGTTGCCCAAGCATTCAACGTGTGAGACAAAGGTCAGTGAGTTTCACTTTTCTCAGACAACAACACCAGCATGTACGGTTTTTCCTTGCCTTGATTTTTCCCCTTTTATCTCGTCGGCTGACTGTTGACCTTTATTTTAATTGGTGATGTTGATTTCAGTCAAGTAAACTGCGGGTCTTTCACAGAAACACGCTCCTTCGTGAGAATATTAAGCTTAAAAAAATCTTCGCTTGACTTTCCTGTAAAAAATGCGTGGGGATGAGGTATGTAATGTTTAATAAACGAGCAGGAGTGCTTTATCAAGTTTAAAACACGAGGCGAAGCCGAGTGTTTTAGACTTGATAAAGCACGAACTGCGAGTTTATTGAACGGCTTCAAAAACCTCTGATGTAGATCTTTTCATTCTTGATATTTAGATTTTGGGTTATTTTGGCCATGAAAATTGGACATAAAATTTAGCCGTGTCTTTATCAGATATAAAGACACTCATTAAACATTAATTTCCTTTGTATTTTCTTAATGAATTATTAATGAGTTTTTGAAAAATAACCTAACTTGCCGGTAACAAATTTGATATGAGCCTATACTTCAGCAATTATTTTTGCATGAGTTCAGAAATAAAATTTTCGCCGTCCTCCCCAGATTTCCCGGCATAGTCAATCGAACTTTCGGAAATCGAACTCAATCGAATTCAATCGAACTCAATCCGTGGATTGAGTTCGATTGATTCCGGCAATCGAACGAAATCGAACACCGAACTTTGTGTGAGTTCGATTTCCGAACCAATCGAATTAATCGAACAAATCGAACCGAATCGAACTCAATTCATTGGATTGTGTTCGATTGAGTTCGGCTAGCGAACTCAATCGAACACAGTCCAATGGATTACGTTCGATTGTGTTCGGTGAATAAATTCGCTTGGACAAAGGTCACGTTATGTGGTCTGACTGCCCGCTTGGTTACTGTATGCAAGCTCTGGTGAACCTACATAAAAGGCAAGCCCATCGAAAACACGTTTTTCTCGTCCTTTTTTTAATGATAATTCAATAACAAAAATAAACTGTCCACGGCAGTAAACAGAACAGATTCCCCCGTTTTACCGTATTCTGGAAATACTGGACCGTTTTCATTGTAAGTTAACTTGCAATTGCAAAATGATGACAACTTGAAGTATTACTTTCATGAAAAAGTACAGACTTCAGCAAACTACTAACCGTGACACAGTTCACAGACCTGTTCACGTTGAAGGTGACCTAATTGTCCGCGCTCATTTACAACTCGAAAAGCACGGCCTTTCTCGCCTATTTTCTTTAAAACTTTGAACTCTTCGCCCTCCTCCACGTCAAAGCGGCACTTTTGGTAGCCTGTTACTACGCATTTGAAGCTAACAACCCACAGCGCATCTGAAGCCGTTTCTCCGGGAATTGTGCGGTTACGAAAAACACGTGTTATACTGAGGTATAAACTCAAGCCTCCAAAACCTTGTTATCATTTTTAACACCAGTTTTACAAAAATCAAGAGTTCGGAAATCGAACGTTCGATTGCGTTCGATTGTCCAATTTTTTTTGTGTGAGTTCGATTTCGTTCGATTGCCGAATTCAATCGAACTCAATCCATCGATTGAGTTCGATTGAGTTCGATTGAGTTCAATTGAAATACAGTTCGATTGGGTTCGATTGACTATGCCGGGAGATTTGCGTAAACAGCCAGCTGACAAGTCTGACAAATTTAAGAATTTGCTGCAAGTTGCAGAATCTTATACTGAAAATGGTTCCTTCTTAACTAGTTTTAGATGCAAAACAGCAACAACTCAAATTTTGCGATCGAATATTTCACGAGCTGCGCAGTACATGATAAAATAATCCCAAGATTTGCGTGACCACAATTTGGCGAGCAGCCAATTTCTCAGTGCAAGACTAGGAGACGCCACAAAAACACTTTAATCCAGTCTAATTAGATGTAGTTGTCATTTAAAAGGTCCTTTTGTTTTCAGTTGAACTATCCAAAATAAAGTACCAAGACAAGGGAAAATAATAGGATTATTAACTAGATTGGTTTATTGGGTTGTTAATAGGGTTATACCAAAATGGAAGATGGTCATCCCTGTTCATAGCTGCATGATCATGTATTTCAGTGTTTACATTCACAAACGAGTTTGAAGCGGGGTGACCCAAAAACACTGACCCCCGGTCCGTGGACCAGTCCAACGGATGGGTCCACGGACCACCTCACGGACCGGTCCATGGACCACCTATACGGACCACCCCTACTGACCCCCTCAAAAATTCAATAGAAAAATAAAGAAATAAAAAAATATATAATTTTATAAATGAAAATATAAATTCTTACCCATAGTCGATCCTCAATCGCGGTGCGCGCGGTGAGATCGTGAACTGCGAACAGTAGTACGAAATGCGAACAGGAAGAAAATGAAGACAAATGGAGAAGCTTTGCTGTTTTGTCAGTGTTTCTTGCCTCTGCCATTTTGTTCAGCCCATTCTCCCATGGGTCCAAGATCCACATAAGCCCCAGGCTTCAGAAAGCAAAATCCCATTGTGAAAATTGTCATTGCATTTTTTTTTTGAAAAATTACTGCCGGGTTGTATGGTTGGCCAACAGTTTTGTTTTCCAGCAATTATTCCCTTATTGTCACCCTTGGCTACAGGCCATTTATGTACTGGTCAAATTGAAGCTTCAACATCCCCCCCGGGCAAACCCCGGGCATTTGACTGTGCATTGTGCCCGGGGAGGGGGGAATTTGAACGTTGTCTTGGAAGGGTGGGGAATTTGAGCCAGATTTATCTCTAGTTCTAGCGCAATGTGCCCGTGAGTTTTTTCGGTTTTTGCAGGGTTTGACGGATTTCCAAGGTAGAATTTCGCCTTTGTTAGTGAATAACGTGCTCAAAACGGTCTTTAAATGAAGTTTGAAGGTGTCGTTACGGCATATCTCTCTCTGACAAGCGTGAACAGTGTTTGATTGAAGACGAAATTTGTCTTTGAGGAGAGGTATTTCAGTAACAATGGGTGGGGCATTTGAACGGCTTTTTTGCCCCGAGGGAAGGAATTTGAACAAGCCAATCTTCAAAAGTTCAAATGCCCGGGGGGTTGCCCGGGGGGATGTTGAAGCTTCAATTTGACTGGTACATTATATTTTAACA
Organism: Siderastrea radians; assembly: GCA_964017195.1. Lineage (NCBI taxonomy): Eukaryota > Metazoa > Cnidaria > Anthozoa > Scleractinia > Rhizangiidae > Siderastrea > Siderastrea radians. Next base: position 48,721,466 of record OZ024887.1, on the reverse strand, counting down.
ACAGACGTCCTGTCTGAGATGAGTAGGGCAAAGGTTGGTGGTAGAATTAGGCAATTTTTTTTGCCCCCACCCCCCCTCCCGGCCCCCACCATATCCCAAAGTAAACAGTAATAAAAACCAAATGAAATCAACTCGACAACTGCGTGAAGCTCGTGGCCTGGGGCTAATGTGGATCTTGGACCCGTGGGAGAATGGGCCGAACAAAATGGCGGTGGCAAGAAACACCGACAAAACAGCAAAACTTCTCCATTTGTCTTTATTTTCCTCCTGTTCGCATTTCGTACAACAGATGAACGACAATTTGGATTTGCTTAAGCCTGCTAAATTGGTGCAATACCGACAATGTACAATTATATAGAGTGGACTCGTGGCAGTTCGCGATCTCACCGCGCAAAACGCAATTGAGGGTCGACTATGGGTAAGAATTTCTATTTTCATTTTTATTTATTTTTTATTCATTTTTTTTTCTATTGAATTTTTTGAGGGGGCAGTAGGGGTGGTCCGTATAGGTGGTCCATGGACCGGTCCGTGAGGTGGTCCGTGGACCCGGTTCATTGGACTGGTCCATGGACCGGGGGTCAGTGTTTTCGGGTCACCCTTGAAGCGCAAGCGGGAAGCGGCGCAGACAGATGTTTTCAATAGATTCACCACATTTTCTAATATTTGGCGATTTAATTTGTCAGTTCCTTGCTTAGATGAACAAACCTGAGTTTCTGCATGGCCATTATTCAATACTTTGTCTTGACTACAAATAAATCGCTCTCCCTGAACCGAGAACACATATCGTTTACATGTGAGCGTATAAATTGCAAGTGCGAACAAACACAAAAATGCTCAAAACACCATCAAATTCTTCCTGTTCGTTGGTTTATTCTCCCGCAGATCGATGCTACGGATTTCACAGCTAATTATAAAGAGGGCACTTGCCTCCTTCCACCAGCGTGGGGAATGACAACTAATGGAGATCGATCAGCTGAAGTAAAAACACAAGAACGTGAACTATTCTTTGTCTCCTCGTTAATGTCACGTGGAAATAGTACCATATAAAGGATAATTTAATTACAAAACACGTCCACGGCAGATAACAATCTTGTTAACAATTCCTGGAACTGCAATATAGGACATAGTTTTGTCAGCGCCTGGTAGTTTGATTAACTGTTAACGTAAATGTAAATTTTGTTCTCATCGAACCTATTTTGGCTGCCGGGAATTGCCAAGATTTTGACCACCAGGAATTTCGTTTCTCGCCGCGAATCCCGGCAAGACTCCGCAATATCACCTCACTATCTCGGCGCGTTTTCGCCGCCGAGATTTCTGTATCCCGCCGCGATCTCGCTGCAACATCTCGCCGCGTATTTGCCTGCCGAGATTTCCATAACTCGCTGCGATCTCGGCAAGAATCGCGGCGAGATCGTGGCACGTTTTTGGCCGCCAAGATTTCCCGTATCTCGCTGTGATCGCGCCTCAATATCACGCCGCGATCTCGGCCGTGATCTCGGCGCGGTGCCGAGATCGCGACGAGATAGGGAAATCTCGGCGACCAAAACGCGCCGCGATTCTCGCTGAGATCGCGGCGAGATCTTGGTGAGATCTCGAAAAAATTTTCACAAGGGAGGAGCCTTTTGTGCAACAATTTTTGTTTTATTGGATAAATTGTTGTCATTGATGTTTTTTTCCTTATAAAAAATTGTTTGCAAACTACACTGAGAGCAATTTCAGTTGCAGATGCAACTGCAATCTACATTCAATGTTAGCCCTAAGAATCCCACATATTCTGAAATTCTCATTATAGCGGAGCCAGCGCGCTAGCGCGTCAGCGGAGCTCCATTGTTAAGGAAATTTGGTAATCTTTCAAGCCAAAAAATTTTGGTAGTGACGTAGTAGTCACGTGACCGTCTGTCCGTACATCCGTACGTCCGTCCGTCCGCACCACAGGGATACCAATACACTTCCTACACTGGATAGAACCCTGTGCTGAATCCCGTGTGTTTTCGGTGCGAAATCGCATGTTGACCTGCGTTGTAGCAAAACAAGCAAAGACAACAAAAGTCAAAAACAAATTTGTTAGTGGAAAAAAAAAGTTCAAAAGAACACTCAGTTGTCTTTTTGGTGGAAGGGGAAAAGTTCAATCTAGGCGAAAGAAATTCGGCGATAAAGTTCAGGCAAAAAGTTCAAATTTGCCTCATCGGTTCTGTTCAAACTCGGTTGGCACACCGCTTGAGTTCGCAGCTTTTCGCGGCGGTTTCGACGTCAAATATAGCAGAGCTAGTGCTTTTTGGTTTTTTCTGTCCACAACCATGGTTTTTACGGCGTTTTGAACACATTTTGCCAGGAAAAACACCAGCATTTTCATGCTGATAGGCAGCTTGTCAAGAAAGAAAGAAATAAGTATTAAGATTAGCTGGGTTCGACACTCAGCGGGAGCAACAATTTTTTCATTTTTTTTTCTTCGTTTTTTTTTTAATAAAACGACTTGGATGAGAGTATTTTCAGAAATTAATAACTGCCAGCAAAAACAAAACAAAAAAACAAAACAAAAAACAAAAGCTAAAAACAGACAAAACAAAAAGGGGGGCTCCGCTTTTAGGCTTGGCTAAATCTATATATTATTAAAGGTTAAATCCCCCCACCCTTATATTATACCGCCAAAAGAATGAAAATGTAACCAGGCCACTGAGCCAGCCCTACTCAAAGGTTGGTCAGCGGTTGCCGTAGAGAGGTAAACAGGGCGGTTACGTTAACTCGATGTGCATTGTTTCGTCGTGAAAAAACTTCGATGTACGACTAATATGAAACGGAAAATACAAAGTAATCACCTTAATCTGCTTCATATACTACAATAAGCCAAAGTCTGGCGGCAGAATTTTTTTCTTCTTGTGGAATCATCGAGCGAACTTCGAAACTCGCTAACAAGGTCTAACGAGCTTACCTCTGAAAAACGGACGCAGGTAAGTCAAGCTATAGTCGTTCAAAAACGCTTTATTCGCTTCCACTTGAACTATAAGACAATCAGTTTGGTTTTTCCTTTATTTCTGATGGTTTTAGATCTGACGACGAGGGAATTTGACACCACGCTTTATGTTGACAAGTCTCTCAAATTCGAGGCAAAACTTGGAGATCGTCGAACTTAGGCAAGTTCATAGAGTTATGTATATTTCATCAAGGACTGGCCGCAAGGTTTTTCTCTGTGACGACATTTCCTATGGTGCCTTCTTTTCAGCTGTGTTGGTTTGGTTGAAATAGGTCGCCTCACTTTTTCAAAAATCCGCTTTGAAATTGGTCGGTCTTCGCGTGTTTGATTAAGCTGTGTAATGGAGGTGTCGTAATAGTCTCACGGATAGCTGAATTCAAACTCAACGGTCACAAAAGTCGCTTTAGTAATTAAAAAAGACTTATTATAACTGGCTGTGGTGTTTGTTTTGTACAGGGTTTGTTAGTTCTTGTTAAATTGATCTTTAAAGTTGGGTAAAATTTCAGCCTCGATATGGGCCCTCAGAAGCGTTCCCTCGGGTGAACCGAAAATCCCTTAAAACTCCAAAAATTTAAAAGATCCAATCAAGCGGATTGTGGTTTTAGTATGGGTACATGAAAGTCTTTCAACACACACGAAATGAGCCAAATCTATCTTTCAAACCAGATCGACCAGACTGCTCTTAGGGAGGCAGCCTCTTAACACTTAAAATGTAATACCCACCGTGAATGTAATAAACTTTAACGCTAAATGTAATAAACTGACCCACCGTAAATGTGATACATTTTAACGCTAAATGTAATAAACTGACCCACCGTCAATGTAATTATGCATTTTAACGCTAAATGTAATAACCGTGTCATCCTTTGAATATGTAAAGGGCTACAGCTGCTCTTCAAACTTAGGTTTACCAACTGCTTGATTGATCTCAAATGGCACTGATTTTCATAATAATATATCAATAATAACAATCTAACTTCCCTATTTAGTTTCAAAGGTTTACTTTGTTGTCTGATTGGCATTATTGATCATAATGGGCCGTGCATTGGCGCCGGAAGATACATACGAAAAAGGAATAGATAGTGAAAACTTAAACAGCAAACTTAGCTTTGTTGTTTTCATTTTGGAACTGTACAGAGAGAGAGAGAGGGTTGTCATTGGTTTCTTTATTTTCAGGATGCCTACAACAGTTGTATTAACATATGTGATAAGTATTAATGATAGCATTGTTAAAAAGGGTGACGGGCCTGCGCGGCTCCCACGTGCTTGTTTTAGCCTTTTAAAATGCCGTTAAAATTTAAGCCTGTAGTTGTAACGGCAGTTTCGATTTGCGATCCTCTTTCTAGTGTCTAAAAGAGTAACAGACCTGCACGTCTCTTGCCCGTGTGTTTTAGCCTTTCTAGAGCTTTGCTCTCACCAGTATATCTTTAAGGGAACACCTTCTTTTGTACGAGTATTAGGGGCGGTTCCTTGAAAATGTTGTTGAGTAATGGTTGCTGTGTTATGAAATGCCAGCTGTTCATGAGTATTGGTTTCAAGTTAGACACTCCCGGGTGATATTGCGTTACAAAGGGCAAATTTTCTTTTTTGTTTTTGTTCTTGACGGAGGGCTTGATTCCTGTCTTCAAAAGTAACTTCTGAGAGGGTTGTTTGAATAATTTTTTCTGGGTATACTCTCTCAAGAAGTTTTGACGTTTGTGACGCTCTCTTTAAATAATGTTTTAGTCAAGAGTTAATTCTGAGTAGTCTTAGAGCCTCTTCTTTGATGAAGCCTCTTTTTACTCCTGATGGATGGCAGGTTGAAAAATGGGTGTACTAAAATGTGTCAGTGGACCGATTCAGTTCTAAATCTTTCACGTTTGTTAACAGTAGTGTCCAAGAAGTTTGTTTCTGTTTCGGATACTTCAGCTGTGAACTTGACAGTTTGATGGTGTTTGTTAGCTCGTTCAATAAACTGTGTGATCTCTTCTCTGGTTGCATTCCAGAGGGAGAAGATGTCGTCAATGAATCGTTTCCAGACGAGCAGTTTTAAAGCGCTTTGATTTAAGATCTCTGTTTCTACCTTAGCCATGAAAATATTAGCGAAAGCAACTGCTATTTTGGTGCCCATGGCTGTCTACTTCAATATCACACTACAGTTTACGTAACAAAAATGTGCTCTGACATTTATCAGCGAAAGAATACATTTTAAAACGGAACAAAGCTCCACGATGGAAAATGCAACAGAAAAGAGGATCAGTCTAAACGGGGTGAAATGATTAGTTTCTGTTTGGGATTTGAGTCAAAAAGTGTGAAATAATAAATCTTCTTTAAGTACAATATAGCCCCTTTGAATAATATAGTTTAGAAAAGATTTACCGCGCAAACCAACCTACACAGGTGAACGAGGATAGACCCTCCAGTATAGATTATTTCAAAGCGCTCAAGAAAACAAACAGAGAAACAAATTTAGCCAAACTTGAATCGTTAGCCAGCTGGAAAGAAGAAAGATTAATTGAGCAAATGGATGTTAATTGATATTGGACGGAAATTTTCAAATAGTTTTAATTTTCACTCTAAAACTGGAGTCAAAGTTCTATGTTTAAAATAATCTATGTTTTAAGTGTTTCAAATCCTGGATTTCACTCTAAATCGGAGGTTAAAATAATTCCAGTCCTCAAGTTGAGTCAAATTTTACCTGCTTTTTATGGAGTTAAAATAAAGCTCCAAAATAAAGTAACTCTACCGTCAGGAAATAACATGACTCCCATCATAGTAACTTTGACCGTTTGAAAATTTACTCTTTGCAAAGAAAAAGAAAAGACCAAAATAATGAAAAAAAAAAGGCAGAAGATAACGTGGGTATGAAAGGTTAAGTAGCCCTTTACATAGTTATTCAAAGGATGACACAGTTATTACATTTAGCGTTAAAAATGTATTACATTTACGGTTGGGTATTACATTTAGCGTTAGTGTGTATTACATTTACGGTTGGGTATTACATTTAGCGTTAGTGTGTATTACATTTACGGTTGGGTATTACATTTAGCGTTAGTGTGTATTACATTTACGGTGGGTATTACATTTAGCGTTGTTATTGCATTTAGTGGTGATACAGTCATGCAGTGCTTTCAGCTGGACATTCTAGTCATTCTAACTTATCAGTCAAGACAATTATGCACCAGTCAGTGTGAATCCCACCCAGGAAATGTGGAAAATGCAGGGAAATTAGTAGGAAAAAATGCTTATGATTGTCACAAATGTCCTGGTTACAGGTTACAGATTAGATTTACTACTCTAGTCAGGGAAATTCTTAACAGGCCTAGAGACGTTAGACGTGTTCAGTGGCCCTAGCATCATCAGTTAAACTGTTCCATAAATTGGCAGCAAAATATCGAAATGAATGCAAACCATACATTGTTGTTGACCTTCAGTATACAAGTCATCTTCTTAACACCTCAGCCTATACCTGCTCAAATGGCAGTGCAGTAGTTATAACATATTTTTTAAGGAATTAGTTTTTGAGCTTGTTTGCTCAGTGTAACCCCGATATAATGAAGTGCCAAGGGACTGGGAAAATGACGGTTTATTGTAAACAAAACCCCATTATAACAAATTTGTGGGTAACAACCAAAATCTTTGTTATATCGGGGTTTGGTATTATTTTGCCTTGAATTAAACAGTGTTATCGGTTGCGCCACTCAGAATTCGGTTTAACCAGGCAATGTTTATCCATGTTTGAACCCTTTAAATACCAATAAAAAAGAAAGAAAAGAAAGGAAAACAGTGAAAAAAAAAAAGCAATTGTCCTTTCTCATGGATTCGAACCCCAGACGCCTGAATATTAGGGGATCGCTCTAACCACTCGATCAACCAACCTGCCACTACATAACAGAATATGTTCATTATTACGCTTAAATGGCTGTTTATTGATGGCAGTTCCATGGACTAAACAGGCGGTTATTTTTCTGGGAAAGTGGGTTTGGACTGCCGCAAAACCATGGTTGTGGACAGCAAAAACCAGAAGGCACTAGCTCTGCTATATTTGGGGTTGGGACCGCTGTGAAAAACTGCAAACTCCAGCGTTGTGTTAACCGAGTTTGCAGCACGGAACCGACAACAAAGATGAAATCTTAGTAACTTGAACTTTTTATTTTCCACCAAAAAGACAACTGAGTACTTTACTGAACTCTTTCTTTCCATTTATAGATATTTGATATTTTTTCTCAATTTCTAAACTTCACTTTTTCAAAAGCGATGGTCAGTCATGCGATTTCCCGCCCAAAAAAACACCGGTTGTCCAAAAGCACCGCGCGACTTCCCGCCAAGAAAAGATGGCATTCTCCATTTCCCGTCGGATTGTCTTGGAACTCCTCTCCCCCTCCCCCAGAGTCTATATGGACCGGTGTACGTACGGGCGTACGCTGACGTCACAACTACAATTTCTTGGATCGATACATTACCAAATTTGCTTAGCAATGGTGCTCCGCTACAAGACGCCTTTCAGGGTTACTTAAGACATACAAACACTCAATGTCCAAGGTTAAGATTGTACACCATATTTTACCCACTAATGTTACATTACCAGGAGGGAGTGATGAACTTAGGCCTGGGCACTAGTGCCGGTATTGGCGAACGAAAATCCAAGGGGTCTGGCCATCGTGACGTCACATATAAGTCTGTCCGGGAAATTCAAAGGAAAGTTAAGCTCGCAAATGTTTACAGTCCAGTTTCTCAAAAAGAACAGATCAAAACAATGAAAGAACGAAAGGTATGCTGCATTCTATAACATAAAAAGTATTCTTAATGCAGTTTGGTCCTCAAAACAAAATAACAAATTGGCGATAAGACTCAAAAGATTTCACGGACGCTTTGGTCGATCGATTGAAATCGTGATCAAGATCACCTTTCAGAAGCTGTATCTCACAAACCCTAAGATGTGTCGCTTGGAGACAAAAACATAACTTTTATATATATAAACTCTTTCCAATTTTAGAAAAATAAAATTGTGTAACAATTTCGTTAAAATGATCAGTGGCTTTAAACACTGACTGTACTCTTATTGAATAATTATAAAAAACCCACAGTCTATCAAAAATGCCAACTTTCTCAGGTTACTGATGTTAAGGGTTAACAAGAGTCTCCCTTTACTAGAATGGTCTTCAGTTTGACTGTTTTAAAATTAATTAATCTTTGAAAATCAAATGACAGGACCAATTCAATTTATTTGCAAAACGGTCACCTTGATCGTCAATTGTGGATCAAGCAGACTGTCAAGCTCTTTCTAAAACATTGTGCAACCTGGACAGGAAATCTAGATGAAACTGGAGGTATTGAGAATATTGAGAATTGAATCACCGATCCAGATGGTACTCAAATATATCTAATAGTTTTCATAAAAAAGGACAGAACCAGATTAGCGAAAACTTGTTGCCTCGGGCGTCCGCATAATTTGCGAGCTGATTCAGATTTTTATGTTGTTCTGCAAAATTCCAGTTTACACGGGTTAAGGACCGGGACGTTCGCGCTAATTGTTTCTGCGCATCCCTACTGCGCACGCAATTCACTGCCACGTCATGCATTGAGCGCGCGCGCTGTTGAAGAAATGTGGAGATATATAGGGCCAGTGGGCACTTTAGTATAACTCTCTTAAACGTTCGGTGACCCCATATTTTATTTTGATAGATCACTTTCTCTGTCAATTATCTACGTTTTGAGAAAAATTAAAGAAAATCTGTATTGTGGAAGTTTGATTTTTTTCAACTTTTCTGCCCTTGCATCATCGAATTATGCTATTATTGTAGCTGCATGGTGTTCGCAAAAGTCCATCTTAGAGGACGCGTTTAACTAAAAGGATGACACCAACTCACATTGTTTACTTGACAGATCCACTTAAATAAAATTGACTAAGAAAGTGGGTCTACAGCGAATCATTTTAAATATTTTTCAACTAACAAGCACTGAGGCCATGTCGAGTTGCGAGGGCCGATTTGTCAAAATTGGGGTAGTTTTCCACGCGCTTTATTTTGAAAACGAAGTCGGTGACCCCCCAATTTTTTTGCATTTCTGACATAGGTAACTCATTATCTGACTGTAGGCAAAGTATGAAAAAAATCTGTGTTGTAGAAGTTTTTCGCGCGAACGTCCTTAAATGAGGTGGCAAACATTTACTAAGTTCGATTACTCTTTCCCTGACAATTATAAATCACTATTCTTTCCTTATACAGAAGATGGAAGCAAATACTGTAAGAAAAGTTTACGTTTAAGTGTTAAACATATCCTTCTAGGTTCGCCTTCTATTATAAGACTATTATACTCAGCTAAAGAAATGGACTGATCCTTTTTTAGGTAAATACTTAATACCACTTGTTTCACCTTGGGTACTTTTGTTAAGCTATAGGCTAGTCCGTAGCCAAGTCTCAAGTTTCCATGTGTCATATAACTGAAATAAACACACTCCTTCGGACGCGGACAATAACAATTTTCCCGCATAATTCTTCGATCGCGAAGAGTAAACATGACTCTTAAAACATTATTTAAGTGTGATTTTAACGTTAACACAAAGAGCCGCTCACCTATATCGAAAGAGGGATGACTAAAATTTCATTATCCAAGAAAACAAGCTTGGCTGAAAGCTTAATAGCACAAAAAATACGTTTGTAGCCCAAACTCTAATATCAGTTTGCCAGCGCCATTTTTGAAGCCTCGGAAACCTCGCGCGCTTTTCACAACGTGACGTCACGATGGCCAGACACCTTGAACCAGCCGAGCCGGCGGGTTCATCACTCCCTCCTGTACATTACACAGCTTCGGAATTAAAGAGCACAACCGCTGCCATTTATGCACCAAAAAGCAAACACTCACATTTATTCGTAACTTTCCCCAATGGTCAGATGTTTTGGACACGTTTTACTGATTGGTGGTACAGAAAAAACAACACTGCAATCACACTTTCTGAAGCACGGTACAGACACTTTGCCTCGGGGTCTTGGTTTAAACCTCTGCATAATTATTGCAGAATATTACATTTACATCGCTTCAAAAAATGAGGAAGATTATTTCTTGGATGCCTTTTTGCAATTGGCTATCCTTAGCAATAAAATACTAATTGAAACTAGCAAAGCAAAATTGCAAGTCAAGATGTAAATATACTTAGCACTTTTCCGCAATCTTTCTTTTCCTGTGTATGTAATTTGTACCTTTTTGAATGAAAATTTCACTTTGTCACTTTAGTTAGTTTGTTAATAATATTGGTGTTGAATGCAAAAAGTGGTCAACTTTCTGAATGCATTATATTCACTTTTTATATGTTTTAAGCTGAGCAAAATATTTACTTTTTGTTTCACTTTGTTCATATACATGTTTACCTTGTTAAAATTTTGCCAGCTTTTTAACTCGTGGATACGCGTAGTTAGCATAGATATGAGTTCTTGTGGGCACTTGCAATATGCAAATGTATCACTCACTCACTAAGGTGTAGACACTCTTCGCAATAATTATTAGTTGGTCCCACACGAGAGCGCCCGTTATCAAAACGACAATTGTCGTAGCACTTCTATTGAAAACACAACAAACATTGGCACAATTGACGAGTTCATGATGTGAAACCAATTAAGATCTTATGTGGTCAAACAGGACAACAAACATTGCTTGGAAGACTTATGTAATGATTTAAGCTTAATTACTAGCAGGAATGGAGTTAAAGAAGCATCAAAACATTCAAGAAGTAAGTCAAACTCTACTTTTATATGCAGGCGCCCGTTTAAACCAAACCGCGGACTTTAAATCGATTTTACAAGACCTGGGAAAATGCTACAGTACGGTAAATTATTGTTGTTTTCGAATGTTAGTTTGCTTTTGAAAAATTGTCTAACTGATTGTTTGCTCCAGATTCGTATAATTTTTGTAATTTTGTTCACAAAGGTGCTGATCAAGCCATTGCCATAAACACAGTTGAAGTGCATGCAAACATTATGTGTGTATGCACGCACGCAAGAAAATCTAAAGCTTTTTTGCCTCCTGAAGCTAATTTATTAATAATAATAATAATAATAATAATAATAATAATAATAATAATAATAATAATACTTTATTTAATGAGGGTAACATAATTTACTGGTTGCCCAGTAGTTTACAATATGGCCCTCCCTAATTTTACATAAAATAGAAAAAAGAAAAGATATATGACGCGATTAAAACCAGAACCTAATTAACTACATACTATATTCTAATGACTACTAATAATAAAAATTGAACTTTGTAATAATAACGTTTAAAAAAGGCTGCTAACTTCAGTGTTCTAAGGCAGCATTTTGGTTTTGTGGCTTCTGCTGTATTTTTCCTATAAACTGTTTGTGATGTTATAGTACGAATGGAAACATCAACATTATCCCAAAGGCGAATTGCACTTGTGTGGAACGTCCTGCAACCTGAAACTCTCTTGTACTTAGGCAGAACTAGATTGTTCTTAGTGGTAGCTTTAGTGTTGTAGTTATGAGTGTCCTTGAGATAATATATATATGGAATAAAATAGTCTGGGCAGTGCCCATAACTGATCTTATGTAATAGATAAAGCTTTCTGCTACATATAATATCGTCAATGGGGAGCCAACCTAATTTGGTAAATAACTTCACAGAGTTATCAGAAAACTTGGCATCAAGTATTAATCAGGCGCACCGTTTTTGGATTCTTAGTAGTCTAATTTATTGTTTATCTGAATAAAATTTTTGGCTGGAAAAGCTTTTTGTCGATTATTCTGTCTTTTTAAATTGATTGTTGGGCTCAAGAAGGAGTGTTTTGTAAACACGGACTAACTTGCATAGCTAGGTTGAAATTTGATGTACTTAGAGTGGCTTTCAACAGCATGCAGAAAATTTCAGCAATTTTCATTTTCAAGGTTGTCTACTGGCTAACACTTGATACGTTACCATAGTGTTTTACATCAGAATATATTTACTCAACTATTCCAGTGCAAAAAAAAAAAAATTTAATAGAAGCTTACAATGTTTAGTCATCTACTGTGCATTTAGGTAATTTATGCAAAACATGCAAAAAACACGCAGGAGTCAATGGGTTAAATTTGTGACATCCCCTCACATTAATGTCTTCTAGTAATATGTGTGCAACAAAAGCCAAAAAACAAAGCCTTGGCTTTGTGAGAGGGATCTTGCATATTATGAGCCATGTTTCAACAGACTTTAATTAATAATAGACCAATTACAAGTTGACTATCAGCTTTCATTTCTAAAATATTTTATCTACGAGTTAGCTATAGGCACCCTTTAATTGTTCTAATCGTAAAATTGTTTTGCATTGTATAAGTATTGTATTGTAAGCTTCATTAAGCATTGTACAAGTTGCAGAAGCAAATAAATACTTGTTTTGTGTATTTGAGTTCGTGCAATAAAAGTCTTGCTTCAGAAAAAAAAAAGGGCTGATTGAAAGCAGGTAAAGACAGCATCCTGAGGTGCATCACAAAAACCATCAAACTACTGCCAATTGAAATAAACCGACTAATTAAATTCCACAAGGGAAAGAAACTAAACAACTGAGAGGTTTTGCATTAACATTTTGTCAGGTTTTTAGCTGTAACTGGGACTTTTTGCATTCCTTGTTTGAAGACAAAATATCTACTGAGCTAGAGTCCTAAAAGTGAATAACTTTTAACTTTTCGTTATTTATGAAGACAGCTAGGCTGCTCCCATATATCGTGTTGTGTCTCGTCTGTAAATTTTAACGTCTTTAAACAACATTGTCCATGACAGGTGTTAACGCGAAATTAAGATGACATTAAGTTTAAAGTGCACCTAACCCCCAAATATTTTTTCGCTAAAATAACTCTTTGCACCTGTTCAAAAAGCATTGCGCCTTTTTTTTAAAACCCCTTTAGTCTTGACTTTTTAAAGGCTGTGAAAGTTACAAAATCTAGCCATCATCTGTTACATGACTGAGTTAGTGAGGGGCATGGGTCTATTCCTGATTTGACATCACAAATTGATTTGCATCTCCTTAAGTCTTTGTAAACATGCGTGCAAAGCAGTTCGTACCGTCAAATCAGGAATAGACCCATGCCCCCTCTGACTCAGTCTTGCGACAAATGATGCTTAGTTTTTCGTAAGTTTTGAAGCCCGTAAAACAGTCAAAAACTGTGAATAATGGCAAAATGTTTTAAAATAGGTGCAAAGTTTTATATTAGCGTAAAAAATATTTTGGGGTTAGGTGCACTTTAATAATACTTTATACCGGCTGTACAATAATATAATACATAAGATAAATAAATAAATAAATAAATAAAAGTACAGTAGGTAAAGGAAAGAAATAGGGGGAAACTGAATTCCCATATGATGACAGCCATTTTCATTCATAACTCTGTGTACAAGCAATCTTTTTTTTCAGGAAACTTCTTTCCAAAAGAAAAACCCCAATTAGATTTACCTGAAAAAGCAAAAACTTACTGCTTGAAGGAATGGTTAATTTTGAGATAACATCTTAATTAACATATTTTAATTAACATACTTTTTTGCTTGGGCTTACAAGTAAAGAATTATTAACCTGAAGAATTATTAGCCTGAAGGTGAAAAATCATTCTTTCCAAACCAAGGAGGTATTAATTAGTTTGTGATTTGTACATGTACTCACCCCACAGGATTTATATTCAGTGAGAGGGCGAGTGCTGATTTCCAACCCCAAAAAGGAGTCAATATGATATTTTGGTTGAGAAGTACACTAAAAATTCTTCCTTTAAAAAAAATTAATCAACTGAGATTTATTTCAACCTACCAAGGGTGAATATCTCCCACAAAACAATTCCAAATGACCACCTGGAATTTACAAGAAGAAGAAATTATTAAGTTTGTTGTTGAGGCAGAGAATCATTGATCTAAATTAAAGGAACACTTATGTAACAATAAACTTTGATTATGATAAGTAGAAACTTACACGTCAGTCTTCACAGTGTACTGCTGATCAAATAAGGCCTCAATTGCGAGCCACTTCACTGGAAGGCGTCCCTAAATTTAAGTGTATGTTTTTAGCATTCTTGTTCCTCGTGTATAGTAAATTTGAGGAGGTTTGCAACAGGTTTTTTGGCCTTGGAGTTTATCTTTTGAAATCAAAATTTTGCATAGAAGGCGTACTTATGATTAAAATAAAATATATTTTAAATTAGTACATTGAGCTTCCTAGGTGACTGTAATTTTGATATTTATGTTTGAAAACTGCTAAAATAGAGCACACACCAGCCACAAAATTTGTAAATTGCATAAATCAAGATATTTCAAAAGTGCCCAAGGTTACAAATTCTTTTTTAAAATTGAAGCTGTTAGAATAATAATTTTTTTTAAAGCCGGGCAAGTTTTAGGCTTCAAAGACATTTCTGGTATTAGATAAGAAGGCGGAATCTCGGTCGGGTTTCAGTGGTTGTTAACTTTCTCTGAGCACTGAATGAAGAAAGTGATTTATTTTTCTTGACATATTGGAGAAAAATATGGGAATGACCAAAATCAACCCATTAAAAAATGATTCTTGATTACTTGAGAACCGTCTTACAGATATTTTCCTCTAATGTTGCACACAAGTTGTGTAGGTTGAGTACTGTTCAAATCCTTCAAATCTCGACATAAAGTCTGACTAGATTTTGAGATAATCAAGAACATTATTTGAAATGAGGGGCTGTCTGTTACCATTGCTACAGGTACTGACACCTGTTTCTAGGAAACCAATGAAAAAATAAACTTGGCAGGTCATAGGTTGAGAAGATGGTGTAGTAATTCCACAATCCAAGGCCAAAAAAACTGTTGCAAACCTCCTCAACCGGTCAATTGATGTTTTTTGTATCATGTCTGAATGTAACCTTCAGCAAATACTATCTGGGCCAACAGCCTCCTACTATAATGTGTGTTGTATCCAAATTATATGTTAGGTTTAACTTAATAAATACTTATTGATTACTGTCATTGCCAAGGTTAGCTATTTTTCCATTATATTTAAATGGGAGTCATAGCAACTATTAAATTCAACAATTGCTGAATCAGGTTTTTTAATGTAGCCAACTTATGATATCTTGGGCGAATGGGGTGAGTATTATGGATAATGAATTGTTTACCAGTAATAGCTGGAGTGACAGGAAAGTGGTTTACACTTGACACATCTTAGACGATACACAGGCCATTTCTGAGTTATCTTATGCCTCTTTTTCAAAGCAAGGCCAAGTGCACTACCTTTTATAATAGTATTTGAAACAAGTTTTATCTGCATGTGGATGAAAACTCATTGTCATATGAAAGGCTATGCACCAAGAAGACTTGTATTGTCAATCAAGTAAATATTACAGAATGGCCATGCATGTTGAGTACTCAATTGTGTGTAAATTACCGGTATATACTTACATGGGTTGTCCTTCTGTAGTAGTCTGTATTTCCCAGATTTCTAGATAATCCAAAGTCTGCTATTTTTATCACAAAGTCATCAGCAATAAGAACATTCCTGGCTGCAAGGTCTCTATGGATACACTAATTTCAGAAAAACAAATCATTTTGCAGTGTTCAATCTAGAAATTAGTCAAAGTGGGTCATATGTCCCACATGTCATTTTAAACTGGGTCATTTTAGAAATGGTCCGGGTCAAACTATGTTATTTTTAAAAAATGACAGACTAATTTTAAATTTAAAAAATGATGAAAAACACTTAAGCTTAATTTATTCATTTCATGCTTCCTTATCACCAGTAACTATTATAAGCTTAACTTCAAATCATGTTTTGGCAGTTGGCTCGTGAAGTTGACTGCTAGCTTAGTGACACTTATCGCACTCTCTTCCGATCTTTCGCCATCCTTCTCCGGTCCTTCATCTTTTTCAGGAGGTTCAACGGCCCTTCTCTTTTCGATTAAAAAATGTTAGCTTTTGTTGTCGTTTCATGTTAATTTTACAAAGAAAGAAAAACCCAACCATGAAAAACATCGATGGCAGAAGCAACGCTTGCAAGATGTCGAAATGTTGGCTCTAGTCTCTCTCAGAATTGCATGGAACGCCTGACACAAAAAGTACTCGTAAGCGCGCGTTTTTACTTTTATTTGTTGCCGAACGCCTGCTTCTCTGTAAGTACTTCTATGTGAGGTTACTTGTTTTTTGTTTTGTTTTTTTGCGTCAGTATGACCCCACGATAACTTCATTTTGCGTCAGGCTATGATTTACCGCGTCAATGACACAAAGATGCGGCCTAGATTGAACACTGTTTTGATTTTACAGATAAAATAATTATTACTCTTAAAACACCAACCATTAAAGGGAAAGTTCATCAGAGCTAATCTTGCTGATTTCCTGACAAGGGAATCTTCATGCTGTTATACATTTTAATTTGCCTGGTGCCCTGGGCCTCTAGTGAAACACCTCTGAATACTCTTGATTATGAGTATCATAACAAGGAAGATCACCTCACTTGTTTCTGACTAGTCCCTTTTGTGAAAAGGAAAACTATTACATGTAACCTGAAGACACATTTTTTTAAATTTAATTAACTGTAAATAATACTATAATTGTGATAACAGTTGTGTCTTCAGTTAGTAGTAAATTAACTAATTACCTTTTTAGATGACAAGTAACTCATCCCTCTAGCTATTTGATATGCAATTGACAAAAGGTCCCTAAGTGTTAACTGAGCTGTGACGGCCTCAGTGAGTTCCACTATAGAAGGTCGATTATTGCGGAGAAAGTCCCTCAAATTTCCATGTGGACAGTATTCAACTATCAGAAATAAGGGACCTGAAAATGAATTTTGCAAAACAAGTACTTGACATAATTTTTATGACTAGTTATTACAAAGAGCTTAGAGATCACACTGTTAAACAAGGGACCGTGCATCTCTATGGGTATGGCTCCATCAATTCCAAGCATGCTCATCCCCTCCCCCTCCCCCCCCCCGGGCATTTGTTGGGCATTTTCCTGTTTTCAAAAATGATGTTGCCAATGCCCCACGGTGGGGTCAGCTCATACGTACAAATCCCAAAAATGGTGGGGCTTCTGGAAGAGTGCAAATGCCCGACCCAACCCGCATTAAGTCGGGTAACACGACCAGAGGACAAATTTAACTGACTCCATCATACAGTTATAAGAAAAAGATCGATATGACCTCGAGATCAAACTTTTAAAATGCGACCTTTAAGTTGAAACGGCTCAATTCAGTCACTATTTAAAATCCTCCAAACTAAACCCACTACAGAAATACAAGAAGCAAAATTGGTCGAAAGACCAAGATATGTAACGCGCAGCGTACGAAAACGTGAAGTAGTAGCCGTGCAGGCCTTCCAACCCCATTTTATAACTGAATTCGATATCTTGTCCCACAAAGCTGTCGAAGCTTCTTTCCGCCATCTTTTCGTTCGCACCTGGACTCTCGCTCTAAGGGAGAGTGGGAGGGTCCGGTTCACTTGAAAAGTGCGGGATCGACCCAAATAACGTTTATCAACTCAGTTTTTATATTTTTATATTGGGGTAATCGGGAAATTTAATTATGAACAATGTATTACGTACGACTTTTAAAATCCGAAATATAACGTTGCTTTGACAATGCCCCACCCCCGGGCTGACCTGTTTTAGCAAATACCCCACCCTTGGGAAGGAAAAGTTAGAAAATGCCCGACAAACGCCCGGTTGGGGGGGGGGGGTTGAGCGCACTTGGAATTGATGGAGCACAGTCTTCTGTAACAGGATTACTAAAAACACATACATGCAGAGATTGAAAATTACTTGCTGAAGGCAATTTTTAAAGTTCAACGGAATCCTTTATTGTTAGTGATGTATTGTACTGATAATCTAACAAATGTGAAAGAAGAAAGAGACCACAGAAATATAATGTTGGTTTACCAGTTGAATGAAATGACTTAAGAGTTTGATTAATTACTTTAAAACTGGATCACAAAGACATGAGTAAAAGTTAATTGTATTTGATGTGAAAAACTTTGTGGTATTACAATGTAAACCAAGCTATTATTTTTCTTACCTTGCACTGTACAGGCCCCAAGAAAGTTCACTATGTTTTTGTGGGATCCAATTTCTTTCATTGTTTCCATTTCAGATATAAGGTCAGCTAATTCAACATCAGAAGCATTTTCTATGTGAAACAGATCATCAAAGACTAACTGTCTTGTTGTTTAATTGTTATCATCTAATGTAGTGTCCACAAGTGATGGTTAAGTACACAACATGTGATATTTACTATTGACTTATTGGAGAAGTTTTCATAAGATCTGGATAGTAAGCAGACTAGCTAGAAAGAAGAAAGAAGACGACACATTTTTTTTTTGACAAGTTTCATGTTTCAATCACACAACAAGGAGACAAGGAGAAAATGTAAATGTAATTTGCCCATGAAGCACTTATGTAATCAACCGGAAATTCAAAACGTAAGAAAACATTAGACCACTCTTCTAACTGTGTATGCGTGTCATTGAACACAAGCAAAGAAATCCCCCCCCCCCCGGCCTACGCTGTAGTGCTTTACATGCATTAAATGCCCCATTCTCATAATCTTTTATTTTTCCGGTTCACACACGTCACAGAGACATGATTACAAAATGCTAAACTTGTAAAAGTTCAACTTGTACAAGTCTAAAAATTAGATTACATCAACGTTAAACTATCATATAGGGCAATCTGTCAACAAATCTACACAAACACAAAAAAGGTCACCTAACAACAAAACAACCTATTCTAACAGCACACTGCAGTGTACCAACTTCTTTGATGGTATTCTTAAGTGCTATTTCTCTTAAATTTTGTGGCAACATATGAATTATTATTGTGTGTGAAATTGTTGACAAATGACGTATACAACACATTTTTACTCCAACCAGTAGGAATGTTACCCACGGAGACTTAAGTTATCTGATAGCTGTCAGATCTTACAAATAACAATTAGACCATTTTAACAAGTGAAAATGTTTATCTTCAGGTGCAAGATCTTGTGAGAAGATTGCACACTCAGCTTAAATTCATCCTGTGATTTTAGCAAATTGTGTAGTGGTGATCGAGTATTCTGGTGGGCTGTAAAGGGGCATTGGGCTTCAACAGTAGAATATTTGAACACAACCACAAGATCTTGTCCGTATGATGGTTATTTAGTTCAATCTAGTGGATCAGCTAGTCAGTTATCGATAAACAAACCTGTAATGTAGTGAAACATCTGCTAACCTTTTAACATTTTGACAGCAACAGTGCAAGGTGTAGGTGTATTGGGAAGTTGAAAGGCCTCTGCTTTTGCAACATAACCAAATGCACCTTCTCCAGCTAGTTCCTTTATGTTAATTGATTCTCTAGGGACCTCCCATTTTTCGTCTAGTGGATACTCAAATAGATCTGAAACATACATCAGTAAA
This sequence comes from Siderastrea radians, assembly GCA_964017195.1. NCBI lineage: Eukaryota > Metazoa > Cnidaria > Anthozoa > Scleractinia > Rhizangiidae > Siderastrea > Siderastrea radians. Next base: position 48,702,146 of record OZ024887.1, on the reverse strand, counting down.
GTATGATGGTTCTGTCAACTATTCACTGAATTATCTGAAATTCACAGTGTGTTATGACCCCAAACCAATTTCAAAACCTTGCTACTTAAAGTTTGTTTGTTTATCGAGATATTATTTACATCTGTACAACCATCTTGTATACTGACCCTCCCACACCCTGGCCCACACCTTTCAAGTTTTCAAAGAAAGTCCCATTTTCACTGTCAGTGAAAATTACAGAAACCAGGTCAGGATGTTTAATTTATTTGGACAATAGAGCATCCTGGTCTTGTTTTGCTAGAGCCACAAAAACCTCGAGGGAAAATGTTTGCATGAAGAGACATGATTATTGTTGAATATTTGCACATCTACACTTTAAAATGGTCTGATATTATCAGCTTGCAAACGTTTTTCCTACCCAAAATAATATTAAAGCATACCTTCTGCAAAGGTTATGACAGTTCCAGCTGATGCTGCCGAGGATAGCTGAGATCTATAACTGCTGTTTCTCTTTCGAATGGCAGCTGAGTCTCCTTGGGTTACAGCTAATTGTCCATTCTGTTGCTTAATTTGAAGAGGAGGCACACTATCTTGTCCTTCATTAAGTAAGTTTGATTCTTGTAAAATAATTGGCAATCCATGATGTTTCAATCCTCTTTTCCTCCACACAAGAAAAAACATCATAGCAATCACAGCAAGCCCTAAAATGGCTCCAATGCATCCCACAATAACTTTTGTTCGTTGGCTGGGTTCTTCATTGCTACTTGCAGAATTTGTAGAGGTCTGTGTTGGAAAAACTGTAAGAAAGAACATTTTATTGGTTGTGGTACCTAGAAGTACAAATTCTTCTTGTTGGCATTTTTTGTTTCCTGTACAAATTAAACTGAGCATTTACATACTGAGAAGCATGCATCTACGAAGATCAGGACCTTGATGGACATGTTCTGAATGGTCGATCACCTCTACTCACTCATATAGTTGGGTGCATGTTACAGTAGGCCTTGCTTTAATTCTCTCTCTACTGTTAACCTTTGTTAATGGTGCAAGTAAAACATGATGGATTGGCTGTTGTCTTTGTCTTTTAATGAAATTAAGTTGTGGAAATCATGTGACATGAATATTGGATTTTGTTTGTAAAGGTATAATTCAGAATAATGTTTTGCTCTGTTTGTTGTTTAGTTAGTTAGTTTCTGTTTGTTTGTTGCTTTGTGTTTAGGTTGATTGTTTAATAATTAACTCTACTAACCTGGACCTGGAGTTGTGTTCAGGCTAAGGAAGGCACTACTGTAATCTCTGCCATACTGGTTGCAGGCAACGCAAGAGTACAATCCTTTGTCATCCGCTGTAACATTGTGAATTGTTAGATATGAAACATGCTTATGGTCTTCAGTGCTTGGCTTAACTATGAATTTTGAATTTGAATCAATGATGGTGAAGTTGCCATAGTCAATGTCTAGTGCAGAGTTCATAGAGTTATCCTTGCTCCATTTTATCCAGTCAAATTGGAGCCCTGCTATACCTGCTGGAATATTTTCTTGCAGGCACTTAAATGTGGCATTGCCATTAAGTCTGACAGTCATGTTGACAAGATCCTTGTGAGAAACCCACGGAGCATTTGTCCTATCAGAACCTGCAAAGAACATAGAATGTAATGATTTGATTATGACTGACCAATACTAAAATCAGACCAGAATTGGTTCTGGTACACTTCACAGGCAATGCTGCTCTGAATGTTTCTTTTAGCATTGCTGGAGAAATCACACCAAGAACTTGTGGAGTGTTAATACGTGTCAAGTTCCTCTAGTGTGACAAGAATTGTAATTAGCTGTTTTCCTTTCAGAGCTTACTATGCTAACAACTTGTCAGATTCACTCAGAAACAGCTGATTGACAGCCAGTGAAAATCCACCGGACACTGATAGCACCCGTGTGGTGAATGATGTACATGTAAGTTACTTAATGTTGTAGAGGAAAGCAAAGCTGTGCTTGTCTGCAATAACTTCCTTGTTAACCAAGAAGAATTCTGTACTAGGGAACATTGGCCCTAGATCTAATTCAGAAACAACTGTCCTACCTTCTATTTCCAGCCTAGTTGAAATACTTGCTTTCTTCTAATCTTAAGTTGTAGGCCATAATTGCAGTAATAGGGAGGTAGTATGATCTGCAGCTGTGTGTACCATAAGGCTCAAACACCTACAGATCTAGATTATTGGGTAGAACAGGATTTTTCCCCTGTCACATGGCATTGATCCAAGGAGGTTGGAAACAGGAATCACAAGAAGCCTCAGCACTGGAATTATTTAGGGAAATCAATGTTATTGTGCTACAAAGAAGAACCAATCAGATGCAACATGAATAAACCACTTGTAGTTATTGTCGTGGTGGCACATGTGGCATGTCAAAGTGTAATCAAAGTCTTGACATTTTCCTGATTATTTTGCACTGATTTGGATCCCTCCATTCATCCTTATGATAAACGTTCTATGCATCTTAATTTCACCTCTTTTTTCTCTCTTTCAAAACTTCAATTAGTTTTATCTACACCTAACAGTACCCCTTCCATTGAACTCAGTAAAAGTGCCCCTTCACCTGCACCACTCGGTTTAACTCTTCAGATTTGTATTAGACATCCCATGCATGCGAGTGCAATTAAGAATATTCAAGTGATGTTTAAACAACTCTTAAAATTGAATGAGCCTTTTGTGCAGGGCCCCTAGGCCGGTGGATACCAGCACCACTGCTGAATGGGCCACCCTGCCTAAATAAAGTTTACCTACCTAAATACCTACCTACCTACCTTGTGCAACCAATCAATATGATTACAGATTAATAACATGACTGAAAACAAAGTATACATCAAAAGGAAGTTTGTGCTATATCCTACAGTATGTATAAAATGAATATTTGTCTGTGTGTGTTAGCAGGCACATCCAAAAATCCTCACATACAAACTATTCAACAGCCTTTACAGGGGCAGGTTGTATAATATAGCTGGAAATCTTTATTAGTCACTATTAATTTTAAAATAAAACATGACTGGTAAAAATACACAGCTGTATTATAGAACTTTCTTTTGAATTTGTATGTATTCTTTTTTTTTTATTTTATGACAAAATTCCGTACAGGATAATAGGGTAAATTAATATTGTGCAAGCGGCTGGCCTTTACAGGAAAACTAAAATGATAGCTTGATAAAAGTTTGTATTTCACTTATATCTCGTTTTGTGATTGCGTTTGTCTATAAGAACAAATGGCTCATTACAAATTTTAATTTTTTTTAATCAAAAACAAAACGTATTGGAAAACGGCAGTTAAATTACACGCCTAGAACAAAATCATAGATGAATACAATTTACATCATTGTGCAGCACATGTAATATCAAAAAGCGTCGAGTCTGTTTCCCACTTCTTAATTTTTGGATACGATGAAATAGCCTCCAGTAAAAACACTTAAAACTTAAATTGTTGTTTTCCCTCGTTCTTCAGAGCTGTTCGATGGAAGATAGCAGATTGTCCAGAAATAGACATCTGATACACACATGCAAATTTATTCAATTTCTCAATGTTAACTGATATTTGTTTATTCGTATTCAAAAAAATCTTAATAACTACAAAGCAAAGAAAAGTCTTGGAAGGAAAATTCCCTTCCAAAAACTCAACACTTTTACTGAAGTTGTATACGATGTAAGGCTTGAGACAAAAGGCCCGACAGTACATACGTGTTATGACTGCAACAATATAAATTAGGCTACGCAAGTGTATAAATTTGTGAGCAATTCTAACAGCTGCACCAAGTTTTGACGTGGAAATCAATCTTCACTGTGCTATTCTCAACTCATATTCTTCAGTGAAAAGCGTAAACACAAGCGAGTAATATCTAATCAGATCCAGTTATTATCATCACAACAGTATATTGCATAAGCCCTCCAATCGTAGTCGATGTTTTATGATTTTACCCAGCTGTACTTCCCAAGCTAGCTAATTATTTCTCTGCTGTGCATTTTCCTACGAAAGCTTTATAGCTTACAGTTTTGAAACGTAGCATCCCTGATGCATCTTCCGTGCTCTTCATGGCAAATACTTGAGTGGTCTGGACTGCCTGGCTGGGCAGTTGCTGTTCAGAAATAACAGAATGATGATTAAGCTTATCTTAGTACCGACAGAACGTGCAAAATTACGCTGGGTCGTCAGCAGAGCAAACTTAAATTGTAATCTACGGAAATTTCATTACAAATAGGGTCAAAGAAAGTTTTGCTGGGTTAGACATGGCAAGTTATTACTAAGAAAACAAGGAGACGTTTACCTTGTAATCCATGTTTGTCTTGGTAGCCGACGAGTACAGTCGTGTAAAGCCACACTACGTACACGATACGACTGTTGGCCATTTTAATTTTCTTTGAATGTCTTGATAATGTCAAGTTTTGCTAGGCAAACGCTACATGCCTTTGTCTTTACTGCGAATGCTACAGCGACAAATCGGGGTGTCTAAAGCTACCAAAACCCACGATCCGTCGTCTGCTTTCTTGTACGGTGATTAGGTATCCGGCTGAGCTGCCCTGTCACGTAAGCACTCAGTAGTAGCGGAAATCGATTGGCCAAATTATGATGTCAAGATCTTCAACTAGATAGTCAGGGCAAACTTGTGTGTTATGTATTGTAGAGGATTGACTCTGGTGTCCTACAAGGTTGGGTAGGGTTCAGCGTGTTCGCGACTAGAACGTTACGCACACATTGTTGTTCAAGGTAATTTTCCAAAAAGCATTGTTTACTGCACGTCCTTCAATAGGCATTTTGTGGCCGGAGGCTTATTAAAACGTAATGACGTTAAGCTCTCATGAAAGGAACCGCTTATAAGGCAATGATTTCGTGGCAGATCGAGGGGATTTTGGGATCAAACCATCCTATCCGTGGTTTATTGCGCTCAGGCGTTTGAATTCTCACGGATTGAAGGAAAGAAAGGAACCGAAGCGAAATTATGAGTCACTGTTAGCTGGAACACTACGTGTTATTTACGGACCATGGGGCAAATACTGATAATGGACAATTAACGAAACTTTGAATGTCCCTTTATAGCTGTTCGAAGAAATGTTTAGCTAGAGGTCTAAGCCGTCGTTAACTCGGAAATAGTTGGAACAAAGCAAATTCAGCCAAAAATAAGCGACAGGTGTAAAAACGACGCGCCAACTATCGCAGCGCAGCGTGCGTAAATGGAACTCGGCTTCTTTGTCGGTTAAAGTGCTTTGAGATTTACATGCAATGGTCACATTAACATTCTTTGCTGCAATGAGCAAAGATATATACCATGGTGGCTCTCTTAAACCAACAGAAATTACCGTCAAGGGTTGAAGAGCTTCTCTCGGGAGAAGTGGAGGGGGGAGGTGGGGGGGAGGTTGTACTCCCTATATAGGCTGATATAGGTATGTGCGTATGGTTTTTCAGCCGTTTTGCTCCGAAAGTGTTTGGTTTGCCTGCTAGTCTGAAATAGGGTGTAAATATTTGCCAATTTGTCTTGAAAAAAGAAAACGTTTTAAGGGTCTGAGAGAATCGCATATTGGCCTGGAAAAGGAGAAGGGATTAAAGAAGCTGGCTGTACACTGTACATCCCCACCGACAATTTTCGTTGGGACCCCCGCCTCTTCGCTCTGGAACTTACTTGTGGTTAATGGTTCTGGAATGGTGCCTTTTTGCTAGGTTTTCACGCAGGAGTGGAAACAGAAAATTAAACATGTTTATTTGTTATTAACTTGACTCTATGTTGGCACGTGGCACGCAGTTGCAATTAACGTCTGTTCTACCGACTGAACAATAAAAAGCGAAGCGTTAACATTACTGAAATAAGGAAAACTTAATAACGATATGCATTAGCCACGACGACATTTTTTTCTTGCCTTCCCTACTCAAACACGTTCAACACTTCCAAGCCACTAGCCAAGCATTGGAGCTGATACTGATATAAAGTTTTCTCTCTGGGCTGTTACGGTTTGGTGCATATATATTGAGACTATCAGTCTTATCACAGCTGATAATCTAATGCTTAATATCTATATTGCAATCGAAGCTTCATTATAGGGCACTCGAGCTCACGAACGGATAAACACTCGAGGGAGGTTACAAGGTCAAAGCTTGGTGTGGCTTAGAATATGACAATAACAGTTGTGTTCCGATTCATTTGTTGTAGTTTTGCTGTGGTACCGTTTGTGACCCTGGACAACTCGATATTTTTGGTCGCGAAATAAATCTATAGAGAAAAGAAACCAAAAAGGGACTTCAAGAAGTCCAGATACAACCAGAATAAGAATGTGGACAAGCCGGCTGCCTTGTTTGGCATCGAGGATTGCTTCATAAGAGATATTTTGTGCTGTGCCAAACAAATGATACTAACTATTGCAGGTTATTATTATAGTGTTAAAAGAAGTGATGCTAGTTCGAGATGCTAGTGTTAGCAGGGTTGGTTGTTGGTGGCCTGGGCTCCAGTTAGATAGACTGCGAGTCTCTAATTTTGGCGATGGCGATTGTGAGGCGGGCGAAATACACACACGCGCGCGCGCGCGAAATTTTGAGGCAACGCGCTCTCCGTTCGCGTCGCGTCGCCTCGAAATTTCGCGCGCGCGCGTGTGTGTATTTCGCCCGCCCCACAATCGCCATCGCCAAAATTAGAGACTACTCGCAGTCTACAGTTAGATGACGCTTAATTACATTATTGGTTCTCCACTTGCTCCAGTGGTTTTCTTCCTATTCCCCCTTCCACTAAAACTAACATTTCTAATTTCCAACTCGGTCTGTTCGAGCCCGGGAGACTCGAATATTTCTCCTCTCGGACAGATCGGTGGCGATCATGGTTGGTTTGCAAGTTTTGAAATAACCAAGGTCGTATCCATTTGCCTTGTCACGGCACACTCCCAGGAGTCAGTTGAGGGAGTGGATGGGCACAGGTCAACTGAATGCAGTACGTTCAGTTTCAATTGTTGGACCTGACGAGTGTTTTATGAATGGCAGAAGACAACAAACCAAACAACTAACCTTAAATCTTTTTAATTTTTTTTTCTTTAGAAGTTTGTATTAATTATTAACCTGATCACTCTATGAATATAGATACATCTGAATATTTTAAGATTCTCATTTAACTGAGAATGCTTTTTGATTTACTTCTATAAATGACTATTACGTACTCTCATTCTCTAAGATTAGGAATACACGAGTGTCAGCTTTGCTTAGCTAACTAAGACTTGATATTCTATCCATTAATGCGGCTGTATGGGATATTTTAAATGTTCTTTTGATGGGTTGATTTTCTAACAGACCTTGCCACGATTTACGACATCATCGTTTGTCCTTGTTGTCAAACTAGGTACGACAATATTATGTACTTATTCACTAAATGAGAGGGAAGAAATTAATTTGGACGGCAGGGCCGTACGGCGGCATGATAAATTATCATAGTGTTGCCGTGTTTGCATTTAAAGTCCAGTGTCAAACATTTCGCTGGGGACTTATACTCCTAGGCATATTGAATACATTCCATTAAGGGTGAAGGTAAAGAATTCCCCTGAAGCCCGATCAGTAGAACCCGACTGTGTTGTCGCGTTTCTAGGATGATATCTTCTTCTTGTTGAGTTTGGGGAATTGAGGCTAGCCTTGATAAAATAAACTGTACTCGACACTGAATTTCAACACAAGCACTGAAATTTATTATCTATTCAGTGCTTTAGTTGTTTGAAGGGCTATAAGATTCTGTTGTGAACCGCAACAAGTTCTATCGCAGTAAAAAGGCACCGCTGTTTTGTATTCTTCGTAGCGAAGATTTCAAGTTGTTTGATAAAACCGACAACTTTTTATTATTACCATTCTTATGAAAACCACAGTGTCTTTAAGTCCCTTTTTGATTGAAAAATAGGTAGCGATATATTAATTATTTACCTCTTGATGGATTTTATATCCGGTCGTGATTCTCATAAATTATCAAGTGGCTGTTGATATAGTACTTGAAATGAGCTCAAATTTACCATGAATGTGAAAGGAAGGTGTCTGGTTGAAGGCAAGTAAATTGGCTTAATTTAGCACGAGGTGAGGTATTTACAGTTGGTAACTATTACTGCCCGCCGTGATATTAATTTGTTCTTCAAAATGAGAAGGAGCGAACCGTAGTTGTAGCTGTGTTTACGTCTTTGTTTGAGTTCTCCATTTCGGTTTCATGGCTTTCTACCACGTGTACGCAACTATTTTGAGTGGTTTGAGTTACTGGCAAAAAGACACATCCAGGGATTGCTGGTGTCATATTTGTTGCTCATGTTTGTCAAAGCCTAACAACCTCTGGGGGCCGTTAACCATCTGTATAGCCAAGCACTTGTGTCACGTTGCAAATTCAGTGAAGGGTAATGTTATCAAGTTCATTTGTGCTATCTGCCCTAAAACCAGCTAGGTAAAGGCCTAACTCAACAGGTTTTAAGACGTAGACGACAATTGAATGGAAAAAAGACTTCTGGTTCTCACTCCGGGTTGCTGCTAGCAGGAAGACTCAGTTATAGCATCATTAACATCGGAATCATCCGTGATGGGTGTTTCCATGTCACGCGCTATGTCCTCAATCGATTGAGCCAAGATTTCCAAGTATTCCTGTTGTAAAGGAGAAATAAAATATTCATGTTGAAACGGAAATTGCTTAATGTTGTTCTCCTTGGTGCCGGTTTTTAATGCACCGGTCGTGTGGTGTTAAGTGGACTATTCCATGGGTAGATTTGGAAATCTTTGCTGTCTGTAGTGGGCCAATTTATCGACAATCAGAATATAACTATGGAGCATGAATTAGTGATCAGCATTCGCCTGGTGTGGCATTCCGCCAACAAAAGCTATGAGAAAAGCGTAGAGCCAGTGTTATGGGGTCAAAAAAGCGTCAAGTATATAGATCTCTAGCGGATTTCTTGAAAACATGATCCACGAAAACTTCATCATTTTCACCAGAGCCACTTTCAATCAAGGGTTTTACGACTCCTCAAAATCACACGAAAGAGAACGGAGAAGGAAAAGAAGAAAGCGTAGGGAAAAAAGACTGGAAATATGCCAGTCACTCGCATATTTGATTATTTGTATCCTTACTATTTTTTACCTTTCATTTTATATATTTTTATATTTATTTACTTCTCATTTTTGTACAATTTATACTTCTAAAAAGCCCTGTTATGGGATGAGGTATAATAAAGTGTATGTATAACGAACCTACCACTTACCTTACTGGTCATGGATGACAACATGGCGTCGAATTGTTTTCTTAGTTGTGTAAAAGAAGCTCTGTTGCTGGGGTTTTCATCCCAACAATTCAACATCATATCGTATCTGTTTTGTAAAAGAAAAATAAATAACACCCAGGTCTTTACAATACCAGAGTTTTCTCACTCTATCTCGTATCTGAGTATATATGATATTTATTTATTTATTTATTTATTTTGCTTCGCCTGGGAGTTACGTATATATATAAAAAAAAAACATTGATGACAATTACAAAACCAGGCAGGGACACCACAACAGTAAGAACTAATTACTGTGGGCCCAAATTAATTAATTAACAAGGTACATAAGGAAACAAAAACTGATTAAAAACAACAAGTTACAGGACAATTCAACAGTCTAGCATATCTGATTCTGTGCTTGAATTTTCTTCCTGTTTGAACAACCAATGTCAGACGTAACTGATTGCCAATGTTTGAGTCCTATATCTACTCGATAACTCTGTTAAAAAGCTATAATTAGACTAAGGACAGGTCGCTTTCCGAAGTTCAATTCTTTATGCACACTGTGAGGATTGCTCGCTGAGTGACTGAGTTAGACTGTTTAAGCCATCAACTTAAGTTTCTGTCAAAAATAGTATGCGTGGCTGAACTTACATATCAGTTGGGCAATTTTGTGGTTTCTGCATTCTGTAGCCAGACTTCAAAAGGTCGAAAAGCTTTTCTACAGGTATTCCTGGGTATGGAGAGCCACCTAAAACAGTAAAATGCCGGCATCAAAATTGTGACATCTGCCATATGGGAAAACATATCATGGTTCGCCACGCACGGCGTGTGAGTGCCCTATTGTTAATCACGTATAAAGCTCTTCATAACCAGGCACCGGATTACATAAAAGAACTTTTAGTTGAATACAAACCTAGCCGCTCACTACGCTCATCAACTCAAAACCTGCTCGCTGTTCCACCAACAAAGTCAAAAACTGGAGATAGAGCCTTCCAAGTTGCCGCACCTAAGCTATGGAACTCGATGCCCAGAGCATACATTTGGCTAGCTCTTTGACTAGTTTTAAAAGCTTAGTTAAAACGTTTCTTTTCAAAAAGTGTTTTCTGCAAATATTGGACTTTGAACTCTTACATTTTCTAATTGTTTTTAGTCTCTCTTTTCTTTGTTTTTACCTTTTATTCGATGTAAGAGCATAGGGACTTTGTATTATGCTCCTAATACTTATTATTATTATTATTATTATTATTATTATTATTATTATTACTTACCTAGAGTGAAAATCTCCCAGAGCAGTATGCCGAACGCCCATACGTCACTTTGCGTCGTGTAGACTCGATCGAACAATGCCTCAATAGCCAGCCATTTAATGGGAAGCCGACCCTGAAAAGTGTTCGCAAATTATTATTATTATTATTGTAATGCAGATTATCATTACTATCAACAATAAGAAGAAGAATTAAGAATTAAGAAAAGAATTTTACTTCTTAAAAATTTTTTAAACTAATAATTGATTGTAATTTCTTAGCATCTTATTCTTATCTGTCCATTGTATTTTCACTATGACTATCAATAAAGGTATTATTATATAAAAAAAAAAATAAAAAATAAATTATTATTATTATTATTATTATTATTAAAACGTGTATATTGCATGCATAACAAACTCGCTTACATCTGTTGTCTTTCTGTAGTACTCCAGGTCTCTGACATTCCGTGCCAAGCCAAAGTCCGCAATTTTCATGATATAATCTTCGCCAACAAGAATATTTCTAGCAGCAAGGTCACGATGAACACACTGCAAGTTGGAAATAAAACAACTCGCATGACCAAGGGAGAACAATTACCTTATTACAACTGAATTTCGCCGTTTTGGAGGAGCGATATTTCGCGACACTAAATTTTCGCGAATGTGGGGATTTTTTTTAAATTTCTTTTCAGAGGTGTTAAAGCAACTTCTTTTTTGGGGGAGACATCAAATTTTCGCGATTTTATGATAGTGAAAAACCCGAAAATTTCCTGTTATCGGTTACCTTATTTTTAGCCTATTTTTTATGAACTTGACCGCGAATGAGCGGCTCTCGTCGCACACTTGTGCGGACATTCACGACCCTCAAGGACCAGCCATAGTGGCAGCTGTGAAAAGCGGCTGTACTGACAGGCTAATATTGATTGCTGTATTGACAGGCTAATATTATCATCACCCATGATTGCCCTGCATTTGAACTGCCTTTTTAGTACTAGCTTGGAATGTTTCAGCAATTCACTTAGCTCGGTAAAGTAATAACAATAGCGGCCACTAATCGCCGCATTTTCCCCAAAGATTCTGTACAGCAAAGTGTGCACTTTGTTTATTCGGTAAAACCTGGTTCAAAAGTCGAACTTTTCATGTGCCGAACCTAATGCAAATGAGCAAAAGCTATTGTTTTTGCTAATTTGCATTAGGTTCGGCACATATAAAGTTCGACGTTTGAACTAGGCCTAAGGTGTATGTAACTTTTAATTTTGTTTACTGCGAAGCTGATACCTTTTTTGTTCCCAGATATTCCATCCCTCTTGCTATTTGGAACGCGAAAGACACAAAATCCCTGATAGTGAGAGAGGGGCCAGAGGAACTCGGTCTGCTCTGCTGGTACTCGGAAGGTCTTCTCTCTCTCAAGAACTGTCGAAGATTGCCATGGGGTGCAAACTCAACAATGACAAACAAAGGGCCTAAAATACCAAAATTTTGCGCTTGTAAGTAGACCAGTTTAGTATTTACTGCTGATTATATCCGTGTCCTCTTAAACTTTCAATAGTCAATAGTCAAATGCTATGACTCTAAGAAGAAGAAATATAATTACAGCTCTACAGTAGAGCGAGACTTGGCCCTCGCAAGTGCTGTTAATCAACTACCCTGAATTAACGTACGTTTCGAGGACATTTTGCCTACCATTTTGTGTGCATGCACCAATCAAATTAATGATGTTCTTGTGCTTTCCAATCTCCTTCATTGTATCCATTTCAGACAAAAGGTCTGCTAATTCGTTCTCAGTTGCATCAGCTGGAAACGAAGCAGCACAATTAGTACATTTAACATTAGTACATTTAAAGTAAATTACAGGATTGTTCTTGTTTGTAGCTGTTTGTCGATTAATTCAAACGTCTTCATGTCATGAGATAAAACATAAGTGTTTGAGTTTTACATCTATTCGCAAGTGCCGGTGAAAGGCAAGGAAGGCGTGAGCGTATTTTCTTGCAGTGCAAGGAGTGGGTTAGTCTGGATATGGTACACCTCCACCTTCATCCCCCACGCACTCCCTTAAAAATGTAAATCGAACACTATTACAGGAAAAGTTTTAATTGAGTAGGTTTCATCCATTTTATAATCCAAGGTCGACTCCTGCTGAAAAGGGTTAATGCATACATCTTACCCTTAAGCATTTTTACAGCTACTGAGCATGTTGCAGGCATGTCAGGCAAGCCCACAGCATCAGCTCGCATGACCAGACCAAACGCTCCTTCGCCAAGTTGTTCTCTTATAGTTAGCTGAGACCTGTCAATTTCCCACTCCTCATCACAAGGCAGTTCAAAAAGCTCTGCATTGAAAAGAAATTAAGTTAAACATCTTATCACGGATGGTTTAAGTCCATCTTTCTTATTCAGAGACACTCTGGATGTCAAGGGTGGTAAACGTGTGTGCTGTTGCTTGAAGATGCAAAACTGCGTCACTAACTATGATCAACTTTACTCTTTCTTTGAGCAGATTTTTGTGATTATTTTTCCTTTTATGGAGGGGAAGGAGGATACAAATTGAAACAAATATCATGTGCTGACAGAGGTGTGGTATAGGGGGTAGTGATAAATGGTTCTATTAAATGTAAAGAAGACCATCGCAGTTATAGACGCAACTCAGTTTGCAGTTGCGAAAAGAAAGCCTGAAAAAAGTCGGTTCGAATGACCAGCTCCCAGTTGGCTTGTTAGCTCAATTGGTAAGAGCGCTGTACCGGTATCGCAGAGGTCAAGGGTTCGAATCCCGTACAAGCCTGAAGTTTTTCAGGCTTTCTTTTCACAACTGCAAAAAGTTGCGTCTGTAATTGTGATGGTCATCTTTACATTTAATTCTTCATCCCGCAGTTCAAATATATGATATTCATATATTCATCATTTCAAATGGTTCTACGTCGTTACCTTCAGCAATGTTTGAGTCAATTCTCGATGATACCCCTGAAGAAAAGCGTGACCTGTAGCTTCCATTTCTGTATTTTAATAAGGGTGTGGTAGAGTTTGTAGATCCGGAAGAACTTAGTCTTCTTCTTGGAACTGGATAAATGAACGTCCTTACTATTCCGTCAGTTTGATTTGGGGTGTTCGGTTCCCATGGTGTAAGCGTAGACGTTGCTTGAGTTATATCATCCACTTCCTGTAATCTTACAATTTCCTTATGAGCCTTTGAATCCACGGGAAATTTGTCCTTCATTCTCTTGCGATAACAGTAAACAAACACAACAACTGCGATAATTGCAATAAAGACAACTGCTGCCAACAATATGACAGCAACTAAGCCAACTTGGGTTGCCGTTTTCTTGTTATTCTCAAGTGGTTTTCTGTTAACAGGTAGAGTGGTCCCGTTTTGCGAGTTATTAGCATTTCCATTTCCACCAGTTACTCCCCCACCTAGAATAAAAACAAACGAAATTTGCCCGTCACTATGCCAAACTTTAAAACGTGAATGACTTACATCTAGAGATTATGTTCGTCTGTAGCCATGGATACTAAATCTTTTATTGGAGAGCTCTACGGCTTTTCCATCGGTTTCCTTCAGTGTATTAGTAAGTAAGTAAGTAAAACCTTTATTTAACCACGATCTGTTTTAAAGCAAATACATGCTTGAGGGGTCGTGTGAGCGTAACGCTATAAGTCCTGAGACTATAAGTCTCAGACTATAAGTCCTGAGACTGTAGTATAAGGGTGAATAGTGCCAATAAATTTTTCGTTTCGCCTTTCCCGTCCGCCAGAGCCTTATCCCAGGTTAAAACAAACAAGTCTGATCCGATCTGATATCAGTCTGAGTTGACGTATCTTGTTTTGCAGTATACATCCTTACTGTGCATAATGTCGCGTGAAATGTTTGCCAATTTCTCTATATCGGCAGGCTAAACTGTTCTAATGCAGTGTGTTTGTTACCACTGACTGGAAAAGGTACAGAGACGGATGCAAGCAATGTGAATTCAAACTCAAGTTGACATCTCAGTTTATTGATTTAGAGAATCTCCCAGTCATAGAGGCAGATTGTTTACAGAAATAATAATAAAACTCTGGTAACACTCTTGAACGTTTGGGAGGACTCAAAACAGCTGTGGAAGCACTTGTTTTACTCTCGTTTTTGCTTGGCATTTCTCGTTCTCTCAAAATTCCGCAAAGTTTAACAATTATTCACCGAAGTGGAGGTAAATAACTCCCACTCTTCACCGACACTGAGGTCAATAATTGTTTTAGTACATACCAAACCAGTGGATAGCCAGCACCAAATAGTTCCTTTTTTCTGAGAAATGAGAAAAACCGCGCACGCGAAATCCAGAAAAATGCCGGTAGGTGAATAGCAGATACTATCCTGAGTTTGAGTAGCCAATCAGAGTGCACAAAAACACACTCCACTGGTTTGCTATATACTAATACCCGATATTCTACAAAAAAGAGGAAAGCGCTTAACTTTTCTAGCAGATGACGGTACAAAGAGGGTGCGCTCCGGCGTTTTAGCTAATCCAAACCCGATTTTCAAATTGCAATCCCAACGATCCAGGTACAAAGGTGAGTCGTACGAACTGTTGTTTGAATCTGGTTTCAAATTGTCTTTTCCGTTCAGCGAATTGAGATCTTGTCCTATAGTGTTCTCGTCGAGCCAAAACAACAAGTCGGAGCGCCTTGTCTGTTACACGAGCGCCTGTCTTTTTTCTGAGCAGCCCGTCGTTTTGCAATTCATTTGTGCAGACTTGTTGACGTAAATTACTGCAAATTTTCGGCCACGCTTAGCTTTTTTGCGCCCGCTTGTTTTTTTCGGCTTGAAACGCAACCTAAATAACGAGCAACAAATACAGTTCAGCGGTTAGGGGTTGTTTTTGCGTGGCAATCACTCTGGACTTACCTTTATCAACAGGATCAGTGGGTTTCACATATCTGCTGAGGAATGCGCTGTTGTAATCCTTGCCGATATGATTACTCACAAAGCAGGTGTAAAGTCCAAAATCATCTTCTGTTACATTGGTAATTCTCAACTCCACACCATAATTCTCCCCATCCTGGATAGTCTTATAATAGTGTGGGTCAATAAGCTGGTATGATCCATTTTCCAAATTGTCGTTAATTTTAGGCACAGACGTGATGGATTTGTCCCATTTTAACCACCTAAAATCTGGAAGTGTTCCACTGACTAGCACGATGCATTTCATTGTAGCATTTTCCCCGATCTCTACAGTTGTGTTCCTGGGAAGGTCTTTTTGTAAGATGGGTCGGGATCGTGGTTTAGCTGTAAATTAGATAAGGAGAGTTGAACAATGCAATTATCTAAACGAACAAAGCAGAACACCGCCTCGCGACACCTCTTTAATACAGCTACCTAATTATTAAGCCCACTGTATTCTGGGCCGAACAAAAAGCCATGCAGTCTTTTTTTTTCAGTCACCGCGATGAAATGGCCAGCTTCTTGCCGCCCGTTGATTCCCGGATTAATGGCGTTCTACTGCAACTGAAACTACTAACAGTGTTTCTGGGTATTGTTTTACTAAAAATTACTTTATTCAGCGATTCTGATTCAACAGATGTTGCCAATTTACTCCTTTTGTATGCTAACTCAGAACAAAATCCTTGTGCTAAATTTGTAGCAAGGTATGATCAAAAAAGAAATACAAAACGAATATCCAGGTTACTTACCAACAACCTTGAGAATGTAAGTGTGGTTTATACTGCCATATAGATTGGACACTATACAGGTGTACTTCCCAGAATCGTTCGGCACTAAATCTTTTAGTTTTAGGTACCAAAGTGAGGTGTTAAGATATGGATCCATTCGTCTTGGTGGCATTTTCCGTCCTTCTTTTAGCCAGGTGTATTTAAGTGGTGGTGCGCCGTTTGCTTTACACTTCAACCTGATGGTGTGTGATGCTGGCCACGCTCTGAATGCTCTTTTTAACATATTTGGATCAGAGAAGGTCGGTGCATCTAAAACAGGAACAATATGAGATTAAACGGAATTGAACTAGAGCAGGCCCTTAATTTACACCCTTCCTTCAAGAAGGTGCCGTTCGCACACGGAAAAATTTCAATCATTGTTTGGCTTTTTAAGTTATACTGATGAAGATGTGTTGTAGCAGATACGTACTTGATGCTGTGGTTCTGTGTCTGGCATCTGAAACAAACAACAGCACCATCGTGTCAATGATGAATGCAAAGTTGAGGGAAACCTGTTTTATAACGTACAAGTTCTGATTTACAGTATAAGAGGAACAATAATGCATCTAGTCAACTTCAGACCACTGCAAGTCGTTCTAAGAACGAATTAGTCGGTGTCATAAATACCGTAGTTTTGATCACTGATCATGTGCAAACCAGTAGGGAAGTGGTAAATAACGATCAACTTCTGCACTAAATTTGACTGCAGTGTGCATACCTTGTTCTTGCGCCTGAGTGGTTGACACTTGGGTGGTTGGCAGAACAGGCAAAGTTCCTATTAAAGATTACGTACATAAAATAAGGTTCATCACATTACCTTTACCTTTCAACAGTAGTAAGGTAACAATAGTTTGCACGATTTTCAAGAGTTTCTCCTTGAAACAAAATTAATGACGGAAAAGCACTGCTGGCTTGGGTGCACTAAGTAGTAATAGTAGTAGTAGTAGTAGTAGTAATAATAATAATAATAATAATAATAATAATAATTAAACGTTCTTTTGTGTGTGCTTAAAATACTCAACCCGCTTACATCTACAAACAAGTTATGGCAATGTACATGACAGTAATAACAGGAAGCTCAAGGTTAGTTAGACTGGGCAGATTTCATGTAAATTTGATTTATTACCAAGGTTGTACTACAGGCTGACAAATTACTGGGTCACGAACAGTGTTATTATGATGTAACAACTGTATAACAGAGCTAAGCATTGGAACACTACATTCCATATTTGGCAGGTCATTTCGATCACAAATTTGGTAGAGAAACCTGAGGAGTTTCAATTATCTGCGCAAGTATCTTGGCGGCAAGACTGCGATTTGCGAGCCGGCTCCACCGCCAAGATACTCGTGCACACTAAGTGAGCCTGCGAGCAGGCAAAATTCCAGTGAAATTCTCCGTCTGACTCGCAAACAAAACAGTGGGTATAGGGAGAAACGTATGTGAGTGGTTCTACCAAGCCGAAAAGGTTTTGGTGTCTGAAAACGAGACTTACAGCAAAAGTGATTTGAAAAGTTCCGCTCGTTTTCTCAAATATTAAAGGGTTGTGTCCGATTTCACTAGAGACAATCTCGTCCTTTAAGTTAACTTCGTATTTCAAACAGTAAAACCATCAAAACCACTGGAAAGAGCACCTTATAATCAGTTAATCCTGTGAGCGTTATTATATCTTGTCAGTCTAGATGCAAAGATAAAAGTCAGTGAGTTTTGAGGCGTTTGTATGGTGGGAGCGATATCTTGCTTGCATACTGGATGCAAAATCGACATTCACCGACCTATTTGAATCAAAATACGAGGCTCAAATTCATAGGATTTGCTTATTCTGAGGTTCTCTGTCCTGTGGTATTGCGAGGTTGTCTATTGCATGCCTTTTCTTTCATCCTACCTTGACGGACATGGAGTTCTAGAGTTGCGTTTATTTTGCCGAGAGCACTGTGTGCAATACAGGTGTAGTTTCCCTGGTCCTGTAGTCTGGCGTCCTTGATCTTTACAGTTCGGTTGTTGTTCAAATTCCTTATTCTAGAGGACAGCTGCAAAGGCTTGTCGTCTTTGACCCATGATATGGTGGGAGCTGGATTTCCCGTCACCATACATCGCAATCGAATGACGTTTCCTGTCTTAGCAGTATAATGAAGTGTAGGAGTTTGTTCAAAGCGAGGTGGATAGTTTTCTGCAAGGAACAACAATTATTTGGCTTAGGATCTTTTGAGCAGTACCCCAAATACACGCCACTGTGTCAGACCATATTAGTGGTGTACTAAACGTCTACCCAGATGTGACGTAAGGAAAACCAACCCACTGACTATTCCGCTAATTTGAAACGAAGATTTAAAGGACCTCGACGCTACAATTTGGAACGCCTCCCACCCGAATGCGCCAGAAAGCACGATTGCTGCCTTCAACAAGACCATTTTAAGGTCTAACCATAACTTAAGCTCCCTCTTTAAGTTTATGGGACCTAAAATGAATAAGCCCCCAAAGAGGAATTACAGTTTGTTAACTTTAATTTGCAAGAGAAATTGAGGCAGTACTAATGTTTCATACCTGTTGGTATACACACTGTAACGATAAAACAAAAACCAAGTTTCTTAAATTATTAACCCAGAACTGAATCCGTTTCATGGTAGGGATGTCAGTTATTCATCACCGTCAGGTCTTTATCTGATATTAATGTATTGCCCATCAAGATGACTACAATAAACTCAATACTGCACGCAAGAGTTTACAGTCCCTTGAAACTCCAAGAGAGCTAGAGAACCAGTTTTCCTATTGTTCTCTCTTGAGAAACGTACTACAGTAACAAGTTTAAGTGAATTCCAAACGGACTCTTGAGAGGGAGAGCATTGATATTTTATGAAGAAATTGAAACGCGTTATCATTCTGTTGGCGAACCTTGACATCTGTATTTTTGCCAAAGGGGTGCTTACTTAACTGCTCGTGCATGTATAGTTAATTTGTCTGGTTAAATATGCTATTTCTGTACTCAATGCAATATCTAACCTTTCTCTTTTTAATCACATCCCGTTGTGCAAAGAGTCGTATAAAATTACAAAACAAAATGTTTATTCAGTATACGTTTGCGATAGAGAATCAATTAAACCATGTCAGTTATATGCTCCACAGCTACACTTATTTGTTGATTGCGCCGGAAATTCTCGTCATTTACTTTTATTGAAAACACGCAATTTTTAAGATTGTGTGCAAACTAGTATCTTCTTTGTTTGCATTCTCTTTATTGTTTTTAGTTTTGTTTTCGCCAATCCAATCTATTTGATCTTAACTGAGTAGACTAGCCTAAATTAGGATGTCAAGGGATACCAGAGGACACAAAACAAAGTTTTCAAGACCAAAGATTATCGCTCAAAAAGGTTGTCATAAAGAGAGATGAACTCTTGACACCCAGCTTATGGCGACAGAGCTATCTCGCATTGGCTACATATTTTAAAAGGCAAAAGCAAGTAGTGACATTGGCTAATAGGCTCAGTTAAAAACATGTGTTTTTCCCAACATCGTGTGCATTAAAGATCTCTGAAACTTGTCGCAATGAAGAAGCACAACTATTTAGGACGTCCTTGAGAAGCAATTTTGTAAGGATTGTATTTCAAAGTGAATTGTTTCGTTTCACTTTCTGTCATACGATTCATTCATCTTGTCCAAAGTCTGTGGGAAAAGTGAACATTCTCCAGACACTGGGTCATCGTTGTTTCGCGTATTTGCACTCGGTTCTTTATCGTAATTGTATTTCTTGCAACAAAAGTGGAGAGTGTAAACAACGAGTGCTAAATATTTTCTTTTGTAGGCGGTTTGACTACCATTTCCACTGTGAGCTACTGTGCGCTAAACATCTTGTTGACCGAACGCATAAAGTTCTATTCCTTTAATTTTATAACTGCCATAAAAACTTCATTAGCCGAAAACCAAGGTCATAGAAAGCATCTACTAAAGAAGGTCTGAATGCTCCGCCGCAAATCGCCAAGACTTGCCCTTTTTGTGCGTGAGAAGATACCCCTTTTCCCTTTCACATTTATAGTCTCTGTTTGTAACGGAAATTATAACAGCGTTAAGTTTTCGTCTTAAGGTAAGCAATTTTAAAGAAATACGAAACAGGAAACTACACGTACTTGATTGTTTTGCCGGCAAACTTTTGATTCGGGTTTTTCAAGATTACTCCTTGTGGAAAGGCTAATTCAGGAATTAGTTAAGAGTTTCCTATTCCTTGGTGGTTTTTTAGACATTGTTGACAAGAGCTTGCATCCGATATACAAGAAGAAGGAAACGCGTGCCCGGTGAGTTCTGGGCATTTATTCACAGCACTGAAACAACTTAGCGCATTGGTGGCGCCGAGTGCGATCCATTTGTTAATCTTGAACTTGCTTGTAAGTTAACACACCGTTTCTCTATAGAAACCACGGAAAGGGCAGCTAAAAGCTTCAACATCTGGGTCAAAGGTAGCATATGTTGAATATTTGTTTTAAAATATGATTACAGTATGTTCCATATCAGTTCATAATTTAAGATACTGGCATCTTCTCAGCGATGAAAACAAGGTGGTATGAACGATCACGAAATGATCAACTGAACTCTGGACATTAAGCTTTTCCTTTCCAGTGGCTTCAGCTCAGTAATGAATAAAACGTCTGCCTAGGAACGCAGACAACAGCAGAGCGTGCGTTGTTTTGTGAATGAAAGATAAACGCGAGCGTGTATAAAACAGCTGGATAGAATGGAAATATCACAAGGCACAATGGCGAGCGCACAAAAGAAATGATAAACAGAAGCTTAGAGTGATTTCAACTTCTTCTTTACTTTCCACTTCGACAATTTTAAGAGTTGAACAAACATTTCAGACTATATGTCAAACTAATAGATGAGATTGCGTTTGTCTTTGCTCTCCAGTAACAAGTTTTCGTTGCATGATTCAAATGAATAGAGCCATTGATCTTGACATACTGAAAATTGATTTTTGGAGCGTGACGAGATCTCGTACATGACTTTGCGTCGCCACAGAACAAGCGGAAACCGTTTTCGTCTTGTGGTAATTCAAACAAAGATCAATCTCTGTTAAACAGTTTGGCTAGTTAAACAAGAGATAAAAAGGCTAAGGAACAGGTAGACTCAAGAATTTGATTGTTGCAAAACAACAAGTATGAAGATATCCACTTACCGAGTTGAACAGACCGCGTATTGATAATAAGGTTAACCAACAATATCCACCAACACCGCTTTGCCTGCATGCTCACATCAACCAAGGCTTTTCTTTACGTGGTAACATTCTGTTCACCGCTGAAATCCGGCGATCGATCGAGCGATAACTATGGAAAGAAGTGATTTACGTGGTGAGTTAATGTTGTGCTCTCACGGTCGTCTCAAGTTGCCTGGCTTGTTTAGGGCTGCGCAGACAATCATTCATATGGTTGTTGAGGGCACAATACTGACGTAGTGCCAAATAGCAAAATACCTCAATTGATGTCAGCGTGACAGATCCACCGATTTCAAGAGATTGATAGCCGACTAATCTCGTCCGAAAAGTTCCGATAGTACAGTTGTGTTAGTACCACGACGTAACCACCGTTAAACGGCCACACGAATTCATCTATAAGGGAATTTTGATTATCTTAGTATTATTTCGCTGGTCTCTGTATGTTGGCTTTGGTTGAATTCTGTGTGAAATTTCAATGGTTTCAAGTGACAATTTGCCACGCCTCTATCAATCATGTCAAAAATACAAAGATGTCAAGTACACACGCGTTTCCGGTTGAATGGGGTTTTTGTACCCTTGGGGTAAATTTGTTATTCAAGTTCTAATTAGTTCATCTTCTTCGGAAGCACATTAGTAGAGTCCTAACAAATTCACTTGTTTCGGGTAGACTTCACAAAACCTCACGGCCAAAGGTTTTTTAAGTGTAAGACGTTAGAATTCTGCATCGGTCACAAGCGACATATGCTAATATAAACTGTGGGCTGTACATTTTTCCTCTTGACATGCTTGGTTTATTTGGCTAACAAAACTTTTCCTGCTCTACACAGTATTTTATCAACATTCCACCATCCTCTTGGGGTTTTTCTCTCAATAGCAAATAGGTGTGATAACAAACTATTTACTCGAAGTAAACAATCGTGCCCGTATTTACATGAGTACAGCCACTTGAAGACAAAGGCTGTTGGCAAACTCGTGTCAACTATTTCAGCTACTGAACACAGTTGCATCTGCTTTGTGCATAAGACAAACAAGCTTACCTGAAACTTGTGCTATTTTGCTGTGTACAGCTCACGACTGGCTCGTTCTGGGTGCTGTAGAGTGAAAAGTCTTCGTCAGTACTATTTCAACTCATACGAACTGTTTTTCTCTCTATCTGGCGACTAGTTGTTAGGCCAGCTGAAGCACCGCTATAGTATCAAATTAGACCAACGTTTGCTGACGAGTGTTTTAAATTAACTGCGCCGCACACGGAATGCCCGCTTATCTTTTCCAATACTCGATCGTCGGAATTGTCCGGATATCTATTTCATCGACATTGTTTTAAGATTTTGCTTGTTACCTGGTGTTACTCTCAAAGAATTACTTCCTTGCTGTTGTCTTGTTATCTTTGTTTTGAAGCTCTTTAAGTGTGCGACGACTGGTCTGGTCGTTTGATGTGTTTAACTTTGCAAGCAGGAGGGCCGCGAGAAAAGTTAAACTGTGTGTAGACAAAAATAGTTGCCTGACTGAATTCCTGTGAGAAACACGAGATGCAACACCCCTCTTTGTGTCGATTTTGTGGGTGCTTAGCGCTCTCATCTTTCAGCAATTCAGCCTTGCATTGATGTTGTGTCACTATTACTATGCCATATCTTGTAATTATCCGATATTTTGAATTTGGTTTACTCGTCACGAAATCATAGCTATTACCTTTTGATGGTAACCGATTACTTGCTCTCCTGTTTCCAGGAGCTTAGTTTACTTTTTTGCCTGCTGTGAGATATTCACTTAACCCTGTTACGATACTCTCAAGTCTAGTGTGCAGCACTGCTTAGATCGTCACTTGTGCTATAAATAAGTTCTCACTTCAGTTTGAATGTTGCCGCATTTGCCGCTAAACATGTGAATGGAATTCTCATAATGAGAAAATTGGAAGCTAGATGTCGTGTAAGCTGACAAATTAAGACAATCGAAATGTGCCGTGAACTTTTGAAAGGTGTTTTCTCGAGGAGGCCATCATCGGGCAGATTTCCAGTGTTAATATTTTCCATAAATAAACAACTTTCTATTAGGAAGACTTAATTGGCCTTTATCGTTTCGAGATCTGCATTTCAAATGAAACTCTGAACAAGATATCGAGGCGTTAAAGACAAAACTGTGATTAGTTTTACTCGGGTTCGTTTACTTTGGTTCAAACAAGGCTTGTTTTTGTCAGGAGGCGGGTTTGTCATTCTGTGGAATTCTTGTTTCGTGTTACAAAAAGCCACCTGTCTTAGCTCAAAACATAAAGTGTAAAAAGGACTTCTGATAATTGTTGCGTGTTGACGGGATAGAAGGAAGTACTTGAACAAGACTATGTTTTGAAACAGATATTGCGAACAAATGACATAAAGTGGCAGTCCATTCTCAACTGAAATGACCGCCACAGTTTGCTGTGAATAAGACATGTTTTAATCATGTAAGAGATTGCTCAACATTTTTATATCTGGAGAGGGTTGTTAGGCAGGTTCGGAATGCGGTTCAAAGAGCCAGTGTTGATGGATGGCGTTTCAGAATTCATAGCCGATCAGTTAGTAATCACCTGGCTGGCGCCAGCGGCAAGTTGAGACCACATTTTGCTATCTTTGGATGAACTTCTTTTGAAACAAAAGTAATTGTTTATATCTGAACGATCGTTTCATGTTTGTCTACAAATCCCTCATGTGCCAGAATTCTAAATCGCAACTAGTGCTCCTTGTACGCTCTGTTTTGATGCTTATAAAAACAAAACTGTTTAAAAAAACACAAACGCACGCACGCACGCACGCACACACACACACACACACACACACGCACGCACGCACACGCACACACACACACACACACGCACACACACACACACACACACACACATGGAAGGAGTATTAAATTCAGGTGAATGTCGGTGAAATTTAGTTCAGCACACTCCCACAACATATTCGCCTTTACTTTTCACCTTTTAGTTGTGAACATTCCAGACCAGTTGATAGTTAAAAAGAGAATGGATGTCAAATTCGAAGCTGGCAATCTCCCGAAAATAGCGCTAGTCCACCGCACTAATTTAGGCCGCTGAGTAAGTGCCCCGGGCCGGTAAGTGTTGAGACTAATATTTGCTTCACTCTTGCGTGCAGCACGATGATACAGACCGAGATCAGGTGCATTAACTGAGCCTTAGAGCTTTTAATGTCCGCTGCACATGCTACTGAACAAAACATGTCCTCTTCCAGCATTTCCTTTGGTGAACTTTGTTATTGCCTAGAAGAAGGCTATTGCGGCCCTTCCGGTTGTTCCACCGTAGGTGTACTTAGTACATAATTTCAATGAAAGTTGTACATATGTACGGTCAAAAGTTTAAATCACAGCTGGGAAGCTATTGATGTGGGTAGATGCATTCAGAGCTTTCCTTGCTGCAAGCTGATTAAGGGTGTTAATCCAAATGTCATGAGCGTTTCAAAGATTTAATAAATCCCTATCTAAATTGTCAACTTGGCTTAGATCTGCACTCTAAAAGCTGGATTGTATCCAAAGCACATTGGCAAACGAACAGGAAGTGCTTGCTTCCTTTGAAACTCTGGAGTGATCAAAGCTGTTGATTAGTACTTTACTTTCATTCTGTTTATTAATTAATTCATTAATTTATTTATTTCAATTGAAAATTGTACTCTTCCGCATGCTTTATTTGCGAAACCATGACGTTTTTACTTAGCGGATAACTATTAGTTCAGTCAGTTGCCTTGTGTAGTTCAAAAATGTTGAGCATTATCGTTTCAACCCCTAGAGTTATAATTCAGGGGCGTAGCTACCACCATTATACGCACGCTGTACCTGAAAAAATGTCGGAGGTGAAAAAAAAACAGAAGAAACGAAACGAAACAACAAATATAAAACAGAGGAATAAGCGATGGCTGAAAAAAGCACAATTGTGCATCAACTTCCCTCATTTCTTTGAAATATTAATTTTTCAAAACAAAAGACACCGTTTTTCGCAAATTCCAGAGAAGCCACGTGATTGGTGGACTCAATGTTGATGCTAGTGTAGGCAAAAGTGGAAAATTAGGAGGCTGAGGATGACTAAGGCTCGGTTCAGACGCTCTTAATTCGAATTTAGGCTCCCCTAATTAGATTTTCAACATCTATTATTCATATGTTCTTGGGATCACCATTTCTCTGCATGGTTGGTTTTGTTGTGCACGAAACAAAAGAGAAATTTTCGCACTGAAAAGCCATGATGTACTGGAGATGGCGGCTCTTCTGTATCAATGCTGCTTATTGCCATATGTTTGAAAGGGAGAATTATGAAAGCTATTATTGCAATTGTGCTCTCACAAAGACAAAGAAGCATATATGATCAAGGAGGCTGCTGGCCATGGCAAGGAAAAACAAGGGCAAAAGTCTCAAAATTTTTTTCAAAACAGCACTATGTTGCAGAGTTGAGCCTTTGATGTATTTCACCTTTAGGATAATACCCTGAGTTTCGGAGTTTTCACTTAAATTAAACTCGTGTTTGAAACTCAAGCGGCAAAACTGTGACGACGAGGCGTAGTGGGTCGAGGGAAAAAATGTCTCGGGGCCTTATTTAAAACATGGATGCAGTTTTTTTCATTCTATTGTGTATTATGAGGAAGGACCTATGAAGCCAGGGCTAATGACATCCAGATAACAAAACCAACCAATGTTAACTTTCCCAAGCAAAATTATAAATGAGATTCTGATCTGCGTGCTGTAAAAATAAAGAACGGACATAATAACATGGACTATCAATTTGGAAAAGAGTTTTGATACGATTCAAGGAGCAACAACTGTCTGATTTTCATACACTTTAGTCCTTAAAATAACTAAAAATGTACCGCGGAACAGTGTGTTTGAAGGATACTAATTTTAGACGCATCTCCAGCCATTTGAGAAGACCCAAATTTCAAATTTTCCCTGGGAAGCAATGCCTTCTTACCCTCCTAGTATGCTCATGGTTTACGGCCTAGTTGCCATTTCATCCATTCATGTATAACCTTACCATACTGCTAAGAAAAGCATATGCAACCAAGGAATGTGGAAAAGATGTGACAGAACTGAGGTGTTGGGGTGGATTGGAAAATTGTGCGTACCTCTGGAAAAATCCTGGCTACGCCCCTGTCATTAACAAATACCTCTATACAGTATTACTGCATGGCACAAAAAAAAAAAACAAAACAAAAAAACAAAAAAAAACAAAAATTACTGCATGGCACACAGATGAAGTAAAGGAAAACGAAAGGAACCAACTACCCGATGTGCCTTGATCTTGCCAACGTATTTGCCAACTGTTTTCGTATCATATTTGGCCGCGTAAACAAATCTTAAACTTAACTAACCGTGGTCGCTTTCTTAGCAAGTTAAATAATGATGACGAGTCAAATTGAAACCACTTTACAAAGACAGTTCACCTTTCGTTTTTATGGCTGAACTAGTCCACGATGAAAAGCCTGAGCATTCTCCAACGGCACCCAACAGTTTGTTTCGGGGAATATCTGTTCGGACTTAATTGCAGTGAAAACTAGAGATTTCTTTGGCGAAAAAGAAGACTTATTAATTCCTGTTGTTTTCGGATGGACAATTATGCCGTTTAGAGTATAAAATAAGGTCAGCTAGCATTTTCGGAGAGCCATCAGCAGCTCGGAAATTCGGTGGATAGGATTCTGATCCCTAAAATTTTCTGCGGCCTAAATGTTTAGCTAAAAATGCCGAACAGATCAACCTGTATTAGCTTACAGAAATAATATGCCTATAAAAAGCTCTAAAACAATCTGAGAAAGCAGAAAATGACAATTCAAGTATTTTGCTAAAATTTTCTCGTTAGGCTGGGGCCCCTGATTCTCGGATTTGTTCCCGTTAACGTAAAGCTGCCACAAAATAATTTCACAAATTTGTGTCAAACCTGCTTAGTGACCGATTATATGGCGAATTTCAGCCCAGGCTGAAATTTCGGTCCTCCCACCGGGCTGAAATTTTCTTGCGATTACATGGCGAATTTCAGCCCGGGCGCAATGTTTAAAATTGGTCGGGAAAAGTCTGCAGGATAACGTTTGACATTCACAACTCAAGCGGTGAGCATGCCCATGCAGGCTCGTATTTTAGCCTGGGCTAAAATTTGAACGCGACCGACCCCGTTTGACCAGCTGACAGCTGAAACTCTCTTCATGTAACCGCAAACGTCCTTTTAAGAAGCTTTCACAAAGCCGAGCTGAAATCTCAAGGCTGAAATTCGTCATGTAATCGGCTCCTTAGTTGGCGGAATTGTACTTCCAACGGCAGAGCCGCGGGTGGAGTAGGGAGGAGGCGAGTTTTCGCCACCCTCGATTCTGCCGAATAAGAGCTATTTCCCCGCAGAGATATTTCAATGCTATGAAATAGCGAGCGATTCAGAATCGATCGATCGTGTTCCCAAGATGTCCTTTCTTAATTTATTTCAAAATTTTATCGCCGGTTCTTAAAATTTCCCGTGTTTTAACACACCTCGCTGCTTGCAGTTAATGGTTTGAATCTTCGGAGTTTTGCGAGCAAAAATAGCCGCAACATTCCACCTAAAATCAAAATGTAAGCCACCGACGTTGCTGGGAACCAAGCTATTTAAAAACTTAACTAAACAAAGGGGTTTTTATTGCATGGCATGAAAATTCTGCGGAAACTGGTGGTCATTTTGAACTTGCATCTCAACTTTTGACAGCCTATAAAACACTATGTTCGTTTTTTATTTATGAATTCTCGGGCTGGAATTCATTAACTCAGAGTTCTTGATTAGTTGTTTTGTAAATACACTCAATTTTTATCGATCTGTGCTTGTACCAAAACACCCAAGAGTGAACTATGGGGCGTAAGTAAAACTTTTCAATGTTGCCTGGAAAATTGTGCAATAACACCTTTTAAAAGGAAATATATAGATTTAGCGAAGCCTAAAAGCGGAGCCCCCACCGCCCTTTTCAGTTTTGTTTTTGTTTTTGGTTTTTGTTTTTTGGCTGGCACTTATTAAGTTGTGAAAATACTCTCATTCAAGTCGTTAAAGTAAAAAAAAAATAAATAAATAAATAAAAATAAAAAATTCATGTCCTCGCTGAGAGCCAACCCGGGACGGCGGCGTCATAATCCAGCACCTAGTCCACTAGGCCATGAGCATTTATGGATGTTAACCAATGTTATTTTTACTACTTATTTCTTCTTTCGTGACAAGCTGCCTATCAACATGAAAATGCTGGTGTTTTTCCCGGAAAAATGTGCTCGGACCGCCGTAAAAACCATGATTGTGTTACAGAAAAAACCATAAAAGCACTAGCTCTGCTATATTTGGCGTCGAAACCGCTGCGAAAAGCTGCGAACTCAAGCGGTGTGCCGACCGAGTTCGCAACAGAACCGACAAGACAAAGTTGAACTTTTCGCCTGAACTTCATCGCCTAATTTCTTTCGCCTAAATTGAACTTTTCGCCTTCCACCAAAAAGACAACTGAGTATTCTTTTGAACTTTTTTTTCCATTGACAAATTTGTTTTGACTTCTGTTGTCTTTGCTTGTTTTGCTACAACGCGGGTCAACATGCGATTTCGCGCCAAAAACACGGGATTCAGCACAGGGTTATATCCAGTATATGCCACTTTATATTGGTGACCCTGTAATGGAGACCGACGGACGGACGGACGGACGGTCACGTGACTATTACGTCACTACCAAAATTTCTTGGCTTGATAGGTTACCAAATTTCCTTAGCAATGGTGCTCCACTGACGCGCTTGCGCGCGGGCTCCGCTATAAATACAACAGTTGCTTCTAATTAATTCTAACAACTGGTTTTCATCGATTAAAATTCTAAAACGTGTACTTAAACAGCGTGTCCATGACTAGGAGCTAATAGCTTTCGATAGATCAGTCATTTACACAAATTATTATTGATCACCTTGAAAGAATACTGCGTTGTTTAGAATATTTGTTCTCCATTTTCTTGCAGTGGTATTCAGGTATTCTCTGTAGAGTACCCTCTTTTATCAGTCAGCCACACTTGAAAATGTTGTATAATGCCTTAATTTATCCATATCCCAACTATGGCAATTATTCAATATTATTCAAATTACAAAACAAAGTACTGAGGTTCATCAAGTTTTCAAGTTACATGTATACTACACCATCTGTGCCACTTTTTAAAAAGTTACGACTTTAAAACGCCCATCAATTAATAGGCTCTTTCACTTATACCTTGGTCAACAAATCACTGCCTTCTTACTTCTTCAGTAACTTCTGCATAGTTAATCACAACACAAGGAATTCTACTAAACTTCACAAATTATAGTATCTATTCAACAAGAACTAAGATAATTAATATCTGGAATTTAAAAAGAAATATGAAGAAATATTGTAATAACTTTCTTTCTTGGGATATTTGTAATTAATCCATTTTCACGGATTAAGTCATACTTGTAATCGGAAAACATTTGATACTTACTACCAGTTAATCATGAATGCTATTAATCAAAAGGTGGACTACTTTGTAAAAGCCCGTAAGGGTTTCTTTAGTCTTCCTCCCAGGTATATTTTGATATAGATAAAATTGTGTAATTATAGAAATTTATCAATCAATCAATCAATCAATCAATCAATCAATCAATCAATCAATCAATCAATCAATCAATCAATCAATCAATCAATCCGTAACGTGAACTGAATTTTTGCGTCGCTCAAGTTTACCTTTCGACATAGGCTGCAATTTAATTTTATTCAGAAGTATTTGCACCGGAAGATGAACAAAACTTTTCTCAGTGTTTGTATCTCTCTAAGCGTGACCTTTCTTTTACATTCGCTGGGTTTCTGAAAGGGAATTTACTTGAGTTTCCCGAGATCTTCACTTTTCGTCTATTCAGTCCAGTCTCCTCCGAAAACAACATGGCATTCTTTGGGCTAGATTTTCGAATCACCTGTTGTCTTTATTTTATACTAAGAAAGTTTACTCATAGAAATTAATGGAACCAAACTAAATATTTAAGATTTCCTTGCGAGGTAAATCCTTCATTTCCTTCAATTGTAGCAGAAGGTCTGAGAAATATTCTTTGTGACTTTGTGACTAGTTTAAGTCCAATGAAACGAAGAGTGTTAAAAGGAGCCATTAAAGAGGGGGTAGAGGGTGTTCATCAGAATTTATAGATGTGAGAGCATCATGGGCTCCTGATTGATGCCAATTTTAGCACAAACCCTTACTTTAAACGTTTTAGTGTAGACCCCAGTTATTTTGCTTTTCCAACCACCAGCCAAATAACAAAAAACCTCTCTAAATGAAATTACGTATTTTTAACTACTAACGAGATAATTACATTTTTGCGTAAATCTATTTTTATCATTTATTACCTCCCAGCATTTATTAGATAGGCATGCAGGGGAAGAATTTAGTTTTGGTGGTATAGCATTCCTCTGGGTGTAGTTGTTGTACAAAAAAACCTGTAACCAGGATCTACTGTTATTTTTTCAGTAAGCAAACAAATGAGTGATGTAATAGACAAAAAGCAATTACCCTTATTAGTTCTACAAATTATCTTCAGCTGATCATTATGTATCTACATAACATGGCGTAAATGTGCTACGTATTAAACAGAGGCGGCTTTAATTTACCACGCCAAACGTACCACGAACACAGTATGTGTTCCGGTTTCCGGTCAACCCAGTTTCCAGCCACTTTTCGTTAAGTCGACATTCTAACAGAGAACGACTCTTTCCAAAGATTTATTGATATCCTTGCTTGCATTGTCTCGAGTAGTGTCTTTTCCTATTATTTTTCATGAGGTGGGATTTTCAAGATAACGTGAAAGTAGGCGTAACCGTCAAACAAACTGCCTTGTTTACGGCGCGTTTCATCTAAATTTTCGGTTTCTCTGCCTGCATGGACTGAAAGAGCCAAGTTTTGGCAATAAGATTGTTAGGTTAACTAGCTTTCTGCGAAACAGATATTTGATATATCTTTGCACTGTTAACGTTCAACCATGTTCAACGTAAACTACGTCCGTAATATCTTAATCTGATTTCGGATTATTTGCCAGTTTCTACAAATCAAAGAAGCGCCGCTCTATTTTCTCTATTTTTTATTTCATATTAATTGTAACCACAATGTGGTCTCAAAAGATATGATTACCGGTATTGCATTTTATAGTGGTACTCAAATGGTGCACTGGGTGAAATGCGAATGTAAGTGATCGTAAATGTAGATTAATCATATCGTAAAGATAGGTTTAATAAATTTAAGGCAAGTTTAAGTCACTTAAGGTTCAAACTTAATAGCGGAGCCCGCGCGCTAGCCCGTCAGTGGAGCACCATTGCTAAGCAAATTTGGTAACCTATGAAGCCGAGAAATTTTGGAACTGACGTAATAGTCACGTGACCGTCCGTCCTTTCGTCCGTCCGTCCGTCCGCAACACAGGGTCACCAATATGAAGTGGCATACACTGGATATAACCCTGTGCTGAATCCCGTGTTTTTGGCGCGAAATCGCATGGTGACCCGCGTTGTAGCAAAACAAGCAAAGACAACAAAAGTTAAAAACAAATTTGTCAATGGAAAAAAAGTTCAAAAGATTACTCAGTTGTCTTTTTGGTGGAAGGCGAAATGTTCAATTTAGGCAAAAAAAATTAGGCGATAAAGTTCAGGCGAAAAGTTCAAATTTGCCTTTTCGGTTCGGTTGCGAAGTCGGTCGGCACACCGCTTTAGTTCGCAGCATTTCGCAGCGGTTTCGACGCCAAATATAGCAGAGCTAGAGTTTTTTAGTTTTTTCTATCCACAACCATAGTTTTTACGGCGGTCCGAACACATTTTGCCAGGAAAAACACCAGCATTTTCATGTTGATAGGCAGCTTGTCACGAAGAAAGAAATAAGTAATAAAAATTAAAAAGGTCAGATAACAATAGTCGCTCATGGCCTAGTGGACTAAGCGCCAGCTTGTGAGGCCGTCGAGCCGGGTTCGGGTCACAGCGAGGACATGAATTTTTTTTTTATTTAACGGCTTGAAGAAGAGTATTTTCACAAATTAATAAGTGCCAGCAAAAAAACAAAAAACAAAGACAAAAAGGGGGGCTCCGCTTTTAGGCTTGGCTAAATCTATATATTACAAGTTTAAGTTCTCATTAAACACGTCCAAAACATTTGTTTCAGCTATTTAATGACAATTAAACGTGTCTGAAACGCAAGTTTAATTCAGTACCATTTAAGTTAGATTTAACGTATGGGAAATATGTGTTTAAGTTTGCTTTAACCGGCATTAAACATTTAATTATCGGCATTAAACAAATCTGACACCTTTCTTTAAGTTGTCAGTCGCTATGCCCAAAAACATTTGTTTCAGCTCTATTTAATGACAATAAAACATGTCTGAAACAAAAGTTTAGTACCATTTAAAGATTAAACTCTTGTAAAAACACGTGTTTAATTTCTTATTAAACAAGTCCAAAATATTTTTATCAGCTCTGTTTAATCGGCATTAAACGTATCTGAAACCAATATTTAAATTCTGTTTAATCTGCAATTAACGTGTTTGAAACAAATGGTAAGTTGTGTTTAATCTGCATTAAACTCGCCTGAAGCAAACTTTCAAGGTGTGTTTAATCTACGTTGAACATATCCGAAACATGTATTTCACTAGACCAGCCTTACACATGCGCACAACCATATTACCCGGGCGATGGCAGTCATGGACAGCTGTTTCGTCCTTGTTAGGACTCATTAGCACGGTGTTTTGAAGTGTGCTAACCCCAGCGAAACGCTTTATCTGTGAAAAAACCCAAAGCGAAAACAGGCAAACTCCGCCATGTGTCACAAGACATCGGCCATCTTCATGAAATTCCATGAGGCAAGGGTTTATGGGATACTATTCGTTCTTCTTGTGGTCCCAGGCAGAGAGCTAGACAAAGTCACAACGTATTATGTGCACATTGCTGCCGAGACGAGTGCAAAGTTCTCCTTTAAAAGCCAGCTCCGCCGCTAACATGTGGTAGCCCCAATAGCTTAAATTTAGAGAAAATCTCTAAACAGAAATACCACTATTTTAAGGCAGAGTTTCACGGTTCAGCGCATGTGCGAGCGAGGACTTAAGCGCTGTCAAGATAATTGTTTTTAGACCAATTAGAAGCGCGTTCACAACTCTGGCGTGGCGGGATACGGCGGTAAATTGTTATAACTTGTTGTCGATAGTATATGAAATGACAGGCCAAGCACGACTGCCGCTAGTTGTTGAAGTTATTCCAGCCTTCAAAATAGAGCTTCCTCACGTACTTTGTCCCTTTGATCAAGATTTTTCGCTTTGATCAAGATGATTTGAAGGCGACACAGCGAAATTGGGCCAGTAAATTGTGTGGTTGACCTATTGAACCGGGAGAAACTTCAAGCTGTGATACTGTTTGTAGTGTTTGATGTTCTTAGAGCCGTTTGAAATCTTTGTGCCTCTGTGTGTGCTAGTTCCTTGGCAACCACCTCGGTTTTTGCGCTCAGTTTAATTGCAAGATCTCTAAAAGCCGCTTAAAAGAGTGACGTTTAATTTATGACAGGATCCACGAGTTTCTTAATACGTAATTTGATGTTTGCTTGCGGTTATCTGCAAGACATGTATCTTTCTTTATCACGGATGTCAGATCCAAATTAATTATTCTGAGACTCCAGTTGCCATCTCTTTTGATCATAAAGAAGCTACAGCTTCTGACGCTGTCGTTTTAACTGGTTGTGGTTGTGGTTAAAATAGAAATAGAATTCTTAACATTGCACCTCTGTTGTCTTATGGCCGACAGGCGAACTACTAGCATCCAACTGATAGATCTCCAGCAGCAATTCGGACAAAGGTTATTGTTTGACCTTCTTGTGATGGTCTGTTTGTAGTTCTTAACGATTTTCCATTTGCCGGTTAATTCCGCAACAGTTAAAATGCTGCTTCGCAAGACTTAAGGATTCTTCAATCTCGTGAATGTATTGTGTTCTGCCGTCCCGTCGCCGGTCATACCACGACGTCTCTTCTGACCATCTATTGACTAAAATGCCGATTTCGGCTGCTAATTCACTTTCAACATTATAAAAATCGAACTAATATTTACAACGGGAAATTAAGACTACAAAAAGTGGAAAGCGAAGAGCGGATGTGCAAAATTAGGGCGCGATTTCAACGGATTTTTCCACCATATGCTCTGTTCGAATTTATTGTCGACCCGTACAATTTATTTTTGAGCCGTTCCGCTCGCGCATGCGCTTCTCCGTGAACAGCGGACTTAAAGCTAGCCTAAACTAGGACTTAACATGTCATCAGATTTAGTGGTATGTTTACGGCGACTTGAACTGAACTGAAACCTTTCAACAACTTTATTGTCTAGAATTGTATGTAGATCATCGCAGTGAAGGTGTTTCAACCTAAGCGGTTGAAAAGAAGAAAACTGAAAAAAATTCAGGCTTGAACGGCAATCGAACCCATGACCTCTACGATACCAGTGCAGGCTCTCTAACCAACTGAGCTATCAAGCCAACTGGGAGCTGGTCAATTGAGAGTTCGTATTTTATCCCGTAGATGGAGAATAAATGAACATTAATATATGAAATTCATATATTTGAACTGCGGATAAAGATAGAATTGTATGTAGGTCATCGCAGCCGAAGGTGTTTCAACCTAAGCGGTTGAAAAGAGGAAACCTGAAAAAAATTCAGGCTTGAACGGGAATCGAACCCATGACCTCTGCGATACCGGTGCAGGCGCTCTAACCAACTGAGCTATCAAGCCAACTGGGAGCTGGTCAATTGAGAGTTCGTATTTTATCCCGTAGATGGAGAATAAATGAACATTAATATATGAAATTCATATATTTGAACTGCGGATAAAGATAGAATTGTATGTAGATCATCGCAGTGAAGGTGTTTCAACCTAAGCGGTTGAAAAGAAGAAACCTGAAAAAAATTCAGGCTTGAACGGGAATCGAACCCATGACCTCTGCGAATTTTTTTCAGGTTTCTTCTTTTCAACCGCTTAGGTTGAAACATCTTCACTGCGATGATCTACATACAATTCTATCTTTATCCGCAGTTCAAATATATGAATTTCATATATAGTAATGTTCATTTATTGTCCATCTATTAAACATGTCTTAAACCTTGATTGAATCTTTAAAAAAAAGATTTAATATCAGGCTTCTGTTAACATATATTGAAAGAAAACTAAATTTTGCTTAAATTTGTCTGTCTTTTTCAAGTTGTGCTTAAACTTAAAATTGTCCTTAGATTTAGTAGTCGTTAATTTGGCGTATAAATAAAGGTTAAATATGGCGATTCACCCGGCAGTGGTGGATATATAAGCTTATACAACAAGAGAAGTCTGGCTAAG
This sequence comes from Siderastrea radians, assembly GCA_964017195.1. NCBI lineage: Eukaryota > Metazoa > Cnidaria > Anthozoa > Scleractinia > Rhizangiidae > Siderastrea > Siderastrea radians. The sequence goes on along the minus strand of OZ024887.1, from coordinate 48,666,479 downwards.
AAAACATATTCTAATTTGTCGGGTTGAGAGGTGAAGTTAAAAGCCACGTTTGGACCTTTTATGAAAACTTACGAAAAACTTTCGTACAATTAAGAGAAATAAAGTGTTGCATTACAAAATGGTAACTCGTTCGTGTGATCACATTTCACCATCAGCAAACAATAGTGTGCTATGGTTAGTGTCTATGCCGGTTTGAGGCATAAAGTTGTTCGGTTATCAACTATTTTAGGCACAGTGGTAATAAATATTTTTAGGCAGAATTAAAATGAAATAGCCTTAGTTTGCACGATTATTTGAGGCTTAGTGATGAAATTTGAGGGAAACAGCTGTCGATTATGCACTTGACTTCGAGCTTTTTCGTAATTGTTTGACAGTTTGCGCTGTGTTATATTTTCACTTCGATGTGGCTCATGTTCTGGTCCAGTAAAAAATTTGAAATACCAGGCTTTTGTGCGAATACCCTGCGAACATGTTTTTGTTGTTGTTGTTGTTGTTGTTTGTTTTGCCTTTTTCTTATGAAATAGAAAGGTAAATAAATCAACGCCATTAATGTACGTGTACTGTTGGGGCGGACAGAAACAATTTCTCATTAACAAGTGAAAATAACTGCAAAACCGTTTTACGAGATCTTTACGTGAAATGAAGTAACAATTACCACGAGATCTGGCAGTGGTTCCTGTTTTAATGCCCACACTGACAGGCAATGGTTAGTACTCGGTGCCCTAATATTACAGAGAAAAAATTCTAAACGATAAACTTGTTATTGTTGTTGTTTATCTCGGTTAGCATCCGTATTCCATTTTTTAGTCATGAAGTGATATTTAAGTTCATTTTGTTCACGAAGCCGCTTTTGGTTGGTTTGTGAGTTCCTTTTTTGTAAAAAAAAAAAAAAAAAAGTGGATCCGTGCATGAGTACTTTACTTTAACAAAAGGCGTACTTCCCCCTCTCCCTCTTCTTAATTTCAGTAACTGCAACATTTACAGTTAGTCTAAAGTTGCGTTCACACAGCACTGGTAAATTTATTTGACAATTATTTAAATATTCCAGATCATTGCGACATTGGTGATGGATGGTTGTGATAGAAACAACCACAGTATGCCTTAGGCAGACGATGTACAGTGCACGAGAAAATTGGTAGAAAAGTTTTACGACGATTGTTTAGAAATATTTTTGTGCTTTCACAGACAACGGGAAGAACAAACACGTTCTTAGCCTCGGTGGTTAAAATTTCTCAGACGTTCACAGACAGCTCAAGGTATACGTTACAGCTGAAATTTCAGCAAACGACTGTCAAACCGAACGTCAAATGGCTGTGGTTTTTAGATCAAGCTGATCAGCGTAAGCACGGTGGCTTGCTGTCACTATAACTCGCGGTTAACTGTTTGCTCAGTCTACCATCCTTGTATATGTACTTTTTTCAACCTTAAAAAACGCGTAATTGCAGGCCTTATATATTTTCCACTTAACACTCTTCTTGCTTAACTCTATAACTTAAGGTTGTCTTCTGAACTATTAGTCTGACCTACCTTTTATTTTGTGTATTTGTCTTCGAAGCCTGACAACTCCTTACTGAGAAGTTATCCAAAGAGTTTCAGTGTACGTTTTGCATGTTGTAGCCGGTTTCCACCGCTTGTTTTCGGCTTCTGTATAGGTAAAATTTTCATCCCAACGTAATCGCTCTTGATTATGTGATAGCGTGGTTGCGTTTCCTTACGTCCTTAATATTTATGTTCACTGAGAGACTCGTGGATGATTAATCACCTCAATTTGACGTTGCCTGAGGAAACACCGGTGGCGACTTCGTGATGTTATGGATGTGGTGGCGACCTCGCGAAATGTCGGGTGTTTTCTCAGACTAACTTAGACGGTTTTGTGGCAGTTATTGGTTGAGGTAGCTTGGTAGGCGTACAGTTTAGCGTCAAAGGCTGTGTTATCTGTACCTGAGGGCAGCAGGTGTTACTTGGCATTGTCATCTTCATCAACAATGGAAATTTCTACTTAGAGCCCTTTATTAATTCTGCAGTATGTTATGGATATTCGTTAATAATAGCTCAATTAATTGTTGTTCATAGCTAGCTTTGAACTTTAAGAGTTCTGCTCGCAACATTCATTTTTTTTTTTTGCCCAAAGAAGTATGATTTATCACAAGTCGATTTGAATCGTTCGTTTCCAACTAAAAGATGAACTAGAGAAAAAGTAAAATATATAACTAATGGCTTTTGAGACACTTTCCGACAAGTTTGAAGGGCTACCGTTCTCGTGTTCTTTTATAGCACGCACGGTTAAAACGTTTCATTCTGCAAAGTTTGTTTCTGAACGGTACTTCATATCGAGCTATATCGTCTACCGGCAATACAAGACAATTCAAAAACAGTTTTTAAATCTAATGCCAGTGTCCGTGATAATACTATTTTGCGTGCGTTCAGCGTCATAGAATGTTTGTTGTTTTGACGCGTAGAGTTCCGTTCTCATAAGTCTCGGAATAAATGACAAAATCTCTTGTGAAACACATCGCCCGGCTCCAGCTCACCGGTTGTGTCTTGAACTGACTGTAATTCCTCGGTTTCATATATGATTTCATAATATGAATTAAAAACAGGTAAATTATATTGCAACCCATTAGGTCGTCAGTTATACGTATTATACCGGACACCGGTCGCCAACAATATTCGTCAAATCAGCAGTTCGAAAAGTCTCCACATGGCTATATGGGGCGCCAAGTGTAAAAATATTATTTACACAATATTTTGGTATATTTTGTGTTATTTAGTATATTGCAAATAAAGTCGCCTGGTAATTTATAAATACCAATTGTACGACCTTTGCGTGACTTTGCGATTTATAAAATCGGAAGCAACGTGGCTTTGCGATTTGTAAATCTCAAGGTACATGACTTTGCGATTTATAAATCGCAGCAACATAACTTTGAGATTTATAAATCGCAAGCAACGTGACTTTACGATTTATAAATTGCATTTTACATTTTCTCTGCAAATGTACGATTTATAAATCGCAAAGGTGTACTTTGTAAATAGCAAATGTGTGATTTATAAATCGCGTGTGCGAATTATAAATCACAAATGTGCGATATATAAATCGCAGTTGCGTGATTTATATTTCGCAAACCGCAAAGCATTATTTGCGGGCTCGGCCTTAGTCAGTGGTATTTCAAAACAAAAAAGCCGCGTAGATTTGGCGGGAAAAGTATAGGAAATATGGCGGATAGAGAAGTTCTAGCAAGGAGGCCCACAGCCGTTTCGGTGGCCATCAGCGAGGCCCTAGCCACCCAAGAGCAGACTCAGCAGGTACCAGTAAGGACATTTTTTTACTTTGCTTTCTTAATAGCACTCTACCAGGAACGAAAAAACTCTGTGTTCCCAAAATGTTTGGGATGCCAGCCAAGGGCCTCTGTAATGGCTCTGGATGCGGCAATGGACAGCCCTCTTGCCAGGGAATCGCTCTCCGCCATATTTTCTGAGCTTCCCGCCTGAACTTTGTTTTGAAATACCACTGACTAACGCCGAGCCCCCAAAGAGGTCCGCAAACACTGGTTTGCTTTCTGCGATTTATAAATCACACATTTGCGATTTATATATCGCACTTTTGCGATTTATAAATCGCACATTTGCACAGAAAATATAAAATGCAATTTATAAATCGCAAAGTTACGTTGCTTGAGATTTATAAATCGCAAAGTCATGTTACTGCGATTTATAAATCGCAAAGTCACGTTGCTTCCGATTTATAAATCGCAAATTCACGCACAGGTCGTAGAATTGGTAATTTATAAATTACAAGCGACTTTATTTACAATATACTAAATAACACAAAATATAACAAAATATTGTCTAAATAATATTTTTACACTTGGCGCCCCATATATGGGGCGCCAAGTGTAAAAATAATATTTAGACAATATTTTGTTATATTTTGTGTTATTTAGTATATTGCAAATAAAGTCGCTTGGTAATTTATAAATTTCCAATTCTACGACCTTTGCGTGAACTTGTGATTTGTAAATCGGATGCAACGTGACTTTGCGATTTATAAATCGCAGTAACATAACTTTGCGATTTATAAATCTCAAGCAACGTAACTTTGCGATTTATAAACTACATTTCATATTTTCTGTGCAAATGTGCGATTTATAAACTACATTTCATATTTTCTGTGCAAATGTGCGATTTATAAATCGGAAAGGTGTGTTTTGTAAATGGCAACTGTGTGATTTATAAATCTCAAAAGTGCAATATATAAATCGCAAATGTGTGATTTATAAATCGCAGAAAGCAAACCAGTGTTTGCGGGCTCGGCTTTAGTCAGTGGTATATCAAAAGAAAGTTCAGGCGGGAAGCTCAGAAAATATGGCGGAGAGCGATTCCCCGGCAAGAGGGCTGTCCATTGCCGCATCCAGAGCCATTACATAGGCCCTTGGCTACGGTGGCCGACAGTGGCCATCAAAAGTCAAAAACACAAAATCAAAAGTCGAACTGCAAAGTGAAAAGTCAAACTCAAAAATCAAAAGTCGATTTACGAACTAAGAAGTCGCTTTAAAAAGTCAATTTTCAACTTAAAAAGTCGAAATCGAATGTAGATTTCTGAAGTGCGAAAATCGGGTTGCGAATTCTCACTTCTCACTTTCGACTTTCGACTTTGACCACCCCTCCTAACCCCCTCCCCTAACATTTTCTTAATGGAGCGGAAGACTGGGACAAAGTTTTCGTGTCAGATCATGGACGAAGAAAAGAAGACACGCGGTAAGAATTTTTTTTTCAATGTTGCAATAAATTGGTCAGTACAAAGGTCTGAAACCGTTTGTTTTGTGTTCTATTTCTAGTTCAGAAAACTCGTAGATCAACTGTGTAAAATGGGGATGACAGTCCTGCACGACTCCCACGCTCGTGTTTTAGCCGTTCTCATAATTTTGCTCTCACACGTTTGACTGAAGCGGCGTTCAGCCATCTATTACACGTTGCATAGCTATAAAGAAGCTACAACTTCAATTTCATGACGAAGAGGGACTATAGATCACGCTCCATGATACGAAACACAACATCCTGAAAAAGAATTTTATATAAGCCGGGCCCGACGTTACAAACATCAGCAGGGAAACTCATCACGTTGCAGATAATATTTCAAATCCTTTATTGTCACAAATATAAACATGAATGGATGAAAAAACCTATCAAGTTCCTAAACGAAACAAATTCAACGTACCTGATATGCCAAAAGCGGCGTAAAAACCACATTAAGTCGCTTAACAAACGTTCAGAGGTCGAATTTAACTGAGAAATATAACAAACAGGCAAGCCACAAGAATCCACTAGCCTGCGTCGCAGACACTCTACACCGCCTGTATCCACGAGTTCTCACAATATCAGACAATTGATCAGATTTCACCTTTTCGGCGTTAGATTTTCACGTGTATTGTCACGCGACTTTTGATGTAAACAAACCGCGAACGTTCGGACATTCAGTTCCCAAGCAACCACACGTCTACAAATTACGAGTCGCTATTTTAAGTTCCCGTTATGCACTAGTCATTTGTTTCCCCCGCCCCCCCACCCCCGCGACATAGCGGGGGAATTTGCAAACAAGCGATGCTAATTATGGGGAATTCCACCACCCCCCAGGGCAGAATTTCTTTGCAAAACCACCACCCCCCGGGGCTAGCTGAAAGACCTTGTAAAAGAAGGGATTGTCCATTTCTGCGCTAAATACATTTTGAGAAACAACAACTAATAGGAATGTTTCAACCAGCTTAAAATACTTACCACTGAGGTTGTTTGGAGTATAGCTTTTTTGATCAGACAAAATGTGTGGGAGAATAACCAATAAGCTGAGAGAAGACTTGAAAATCGTCAGCCATGACAGCAACAAACACAGTTGTTTGGTACCTCCTCTTGAACTCATTCTTGTCGAGAGAAACCTGGCCACATGGGTGGCTGTCACAATATGGGGTATATGTACTACATTTTGTTTTAAGCACTTTTAGTAAGAGGCTAAGATTTAGGAAATTGTGATTGCAAAATTCTTAAAAAGATAAATTCAAGATAGCTATAAGCTAGTTCGCCTTTTCAGAAGGAAGTACAAATTTCAGTTGGCAACAACATTGCTACTTTACGGGGGTGTAAAAGGCATTTGAGATTCTAAAGCAAAAAGGGACAAAGAAAGTGCATTGGTAGAACGTACACATGACGAAAAAGTATTTTAATACACTAGGGGCCACGTCCTTGGGACTAGTCCCATAAAACTGCTTATGTCATTATGTAGAAATTTAAGTCGCAGAACATGAGTTAAGTTTTATCCAGGGCCGTTTTAAATTGGGATAATTAGGTGGGACTAGTCGCAGGGAATTGCGTCTCGTAAGTGTATACACACCACAAACTTTGCTTCAGGGTTTCGTCCCCTCACTGGTCCCTGAGGCCAGTCCCTGGTACCTGTCCCCTAGTGTATGCCGGCCTTTATGGTCACACATGAATGTATCAAATCCTCTTTTTGTGTATTTATTATAAAACAACAAAACATTAAAGCATCACTTGCACAGTGTTTGCCTTTATGGTCACACATGAATGTCAAATGAAAAACAACATTAAAGCATCACTTGCACATTGGGCAAAACCACTTCTTTGTTTTGGGTTTCCCCTTAAGACCCACGCACTGAAGATGAAACCACTCTACGCTACATTCTGCTCCATCGCAGCCAACCATCAGGCCATACTCGCCTTGGTTACATAAACAGTATAAGACCTCTTCATCTGCAAATTAATAGTGTGGTGTCTTAATAAATGTTGATATTAAAGATATTTTAATATTGTATTCCTTGTTTGCTGTCTGATACTGATTTTCATGGAAATGTGTGGTACATACCCTGACACTCGGGACAAACCCATTCCATGGGTGGAGGGTGTTTCAACCCAAGGCAGTCTAGACAGTATGTGTCGCTACATGCAGCTGAACAAGCAAGGTCTGCCTTGTTGCTGCACACAATACAAGAACCAATACTAGCATCATCTGCAAGATAAGGAAAAAAGTACCCAAAGCATTAGAAGTGAAAATTTTAATACATCTGAACCAGATTAAAAGAATGATGACATACCCAAGTTGTTCTTCTGCTTGTTCTTTCTAGTATGTGCCGCTTGTTTCCGTCTTTCATTTATACCATGGTAGTGATCCAGATGCCACTCCACTCTTGGGCAGGCAACAGAAGTTTCTCAGCCAGCTCTTCTACTGGAGTACCTTGGGGGTAATTAATAGAAGGAGACTGATTGACTGAATGGCCATTGAAATTATTGGCTACTAAGTATATTATCACATTACTCACTGTTAGTTTTAGCTGCAGCCTTTAACTTTACGCTAGGTGGTGACATCATTCTTTGTTCACTGTTATCAGTACACAGCAGGTCTTCGGGCTTCATAAAGCTTCCAGGCCTTTTCGGGTCAGGGACAGGAATTGGCAACCAGGTAACTGAGGGTCCACCTTCATACCATTTCATTTCACAGCTGGTTTCACCATTCTTGCATCGCGGATGAATACATTCAGGTTCCCCACAGAGAGTTAAATGAAAGATGTAATTGCATGGTACAGTCTTGCTCATGTGCCGGTTGCGTACATCCCAGATTTCTTGAAAATACCTGTGAAGGTCTGGATCGCTGGTTTCAAGTAGCTGTTTGTCCTTCTTGGTGCCTTTGAGAAAGGTGAGTAGCTTTTGGCGGCGTGACATATCAGACTCTGCCCCCTTGAAGAGTTGCACTGGGCTTCCACAGCAGCTAGACCCTTGGACCCGGTCAATGTACACCTCAGTGGCAATTTCCAAATTTTGCTTGAGCTTTTCCTTGTCTAGTCCACCAGGGCCATAATTGCTTCCACTAAGAGTCGACGGAATAAAAAGGTTGGCGTGTGCTTGAGAAAGCCCACCGTTCATTAATTCCACTCGGTTTAAGTATGACCCTCCGCTGTGACGGGACGTCACAAGAGTAGCAACCTTAGCGTGTTTAACATGTCGTTCTGTCCAGTAAAACTGGACTTCTACATGGCTTGGCCCTTCGTCACTTGCTCCATCAACGCGAATGCAATCTATTGGCCTGTTTGCCATCCATGGTTGGAGATCTGGTGAATTCTGCAGGAATTCCAAATCAGCCGCATGCTGAGCTGCATTCTTTGGATAAGTGAAGTGGGGCTTAACGACGCCCACACATGCCTGCTTGCTGGTGTCAGTTTCCATAAACAGGTATGAAGTGGTTTGGATCACTGAAGGGTAATTATTAACAAAGTCCGTTCGTGTTGTCAGGGCTGGCCTGTTAGTGAGAGTTATGGTTTTAGAGTGCTTATGATCATACGTTGTATCAAGTCTAAAACCAGACTGGTCATCACGGTTTAAAAGAACTTTGTTGCTGCCTTCCTTCAGTTGAATATAATCAAGCCCTCTATACAAAGCACAACTCCAGTGTGCATCCGGATTTATTCGAACAGAGAACCCCTTTCGAGCCCGCCTGCATGTTATCTTCGCCACATTCTGGTATCGTTTAGAGGAGAGATGCCTCTTGTTCCGGGCATAGCAAAGCTGTACTATGCTTCCGTAACCAATTTTCGTACCATATTTCTCTTCAAGATGGGCTTGTATAGACTTATAAGTTACTTTCTTTCCACGTCTCCTTTCCCCATCGAAAGTCAAAAGTCCAGTTCTCCTCCATGCATCTGCTCCAACTTTTTTGCTTTCTACAAATTCCTCCATGTCCTTTCCAATCGTGGGAAACTTTTTCTGTAACCGACTTGCTGATGGAGGGATTCTACGTTTAAGAATGCATGTTTTGGCTATTTCTTCAGCCATTTTTCTCTCTGCTCGCCGCTTAATGCGCAACCTTTCAGATCGTATTTTCCTTAGCGTTTCCTCCCCAAGCACATCTGCAATTTCCACTTCTTCCCAGTGTTGATCTTCATCATTGTCAGAATCCACTTCAATTTCTGGGCCATCTAGGGAACGCCTCCTTTGCACCTCCAAAAAAGCTTGACGTGACACCTCAACACGCATTTCTTCATCGAATGTAAGATCACTTGAAGGCAAGTGGTCTGTGAAGTCAAGAATCACCTGATTGAGCACTTCAGAAGTATAGTTCCGCAAGTATTGACTGACCTCCTCAAAAAAGGCAAACCAATTTAAGTCATGGTCCCTCAACCAGCTCAACAGAACATCATTGGATGGTGCTGGATTTGCTAATATTGCTGTTTTGCTAATAGCATCCGGATCGTATGAATTATTCGGGCTGCTGGGTGTGGTAGCTAGCTGTGGTGCTGGGTCCGCTATTGCTGTTTTGTTAATAGCATCCGGATTAATTGAATTACTCGTGCCACTGGGTGTGGTAGCTACTCCAACAGTAGATTCGCCACTGGCATGGGGATCATGCTTTCTACTGGATGTGTCAGCATTTTCACTGGGATTAGTAAGATCTGGAGGCTCAACATCTTCCACATTGCTATCATCACATACATCATCAGTTGACATTATTTCACACGCTTCAACGTCGAAGTCGACATTGTCCTCTCCTTCTTCATTAATGACATCTTCTAACCTAAGGGACCGCATCAAGGCTTTGTCTTCAATCTCTGCAAGCTCAATAACGGATTGTCTAATCTCTGCTGCTTCTTGAAGAGCCAGACGTACCTTTCTACTCAGATCCTTGTATGATCCAATTCCATAAACCTTCCGAGCCTGTTGTGATGTAAGTCCAGCTGCCTCGCATGCAGCAAACTTGAGAAGTGTTCGGTCCTTGTCACTGGATGCTAGTTTACAGAGTGCTGTGAGAGTGTTTTTATCTAAACCTGGAACCTGTTCAGGGGCAACCAGCTTGTTAATCCAGTGCATCAGTCGCTTGTAATCAACGGACGGGCAGTACTCAGTTACATGAAGTTGAGAACCCAATGACCTTTCAAGTGCAAATATTGCAACTGGTAGCTGAAGCAGTCTCCTAACAGCTTTGTCCGATTTGTATTTGTTACTAGGAAAGAATTTGTGGTACAGGTCTGAAACTTTGACAATTCCTTTGTCCAGAATATAGTTTGCAATTTCAATCAGAACGTAACATTCTTTGCAACTGACAGAATGATGCTGCTGGCAAAATCTTGTTCTAAAACTGACAAATTCAACGAGAGTAAACATGTTAAGTTTTGATATATACAATGAGTTTTCAACTCGACAAGAGGCCACATTCCCCAATGTTGACCTTGTTAAAGCCACGAATGTTGAGTATTTGCCAGCAGCGTCTATCCTAAAAAATGAGAGCCATCGCAAGTTTGGTTATTATCTCCAAGAATCTGAGAAACCTCCGGTGGTGTAAAGGGTGCCTCATCTGATTCCATGGCATGTTGAAGGCCATCAGGGGGGTCTGGTTGTTTAGCTGATGGTGTACAGGTTTTCTTTGCTGCTTCAACAGAGCCCATGCCTTGTTCGAGGCCATCAGGGGGGTCCAGTACGGAGCCCATGCCTTGTTGGAGGGCATCAGGGGGGTCCAGTTGTATACAAGAACTGCTGGCTGATGGTGTACAGGTTTTCTTTGCTGCTTCAACGGAGCCCATGCCATGTCTGAGCGCATCAGAGGGGTCTGGTAGTCTACAAGAACTGTTTGGTGTTATCTTGGCAACTAAAGGACCTACTACAGTAGGTTGTTGGCCATCAACATGCTCTGGCTTCTTATTGGAAACTTGGGGAAGGAATCTTGTGATTTTTGCATGACTTGCGTTCAAGGATTTTGTCTTTGCATTTTGCTTTTCACATTTTCTTTTCTTGGTCTGGAGCATGGTGAGTTCTTCCTGTAGTTTTCTTTTTTTTCCCCTCAATTGCGAAATCTGTTCTGTTAAGGTCGCAGCCTGGCCAAACTGTTTCACATTGACATGTTTTTCGCGCTGCCTGGTCAGAAGTCCCATTTGTGTGTCAGTATCAGTTAAGTCTTCTTGAATCTCTTGTAGTCTTTTTACTTTAAGCGAGTCACTTATATACTCTCCCTTCTGTGCTCCAGCACTCTCTCCAAATTGCTTCGATCTGGTTGTCTTTTTCTTGTAATTGTACCCACTATTATGTAACATCTGGCGTGCCAAATTGCATAGATTTTGTTTGTCATTTACAATACTAGGGTCATCTAAAGCTAGTTTCAAGGCTGCTCTGTTGAGTTCTGTATAGTAACTGAACATCTTATGATGAGGGTCAATCTTTGAGGTGTCATATATCTTACTCTTCTCTTGAATTTCCTTCTCGTCAATCTTAACTGTTACAAATGTCTTCTGCTCAGGCATAACCTAGAAAGGAGACCAGAAAACGAGTTCTGGTATTTGACTTATAGAAAGCAAGAACTGGTACTGTAGTCTATAGTTGTTTTAGTAGGAAGCCATTACCAATTACTTCCTTTGAATCGATAAGGATACTTATTTATTTTTATGTTTTTGCAATGTACCAGCTGACAGGCGCCAACATGTCGCAGGATTCGTGAAAGGCTGTGAGGGTTTCTACTATAATAATATTATTATCATGGTCCTCATAGATTGATCTTCACAGGTAATACTAAGTGAAACAATTTTGGACCTGTCAAACTATATACCATTTAAAATAGGGTAAGACCTTCATGTTAAATTTAAGAAAAAAAACACAAAACAAAAAATTGTTTTGAAGAGCAACTTGCCTGCACCTCAGGGCCAATCGTTAAACTACCATTGTTCAAAAGAATTGTAGATTGGTGAGATCTTGCAATTGTACTTGAAGAAGTATTCACAACCTCAGATGACCTGGAATCAGCTGAACTGGATGACGAATTTCTAGCAAGCTGATAAAATAATGGTTAAGATAAAGATGAGCATTCAATGGAAGTCTTATCTTTAAAAATAACTTTCACTTTTACTCCTTTTTCAGACTTTGAGCCCTCCAAAATTTGCATCCAGGTTAAGTAAATATTTATACATCCTGGTTGCTAGAGAAATAATTGAGAAAAGCAATACAAACAACGAAAAAGAAACCCTTTTGTAAAATGTAAATGTAAAATTCAAAACAAAAATATTCCATACCCCCACCACAGAGAGAATTGAAAATTGCAGAGGGTGGGGAGGGTCAATATCTTGATTTTCCAGGGGGTAAACATCCACATTTTCATACAAACACTACATTTGTCACTTGGAAATTACAGAGGGATGGGGGATCCTTTATCAAATTCCCTTCATGGTAGGGGTATGGTTTATTTTGAAGTTACACAATGAAAGTAAATAGAACACAAAAAAATATTTAATTACACTGGGGAACAACCACCAACGGATTAATATGGCAATGTGATTCTTTATGGAGACAGAGTTAATGCACTAGAACACAGAACCTGTCACACCAAACAAGAAACAAGTGTACATCATCATGGGAGTTCTGGGTAATTTTCTAATATAATATAATATAATAACATAACTGCAGAATGGCCCATGAAACATAATCAGGATAAAAAAATGATATGATACAACATCTAATAATGACAAACATCTAATACAGTTCTTTAATAAGTATGTACTGTACCTTAATATGTTTTAAAATGAGTAGAATGTCCCCCACAGCAGTTATTCCAATTTCACGGATGCTCTCTTTGTCAATATCATCAAGCACATCCTCTGCAATGCTTAAGAAGAAATTAAAAAAAAAACATCAGATCAACTGTTAAAAAAGCCTTGACCTCAAGAAGGTCCAAAATCCCCCTTTCCCCCTTCAAAAATAATTATTATTATCCTTGGCTAGAAATAATTAATCATTTTGAGGTAGAAAGAGGTAACAACAAAAAAATTGAAAGAAAACTTTAGCATTATTTGTAAGTTGAGGTTCAATAAAAAAGAATAAGTACATATACTGACATATTTAATGTTCATACATTATATATTAAATTTTAGCCAGCAATAAAGAAAATCAGACTTAAATTAATACTAGATAGAAACAAATTATGCTTGATTATCTGTATTTTTCTACTTTTCCATTCTAAAAGAACACCTTATATTTCCAGGCTGGTTTTGTTCTAAATAAATAAATGTGCTTTTTTGCAAAATCTCAACCTGGTGTTTATACTGTATTGGAATATCAGAATTTATTCTTTCATATTTAATAGGCACTCGTTGGTTTGTATCAACGAGTGAGCGAAGCCGTGGCTTTTCACTTTTGTTTTTCTTAGGAATACCGAGAGAGTTTCAAGGTAAACGTTTGAATTATAAAAAATTATAAAAAATAGCTTTTTATTAGCTACGCCAAGAAATGGCTTCTGTGCGAAGCGCCGCCAGCCTTGAATGAAATCTTTAACGGCTGAAGCCTTGCAAAAAAGCCAGGCTGAGAAGATATAACGATTAATTCTTCCAAAAAGCGTATTGTTGTATTGTGTACTTACCGATTATCAACGAAAAGCTTAGCATACTCCTCAGCTCTGTCCTTTATTCCAGCATTTGAAAAAAAAGCTTTCCATCTAGAGTGTCAGATGAAAGTGAAATCACATATTAAACGGAATTCGCGCAACAACAAAGCGTAAATATAGTCTCGGGATAAAGGTCAAAGTGTTTTCTTTCAAATGCCATCAGGCTTATCAATGGATGCATTCATTTACATAAGGATATAAAAGGATTGTTGACACTTACCTCGTCACGCTATCCTCTTTGGTAGCCATGTTGGATCGCTGCTTGTGAGGAATGCACCCAGAATCCTTTGCACACAGTCTCCTCGTGAGCGCTTTGTTTTTGGAATTTCCCCGGGGTTCCCCGGGGGTATTTTAGGTGAGGCAAATTTGAGGTAAAGTCCCTGGGGGTCTGGGCATAAAATCATCGCAAAGCTGCAGTAATTGCCCCGCTATTGCCCGACAAAATCCCCGCATGTCGCGGGGGTGGGGGGGCGGGGGAAACAAATGACTAGTGCATTACTATATAATTCAAAATGTCAAAGCAGAAGAATAAGAGCGACTTCAACGCCATGAATATGGTTGAATTATGCAGGAACGTCGAGTTTGTGAAATGGGGGTGGCAGGCCTGCACGACTCCCACGCTCGTGTTTTAGTAGCCTGCGTAACAGGCGTAAACGGGGATGGGGAAGAGGATTAAGAACGCGGGAGAAGGCGAAGTGGGGGCTAGGGACGAGGGAACGCCTGCTACAAAGACCTTCATTTTTTCATTTCTGCGGCCGCCAGCGGCCGCAAAATTCTGATTGGTTAATTTTTGACAGTAAGTCCCACGGGAATGACGTAATTTGACAAGGACTTGCAGTTAGAAGATTTGAACTTGGTTGCAGCAGACCGCGCCAAGTAGCGAAATTGTTTTGAAACCAGAGCGAGAAACGGCAGTTACGGCTCTTCTAAGGGGAAGAGATGTTTTAGCGGTTTTGCCAACGGGATACGGCCCTAGAAAGAAGAGATTCTGTCATTCTCAGAGAAGTTTTCAAGAGAGCATTGCACCGTTTCACGCGTGAATTTCAAGGCGGTGTAAATATCCCGAATGAATGAAGACTCGCCCTTTGAGAACTATAAATCGGAAGAAGAAGCCCCAAGAAACGCTCGACACCTTAAACAGTGGAACTCAGAGAACTAAAAGCGAAGAAATTATTCTTTGAGAACAGACGGTTGTTTTAAAGAGAAATCTGCGGTTGCAATAAGACATCACTCAAGCTGTTGACTTTGTAGGGAATCCATGGTAAAGTAACTTACATTTTTGATTGTATTAAAAAATTTGTATATAAATATATAATTTTTTAATTGTCTGATTCTTCATATTATGGCTTTCGCGTAACTTGAAATTTCAAAACGTGCACTTTCGGTCAATATAAATGCCGTTCAAAATGTATCGCGGTTCTTTGCTTGCGTGTTTTAAAAAAAGCGAAAATTGAACGCGTTTGGTTTTCAGAAGCAAAGAGGGTTTTATCTTAATAAATCTTTTAGAAAAGCTTCGTGTCTCTTATTTCGAAAATAAGCGCAGTTCTTTGATTGGAAAAATTCTCATCCTAACTTTATTTTTTAGACGCTTCATTAAATTCCTGCGTGCAGTCAGTCATGCAGAAAATTGCGCGCCTGTTTTTGATTGGTGGTTGCATTGACAGTTAACTTAATTGGCTTACCTAAAAATCGGTGGGCGGAGATGGAAAAATGGGGGTCTTTGTAGCAGGCGTTCCCTCGTCCCTAGCTCCCAGAACCCCATTTTTCTCCCACGTTCTCGCTCCCCTTCCCCTTCCCCGTTTACGCCTGCTACGCAGGCTATGTTTTAGCCGTTCTCATAACTTTGCTCTCACGAGTATATCTTTTAAGGACCGTCCTTTCTTATATGATATTAAAGGCGGTTCCTTAAAGATTTCGTTGAGTAATGGTTGTTTTTTAATCAAATGCCATTTGTTCATGATGATCTGTTTTAAATTGGGCACTGATGGTTGATATTGCGTTACAAAAGGCAAGATTCTTTTATTCTCCCTGCGTTTTTGTTGGAGGGCTAGCTTTCTGTCTTCAAAGATTATTTCTGAAAGTGTATTTTGTATAAAACGTTCTGGGTAACCTCTCTCTTGGAGTTGTTAACCTCCTCTAAATAGCTTTCAAGGGCTACTGATGGTTGGACTGGTGGTTTCCACGTTGATTTGACGTGAAAAGGGTGAGGTTCCTTATCTTGCCCGTGAAATATGTAACGCAGTCTCATTCTCCTTGCAAAATTGTCGTAGTCACGCAAGAGTTGTTTTCTTATTTGCGTTTCTTTTGTTATTGGGCAAGGGACAAATTTTAACCCTTTTGCTAATAGATTGATTTGGTCGTTGGTGAGTTCTTGGTTTGAGAGGTTTTTGATGTGTTTCTCATTTGCCTCTAATTGCGCATTAAGTTGTTTTTTGTTTTTCTTTTGTTTGCGTACTTTGCGCTTTCTGTTTCTTAATCGTTTTTCGGATTGTTTCCGTTTGGTCCCTTTTACGGTGTCAGAGTCAGATAATAGACATGTGTACTGTTCAACATGTTTATTTTCCATATTTTGCAGTGTTGACAACAGTTCGCCGAACTTGGATATTTTAGTTTGGATGCTTTCGGCTAGCTTATTCACATTACTGAGTGTGACAATGTTTTCGCTAGGCGCCGAATGCGCTTGTTTCTTTTTTGCGAAACTCTTATTTACAACAGTGCCTGTTGCGGTTTTCTTTGGAACTCTCGGTCGTTTTCTTTCTGGAGCTCGCTTCTGAAGCGATCGCACTCACGATAATGAAATCGCGTTAACGCACTCTTGTTGTGCGTTTTTCCTTATTCGACTAATGTCATTTTTAAATTCATTGTCCGCTCTTATTCGAGCTCTTGCCTTGTAGCGTAGATCGTCTGGGCAAGTTCCTTTTTCAGTTTGCCTTTTGAGTTTCTTTATCGCCTGCTCAGCATGGAAGAGTTTTTCTTCCGTGGACCAGTTGACTTGGCTGTGGCGGCGTTTTCTAGTCTGAAAAGGACGTGTTCTAGGCTCTCTGGATTTCGTGTTTCGGTGGCGGCTTTTAGCACGAGGAGATACTTGGCTGCTGGGAAGCTCCTCCTCACTGCCTTCGTCGAGAAGGTTGGATTCGTTGCCGCTGAGTTCTTCTACCTCGAGTTCCATGGGATCGTCTCCGGCATTGTAGACAAGGAGTTTTTTTTTCGTTCCTGGTAGAGTGCTATTACGAAAGCAAAGTAAAAAAATGTCCTTACTGGTATCTGCTGAGTCTGTTCTTGGGTGGCAAGGGCCTCGCTGATGGCCACCGAAACGGCTGTGGAGGGTTGCCTTGCCAGAACTTCTCTATCCGCCGTATTTCCTATACTTTTCCAAATCTACGCGGCTTTTTTGTTTTGAGATGCCACTCACTAAGGCCGAGCCCGCAAATAATGGTTTGCGGTTTGCGGTTTGCGATTTATATATCGCACATTTGTGATTTATAAAGCACACCTTTGCGATTTATAAATCGCACATTTGCACAGAAAATGTAAAATGCAATTTATAAATCGTAAAGTCACGTTGCTTGCGATTTATAAATCTCAAAGTTATGTTGCTGCGATTTATAAATCGCACAGTCATGTACCTTGAGATTTATAAATCGGAAAACCACGTTGCTTCCGATTTATTAATCGCAAAGTCACACAAAGGTCGTACAATTGCTAATTTATAAATTACCAGGCGACTTTATTTGCAATATACTAAATAACACAAAATATACCAAAACTTTGTGTAAATAATATTTTTACACTTGGCGCCCCATATTAATAAGCCCACCAATTTTAACTTCCAGTTTGCGGTTATGGCCTATAGCTGACGGCAGTTTTGTCTCAGCTTAGTTGAGGTACACTTTTGCTATTCTTAACACGTTAAATGCCGAAATATATCTGGGTAAATTTACAAGAACATCCCTGAAAAAGCGTTTGGCCAGAGGACCTGCCCCCACACCTCCCGGGTCGTTCCCCAAGAGAACCCACACCAAGTCCAGCTGTACATACATAATTTTTAGTTGTCTTAACTCAAACTGTGAGATCATAACTTTTTTTACATCGCATGTAAAAACGAGTTTCGTAGCTCATTTCATCACACACTCTAAAAACATGTCCCCAAAAACATGTCATATTTTAAATTCTACAAGAATTTATCTTATATTCTATTTAATAATTATTCTATGAGGGCGCGCTGGATAACGAATGTTATTATTCAACAAACTGTCACTATGCCCATATATGGTAAGGAAGCCCTCAATATCTGTCATCTGTCATCCTACATGACAGATATCCTGCGATATACGTAAATGACCATATTTGGAAGTACACTGCACATTTTCTTTCATTACCTGTTTGGCGGCCATGTTGAAAAGCGAGGCAGTTTTAGCAGTGTTCTCCGTAAATTTTAACTCTCTGGAAGAAACTTTCCACGATTAAATGCTCTCAAAATGTCAACAAGTATTTGCTTCAGCTCACAAAGATATCCAGAGGTTGACTTGGAATTTTCATAGTGAGAACTCAACCAAGAAAATGCTATTGCGAACGAAGCAGCACACTTGCTCACGGAAAGTTGTAAAGACTAAAGTTGAAAAGATTTTAATTCACAGGAAGAGGACTTATTCTCGGTAAGGTAGCAATATTTTTTTTCCTTTGTCTTGTCATTTCCAGACATGAGTTTGTAAATAAGTCTTTTTTAAGTGAACGGTAGTAAACTTCGATTTCTTGAAGTTCTGTTTTGATTTTTATTAAGCTTTATGTGTTGGTAGCTTTTAGCGTTTTTATCATAGAGCCGTAGTTTTTCTCGTTCTGAAAATGGTAGTCGATGGGAATTTGTTGAATAATAAAACAATTATCCTGCTCAATCTTGCGGAATATCCCCTATCAGGTATCAGGTGATATTCCGCGCGATTTCGCAGGATAATTGTTAAATAGAACACCAACAAGGCGCGTAGCGCCGAGTTGGTTATAATCAGTTGATATCCAGCAAGCTCGAGTAGAATAATTGTTTTATTAAAAACCAACCTGGTTTTGCTTCCCAGTACATGGCAGCTTCCGCCAGCAGTTCAGCTCCGGTTCCAGCACAAAATTACTCGGGTTGTACGTTCAATTAATTTCATTTTCAGTTACTCCAAAGAAGCCCCGAAGTCTCCGAAACTACAGAAAAAGCGAAGGGCTTGCATTATTGAGTCAGACGATGAAGACTAAACTTTAGAAGTAGTCATTTTTTAGAAGGATCAATGGCTCTCATAAAGGCTTTGGCTCTCATCTGCTGTGGCTTGACAACTTTGAATGACTGAGCAAAAACTGTTTTCGTTTACGCACGAGTGAGCTCTGTCACATGACATTTTCATTTGCATAATTTATGTTACAGGATTTCCGGTTCCGTTTCTTTAAAAATCGGGTTTCCTGAAGTGGATAAATAAATATTAATAGTGACAAAAAATTTCAAAATGGGTCTTAAAATAGTGGTTAATAAAGTGGTATTTGAACTTCGTGTCGTGCAATTTTGGTCTGAAATCATACTTGTGATTTCAAATCGAACTCGCGCTGCGCGCTCGTTCGATTTTGAAACCACACGTAATGATTTCAGACCTTATAACATAGAGGGCAAAATTACTGATTGCTGATTGGTTGAGACAGGGGGCATTTTTTCTTAATTTTCTTTCCAACGAGGGCAAAATTACTGACTCCTGATTGGGCAAGCGCCAAAAATACTCGCATTTGATTGGCTAAGCGCGAGAGCGCGCCATTTGCATTTTGTAAGCGTCTTGAAAAGAAAAGCAGATTTTGAATTGGATTTTAGTTGTTCAACACAAGAATATAGTTTCAGAGTTTAAATTTAGCCGAGTTGGTTGGCGAAAATGGTGTGGTAATCGGCTGATAGTTCAAAGAGAAATTCCAGAAGGTGAACCTGAACGTTTTACGGGAAACAGCAAATGGTTATTTGTTAACCGGCCGTCGCCATGGCGACCGCCGGTTTATAAAATGGGCACGGTTTTTGGTGAAAGCAAGTTGGCTTAACATACGAAGAAAGTGCTGTAAAGCTTGTGGTACGGGTACTCAAGAGCGGTACTGTCTTATATAAGACGCATGCGCATATAAGTCTTGTGAATGTTACCTTCGTATGTTTTTGTCGTTTAATTTACAGTATTTAAATATGAACGGCGAAGGGTTGTTAAGATTGGTTTTTTTTGTATTTGTCTTGTTTTTTAACGGCTAGGGAGAAACGAGACTCAAACGAAGCACGCGTATGTTATTGTTTATGTGTCCCGGAGTCCCAGACATGCGGTACGCTTAGCGGCGCGAAAGATTTCGCTCGATTTATTTCACTTAAATGAGGAACAATGGCAAAGCACAGTCCATCAGTCACATTATTAAAGAACCGACATTCACCTGTTCTGTGTTGCTGTACTTCCACCAACATATTAAACTCGGACAAATACTTTTAATTAGTTGCGCTCACACGTGTGAGAAATGAACATGGTCACTCAGATGAGAAGAAATAATACCCGAAGTCTTAATTGGAAAAACGCATTATGTTTGTAAAAATAGTTCCACTCATTACGCTGAAGTCGATATCACATTTTAAATCTTCGAAGTAAACCAAAAAAGTCTGAAGGAAACTAAAACTTCGCGATCCGAAAGAAATTCGGCACGTCAATTCTAACCTGAGTAAACACACAAATCTGCCGTATGCAAATTTGGTATGATTTGCTTGAATGACATTTTGTAACGCAATGCATGAGCAGTTCTCTAAGCCGTCAAGACAGCAAGCCCCGGGCAGCAAGCTGTGTCGAAAGGCGAATGTGTAGTTGAAATCATATGTCTATGCTATTTCTTCGAGTATCCCTTTTTTGCTGGGAAATTAAACTGGTAAAGATGCAGGGATTCTTGATGACTTCACCCACGCGATGGCATGACCTCCTGCATGTGTAAGTCTTGTCTTGTCTTGCCTGTCAAAGAAGAGTTCGCGCAGTTTGCCACAATTATAGCTTTTGGACCTTTTTGTTTCTATTTCTTGGATGGAATAAAAAACTGAATTGAGTCAGTTCTGAGTTGAACCCGTATCACTGTATCTGAGACACGCTTAAAAAAATTGTTCATGTTTTGTCATGTGCCGGAGATCATGTTAAGCTGAGTCATCAGAGTTTAAACATTACGTCATCCAGTACCGCTATAGTCAAAATATTGTGTCACACAATCACACTTTTCGTCACGCCGGTTCGTAAAAAGAGAGGATCGCGCTAACATTTGTGAAACCTAGGGGTGGGGAGGGTCAGAATGGCCGGTTAAAATGCCCAATGGGCTTTCTTGTTCTAAAACTACCGAAAACCTTGGTTAATTCAGCGAGCGAGAGGTCGCTTCGCAACTCAGGTAAGCTTAAATAAATTTACTTAGTTTGAGTTTTGAGTGTGAGTTTGTCAACGAACTAGAATTGTAATTATCTCAAAAGATGATCATATGCATAAAACTTTCTTTTTTTGTTCTGGGCGCTGAGTAGCAGTTTAATAAACTGCTTGTGTGCAGAATTGTTTATTCTGAGTGCCGGCGGCGGATTGTGTTTCGACGTGCAATGAAAAGTTTTCAGAAAATTTTGCCCTCTATGTTATAAACAAGTAATCGCATTGAGCCCTCGTAGAATTAAGGATAAGTTTTCACTTGTATTTTCAAAGTTTTCACAAATTGCCCTCGTCGCTACGCGACTCGGGCAATTTTGTGAAAACTTTGAAAATACGCGTGAAAATTTATCCTTAATTCTACTCGGCCTCATGCGATTACATATACAAATTGCACTCCACTCAGTTCAATTACCATTATTAACCACTATTTTAAAAAAAATGAAGAAAGAACGGGAAAAATGAGAAAAGAAATTTAAACGGAACAACAATCGATCACATGACTGAACGAAAAAGGCGCCAAAACCTTGCGAAGTGTTGCAGCGTTTCACTGCACAGCTGAATGAATCAATGAAAACTGCTCGAAAGTGAACAAAGTAGCACAAGTTTTGGAAAAAATCTTCTAATTATTGGCTCTGAAATATGGTACATGTTTGATTTTTCCTGAAACATTGTTGTAATCACCGTTCAAAGCGGACTGAAGCTGTATAATTTCACCATGTTAGCTGCTGGAGTTGAAACTGAACAAGTTTGTAATCTGTTCGCACAACGGAGCCATCATGTGCGTGTTTGAGCGAACTGAAGACAGAACAAATTTGAACTTGAAGAGGTAATTTCTATGCAGCTCAGAAGCAAGATTACTGCAGCGAGGAACATTAGAATTCACCATCATAGTTTGTTAAACGCAAAGCGCAAAACGCAGTTGTTCTCGGTTTAGTGGTTGCGGACGGAATGGTAAAAACAACCTTCAAACAACTGGAAAAGCGATTCAACTCCGTTTACATGGCATCCGATTTCTATCTGAGCATTTGGACCTGTTGGCATACAGAGCTACAACGAGTGCAGGTAAACCAGTGTCAATTTTGCGTGTTAAAGCCGAAAATTAATCTCGCCTTTCCTTCCTTCTTGTTTGTTTGCGGCTGTATTTTTTTTAGTACTTGTTTAGACCGCTTCATGATTTTCGCACCGACTCGCCATGAATGTGTGATAGTTTTTGTTAAATGCTCCTGTCCCATTTCACTGTATTTTATTTTTTGTCTTGTCTTGATATTTTGAAGTGGAAAGCCTTCCTGATAAAACCTACCGTTTGTTCAATTTCAATGATGGACGTGACGATCGATGAAAGAGATTAATTGTAAACACAACGCTTAATGCTTAAGCTTAAATTTCTATTTCTGCACAGTTTCTTCAAACAATTTTGACTTGTGTTAGACGACGCTGTTGGTGATGCTTGTTGGTGACGCTGTTAGACTTTCTGCTTGATTTAAATTCGCTGCCAAGTGATTTTTCTCGTCCATTTTCTCGCTGGGCTGCTTGCGAGGAAAAATCTTTTAGCTCACTTTGTTGTTCAGTGTTCATTGACCATATTTGGTCGCAGCAGGTATATGAACTGATAGCCTAGCTCCGTTCAGACAATCAAAATGCTAGAAATCCAATATACCTAGTCCCGTTTTGACTAATATTAGTTATTTCACTCATTCTATATGCATATTACAGTTGATCCACGTCACGCGTGAACGGAAACCTCAACACGTGATCCGAGTCTTCAAATAAACAAGCTACTTTCAGTGACGTAACGGAGATCACAAGGGAAATATTGAAGATCTCATTGAAATTTCCGAAAATGGCTTCTATCTTTGTAGAAGCAAGGGGTTGTGACGGGAAAAATCTTTGTTTTATCGAGAGACCGCGTTATTTTCTGGGTTCGCTTCTCGTCAGTGGTTCAAAAACGTTTTAGACGACTAGAAGGAGGTGAAATTATGTCAATTATTTTCCTGACGCGTGATTCCTGTTTCAACCGAACGAGAACAAACCTTGGAGCTGAACGCTTGTGTAAGAACGGTAGCTCCGAAGGAAGTGGACGAAAACCAAGATACATCTGCCGTATCAAGCAATTACTGATGACAGTTTTTCCTAGTTGCGAGGTTGATTAAATACAAAGCCGACGCTTCGTCCACAGTTAACCAAAGCGTAATGTGAGTTGTTTGTAGGGAGCTGAAATTCGATCCAAAATGTAAATGGTCAGTTTTCCGTGCAAAATACCTAAAAAGCGAAATAGAGTTTGAAGACCATTATCTGTTGTGTGTTTGCTGTGTTTTTGCCACTTTTCCGCGCTTCTGGAGGCCGTTTGGGGCGATTTTCTGTTTAACGGTCGCTGCGACATCTGTCAAAGTAAAGCCAGTACGGGACAAGACGTCGCTTCGACCGTTAAACAGAATATCGCCCCAAACGGCCTCCAGCAGTTCGGAAAAAGCGGTAAAGACACAGCAAACACACAACAGGTAAGGTTTTTCAAACTTCAGCTTCATGCAAACTCTCATATTACGCTTTGGTGACCTGTGGTTCGTCTATTGCATAACCTACTGCTCAACAACCTTTCGCGATTTTCCCATCCATATATCCTAGGTTGGGCTAGGTTTCGCTAGTTTGAACAATTCAAAAGATTCTACATGCAACGTCGTCTGAAAGTTTAGGAGGCTAACTTCGTCCCCCTTGACTGAACGTCTCACATGTACTGAACGTTTCATCATGTCGAATGATACAATAAACAGCGCCAGGAGTTGCACGAGCTGCTGCGGAGATCACTTTCGGTCCCTCTCCAGTCAAAGAACGATCAATTATTCGTCCTCTTGTTTCCTTGTGGAGAGGCGTACATGGCCTGTTCTTCCGACCTAAGGCATTAACATAACCAGGTGTGAACATTTCGAAAAATCTGTGACAGATTCGAAATCTCCTTTCGATTTTCGAAATCCCTCTCTGAATCTCAAGAAACACAAGGCGAATGCCCAAATATGGAGAACGTGACTCGTCACGTTGTTTTGAATTTTAGAGTTTCCGTTCACGCGTGACGTGGGTCAACTGTAACTAGTTATATGTTATGTTATGTTTTGTTATGTTATGTTATGTTATGTTATGTTATGTTATGTCATGTCATGTCATGTCATGTTATGTTATGTTATGTTATGCTATGCTATGCTATGTCAAAGCCATTGCTGATTAGGCGTTTTGAACATTTTTGGTATTAGGTTCCCCAGTGTTGCATGTATGTTTGTGGTAGCATTTTTTTCATTCGTTTTCAAGAGCGCTGAACAAGAACACCATGCCTTGACCCTTCTGTGCTACGGAGACCGTTGCCCTATATAATTATAACAAGGCAGTAAGACGGCGGTTGACTGTACCTTGGTCTTAGCAGTATGTAAAACCCATTGATTGGTATGGAAAATCAGTTATTAACGACAACGATATTGAGTAGAAATCCCATTTCCCAGCCCAAGTTTTGCAAAAATCCCAGTCGAAGAGGCAAAAGTTAAATTAAGGAAAATTCCAGTCCAGAGAAGAACTTCACACATTAGTTAACTCTGAGACTGGGCCATGACGATTCTTTCTCAAACTGGTCCTAGAATAGTACGGATAGACAAAATTGAAACTGAATCCGATTTCTTTCGTGTGGACAACAATAACAGTGTGTTCAATATGTGTGAGAACATGAATTATAATGGTTAGAAATATTCCATATTAAGTTCCTGGGTGTTTACGTATACACTTCATTTTTAGATAAAGGGGTCGTATTAAAGGTATGGAAATCTTATTTTTTGAAAACCGAAAAGAACCGATAAAAAAGACCTGGCCTCTCTCGCTTCTCCACGTGGTCTCGCTCTTTCTCTACATGACCGCAGCACAGAAAGCCCTTTATCTAAAAAATCGCATTTCCACGAGTAACGAAAAGAAATTTGGCCGTTTCACGGACTTGAGAACAGCACGTATAATCGAAGTCCTGGGCCTCCCTCTTATTGCCACAAACCGTGTTCTCGAAACCACAAAGAAAAAGTTCAATTCTCTGTCTTTCCCTTTCACATTTCACAAAGTTTCCGTGTTTTCGTTTGTTTATTTTCAAGAAAAAGATACTGAATATCAATTGTTGTTTCATAGGTTAAGTGGAGTCACTCTACGCGTTGACGTCGACTTTCATTTGCTTCCTTTTTGTCATTCTGAAAGTAGGGGAAATTTAAAGGGTAGAAATTTGTACACTTTGTAGTTTTCTGCGGGGTCTAATAGTTTAATATCTTTCTCGTTAAATTTAAGTTGCTGATTCAAGAGTGCTTTTGCCGACTTGTTTTGATAATGAATAGTTTAGCTGACCTGTCAGTAAATATCGGTCTCATTAATCAGTTTTGTTTCATTTATACGGTCCCACAAGCCTATGGGACCCTATGGCTGTAACACATACCATATATTAAAAAACGTCGTCATCATCATCATCATCATCATCATCATCATCATCATCATCATCACATATTCACTTATGAATACTTTAAGTGGTTTGTTTGCTTTGGTGTCACGAAGCGGTAAAGGCTTGCTCGTTAACACTCTACAACTCATCAAAAGTTATGTCCCCGGTTTAATTCACCTCCAAATTTTAATTTAGCTTAATTTTAGAAACTACTTTCCCCGCTATCTAAAAAATACCATCATGAAACTCTCGTGTTAAAATTAGAATTTTTAACAACTAGCTTTATCTTCAAATAATTTTCTGTTCGTTGGTAATTTCTTTTCACATCTTTATGTTAGAGTACTTACAGTATTTTGTTAACAACATACCCGTGTAGAAATCGTATAAAATTAAGCTCTATGGTAACTTTCGTCGGTTGCATTTCTTGGCGTGTCGATTACACATATTAAAGTACAACGATCACAAGCGTGAAGAATAAACTGCTTTTGGAACCAAAGCCAAATTGTCTTGTTTTGCTTTGTGTGTGTGCGTGTGTGTGTGTTATATATATATATATATATATTTTTTTTAATTGAATTTTTTTTACAGTAACTTAACTTACAATACACGTTGCAGTACTTACAATACATTACTGCATTTTAATTGTATTTTTTTTACAGTAACTTACTTACAATACACGTCACAGTACTCACAATACATTACTTACAATAACTTACTCTTACTTTCAATACACGTTACATTACTTACAATAAATCCCTTACAAGAAATTATTTACAATACACTACTTTTTTAACAATGCTTTATTTAACAGGAAAAAAACACTAATTAGCTAATCAGCACAAGAAGGGAAATGAAAGGAAGCGAAAAGATTAAAAAAAACACTGATGCATTTCTGTAATGCTATGGTGCAAAAGTCCTACCGGGTTGAAAGGACCAAGAGGTTTTGTTAGGTCTGTAAAAAAGTGACGTAAGTCAATAAAAAATCGTTCCATTTTGGAGTGCATTCTTTAAGTTTGTAGATCCAAATAAAATATTTTGCTACCAAGAAACAGAAGTTGATTTGTAGTTCATATTTGGAGTTATCCGGCCTCAGACCCAAAGCAGCGTCTGCCTCAAGAGACCTAGAGTCTTTCTCAATGATCCTGCCGGACTGCCGCCATGAAAATAAACTATTCCAGAAGGACTGGGTTTTCTCACATGTCCAAAATAGATGTAACAGGTGTTCTGTTTCGTTTAGACAGAAAGTGGACTTTTCACTGTCTGTGAATCCTAATTTATGTAAGAAACTGTTGGTTGATAGTCGCCGATGTAGGAATTTAAAATTAAAAACAACAAGTTTTGAGCTCTTTGTGCAGTGAGAGGCCAGCTGGTAAACTGCTTTCCAGTTGACTTTTTGATCAGTGTCGATATCCTGTTGCCATTTTGTTGACTTGATATGGGTTCTTGACCCCTTTTTGATAATAGCTTCTTATATACAAGTCGGGATGGCTTTGTATTTTTCATAAAAACTGATGAAAAGCTCTCGTGGCTGTCCGGCTGGTTTCTTGCAATTTGGATGCGCAGATGGTTGATTGCTGCGATCATTCCAAAAAAAGTTAGCGGTTTGACTCGGAGGTTATATTTGTTTTGGAAAGATGTGTGGGAGAGGAAGTTAAAGGAGTCGTCCATTAAATGATTGACTTTGCTTATACCTTTAAGAAACCAGTCTTGATAAAATACAGGTTTAAATAAATGTAAAGAAGATCCTCACAGTTATTAACGCAACTTATGCAGTTGCGAAAAGAAAGCCTGAAAAATCAGGCTTGCCGGGATTCGAACCCTGACCTCTGCGATACCGGTGCAGTGCTCTAACCAACTGAGCTAACAAGCCAGCTGGGAGCTGGTCATTAAATTGGTCCGTAATATACCCGGGAAAGATGAAGATGAAATTATGAATATATGAAATTCATATATTTGAACTGCGGAATGAAGAAATAAATGTAAAGAAGATCCTCGCAGTTATTAACGCAACTTATGCAGTTGCGAAAAGAAAGCCTGAAAAATCAGGCTTGCCGGGATTCGAACCCTGACCTCTGCGATACCGGTGCAGCGCTCTAACCAATTGAGCTAACAAGCCAACTGGGAGCTGGTCATTAAATTGGTTCGTAATATACCCGGGAAAGATGAAGATGAAATTATGAATATATGAAATTCATATATTTGAACTGCGGAATGAAGAAATAAATGTAAAGAAGACCCTTCTTTACATTTATTTCTATTTATGTAAAGAAGGATCTTCTTTACATTTATTTCTTCATTCCGCAGTTCAAATATGTAAATTTCATATATTCATAATTTCAAAATACAGGTTTGTTTCCAATTCTTATAAGTGAGTTATGCCATAAAGGTATTGAACGAAGATGTTTATAGGATGTTACCGTTTCCTCGAAAGAGATCTCTGACCAAATTTCAAGACTTTCTTTGACAAAAGGATCTGATACCTTTATGACACTGTGCATGTCCTTTGGGTTAAGATTTCCTAATATCGCTAATTTACCTCCATATCTTTGGAGTTCTGCGTCAAAAACAATTTTCCAACTGCCTCCATTTTCAGTGTCAAGATACTTTTTAATCCAGGTTGCTTTAAGAGATTTGTTAAAAGAAAGAATATCAATCATCTTAAGTCCTCCTTGAGAATAGTCATTTATCATTACATTTCTTTTTATTTTGTCGCCTTTGCCGTTCCATAAGAAGTTTGTCTTGTTATTGCTGCAGTCCAGTTCGTGGTTAGATCTTGGTACCTCTAGAGAGTAATGGCTCTTCCCGCAAGCGAGAGGCCCGTTTGAGTCTAACTTCCCCCAAGAGTTGTTGTAAAAATTCGGAATTCGCTGCGTTCAGGGTTCGCCCTTCCCTGTTCGTTTAGAGTGGGAAATCCGCATTATTTACGGAAATAAGTTTGGCAAATTACAGTCCGAATAGCTTTGGTATTGGTAATCCTGCTTTTCCAAGTCTGATGACTCGAGCACATACTCAACGTGTTACGCGCATGCTATCGCTGTTTCCACCATGTTCTTGTTGTGTTTAGTTTAAGAAATTGTTAGCTTCGAAACAAGTTTTCTGCAATTTTGAGATAAGCATACTCGTGACATCGTGCACACGGCTCACCCTGTAATGATCGGGTAAGACGAAGGAAGACAAGTACACGCGTTCACTCTCAGATGTAATTCGCTGTAATCTCATTCTTGGATGATCATGTTACATTGGTAGTAAATTATTAAATCACGTGTATCAATGATGTAATCGCTACACTCCTCCTTCTTCAGATCAGTTCCTCAAAATTGATGTCTCAAACTAGTTCTTGGTTTTCCTTAACATGCACCTAATCAGTCACCTAATCAATGAATAATAATTGATAACATGCACCTAATCTATGATACATATTCAATGTCTGGCACCGTATAATCATACTAATCAAATAATAATCACAGTCAATGTCAGTAACGAAACAAGTGTCCAGTGTTCATAATCCTTGTTAATAGCATCTGATCAATCTTCAAAGTCGATTCAGTGTTCATTTGGTGTAGTCCTTCAGATGGCCATCAAATGTAGATTTGGTCTGTCGCTGTGATCTGCGCAGTGGTAGGGGTTGATTGGTAGGCGTTGCCTCAATTGGCACTTGTCGGGTAACAATGCCTTGGGTGGCTATTGGTGCTGCCACTGGTGTTGTTTCCTGGGTGGTGGCTGGTGCTGCCTGGCATTTAGCTGCTGGTGGTACTACTGGTCTTAGAGTAGGTGTTTTCCTTTGGTTGTCTCTTGCTGGGATGTAGGTTGTTCTGAGCACCTTAAATTTGGATGCATCTCGGCACACTGTTTTCCCATCACTGGTTCTCCTGGCGTGGATTGTGGAGCCAATTACCTTTGTGGCAATGAAGATGTACGGTTCGAATGGGGTGTTTCCTTTGCGTTTCTTGTCGCGTTTCAGGAGAACGGCTTCTCCGGCTTTGAACTTGTGTTTCTCTTTGTATTTGCTGCCTTTTCTCCTGATTTCTTCATCCCTGCTAGCTCTCTCTGTTGGGTAGTGGTCAAATCTTGTACGGATTGCTCTGTGCATGAGTATTTCGTACGGCGCAATCCCTGTTGCTGGATGTGGCGTCTCCCTGTATGCTTGGAGCATGTCATAGGACTGCTTCCTGGAGATCAATACCTTCTGCGCGGGCTATTGCGGCTGTCTTGTTCATGAGCTTGTTGAAGCCTTCCACTTGTCCCTGAGCTTTGGGATGTCGTGGTGTGATTTTTTTGGGTGTGAACCCATTTCTGCTGCAAACTCTTTGAATTCTTCTGAGTTAAATGGTGGTCCATTGTCTGATTGGACTGTCTTGGGGACTCCGCGAGTGGCGACGACTTTCTTCAACTTCTTCCGTACTGGCTTGATGGCTGTCGAGTAAACAAACTCGATCTCTGGGTACCTTGAGTATTGGTCGGTTATGACCAGTGCGTACTCTTTGCTTGGGAATGGTCCACAGAAGTCGATTTCGATGGTTTCCTAGGGTCTCTCGGGCAGTTTCGTCATTTTGGCTGGTTCCGTATGCTGTGTGTTTGTTGCTATCTGGCAGTCAAAGCAAGTGCTCATAACATTGTCGATGAGGGAGTTCATGGCGGGGAACCAATACTTTCGGCGTAGCATTTCTTTAGCCTTGCTGATACCCAAGTGTCCTTGCTTGTGGGCTATCTGGATAATCTTATCTCTTAGTGATTCAGGGGGAATACTTCTGTCGATTCTCAGGATCAGTCCTTCTGCCATGTATAGCTCTGCTCTCAGGTCGAAGTATGGTTTGAGGTCTGGATCAGTTTTGGTCCATTTGCCCGTTTGAATGGCTGAAGCGAGCTTTGTAAGCTCTCTGTCTTTTGCAGTTTCTTCTTTGATTTTGTCTAGGACTACAGCGTGCTCTGATTGGACAGTGGCGATGACATATTTCTCGAGACGGTCATTCCCTGTCTCCGGCAGTGGGTGTCTGGACATGTAGTCAGTCATGTTGGTTTTACCAGGGATGTGAATCATCTCGAAGTCGAGGTTCTGCATTTTCAGGGCGAGTCTTTCAATGTGCGGTGGCAGTTTAGCTGTTGGGTTGTTGAACAGTGGAAGCAGTGGCTTGTGGTCTGTTGCTAACTGGAACTTTGGTGCGCCAAGCAGGTACATCTGGAGCCTTGTTGTAGTGAATTCCACTGCGAGTGCTTCTCTCTCAATTTGAGAGTACGTCTTCTCTGTGTCAGTTAAGGTCCGGCTCACATAGTGTACTGGTTGAAATCCTTTGCCGGTCTTCTGAAACAATCCCCCTCCTAATCCTTCTGGGCTTCCATCACAGATAACAAGGGTTGGGCGTTCTGGATGGTACGGGATTAGGACTGGGGCTGCTGTGATGGCGGCTTTCAGGTCCTGGAAGGCTTTTTCTTGTTCTGTCGACCACTCAAACTTCGCTTTGACTTTTGTGAGCCTTCGCAGTGGTTCGCACCGACTGGAGAAGTTACTGATGTACCTGGATAGGTAGGCTACCATTTGGAGGAAAGAGACGAGTTCCTCTTTGGATGCTGGTGGGGCACAGTTTTGGACAGCTTGAATCTTCGTTGGGCTTGGTTTAAGGCCTTCTTGGGTAAACAAGTGTCCGTGGAAGTCAATGGACGCTTTTCCGAATTCGCACTTTTCACGTCGCAGGTTCAGGGTTTTTGTCCTCCAGTCTCTGTAGCAGTTGTGCAAGAGACTTGTTGTGCTCGTCCCAGTCTTTACCACTGATCATGATGTCGTCACGGTTATTGAGAACCTTTCGGATGCCTGATATAATCTTGCTGATCTCTGCGTCAAACAGGTCTTGACTGTTGACTCCTCCAAAGGCTAGGCGTTTGTAGCGGTAGTTTCCCCATGGAGTAGAGAAGGTCATGGTCTTGCGTGATTCGGGATCAAGGCAGAATTGATGGTAACCATGGTTAAGGTCTAGTTTGCTAAAGACCTTACAGTCTCTGAATTCTGTAACAAAATCTTCTGTAATTGGGGCTTGAATGTTTCGTGTGCAGAGCATTGATTTGTTCAGGAGGCGGAGGTCCAGGCTAACTCTGATGTCTTTAGGGTTCTTGGGCTTTGGTTGCACGACGATTGGTGAGCACCAGGTGATCGCTTCGTGGTCAGGGACTTTCTCCATGATGTCATTCTTGATAAACTCTTCAATTCTGTCCTGGAGGGGTTCAATGAGATGGTATGGGACGCGTCTGGGTTTCTGGGCGATTGGAACGGCGTCTTCTTTCATAGGCAGATGAATTTGTATCTCTTGCCGTCTCTTGTTGCCTTGCCAACTCCTTAAAAGAGATTCTTGTATCGATGTAGAATTTTCTCTAGCTCAGGATGCTCATTTTTGATTTTCTTGACGGCTTTGTTTCGGTCTTTTAATCCGCCAGTTTCATCAATCTTTAGCATGCCAAGTTCGTCTAAGCTTGGTCTTCCGAGTAAAGGTAGAGAGTCAATCTTGCCTTTTACCACCACAATAGTTGCCTCGATTTCTCTCGTCTGGTTTTCAATTTTCACGGTGCATTCTCCTATGATTGGCAGGTCGTGGTTGAGTGCTTTTAGCTTGATTGTCGATTCTTGAAGTGCCATTTCCGGTCTTTCTGTTTGTAGTTTTCGGAACTGATATTCATCCATGATGTTTGTGTCTGCGCCGGTATCTGGCTCAACTGTGGTTTCGATGCCGTTTATGAAG
This sequence comes from Siderastrea radians, assembly GCA_964017195.1. NCBI lineage: Eukaryota > Metazoa > Cnidaria > Anthozoa > Scleractinia > Rhizangiidae > Siderastrea > Siderastrea radians. Next base: position 48,634,463 of record OZ024887.1, on the reverse strand, counting down.
ATAGTGCAGGTCTTTTGAATGCCTTGGCTTACTTTGTGGATCTTGAGGTCATGGATAAAACATTCATCGCCCGATGTGTCGCTGGAATCGGACTTCCGGTCGATTTCCTCATGACCTGACACTTGGTGAATTTTCCCATTACGATTGCTTGGTCTTCGATGATTTCTTCGTCCTCGCTGATCGCGTCTTGTTCGGGAATCCTTCGGATAGTGGGGTTTGTCTTGCTGATAGCCTTTCTTTTCTTGAGGTTTACTTCGGCAGACGTTTGTGTAATGGTTTCGTTTTCCAGATGCGGTGCAAGTGGCGCCGAACGCCGGGCATTTTTGCGTGTGTTTACGCCCACATCGACCACATTGTGAAGCTGGGGTTTCTTCGACGCGTTTAACATCTTTTTCTTCGTGAGAAATCTTCTTTTTCATTTCGGTCGCTTCCTGGTTGGTCCCTTCGTCGATAGCGGCTTCATCGAGGATTTCGAGGACATTGGTAGTAAATTATTAAATCACGTGTATCAATGATGTAATCGCTACACACCTGTCTATCGTTATGTGAAACAATGCAAGACAAACACGTATAAGAACGGTTTTATTATGTTTACTGCGGCTAAAGATCTTGATAACGGTTTTTTTCTCTTTTTACTACGAATGGTGAATAGTAGTAGGTTAGAGTGGATTTTCGGTCGCTGCAGGGTTTTAGGCTCTGATTTCAAGACTCGACAAGAACTCGTTCAACTCAACAAGGTTTAATCCAGCAGTTCGTTCAGTAAAACTACATTCTATCCCATAATACCAAACACGTGGAAAATAAAATTGTAGGCATGTAACGCGTGCGTACAAGCTTAAGATACCTAACATCCTCCCCCCCTGTTGACCAGTAAAGTTAGACTGGTCAACACTATCCCTTACATACAAAACTACAAGTAACTGGAAATAAAACGAGTTGGAGATGTGTTCAGTGTTCAAGGCGAACTAAAACAAGTTCTTCAATCCATGCCGTTCTTCTTCTTTCTGACTCTTCCGCAGCTGCTCTTCTGGGGTTTCTCCTTGGTGGAATTGGTGGTTAATGGTCCCTCTCAGCACGGTTTCCTGCAGGATTCTCATGGCTGTCTCGGGTAACAGGTACATTCTCACTTCTTAACTCCAACGGGTACGACAGTTGAATCGGACGTCTCAAGGAAGAGGATCTGCGGTTTCTCGACTTTACCCTAATGGTTGCGCCTCTGGCGAGACCATCTACTCCAGTTATCAAATCCTCAACTCTGGCCAGTCTCCAGAATCCTCGAGGTCGCTCTTCATCCTGCACGACAAGCATGTCTCGAACTGCTATGGTTAGTGCTCTTGGCAGAACGTCGACGTCACTCGCAGAGCTCCACCAGGTACTCGGTCTACCATCTATGCCAGAAATGATTAATCACATTATGTAGATGGTTTGTTCGCTTGCTTAAGCCAGTAGATGACAGTTCAACATCAGGATCTGATAAGTCTCCGGTATTACTACTGTCAGGTAGGATCAATAACCTTTGTCCATGAAGCAAGTGTGATGTTGTGAGAGGTTCATCTTAATCTTCGGAGGCAACATAAGACAATGGTCTTGAATTGAGAATCATTTCCACCTCTACCGTGACGGTCATCAGTTCTTCATTTGTGAGTTTGGCTCCTCCAATAGTCCTTTTTAAGGCAACGCTTCATAGACCTTACCATCCTTTCAAACGGGCCTCCCCACCATGGGGCTCTCTGAAGATCGACTGGACTTGTTTCTCCGCAAGAAATTGTTTTACTCGTGGATTGTTCATCAGTTCTGTTATCTGTTTTGACGCAGATTTGAATGTATGTTCCATTGCCTGAAACAATCTTGGAAGGTAAACCTCTTCTTGCTGCGAATCTGCGGAAACTTCTGTGAAACGCTTCTGGGGTCAGGTCTGGTACTATCTTAATATGTACAGCTCTCGTCACACCGCACGTATATAGGCAAATCCAGACCTTCTTCTCTGTCTACTTCTTGGATCCCTTCATGTACAGTGGACCCGCATAAATGCTGGAGCTGTGGACACTCTGAATTCAGGCAAAGGGGGTGATGGCGGCGCTTCGTACGGGTTTCCCAACCTGTTTTTCTTTTACTAATCAGAATTTGGAGCGCAGCTCTGTCAGCGTCTCTTTGACTCCGTTGTGCATCACTCTCTCGTGGCAACCTCTAGTAGCGGTGAATCCGTGGGTGCTATCTAGTAAAATTGGGTGTTTGCTTGTCTATGGAAGCTCAGCATGAGACATTCTGTCTCTGCACCTCAAGAGGCCGTCACAGTCAATAAAGAGATCGAACTCCCGGCTCCAGCATTCAAACTTCTTACTCAGTCAAAGGGACCTTTGCCCATCAGAAATCCCACACTGCTTCGCTTTCTTCAGGTCTGTTGCGCTTATGTACGACTGAAACACTTGCTCGTCATCCTTCAATCTCGCCTTGAGATGCCTGGTAAAACTCAACACATAGGCAGTGACTCACAGCAGATGTTGAAGATTGCTGAAGCGATCCAAATCAATAAGACTACTAATGCTGCAGCTTTCGGTGCTGGTAATGAGGTTTAAGGATTTGAGTTGTTCTGGATTCTTCACGGTCATTTCAGTCAGGTACTCTTCCGAATGCGTCCAGCACCACTACTTTCAATTGACTCTCCCTTGTATTGGCTTAACCACTTCGGCCCATTATGCCAAAGAACGCTTGAAGCTAACTGAGAAGCGTCCATTCCTCTCGATGGGACGTCCGCTGGGTTGCTATCTGTAGGACGATGTCTCCAGCAGTTCACAGGGAGAAGGCTTCTTATCTCAATGACTCGATTCTGTACGAATTGTTTCCATTCTTTGTCAGTGCCCTTGATCAGCAAAGCGCGATCTCAGAGTCACTCCAACAGGTAATCGTCTTGATAGGTACTTCACACTCCAGGGCTTCCCTAACAGAGGATATGAGTCTCGCAAGAATGACTGCTGCGAGAAGTTCCAGTCTGGTAGTTGTTTCGTTGCTTAGTGGAGCCACTCTTGTCTTAGAGGCTACAAACTTGGTGTAGCCCTGGCAGGTTTTCTGGACTTAAAGGTAAACAACTGCACTGTATGCCTTAAGGGAAGCATTACAGAACCCATGAAGTTCGCACTGGACCACTGCATTCCGTGGCTCATTAAAGTAGGACCTCTCTAACCAGAACGGCTGAACCCCTCGCAGGCTTGAAACCATCTTATTCCACTTGATACGCAAGTCCCCTTCCAAAATATCACCCCAGTTGGTCTTGCTTTCGCAGAGGTCTTGAAGTAAGAGTTTAAACTGTACAACAACAGGGGACAGAAAGCCAATGGGATCGTAGATCGAAGCAGTGTTCTTTTTGGTAGGAGTGTTCTCTGAGGCTTGCTTAGCTATTCCAGTGAGGTCGAACTTCAGCTGGTCTCTAACAAAGTCCCACTGAACTCCTAGAATCTTCTTTACAGGATTATCATTATCTTGCGTATCTCCAAGTGAAATCTTGGTGTAGGATTGCTCATCCTCCGTGACCAACTTACGGTCAACATCGTTAACTGCGAATGCTTCAGAGTTCGCTTTGTGAGATGTGTGTTCCTCGCTACGAGGCGGGGTGGGGCAAGCACCATGTAATCTGTTTTCACTCTCTTCTATGCGGAACCCTCAGACAAGCTGAATTTGTCAAAAATTTTCTCAAATTGAAGCCACCCTCTGCTAGCCTGAGCTTGGACTTGATGTACAACTGGTAGGCTTTCTCATCCGTGTCTCTTCCCGTACTCAGATCATCAACATACATTGACCGCAAGAAAGTCTCAACAAATTCCGGGTCATCCTAATCATACCTTTCTACACGGTGTTTGACCGTCGCATTCAGAAGAAACGGGCTAGACGACACAGCAGACACAACTCTAGCAATTCGTCTTCACATCATCATCCCAGACAAATCTCAAGACCTCCCTATCTTACATTAAGGAACGCCTTCTTGACATCTCCTACAAAGGCTTTTCTGTGTGCTCGGAATCTAAGGATGATATCCATAATCTTCTGTGAGAGAGCTGGGCCAGTGTACAGACAGTCATTCGAGGAGGTTCCATTTGGCTTACAAGATGCATCATAAACAATTCTCAGCCTCGTTGTCTCTTTATCCCTCCTAATGACAGCATGTTGCGGTAGGTAATGACATCTCCAGATTCCGGCTCACTGACTGACTGATTGACTGACAATTCCATTCTTAATCTGCTCTTTGATGGCAGCATCATAGTCAAGCAACACGTTTGGTTCTTCTTTGAGGCGATTCAACAGATTCTCGAAACACTTGAAGCTTGTCTCAGTTGTCAGGCAGGATTGGATGAGTGTCCTTCCAGGGCAGGTGTACCTCATATCTCCCGTGTCGAAAGGCAATGGTATTGATGAACTAGCCGTACTGTTCAGAGCTTGATATTCCTAATGGCTCTTAAGTCCCAGATCGTTCGCGCTTTCCAATCAGGTCATTGTTCTCGGGTTGAGTTGGTTCTGAAGCGCATCTAAGGACATGTGTGCTAGACACCAGGTTCACGGACAGTTCACTGTCACAGGTCGGGCCTTCTACTGGTCCGGATAGCACCATCCCATTCTTGTGTGTATAGCCATTGGGCCACTGCCCTCTCTTCTCACCTCTCCTGTTACCAACTGCCAGTACTGGTCAGATCCAATTAAGATGCCTACATCAGAGGTGCAGTTTCTGTTAAATAATCGGCTAGCTGTAAGTCACTGAGATGGTCATACATATTCTTTGCCAAGGCTACTGTCTCACCGGTGAGAGGTTTACAAATCAGAGAGACCGAATAGGCTGACAGCTGTATATCCTTCCCGTCCAGAAGTTTAAAACTAAAACGAACAACATCACGTGACTGCAACTTCTATTCCTTTGGCCCAAAGGTCTTGATTAGCATTGTTTCTTGGTGGTCAACTTGCAGCTTTAGCTCCTTCTTCAGACGATCTGTGATTTGTGACCTCTGACTGGCACTGTCAAGTATGATTCTTATGTTTCTGCTTTGCTCTGCTGACCCGGTCTTGCTAACAATGGCTTGGGCTGTCTGTGAAAAAATAGGAGTCTTCGCGCTCATGAACACGACTGTAGGTGTGGAATCAGGCGAGGGTTTTTCTCCTTGGCTGGTGTCTTCCTTTGACTGAGGTTTATCACTGGGCGGGGCGGGGGCGTGTGGCTGGTACAGATGCCGATATGATGCCGGCCATCACATTTAAAGTATTTGTTTTGTGAGGGACAATCTCGACTCAGGTGAACTTTCTTCAAACAAACGTAGCATCTTCCCTCCTTCCTTAGGATCTCACTTCTAGCCTGTACACCCGTCACTATCTTGCACATATTTGAGGAGTGAGGCTGTTTACAATAGGTACAAGTCGGAGAGGTACGTGAGGTGGAGGTAAGAACTGAGGCTGTAGGAGTTTTTTTCCAATACCGATCATTTCTTCGGGATGGTGAACTTGTGGTTGGACTGTAATTCTTTGTGGTTCCAATAGCTCTTTCATGCGCCTCAAGCTCTTGATGCTTTTAATAATAACTCCAGCTCCCAGTCTCCCCCCTTAATCTCTCTGCTAACAATCAGACGTAGGTTTGTAGTACCTTATTCATCAAGACAGATGCGAGAAGGCTACCATACGACTCAGACGACACACGAAGTGCCTTAAGACCCCTGATATGCATCTCCACTAAATCATAAAATCTTCTTAGACCCCTTAAATCTTGGTTGGAAGTGACAGGTGCCATGTTAAGAAGGCCATCCATATGTTTGTTGATAATCAGCTTATTGCCAAATCTGGCCTTTAAAATAGCAACGGCCTCCTTGTAATTTACGGTTGTTATATAAAATCCTGCAATGGCTTCACTGGCTGTTTTCTCCAAAAGAGAGTTCAGATAATTGAACTTGTCAATCGTAGCTATGTGAGTATTTTGGTGAATAGAAGCCTCATAAGTGTCCCAGAAAGTACATCACCTTGTGACATCCCCATCAAACCTTTCAATTCTAGCTTAGGAAGTTTTACTTGAGGGCTTGAGGCATATGCTTGAACAGAAGGTGAAACATTGGGTGAAACAATCTGAGCGCTTACCGTTTCGGTTTGTCCGTTTTCAGAGGTCGGCTTGTCTGAGGTAGATGGGATAGGTTCCATTTTAGGTCCAGAAATGGCGGCAAAAACTACATCCAATCGACCGATAACAAATTTCACTTGAAACAATATTTTGTTTCAATCCATTCTTGGTTTGTAAGCCCGTTCCATACCTCGCGAGTGTAGCGCACGGGGTTGGTGGGGGGAGGGGGTTCAAGGTTCAAGTATACCTATGATTTTCCTAATTCATGCTTTATTACAGCTCAGGGTGGCTTATATATAAGATAAAGCACTTTATTATTAATATCCTCACGTCATGAATTCTCAGCAACTACGTGCGATCTAATTTGAAGTTATAACCAATTGTTCTTGACTGAATGCCCAGCTAAATATCGCAAGTCAAGTTTTATGGAAATCCGAAGTTTAGCATCCTGTTCTTCTTGCCGCAAAACTCACGAGCCACGGTCTTCCCGTCAATCGTTGTCCTTGTATGCGTGCATTGGAGCAAAAGCTGAGAGTCGCTCTGTCTTCATGGTTGCCGTAGATAAGTCTTGACTCTACGCATCGTGCTAAAACTGCGCTCAGAAGTTGCGGTTGACACAGGCATTTGAGAAGGATCGTGAGGGTGGTGTTAACGTTGGATTTATGCAGTCAGCCAGAGTTGTTGGTCGTTCTCCAGTTGAATGCAGCCACTTTGTTTTCCTCCACAACATCTCGCTGTCGAACTCTCTCTTGTCGGTCAGATCGTTCTTGTACGCCGCATACATCTTATATTGGACGTCGTTGCTTACTTCTTACAGTTTTGTTGGGTGAATTCAAAGTTACTGGCATAGGAAGCGATCCTCCTGTGATAAGGGCCTGTCATTCATTTCTTGGATCAGATGATCAATAACAGGGAGATACATAGCTCTTTGCCAGCAGAACTCTGGGTTTGTGGCTGGGACATTCACCCTTTGTTGCTGCCTTCCGGTTGTTCTTGGCATGCTTGGCTCAATGTCAAACTCAGCTGCAATAATCTTTTTCCTCAGCTCATATACTTCCTTCCAAACCGACGGATCGCCTCTCTCAACTCTCATGATATTTATTACCACTCTCGCTCCTACAAACGACTGCGTAGGATGCTACCTCGATGAGATCTACGCTCTTTCCTTACAACATAGTTGACAAAGCAACTGTGTTGGAAAGGGCATTCTCTGCTGCAAATAGAGCAATAATAAAATCAAACTGCTTGATAGAGCATAAGTAGCCCTTTGCTTTCCACCGCCATCCTGGAACAAGGTCTCAAGCACCTGAACTACGACTGCGAACGCTGCACGGAAGGTATTCAAAGCATCAGCCCAACTCACCCATCTTGTCTCGCACGAAGGTCTTAAAAGAATCACCCAAAAACTAGTTCTATTAGTTAAAAAATCTAATTCCCATAATAAATATACCAAGGAAAGTTTGTAACCTCGGGCTTACTGGCTTAAAGGGAGCTACGTCCCTGCAATCTCCTCCTCGATGTCTTCTTCTGTCGATAATTCAAGGATTTCCTGGTCAAGATCTTGCAAGATTTCAACTTTCTCATTAAGAGTCGTTCTGTGATGAAGGATTGCTATTCGCTGCTCAGACACACTAGATGGGTTTTCCTGGATCAGTTGTAGAATTTCATTCGTTGTTTCCATCAAAAGCTCGGTGGATCTCCTGCGTGCGGTTCGAATTTGTCGTTTTCTTGTAATTTCTATTGCAGATATTGCTTGGCTTTCGCTTCCCCCAGCTTCAGAAGGCAAAGAAGTAGCTGTAGACGTTCCTTTCTTTCCCATGTTTACAACGGCTGTCATTCGCTCGAAGATTCAATCAGACTGTTAACCAGAATTGTTCAGAAAAAAGTCTTTGTACGTAGTTTTGTCGATCCATCCGGCTCGAAGGACCATATTAGGTAAAGCTAGAATGGATTTTTGTCACTGAAGGGTTTTAGGCTCTAATTTCAGGCTCAAGACTCGACAAGAACTCGTTCAACTCAACAAGGTTTAATCCAGCAGTTTGTTCAGTAAAACTACATTCTATCCCATAATACCAAACACGTGGAAAATAAAACTGTAGGCATGTAATGCGTGCGTACAAGCTTAAAATATCTAACATCTATTTATCTATAATTCTTGTGCTGTTTACGCGCGGAAATTTCATAATGATTTAACTGCATCGTAGAATCCTGATAACAACAGCAATAACACTACTTGTAAAGTTGTTCTAGATATTGATTTATCGGCATCAAATTAAGAGCAAAGGTACGCGAAACTGCTTAAGTGATTCTAGTTAGCGAGAAGTTCGAAATAATTGGATTCGAGTTGTTTAAATTTATCGTGTTTTTGGACACTTTTGATGTAAGCGCGTAGGACACGACCATATGCTTACCGAGATGGCGCGTCACACCCGTACTGAGTCGAAAAATGTAGGAGGTAATGAACTGTGAAAACCACGTTAGCACTCGTATTTTCTTAGCTTTTAATAGCATCCGCGCTGTTTTGTATCCAAAATATTATGAGATCTTTTTTAAACCCACGCAGTGCCCTCTAAAAAGTGATACTATCTAGGTTGAGTGAATTTTGAAGCATCAGTAACGCCAGCTTAAATTCAAAACGTGTTAAAATATCGTCATCTTTTTCGTGACGGTCTTAATGAAGCGAAATTCAAGTATCGTTGAATACCCGAATTGAGAACAAACATCTTTGTTCTATATACAGAGAAAATCGGGTAGGCCCCTTTACTAAGCTAAACGTGAATACTCAATAAACTTTCCCCTTTTTTCGTGTAATTTGCACGTTGAAATTCATTAGTCCTTTGATATTCTTTAGAAACCAAGAGAATTTTTAAAAAACTTTTCAGTGTTGAGTAGTTGAAATAAAAATGGCGAGTTAAAAAAGTGACAATTCTTTGTCGAACCTGAGTTTGGCGCTGTGCTGGCTATCCCAAAGATCCAAGAGAATTTGATCATCATTTTAAAGATGAAATGTTATTACTAAAAGCGTGGTAAGTCAATTAATCTGGGAAGATGTTTGTTTCTTAGGTCGTGTTATTTAGTTAGTTTAAGCTAGTCAGATTTTTTAGAATTTGACAAATTTTTTTCATCTACACAAGCAAACAAAATTTGTCATAGAAAATTTGCTCGTGTTCATTCTAAACGATATGCAATGGCTTATTGTCTTTGCCTACTTCATCGAATTCCTGGTGTAGCCAAGTTGGCAGTCGGTGGTGCCGTCCAATAAGTAATGCCGTGACTGAACTGAGTGGAGTACAATTCAGGGAGCAATCGGGTGAGTAATCGCGCGTAGCGCGAGGTCGATTTGAAATTACGAGCACGATTACCCCTGAATTGTACGACATGTAGTCCAGTTACCAATTACTCGTATCTGTATCAAAATGCGAGATTAGAAAGTCTACGTGCCCTTCGGTGATATATTTCTGGCCCCAGTTGTTCAAAAGTTGGATAGCGCCTCCCACCGGATAAATCACTATCCAGTGGATAAGTGATAGGCAAACCAATTGCGTTATCCACTGGATAGTGATTTATCCGGTGGATAGCACTATCCAACTTTTGAACAACTGGGGCCTGATTGTTATACATCCCAACTCAACCGCCGTGCCATGGGTCAATAGCTTCCTAGGGAGAACAAAACTCAATAACTCCCTGAACTCCCTAGGGAAACAACAACTTGAACTTTCGACTCGCACGTGATCAGGTCGTGCGCCTTGAAACCGCGACAAATTTGTGTCCAGCCGCGTCAAGAATATATGTTTTTCTCAGTCACGGCCGCGAAACGCTTTGAAGTCCGAACAGAAGAAGAAATTGAACAATTGATATGGGATAAAAGTTCGAAATCCACAAACAAGGCAACACGCAAATGTTTATGAGCCTTTTTAAAAATAATAATAATAAGCCTTATAGTTCTGTAAGGAACAAACTAACAAGGCTTTGAAGAATAAAACAAGACAGATCTTAACTCTCTGCTCACGTATGTAAGCGTGTTCTATTTTTGAGTTGGGAGGTTTAACAAAGCACTTAATGACTGGCCCCACGGGAAACAGAGAGTCTTGTTTCCCCTCAACGGGCCGTTTATACGAGGGAAAATAAGCCGCGGCTTACGTGTAAGGAACTATTTATACGAGTACGGCTTAAATAAGACGCGAACTGCTCGTTTAAATGGTTCGCCGGTTTAGTTTGCGGCCTCGGTGGTCTGGGTTACAAGAACAAAACATGCGCATGCGCAGCAGTCGTTATCGGCTTCAGCAAGCCGAGGACAACGTTGAAGTCCATTTATACGAGCACTTTCACGTCCAAGTAAGCCGCAGCTTGGATAAGCACGACTCAAAACCCTAGGCCAGGATAAGCCGCGGCTTGAGTAAGCCGTAAGCGTAGATTTTGTACCATTATACAGGGTGTAAGCCGCGGCCAGAGTAAGCCGCGGATTATTTCTCTCGTATAAACGACCCTAGTGTTGAGGGTCTCGGCGAAACAAAACTCACTATTTCCCTTGGGGCCAGTCATTAAGTGCTTATTATCAGTTTTGCAAGCAGTGGCGAAACAGCTATAAAAAGAAAATATATACGGAACGACTGATCCTTACGGCAGTTAAAGAAACGAAGACACAGAAGACGAAATACGTAAAGCAAAAAAATGTATGAAACAAAAAATTGCCCGATATTTCGGTTTGCAAAACAAACCTTCTTCAGGGGCTACAAAAGTAGAATGAGTAAATACGTTACAGGACCGTTAACATAAAAGTTTAAAAATTTAAAATAAATGAATATAATAGGTTGGTAGTTGAACAAGAAGTGTCATTAATGTAGCTCATCACGTCTGTTTAATCCTTGCGGCTCAAGTGTCTTGGCCTTGTCAATTAAGTGTGCCTCACGTGCTTTTCTTACGGAGTCGCGGTTAGTATGTATTAGTTCCAAGGGAATGAGACGGATGTCGTTGACGGAGTGCCCGGGTAAGTTGAAATGTTCCGAAACAGGGGTTGGGTTAGCAAGCTGTTGATGATTTTGGACGGAACGACGATGTTCGCCAAAGCGTTCGTGAAGATGTCGTTTAGTCTTTGGCGAACATCGTCGTTCCGTCCAAAATCATCAACAGCTTGCCTTAACTGCCGTAAGGATCAGTCATTCCGTATATATTTTTTTACTTCAAATGTTTTACTGATCCAGGTCTACTTAAGATCCGGCAACTCTCAACGCCTTGTCGCTGTGGTCTTTCCAGTTTATAAACTTTATAAAAAGAACCCATTTCAGAGCACCTGATTGACGCGCGCGCAGCGTAGTTGTCCGATTACAGCTATCTAATTACAAAAAGGTCAAATAGGACAGCTGTAATTGGACACCCACGTGGTCACCCTCCAATTACGTATCAAATAGGCGTGCTGAGAACCAATCACAATCGAGCATTTTGTTATAGATACGATTACTGGAAGATTACGGGAAAAATGAAAAAGGATCCAAAGTGAAATGGATATTTTTCAAAATAAGGGGGTTTATTTCAGAAACTCAGACAAATAAAGCAGTGTGTAAAATGCTGTTTGTTTGTTTTCGTTCTAAATGACGGAGTGAATTCTGGCGAGTTGATAGACCCTCGTACATACAGACATACAGACATACAGACATACAGACATACAGACATACAGACATACAGACATACAGACATACAGACATACAGACATACAGACATACAGACATACAGACATACAGACATACAGACATACAGACATACAGACATACAGACATACAGACATACAGACATACAGACATACAGACATACATATACTTTTTGTTGAGGGAGGTCGGTTTGAGGCAACCTAAAGGCTGGTGGGGACCTGCCAGAAACTTAAACGAAATATGAAACAAACAAATCAAACATAACATTTTTTTAAGAATCCCAACTGGCAGGAGGCAGACGAGTTGGCTATTTACAATGCGCGGAAGAGGTGAGTTCGGGACTACCGAAAACAAATCCAGCTAGTTGTCAGAGCGGGACTTGAACCCGGGGCCTCCGGATTACAAGTCCAGCGCCCTAACCACTAGGCCACGCCGCCTCCGCCTGTTGACAATAAAATGAAAATGACGTCATACACGTAAAGTAATAGGCCATTTCCGAGTTGTCTTTGTCTCCGTTTTTCAAAGCAAGGCCTGGTGCACAACCTTCCATATAAAAATGAGTTTTATTTACACGTGAATGAAAACTCATTTTCATGAAAGGCTGTGCACCATGACTCGCTTTGAAAAAGAAGCTCAGGACAACTCGGAAATGGCCTATCCCGTCTTGACCTTTGCCAACTATTTTGCATCGCTAGTTCTCCAAGTTTACGATGTACGTAACAGAACTACATCAAAACTGGAATTTTTAATGAGGACATAATCGTCAATGGTGAAAGTTGATTTTTAATCGACAGAACTTGCCTGGTATTATTTGCTGGGTAAAACGGATAATTATTTTGTCGTAGTTTGAAAGCGAAAATTTTGAATGGCGGGAACCAGTAGCCAACTCGTCGCTACGAAGAAAATGGAGGTGAATTTGCACGAACTCAGAGAGATCGTTGATTGGATTTGAGCACATCTTCGAACGGAATAAAGCTTGGTTTTATAGAAACTTGCTTGCGAAGTATATTTTAGTTTAAATAAGATTGCTGTTCAGATTGTGAAGCCTTCGACTCGTGGATCCACAGCAACATTGACAATGTTATGACGACATATAATGGCAATAAGAGTACAGACGCATAAAAACTGACGTCAATTTGTTAAATTTATTTCTTTTGTTTTAGTGAATACGTCTCGTACTGTAATTTTAAAAAGTGGTAATTTGATTATAACTTAACTATTATACAGCTTCTCATAAAAAACGCTCTCTATTGAAAGATTGGGGGTAAAATAGATATTTACTGCTGACCAACCCATATGTACAGGTGAGTTCATCCCGAGAGTGAGGTACATTATTTTTGGTAATACTATATATGGGAGCAAGTGCAATTTTAATTTACATTGCGCAACCGTTATAAAATTGCACAAGCCTTAGAGTAAAGTCGGATTTCCTCCTGTGAAATCAACACAAGGACGTTCCCATTATGCGACAAGTACAAGCATAAAGTGACATACGCACGCGCACTGCGACTGGGATCTTATACCACATCAATTCCCACTTGTGCAGTATGTAGATTTGCTTTTTTACTGGTTTGGCTTTGTTTTGTTTCACCTTTTTGTGCTTGTGCTTATCGCAAACTGGTTCCCACATGAATTTTTTTTGTGATTGTGATTATTCCAGATTAAGCAGGTAGTGATAAAGGCCGGCACACACTAGGGGACATGTTGCGGGGACATGTACCGGGGACAAGCTGCTTAGTGTGCACTGCATTGGACGCATGTTGCAGGGACAGTACACAAGCCGGTGAACACGAAGCGAATTGAGGCATATAAATCACAGAAATAACTGAGGGCGCCTGGTAGCTAGTTTACGGGCAAAGAAAGATGGCGGACTCTCTGGTTAGGAAAATGAAGCTTCTACTACAATGATGTTACTAGACGAAGAAATGTGTAATTATGTTGACTGAAAACGATGGACACGCGAGTGGCTGAAAAGAAGAGAGGAAAAAGGAGCGTAGTACACCATTTTTTAGGAGCTAGCAGTGGAGGACAACCCAGGATTTACAGAATTTCTAATTCCAGAGAAATTTGCAGAATTTTTTAACTTCGTCCCCCGAGGCCGCCATCTAGAAAGACGGCTACTGAAGGCTTATGGGATAGCCAATGGCGCTCTTTTATTGGTTCTCGCTATTTTGTAGTTGGGACAGTTTGCAAGAGCAGTGCACACGATACGACATTGAAAATTAGAATTCAAACTAGCTGAATTTCATGCAACATGTTAGGGGGACAAAATTCGGTCCGCAACAGAACTTTTTCGCAAAACGGAGATGTCACACGAGGAAAACTGTCGCTGCAACATGTCCCCTCTACATGTCCCCGCAAGGTCACAACATGTCCCCTAGTGTGTGCCGGCCTTAATGGTTCTTCTTCTATCAAAGCTTTGTACATCATCCAAATCTTCTTTGAGGCTTTTGAAAGAATACCTAATTGAGCACGTCTAATAGCAGAGCAGTTCAGTGGTGTCGTAACTATTCGTTTTCTTTCAGGTATAACAAATCCACTGACGATGTTAAATAAGTGTCCCTGTTTTAGGTGTGTATTCCAAGCTTTGTGTTTTTCATGTGGTATAAGTGGCACCAGAGAAGAGCCAGTGTGGTAATAACAGCCCAAGTGCTTAGCACGCCTATGAAAACACCCAGCGGTATTTTGGGTTCCCGTGATAACACTTGCTTAGGCGATGGTGATAGCTTGGTCTCTGAAAAATAAAAGTACATAAACAGCTGATAAAGATATCAATTTAATCAAGTTACTGCATTATGAGATGTTTCTCGATGCCTTTTTGTCGGCGTCACAGAAATTTATATTTTAGCGCGAGGTGGTAACGGAACGTGCGTAGAAGCGCTGCAATGGTTGCCTAGGAGTTTCTGGCTGGCAAGTGTCGTGACGGAGAAGCTGAGACAGGTTTGCATGTAGTCAAAAACTACCGAAGAAATGCTTCACTTGATTAACCGCCTAGGCAGTGTTTCTCGATGACTGCAAAGGATCGCGAATGATCGCAAACCGAAAGAGAAAGTGATGGATTCTTCCCTCATACATTTAGGTCAGCGGAATTGATGGACTATTTCAGTAACAATTGTTCCACAAAGTCGAGTCCCACCACATTAGCAGCTGTGAGCTCGTGATGACGAGATGAGTGCAATAATTGCTTTGTTATATAGGAAACACCTGGATCATGACAAAAGTTTTTGATTTGCTAAACGAAACAAAAAGTTTTTCGACATCTATTTTGGGCGACTTTTCTACTGCTAGGATATTTAGTAAATGAACCCCTTCCAGAGGAAGGCTGAAAGGCTGTCCAAAAAGTGAACTGATAAATTTTAAAGACAATCTTTCAGCCAGGGCGTAATCCTCTTGTTTCATGGTAAAGCGAAAACAGTCAGTGATGCAGACGACGGACAGAAAATCGGACGGCGTATGTCTACTGATTCCCGCTGTTCGATTTTCAACCACGTTCTAATTAGTGGGTTGTAGGAGCTGAGAGCCGGATATTTTTAGGCGCCTCGTGCATATGTGATTATTCCCCATCACAAATTCCCTCGTTGGCTAAAAATAACCCTTTGGGATCTTAAACCACCCACTCAAAGGTTCTTTAATTGAACCTGTTTTTCGTCTTTGACATTGGCCGTTTGCCTGACTGGTCACTTCTATAATATATAGATTTAGTCAAGCCTAAAAGCGGAACTCCATCTCTACCTGGTTACCATCGGCCGCCTATAAACTCTTCAGAATTTCTTGTTTACTATTATTAACCTAGGTACTTGACCTCGTTAATTACTGTATAATTTGAGTCTCTTAAGCGTATCATTTTAGTATAAACTTAGAGTTATAATTCTGTTTCGTGATTCAAGCAAATCTAGCAGCTATCTATCTGTGCTTTCGCTTTAAGTTCACTAGACAAATTCATTCAATCGTTTATCGGCATTTTTCATTTGTTTTGATTGCTGTTATTTTACTTGTCTCTTTGTGCTTTGTAATTGGAGACGCGTGTTCGCTTCGAAACTACCAGAAATTCTCTTTGGTTTTGTTTACAGATTATTGCACAGTATTGCACACATTTTGTCGCAAATTCAATCTGTTTATTGTGAATAACTTTGATTCTGTTTTACAACTGTCAATTGGAAAGCTATGTTCTTTTTAATTCTATTTGGTAAAACGGATTCGCCTCATTCGTTTTAGAATACAAAGGTCATGCTTTAGGTCAGAATTATTTGTTCGCAAATTAGTACTTTTCTGCTCAAGTTATAAGATTGGTTTTGCTCTAACCTTACATCCTTGAATGTAGAATCCTGTTTCTCATCATGTTATGGCCGTTGGATACCATTTTGCTGTAAAATTATCCATTGTTTTCACGAGTTATTTTATCGCTACGCGAGTCGCCTGTGCAAAACGCGTCAAAAGACTTGTGCGATTCCTCGCACGCCATTGGCTAGAAGCTGCGCGAAAATTGCTTCATTTACGAAAGTCATGAAATGCGACGTATGTACGTACGTGCGGCGCACGCGCCCGCGAGCCATTCCCCTTGCCATGACCATCAAAAATTACCAGCACGCCTCTTAGTTTGAGTATGGGGCTCCACTCCCGCGGCCTTCGGCCGCGCAGGAGTTCCGCTATTATTTGATTATTAATTTTTTTACAAAGTAAATTTCACATTTGTGTGTTCAAACGGAGGAATCAGCTTTGACTCTGAACTTAGACTAATTTGTTGTCAAAATGTAACCAAAACACCCCAGAAACGCCCTACTGCTGAATAGCGGATTTCGCCTGAGTCAGGTTCCATCCACAGCAACAACCAGTTTACGCTTACCTTTGAAAGGAAGCGTTACTGTGTTTTCCTGATCCCCATAGTGGCTTTTCTCAGGATTTGCTGTCGTCTTTGAAGACAAATCTGTTCATGACAAAAATAGCAATTAACATTCAAGGTATTTTCTCACGCGTTTAATTTGATTGGTAGCGAAAACATTACGTCACTGCAAATGACTGCCTACAAATAAAGGTCTGCTTATGCGTATTATGGTGTAAAGTTGTTTGCTGGTTGTACGCAGTTTTGACCTCTTTTGAATCACAATCGATACTAGTTGTCTGAAGTTATTGGAAAGCAATGTAACTAGTTTTCATGAGGAAAAGCAGGGCGATAACTCGAGGAAGACTCGTTTGTAATCTCACTGTATGTCGGCAATAGATAAAAGACACTGACAACAACAATTTTTAGAGATAACTTTCACTTCTATACATGGCCACCTATCTAAACATTATAAATGTAAAAGACATCGTTTGCAAGAAGCAAAGAAAGAAATCGGGAAAATACATATTCTTCTCTGGAACAAAATATTAATCCGTCTCGAATTCATACATTTATAATTATTATTCAACAAATTGTCACTATGCCCATATATGGCAAGGAAGCCCTCAATATCTGTCATCCTACATGACAGATATCCTGCGATATACGTAAATGACCATATTTGGAAGTGCACTGCAGATTTTCTTTCATTGTTTGTTTGGTGGCCATTTTGAAAAGCGAAGCAGTTTTAGAAGTGTTCTCCGTAAATTTTAACTCTCTGGAAGAAACTTTCCACGATTAAATGCTCTCAAAATGTCAACAAGTATGTGCTTCAGCTCACAAAGATATCCAGCGGTTGACTTGGAATTTTCATAGTGAGAACTCAACCAAGAAAATGCTATTGCGAAAGAAGCAGCACACTTGCTCACAGAAAGTTGTAAAGACTATAGTTGAAAATATTTTAATTCACAGGAAGAGGACTTATTCTCGGTAAGGTAGCAATATTTTTTCCTTTGTCTTGTCATTTGCAAACATGAGATTGTAAATAAGTCTTTTAAGTGAACGGTAGTAAACTTCGATTCTTGAAGTTCTGTTTTGATTTTTATTAAGCTTTATGTGTTGCTAGCTTTTAGCGTTTTTATCATAGAGCCGTAGTTTTTCTCGTTCTGAAAATGGTAGTCGATGGGAATTTGTTGAATACTAAAACAATTATCCTGCTCAATCTTGCGGGATATCCCCTGATTTAGCCAACTCGGCCTACGGCCTCGTCGGCTAAGTATCAGGTGATATTCCGCGCGATTTCGCAGGATAATTGTTAAATATATGCAGTAACTGATCTGCAAATAATAGCATCGATACATTAAAAATTAGTACCCAAGTCGTTGTTGAATAGTTTACTAAGTAAATTGTGTGACAAAAGTAACACTGACGCACTTAAGTTTACGGACACAGGTAAGTAGAACATCAGTTTTAACAACGAGAGTGCAGGCAAATAAGTCAACTTTGAGTAGTGAAGAAGTTCATTTGAAAAGCTATGAAAGCTGCTTACCTTTATTGTCGACACTGTTTACCCCAGTTACACAACAATTAACAATATCCTTTGATTTACATTTGTTATAAGAAGATTTAGTTCATAAACCAGCTGATGATCTCTACTATAACTGATCACAACATGTACGTATATATTCTGGGCCAATTTTTTTTAATCTTATCACGGAAACTTTCAATGAACATTCTCAAACGCATTAACAATAGTCCATTTTACAGTTGTGTGCTTAGTAACCTGGCCTTTGAGTGGAACTGAGGCTGCAGTTGACCTTGTTTTGATAAAGACCGTCCCTGCTTTTCACATGTAAATCACGTTGTTCTCATGCTAACTAGTTTGTATTTACATATGAAAAGCAGGAGGATTTGTATCAGTGCAAGGTCAACTCCAGCCTCGCTTCCACTCAAAGGCCCGGCTACTAAGCAAAGAACTGTAAAATGGACTATTCATAAAGAGAAAAGAAATTCTGAAGAATTTTATACAGGCGGCCGATACTCTCTCAACCCCCCGTCCCTCCCCTTTTCCCCTGCTAAGGAAAAAAGATTTCTTAAACTTAAAGTGAAACGTAAGTAGTTCTTGGTTTCCAGCCGGACAGATAAACCATGTTTTCGTCCAGAAGGCCTCTTAGCGGTGCTTACCGGTGACAGATAGTGAGTTGTGCGCTGCGTTATCAAGAACGTGACAGGTATTGGGCTCCTGATCGTGACTATTCACGACGAGAATGTCCGGTATTTGACAGACTGGTTTTGAAAACTGAGAAAATCGATTCGGTTTCTGAGGTGTGTTAAGTAAAACTGTAACTGTTCACGTCACTACTCGTGCCATGTATACGGCGACAAGTCAAGGAATACCAGCCGTTTTTCTTATAATTTTTTTTTCGTGTCGCTATCGTGTACAAAATAAAAGATTTTTTGAGCCCACGATACTTGACCTTCCATAGCGTGGTAATGAAATGACCCTGTATGACGCACGGATTATTTTTGTGTTACACTTTTTCAAATGTAACTAGTGAACCGTTAAAATGGTTGATGACTGGCGCTTGGCTTTGAATTCTAAAAAGGTGACTGGCTCCATTGCAATCGATTTATCCAAAGCTTTCGATTCCATATGTCAAAATTTGCTACTTGCCAAACTACGTGCTTATGGCATCGGCGATGAGGCAACGAAATTCTTGCGCTCCTATTTGGCTGATCGAAAGCAAAGAGTGAAGGTTTAAAATGGAGTTTTTTCTGACTGGTTACCAGTGCACTGTGGTTCCACGAGGCAGTCTCTTGGGACCACTCCTGTTTAACATGTTCCTCAATGATCTAAACTTTGTTGTTCACGTTTCCTCCTTGCGGCTCTACGCTGACGACACTACAGCCTACGCATCTAATGCTAACATTACAGCTTTGGAACTGTCTCTTAACCAAGATCTGGAGAAGCTATCTTCCTGGTTCAGCTCAAATCATTTGACAGTCAATGGCAAGAAAACCCAAGCCATGATTTTGGGTAATTCCGCTCAAGAACCTGTTCTTCAAATTGGCGACTCTCCTATTGAAATAAATGACTCTCTGAACATTCTTAGTGTTCATATCGACAACAAGCTTTCCTTTAAAGATCACATATCAGCCATTTTATAGAAAGTCTGTGCCAAAACTGGAGCTCTGAGAAGACTGAAAAAGTTTGTGCCTGCTGATGTCGCACTAATGCTGTACAAGGCTTATATATATTACCACACCTTGAATACTGTAGTCCACTTCTATTAGGGATTAATAAGTCTTTGAATAATAAACTGGAAACTGCTAACTGCGATGCTTTTAAGGCCCTCCTAAATTTAGGTAATAGCTTTGATTACAATTCCATATTGTCTATTGTAAACATGCAATCACTTGAATATAGAAGGTACAATCCCTCATCTTACTCTTAAAATGTATAAAGGAAAATGGACCTGATTATATCTCTAACTTATTCGAGCATCATAAGTCTTATTATGTTTTAAGGGATAGTGGTCATAATCTTGTTCAACGCTCCTATCATAATCGTTACTAGCATAATTCATTCACTTATAAAATGTGGCATTTGTGGAATCAGCTACCTTCATACATTAAGCAATCGACTAAGTTGAGAGACTTTTGCAAGAAGCTGAGGACATTTAACTTTTTAAAGGCCAGCTGCAAGTGTAATTACTGCTTATCTTAAGGCTTAATTTATTATAATTATAATTATTATTTTATTATTATTATTATTGTTATTATTATTATTATTATTAGTTGTATTTTAATTTTTAAATTCCTATAAGTATTGTTTTAATCATAGTAAGTTTTGTATTTCATGTTTTTTTCTGTCATGCGTTTTATACATTAGCCTCTGGCTCGGATATACGGGACAACCCTATCCCAAGCATTGACAATTAATAAATGGATAACTGCTGCCTATTGTTACTGTTATTGTCAAAATATTATAAGTATGTGATAACTACATGTACATGTGCAGTCGATTGTCGTTGATAACACTGTTCTAGTTGTTTTGAATTTTTCAGCCTTTAACAGGCAAGGGTTCCAACCTCTTGTTATAACAGCAATGCCATTGTCGTTCAAAGGTCCATTTTAATTTTGAATATTTCATTAGCCTCATCACTGAAAGCAGCGAAGTTCAGATGTTCAGAGGAATCCAGTGACTTCTTTTCCGAAATCGAGAAAATGGACACTATAAAAAGAGAAAATTGTCTTGAAGACTCAAAGCTGGCAAAACATGCTAATGTCGTACCCTATTCACTTAGTAAGCCTGCTATGCAGTTGTGTCTGTTGGCCGCGCGACATCAAGAGCACTAAGTCAAGTTACTTACGACGACGACGAAAATGAAAAACAAAAAACGACCATTTTATGAGTTGGCGACGTGCGTATGTGCGCACGACGGGCGCCTAAAAACAAAGGAAATCACTACCGCAACGGTGGTTTGGATACCGGATCTTAATTGGCATAACATATTACGAACGTTTGCTTTAAATTTCTCCAAGAATTATGAATGGTTTGAGAAGCTACATCAAAAACTCGAAAGAGTGTTTCATCAGGCATCCAAACACCTCGAAGTCGGTTAACAAAAACTCGGCTTTTTTTTCGGTTTTTTAAACCCACTTCTCGGTGTTTTGATATCCTGTTGAAACACTCTTTCTCGTGTTTGATATGTTACATGACATTTGATAATGATTTCATTCACTTGAATATGTTCATTAAAGGTCTTCTTTCTCTCATAACCTTTCGCTGACAATTGAGGGGGCCTTTTTGTTTACCACCCAATCGTGAATTTAAACTTACTGTTTCCTCCAAATTTTTAGGAGGCATAGAAGATACATAATGAATTTCATCAATATGGCTAAGAAAAAAATATGGCTAAGTTCTTGCTGCAACATGACGATCATAATCATAATCGTAACCACGAACATAACGACGTTATGTTGCTTATGTTCCCGTGGAAACACCAAAACACATAATCATGAAAGCGCTAACGATTGACATAATCATAGTCACAAGGAAATGATCGATCATTTTCTTATGATTATGATTATGTCTGTGGTTATGATTATGTCGCCCATAAGATACCTGTTTTCATTAGGAAGCTTATATTTGTGATTATGATTATGATCGTTGTGTTGTTATTGGGTACCAAGCCTTATCAGTTTTGTTTGCTTTTGGATTATTTTGTTTGCACTTCTCGATTTAGGATAAAAAGAGATCTGTTCTAAATCTGTCCTTTTGATTGGGTTTAAATGAACATTAATATGTAAAATGATCATACATTTGAACTGCGGATAAAGATAGCATTATATGCAGACCACCGTAGTGAAGATGTTTCAACTTAAGCAGTTGAAAAGAAGAAACCTGAAAAAATTCAGGCTTGAACGGGAATCGAACCCATGACCTCTGCGATACCCGTGCAGCGCTCTAACTAACTGAGCTATCAAGCCAACTAGGAGCAGGTCAATTGAGAGCTCGTATTTATCCCGTAGATGGAGAATAAATTAACATTAATATATGAAATGATCATATATTTGAAGTGCGGATAAATTGACTAGCTCCCAGTTGGCTTGATAGCTCAGTTGGTTAGAGGGCTGCACTGGTATTGCAGAGGTCATGGGTTTGATTCCCGTTCAAGCCTGAATTTTTTCAGGTTTCTTCTTTTCAACTGCTTAAGTTGAAACATCTTCACTGCGATGATTAGGTTTAGTAACCAAAGATACGAAACTTTCAATAGATGATGGTAAGTGTCCTCAATTTAGAGTAAACAGAATTGCAGTGTAACTTTGTAAGTTGCAAGGGCTTTTTTCTCGATGCTTTGCATTCCTGCTACAACAACGGAAATGAGTGAGCCCATAGCTCTTTCACATAACATTAGTCAGCGTTTGCCGTTGTACTGAAACTAAGTGGAAGCCGAATCCATGATGATGCCCTTGTGGGTATAGCGGTAGTTTGTCAGTAGACTCGGTTCGTAATGGTGTTATCAGTGCAGCCTGTGACTTACTGTCGAACAGTGCACAGACACTAGCTTTTAGTCGTCATGTATCTGGACTGTCTTGATTGCGCTAATGAAATTCTTTGTAGACTGTAGTTTGTGTGTAGATCATCCGTCAAAGAATTTAGTACTTTCGGGAAGCATTTAGGCAGTTGGTAAGTCGGGGACCCACAGATTAAGACTATGGGCCGTCCTAGTATGTTCGGTTTATGTTGTTTCGGCAGCCCGAATAGTTCTGGTGGCTGTGGTACACGACACCTTAGTCATTTAATAGGGAAACTCTGTTCATAAGCTGTTGATGGACAGATCTGGTTCGGAAAAGGTTCAAGAGAAGACATGTTTTTTGAATTAACTGAGTAGAGTAGCGGATATTTTCCGAAATAGATTCAGTTACCTTTCAACAAGATTAAGATCAAAGGATTACTAGTAAACGAAACTAGTTTCATGAGCAGGAAACGCATGTTTTATCCTTTTAATACTAATACTGATCTTCTTAATGTGTCTATAGCTAGTTGGCAAAACAATAATAGCCTAAGGCCACGTTTTTGTCTCATTAGGGAGCTTAAGCAGTGACGACGACTACGACAAGGAAAACGTCACTTCAAAACGTAAATCCATGTTACTTTACCTACTTGGCGATTATTCTGCCTTGTTTAACTTGCACAATGGGGCCGAATTATCGAGGAACGGATTTCGGTAAGGATGGGAATCAGGTTAAGAAAGAAAAACAAAGCACTATCGTGTGTTCCTCATAAAGTTTGGTCATTTCACGTCGTGTTTTGCAGCGGACAACAACGAAACGTACCAAAATTATAAAACAAGTATAGAATCATTGTTTTGCTACTTAGCACCGTCTTCGATGCCATCATCTTCGTACTTTCATAAAGTTTAAAATAACGGTAGCCATAACGTGAATGAAATGCACAGTGATGCTCCAGTTTTTTACTAAAGCACTACACTCGTATAAGTTTGATTTTACTGCTATCTTACCGTCTGATCCTGTCCACCGTTTTGTTCTCTCGCTCAAAAACGCGCTTCTGTAGTCAGAGCCAAGATGGTTGCTAACATAGCACGTGTACAGTCCCAAGTCCTTGGGTGTGACATTTTGGATGTTAACTTTAACCCCATACTTTCCTTGAACATGAACAGTCTCATACTGCACAGGGTTAACAAGGGTGTAAGATCCATTTTCAAAATCGAGCGAATTGGGGTACGTGCTGGGGATAGCATTCCATTTCACCCATCTAAAATCTGGTAGCGTTCCACTGATGACAACAATGCATGTCATGGAAGCGTTCTGTCCAAGCAGCACGCTATTGTTCTTAGGCGAGCCGCATTTCAGAATAGGCTTGGTCCGAGATTTTTCTGTCAAAAAAAAAAAGAAGAAAAAAAAAACAGGAAAGATATTCCGTTCATCCCATTTTGGATGAATAACTTAAATTTGAAAATGTTTGGATTGATAGGATGAAAAAGTAATATTGACACGATCAAATCACCAGTCACGTGTTGTGGTGTGTAGAGCTACGTCGTACGACCTTTATATTTTATAAAGTGGCAACTAATTTCCAAAGATGACAAAGTAGCGAATGAAATAGTTGCTTTGGATGTCTTGGATCAGTCGGTTTTCTTTACCTACTCATAAGTATTCTTATCTTATCTTCATGTGGCTTAGTTTTATGAAACTTTTCCTTGTTAAATGTTTATTTTTATGAGTTTGGTGAAAATAGAATCCATTCGTTACCTATGACAATGAGCAAACGTTGAGCTGAGCGGTGCTCGACCAATCTCGAATAACCTTTTCTGACGCCAATTCCGTGATGAAAGGTGAATGTTCAAGAATACGACTTACCTACAACTCTTAGTGTGTATGTATGATTAATGGAGCCGTAGGCATTGGATACCACACAAGTATATCTCCCTGAGTCTAGAGGCACCAAGTCTTTAAGTTTTAGGTACCACTTGTTTGTTTTGAGTCGTGGCTGTAATCTTCTATGTATCGAAGGACGGCCGTCCTTTAGCCATTGGAATTTTAATGGTTTTGAGCCGCTGGCTTTGCACTTTAATCGATAGCTGTGACGAGCAGGCCATGCGATAAACGTTTGTTGCATTCTGATGTCGTCCACGAATATTGGAGAACCTAATCATTGAAAACAAAAATGTCCATTTAGGTTTTACATTTCTTTGCTTACATGCTCATGAGCGGTCCTTAGTTTAACTGCAACTATGTTTGCTTACCACGTGAGACTTAATTAAGGAAATTCAAGCCTTGAGTAAACTAAGTACAAAACTACTGCAGAAACCAGTGTATACATCCCGACGCTCTACGTTTCTTCGCAAACACTACTTGTATAGCTGTGATTCCGTTACAAAAGAGCAAAGTCCACCAGGAATGTGTGCGCATACAGTTAAAAGTCAATCATCTTTTTAAGTTGCTATAGCACTGAAGTAAAAATCCGAGAAATACTTGACCAACCTGTGGCAGCCTCGTAATTCCTGTTTGATGACGGGGTTTTTGACGTGCTGCTTACCCGTTGGTTCCTCCCTAAAGAAGAATAATAGACCTTAGTAAAGTCTAGTTTGAGTGCTATCAGAAGGATCCTGGTGAAAGATAAACTGAGAAGACATTTGTGCGTGGAACTAACGAACTCAGGAATATAACGCCAGTTTTGTACTGAAGGACTGTATTCCCGTACTTCAATGGACCAAGGACAAAGCTTGATCTGCAGCTGGTAGTCGCACCTCAAAGCGTCGGCTAATATGTTGAAAAGGCTAACACGGAATAGAAAATTTGTAAACGTTTTTTGCAGTACACCGAAAAGCCTGATTATCTGCCCAAACAGAAGGAGATTCTTCTTTTCAGTAACGATTTACTAAACCCAGAATACGCAAACTAATGTATCATGTCGTCTTTGAAAGCCATTTGCTTGTTTTTTTTTCTGACTCTTGACTATTGTCGGCTAGATAAAACTTTCTCGCGTGATTGATGATTGGTAAACAGGAGCCAGAACAAAGAAACTGTTGGAAAAAAGAAACAAATTGATAGGTAATGTGTCTGGTTGAGTTGTTGTTGATCACTAGAGTTCTTTATATCCTGCCAACGCGGGAAAGGCCGCATGAACGGACTGTGACAAAGTGACTAAGAATTCTGAAACACTCACGTTTAAACAGGTTCCTGGTTTAGCGATTATAACCTCAATTATTATTGTTTTTATAAAACAGGATTTATTAGTTGCGCTGCGTTAATAACAAGTGTTTCAAATGTGAAATGACGTAAGTTAAATATTCTAAATGTTATCGCTGATAATGCGAAATGTTGTCGCTTCGAAACATAATTACAAGGCTGATACTTCAATGGATGCTCCTCTTGACGAAACCTTTCTCTTTTAAGTCAGAACATTAGTCGAGGAAAGATGTGGATAAATCTTCAATGAAAACCATTGAGCAGCATTTTGGTTTTGGTTAAATTTTCAAGGAGTTTCCTATTTTAAGCAGAAGTTTAATAAAGGATTCGTTCTCAGTCTTCGTTCAGTTGCCATTCGCCTAGTTATGTTCAATGGTAGTTATTTTTTCACACCTAGCGAATCAGAACACATTCGTTACTGTGTGCGCACTTACGGTCACTCCCGACTTTGTGTTCAGTCAGAACTGAATTGTTCAAGCTCTTGGAAGAGTGATTCATTGAATACTTTTTAATATTTTCGAGCAGCTGTGAATTGTGGTCTGCATTTCATATAACTCTCGAAAACATCTTAAACTTTTAAAAACAATAGAAAAAGCTTAACCTGCAAGCTTATCGGGAACACAGAGATTATATCTGGTATGTATCGGCAGTACTTTCCGGCTATTCTAGCGAGTCGCGTGTCGCTAATGAAGTTCACTGTTGATTAGAAAGTGACAGTCTGAAGGTCTATAGACCAAAATTGGCCACCAGAAATTTTCTTGCAAGAGGATGAGCCCATTTTGAAAGCCAATTAACGTGCAGATTCTTTGTGTCGAATCTAACTCTCAGACCTTACAAGAACAATGCCGTTTCACGATATTGATCTAACCATCATTGTGTTAGTCGACGACAGACCTCGAGGTATTGGATAGATAATGCTGACCGGGTATGCAAAACTATCGCCTCTGAAGTTCCTTTAAGGAAATTGTCAGCCATTGGACTCGAACAAATTAAGATCATTGTAATGTCGTTATAATAGTAAATGATGCCGTTTTTCTTCTTGTTTTGCTTTTCAATTTTAATTGTAAGTTAAGGAATTCTAACCAGGCACGGAACAGTGAAACAGCCTGTGACACTGCACGCCAACCTGTCAGGTTTTGTTTCACGCCCCTCATCATATGTTCCCCTGCTGATCATCTCATCCCTTAAAGTTCTATTCTAGATTTTTCCTTCATCACACAAATAATAATAACAATAATAAGGTGCCGACAAGCTCAGGAGAAATTAAATTAATGAACCTCTTTTTCTCTTACTCCATGCCACATGCATGTATGTCTTTTTTTCTGCGTCAGTGTACCAGCTTGGGAGTCAACGCTAAAATTCATCTTGAGAACACTTCCTTCAAAATAATGCCACTTTGTTGGAATGTAAACTTTTATTTTAGGTCTTTTTCCTCAAAACAAACAAACTGACAAACAAACTGAACAAGCCAAAAACGTGGATGCATTTGGAAACGGTGAACAACGCACGAAAGGAAAGAAAAATGGTGCCAGCAGGTTTTAAGAATTTTGTTTCTACGTCTCTCGTAGTACAGCATTCATTTTGTAAGAATGCCAAAAAAGTCAGCAAACACACCTGCGGCTCAATTCGCCGAGTACTTATTTTTCGCTCACAACACTTCTAAAGCAAAAGAGAGTTTTTCACTCATTGGCAGTTGAATTGTACGCACCTCCCTGGCGCAATAAGGACGGAGATTAGGGACATCCGCCTCATACTGAGAACCATCGCCTGAGGGAGGGTGTCTAAACATTCTCCCTTGTCACTTAAATGTAGTTATCGAGAGAGTAAACACAACGCGAGTAATCTAAATTATTCATGTCATACCTGCCTCATCCATGCTGAATTGCATCGTGATCGACAAGGCAACGAGAACAACTCTCCAAACAGTGTCTTGCCTCATATGGTAGATCATTGTAAACCTCCAAACGTGACCGCAACTGGACTGCCTTATCTTTACCGCAGCTCTGCAATGCGTTTGTGTTTTAAGTTGTTTGCAGCTTGTTTGTATTAGAGGAGGAACGCTGCAGCCAGAAGTGTGACCAGATATCGTGCGGACTGGCGCCAGATGGCGGAACCTTAATGTTTATCAGGAAGGAAGTTATCTACGTTACAAGCTCGGAACTGGGATGATTAAGATCTCTCAACTTGATGTCGTTTTGACAAAGCCTTGCTTATTATAGATCAATCTGGCATGCGGCATACACGCGCTTGTGCTCGGTGAGGGATTTTCACGATGCTTGCGTCAGTTTCGCGTATTGATGTAATCTTTCAAAACCTGCAGGTTTAATACCATTGGTCATATTTACAAACAGCAAATTCGGGGAATAAACTATTGAGATAAACAAAATAATGTTTACACTGACTTAGTTGTCTGCTTACCGTCTTTGCTACGGCTACAAAGCTGTTTTCCTGCCCAGATTATTTAACACTGTTGCCTTTTGCTGTGGGCTACCTGGGAAAATCGGCTTCACTTTTTGCACCTCATTTAGTTGAAAAACATTGAACTGTTTTGTAAGAGATGGCGAAAACCCGCTGGGAAAGCAGTAGGTTATACCTATCAGTTCAGATAAATGGTTGGTAATAGGATATGCGGATATCACAGCACTCAATCCCTTTTCAGACTAAATTTTAGCTTGTCGTGTGTACGATCGATAAAGGAAACGTTTATATCGGAACAAAGGCTAGGTCAGGTTATTTTCGGAGAAGTTGGCCTTTTGCTTTGTACGAGTTCCAAAGTAGGAAACTTAAGCAAACTACGTGACTTTTAAGTGAAACTGTATTAGCACAGCAAACAAACAAACAAAGATAATTTTCGAGCATAAGAATGGTTAGAGTTTTTTTTGTCGGCTCGACACAAATTAAGTTAAGTTTTGAGCTGGTAAATCTCTCTCAATCGTCCTGTGTTCAGTGTCAAAACACCCGTACTGCTTTGTGGCTTCCTAGTTTCACTCATTCTTTTCTTTTCTTTTTCTTTTTTGTTTTTCAAACCATCATTCCATACAAAATCAATTTTGCTGGCAAAATGGTGTGACCTTTACTAACGTATATCAAATGAGATGGATTACTATATCCTGGTGAAAGCAGGCGGGAGCTTTCAAGTGGACGAGCTTTCAAATGGATTTAATCATCAAGGACAAGCAACAGATCAAAGTTCCCGTGGAATGTCAAGTAGTGTACCGCTTTTTCGTAACCCTGAATCTTTCATACAAAAGAAACAACAACAGCAACAACAAACCAACAAGCACGTCCGCCCACCTTGCTTCTGAGATCAGGGAGCATTCAAACATTACTTCTTGACCTTGCCACCCCATGGTGTTTAGTATAGTGGCCGTTTCATTACGCCAAATTCGTGCCATGCAATTTTTATGATTTTTTAAATATTTCTTCTATTGTTCAGTGAGGACTTGATAAGCTTTTTTTGTGAATTAAAAACGCGGACTTAGAGGTTTGCTTTACTGTTGTAGTTGCTCATGTTTTGTCAGAGAGGCCAAAAAAGAACAATAATAATATTAAACAAACAAAACTTATTTTTAGCCCGTTCTAAATCTGAAACGGTTGTTGCTCACGTTAAAAAAAGAAAGAAAAAGCATATGCACAATGAGTTATCTCACTACGGGATATGTCAATCTTTCAAGACTGATTTGTTGCTTGTGTTCTTGAAACAGTTTTTTTTTGTTTACACGCAATACGTCAGGCGCAATGCGTCTAACTATGGGAAGTCGTTTTGTACAATAAAAATCTTTGTCATTAAAAAGTTCGTGAGCTAAATTGCCGAGGGTTAGTTGGATATAAACACTTTCGATAGAAAAATGCGAGGATTTGCGTGTTTGAGGACAACCAACAGTCAGCACTTCAAATCACTGTTCATCAAAATAATGATTCCAAGCCGCAGAAATTGTCTGGCAGGCAGACAAAACAAGAAAAAAAAAAGCATGGTTATGGTCGTTTGTGAGTTCAAGCTCCGGCTAAAGGATCACACATTTTCGTCCGACATCTTGTTGGACGAATATGTTTTACTGTTCAGCCGCCTCTCTCAACTTTGCATTAAAATGGTTTTCCATTCTCCGATGTTTGGTCAAACATTGTTTGCAAATTTAGCCACCGAACGTTTTGTGTGACAAGCACGATATTTGATCGTTTAGCCGGGACGTACGGGGGTCGATTCGTAGGGATTCTGCTGAACCTTAAGAGAAAAATAGCAGGTTAACAGTGATCAATAGTGGAAAGGAAGGCAATAAGAAGCGGTTTGTCTAAGGCATAAAGGCAGAACTTGAAAAAGTTGGCCCAAGGGTTTCAAGTTGCAATCCATTTCCACCTGTATCATCATAGTTTCAGTGCACACTGGTCAAATGTTGTTTCACAATGTCTATAGCTTTTGAAAGTGATACTAAAAATACCTGTCACAGTCCCTTTTATATTTGGCTAATACTGCGTTCACACTACTCCAAAACATGTTTAGTCTGATCACAAATGAAACATATTTCATTATGAAAAGTGTTGACATTAGGCAAAACATGTCTATTCTGAGCATGATTGAAACTACCTCACCCCAACACGCCAAACATGGCGTGGTAAGGAAGAGAGTGGCCGAAAGATCCTAATCTGGGGCTACAATGAGATACAGTATTTAGTTCAACCATGTTTATATGAAGGGTACAATGGCAATTAAACTGCAGAATAAATGCAAAAGCAAGTGCCAGCTCTATTTGTCGGTTTAATTATCAGGACTTTACGTGTGTTCTATAAAACCGCATAAAACCAGGCATGAAACGTGTTTGAAATGAACACCTCTTGTGAACAATGAAATAACGAACGTTTTTAGGGAAAACGTGTTTCATTCAGTTAACACGATAACTTCAAACATGTTCCGGTGCTAGTGTGTACCCAGCAAAAGACTTTCTCAGAGCAGGAGTTTGCTTGTATAACTGCCCGTGACCGAGCCCTTCGCCAAACTCTTGTCTTGTTGTTTCTTATCTGCGTTGTTACACCATTCGTTTTTGTGTCGCTCATTCTAATCAAGATGCCCTTTCCTGCCGCGGAAGTAATAAAATGCAGGGTATTTTTTCAACATGTTAAACATTTCCTTCAAATTTTCATCAACTGGCTTTTGGAATTTGAATGGAGGTGAAAGACAGAGGCTGTCAGCAAAATGAGAGTACTAATAACTTGCCGTTTATCCCGTGGTTTCTTCATTAGGTTGACCTATGCAACATCAATGTTGCTCAAGGAGTTGGCGGATAACAATGTAAATAAAATGGAATTTTTTCTCCACAGTTAACACATTCCATTAAAAGACGGTAAAACTGAAAGATATCTCCTGGTTTAATATCACAAGAATGGCATTATATTTGATTGACGTTTTCAGTTTCTGGAGTGTCCCCATCTAATCGTCAATTGGTTAATGAAGATCTTTTCTCTTTTTACAAACGATATATACTGTCCGCTTTTTTGTTCTCACAAAAATGTTTCTAACAGGCTGCCAAAGAAACAAAATTCCCCAAAAGGAAGTCTTACTGTAAAGGATTAATCAACTTCATTTCCTGCTCTAACAGCGACGTTGATTACAAGGTTTGACTTTGGTTAATCTCATTAAAGAACCGCAATCCTCTTGCATAAGCGGCTTTACAATAATTTACAGTATAAACACTTTCAAGGTTTAAGTTGTGTAATCATAAATCTTATAATGTATAATTTAGTTTTAGTCTACGGTTTTGTCGTTGAATATGTACAGGACAAAACAGTTGCTTAAAAAAATATGACGATTTGCTGGGTCGGTTTGGGGATCGGATATGCCTGCCTTTGAGAGTGACCACAGCATAAGCAAGTATATGGAAAAGAAATTGGGTAGAAATCAGGAGCATATCACTGATTTAAAGCACCCAGGAAATCACAATGTCAGGCGACATGTACATCATGTGCATCTGCGACTGTTTGTTTAAGCGTAGAGTTTCATTTCACGTTTACCATTGTCCTTGTCGAACATAGAATGATTTCTTGAATTGAATCGTTTAAGTAGCAAAACCTGTGAAATCCAAGTTTACCATATCGCTTGTTGTCGTGTTCATTTGCACGTCAGATTTCTATTTGCTTGTGTCCCGGATGCACAGTGTACCTGACGGCACTGCGTCAATCGCTTTATGGGATAACACCGCTTGTAGGAAGGCTGTACAATTTCAGCTGTGCTTGAAAATGATTTGGTACCGATTCGGAGTTGAAAGGCGATTGTCAGATCCAACTATCAACCACTGATATGATATTGAATAAAGAATTTTTTTCCTGGAGAACTGTAGACCAAGAACAAATCAATTTGCAGCTGTCATTTCAAACTTGTTCAATTTCACCATTCCCTACTCATTTTTTGCTTTGCAAACAGCTCCGTGATTATTTTTGTGTTTGCGACTGAAGGACAGTTTGTAGGAAACTCAATGTTAAAATAGGCTGCATAGCAAAAAAAAAACAAAAACAAAAAACAAAAAACAAAAAAATATATATATATATATTTAACAATTATTCTACGAGGGCGCGCTGGATATGAAATGATAGATAACCAACGAGGCGCGTAGCGCCGAGTTGGTTATAATCATTTGATATCCAGCAAGCCCGAGTAGAATAATTGTTTTATTAAAAACTTAACTACTATTTTTGTTAAAAAAAAATCAAGAAAGAAAGAGAAAAATGAGAAAAGGGATAAAAAGGGAGCAAGAATCGATCACATGACTGAACGAAAAAGGCGCCAAAACCTTGCGAAGTGTTGCAGCGTTTCATTGCAAAGCTGAATGAATCAATGAAAACTGCTCGAAAGTGAACGAAGTGGCACAAGTTTGGGAAAAAATCTTCTAATTATTGGCTCTGAAATATGGTACATGTTTGATTTTTCCCGAAACACTATTGTAATCATCGTTCAAAGCGGATTGAAGCTGTACAATTTCACCATATTAGCTGCTGGAGTTGAAACAGAACAAGTTTGTAATCTGTTCGCACAACGGAGCCATCATGTGCGTGTTGATCGAAATGAAGACAGAACCAATTTGAACTTGAAGAAGTAATTTCTATGCAGCTCAGAAGCAAGATTACTGTAGCGAGGAACATTAGAATTCACCATCATAGTTTGTTTAATGCAAAGCACAAAATGCAGTTGTTCTCGGTTTAGAGGTTGCGGACGGAATGGTAAAAACAACATTCAAACAACTGGAAAAGCGATTCAACTCCGTTTACATGGCATCCGATTTCTATCCGAGTATTTGGACCTTTCGGAACACAGAGCTACAACGAGTGCAGGTAAACCAGTGTCAATTTTGCGTGTTAAAGCCGAAAAAAAATTTTCGCCCTTCCTTCGGCCTTCTTGGTAGTTTGCAGCTGTAGTTTGTTTAGTACTTGTTCAGACTGCTTCATGATTTTCGCACCAAATCGTCACGAATGTGTGACAGTTGTTATTAAAAATGCTTCTGCCCCATTTCACTGTGTTTTATTTTGTCTTGTCTTGATATTTTGAAGTGGAAAGGCTTCCTGATAAAACCTACCGTTTGTTCAATTTTAATGATCGACGTCATGACGATCGATGAAAGAAATTACTTGTAAACACAACGCTCAATGCTTAAATTTCTAATTTCTTTTTCTGCACAGTTTCTTCAAACAATTTTGACTTGTGTTAGACGACGGTTTTAGTGACGCTGTTGGAATTTCTGCTTAATTCAAATTCGCTGCCAAGTGATTTTTCTTGTCTATTTTTCTCGCCGGGTTGCTGGCGAGGAAAAAACTTCCAGCTCACTTTGTTCATTTTGTTGTTGAGTGTTCATTGTCCATATTTGGTCACAGCAGGTATATGAGCTGATAGCCTGGCTCCGTTCAGCCAATCAGAATGGTAGAAATCCAATATACCTAGTCCAGTTTTTAATAAATATATATATATATATATATATATATATATATATATATATATATATTTATTTATATACAGTCGAAGCTCTCGTAGGCGACCACCTCGGGAATTCAGAAAAGTTGTCGTAACTATAGCTGGTCCCTTACGAGAATGGGCTCTCGTAAGCGACCACATGATGAAACAATAGAGAGTGGTCGCTTACAAGACCTTTCAGTGTAAAGCTTGGCCTATGTTAATGGTTACTATTAGTTTTGCAGTAAAAATATTGAATAGTTTTGTATTGACTATCATAGAAGAGGTCCGCGTAGGTTCCCATCAAAGGACCATTAACACTTGTGCTATTTACTACTCTAAATATGAACAAGTACCGAGTGCTTTGACCGAG
Organism: Siderastrea radians; assembly: GCA_964017195.1. Taxonomy (NCBI): domain Eukaryota; kingdom Metazoa; phylum Cnidaria; class Anthozoa; order Scleractinia; family Rhizangiidae; genus Siderastrea; species Siderastrea radians. The sequence continues at coordinate 48,600,395 of OZ024887.1, read as the reverse complement.
TGGTCGCTTACGAGAACTTAAAAACAAAAGAAAAAGCCGATTGGTAATTCACAAAAGTGGTCGCGGTCGCTTACGGGAGCGGTCGCTTACGAGAGCTTTTCATTACAGAGTTTAAGTGACAAGTCAAACGGGGTTTCATAATGCTGGTCCTAACGAGAGCTGGTCGCTTACAAGAGTGGTCGCAAGGAGAGCTTTGACTGTATATATATATATATATATATACCCGGATTTTTGAAAACGGCACTGCTCGGTTGAGGTGTCCGAGCGGTGTGTCGCAAGCACTTTTTTGTCGTTCAGAAACTATCTCAAAGTAGGCAATATAAAAATTATGAGTGCCAGCAGTCCTTTTTTCTTCTCCCCTCTCTCCCCTCCCTTCTCTTTTCTCTCCCGTGTGGTTTCTAGGCTCATGGGAGGCCAAAAAACCCGGTTTCGGTGTCGTTCCGGCCAAAATGGCCAAATCTTCAGGAGCCACCTTTTCAAAAATCCAGGTAGATATTGCAAGCAATTGTTGCCAGATGGCGACAAATGACCGAATTCTGGCTGATGAGCGGCCTGTTGAGCATTTCTTGGCCATTTTAGCCCATTTGATGCCAATATATACCCGGATTTTTGAAAACGGCACTGCTCGGTTGAGGTGTCCGAGCGGTGTGTCGCGAGCACTTTTTTGTCGTTCAGAAACTATCTCAAAGTAGGCAATATAAAAATTATGAGTGCCAGCAGTCCTTTTTTCTTCTCCCCTCTCTCCCCTCCCTTCTCTTTTCTCTCCCGTGTGGTTTCTAGGCTCATGGGAGGCCAAAAAACCCGGTTTCGGTGTCGTTCCGGCCAAAATGGCCAAATCTTCAGGAGCCACCTTTTCAAAAATCCAGGTAGATATTGCAAGCAATTGTTGCCAGATGGCGACAAATGACCGAATTCTGTCTGATGAGCGGCCCGTTGAGCATTTCTTGGCCATTATAGCCCATTTGATGCCAATATATACCCGGATTTTTGAAAACGGCACTGCTCGGTTGAGGTGTCCGAGCGGTGTGTCGCGAGCACTTTTTTGTCGTTCAGAAACTATCTCCAAAGTAGGCAATATAAAAATTATGAGTGCCAGCAGTCCTTTTTTCTTCTCCCCTCTCTCCCCTCCCTTCTCTTTTCTCTCCCGTGTGGTTTCTAGGCTCATGGGAGGCCAAAAAACCCGGTTTCGGTGTCGTTCCGGCCAAAATGGCCAAATCGTCAGGAGCCACCTTTTCAAAAATCCAGGTAGATATTGCAAGCAATTGTTGCCAGATGGCGACAAATGACCGAATTCTGGCTGATGAGCGGCCTGTTGAGCATTTCTTGGCCATTTTAGCCCATTTGATGCCAATAATTATTGCAAGCAATTGTTGCCAGATGGCGACAAATGACCGAATTCTGTCTGATGAGCGGCCCGTTGAGCATTTCTTGGCCATTTTAGCCCATTTGATGCCAATATATATCCGGATTTTTGAAAACGGCACTGCTCGGTTGAGGTGTCCGAGCGGTGTGTCGCGAGCACTTTTTTGTCGTTCAGAAACTATCTCAAAGTAGGCAATATAAAAATTATGAGTGCCAGCAGTCCTTTTTTCTTCTCCCCTCTCTCCCCTCCCTTCTCTTTTCTCTCCCGTGTGGTTTCTAGGCTCATGGGAGGCCAAAAAACCCGGTTTCGGTGTCGTTCCGGCCAAAATGGCCAAATCTTCAGGAGCCACCTTTTCAAAAATCCAGGTAGATATTGCAAGCAATTGTTGCCAGATGGCGACAAATGACCGAATTCTGGCTGATGAGCGGCCTGTTGAGCATTTCTTGGCCATTTTAGCCTATTTGATGCCAATATATACCCGGATTTTTGAAAACGGCACTGCTCGGTTGAGGTGTCCGAGCGGTGTGTCGCGAGCACTTTTTTGTCGTTCAGAAACTATCTCAAAGTAGGCAATATAAAAATTATGAGTGCCAGCAGTCCTTTTTTCTTCTCCCCTCTCTCCCCTCCCTTCTCTTTTCTCTCCCGTGTGGTTTCTAGGCTCATGGGAGGCCAAAAAACCCGGTTTCGGTGTCGTTCCGGCCAAAATGGCCAAATCTTCAGGAGCCACCTTTTCAAAAATCCAGGTAGATATATATATATATATATATGTATATATATATATATATATATATATATATATATATATATATATATATATATATATATATATATATATATATATCTGACTGGATTTGATAAAACATACCTACAGAAATTTTAGTTGATCTTGAGTTGTTCATGCTGTTCCTGTTTGTTTATTTTTTTTTTTTGATTTTTTTTTTTTGCGGCAATCGCAAAGCATTTATCGGTAAAAATGAACAGAACAGAGTGTTAGGCTATTCAGGCTTTTTTTTCTCCCGGACACACTCTACCCCCCCCCCCCCCCGCTCCCTCCCCGGGTAGGGTTTCTCTTCACTCTGGCCCATTCTCTTTCTGTCTCTCTCTCCTACGCAAGTTAACGACATTTTTGAATTGGAGCGGTCTTCGCTCAGATTGAAACGAATAGATCTAGATTTTCAGTTGGCTGCCTTGAGCAAAGTTTTCCTGAAGGCATCATGACGCCTAGTGATGGAAAAAGTCTTACGATTTGCTGGTAATGCGTCGTCTAATATCTTACCTGCAGTTTGTTTTGCTTTTTGAACTTAACGGGTCTTTGACTCGGGTCCATTTGCAGGGATTGATATTGTGGGCTTTGCTCGAGGTGGTAACAAGTCTTTGGCCTCGAAAAGTAGGTCTTAGGGATCTTTTCTAAGCGGACAGAGCAAAATTGGACTTGAATCTTGGCCTGGCCAAAGACTTAGAAAAATTCTTGTCAAAGGCGGTGGTATAAAGGTGTCCTCTTGAGAATTTTTCTCAACATCCGGGACTTCAACTAGAATGGCGAGCAGAGAAAGAGTTTGTGAAGAGATTTGCCTCGAAAAAGCGTGAGTTTGAATAGTTTTTCGTTTTGTTTTCGTTTTTGCCGCTAGAGGGAAGTTATGTCGTGGCCTTGATGCTTTCAAAGTGTCGATCTGTGTCATTTCCGCTGAAGAGTTGACGTAACATTTACCAGACGTGTCAGTAAATTTTAGCGGGCTGCATTTGTTTGATTATTTGGAACAGTGAATAATGTAGGAATTCGATCAAGTCCCGATTGAAAACGCTGTTTCACTTTGCTTAAGGCTAGTTGTCCTTAGAAAGATAAATTTTAACTCGAACGGGTCGGATTTTGAGTGAGATTTGCAATTTGCAGCCCACCTTCTCAAGAGATCAGAGGTCATGATTAATTTCCTAGTCTGTCAAAAATGTATGTCAGTTTCAGTTGCATTAAAAATTAAACGTGTTTCTTTCCAAACATTTACTCGATTTAGAATTGTGATAATAAGCCCTAATTTGGGGCTGCCTATTGATTAGCAGAGGCCTTAGATGAACAAAGTTGGAAACTGTCTTGAATTTTGTATAGGTATGTTTTTGTAAAATCAGTCAGATATATATATATATATATATATATATATATATTAGAATGTATATTAGTGACGGTCAAGTAGCCAACTCCAGTTAAGACTTTTCAGCTTTATTTGCTGTACATGTTACTGTACAGTCATTACGCTCCTGAAGAAGGCCGAGACGGCCGAAACGTTGAGCAAATAAAGCTGAAAAGTCTTAACTGGAGTAGCTACTTGACCGTCACTAATATACATTCTGTTTCAATTATTCAAGTTTCCACGATCGCTTCTAGTGATCCTCCGTTACAGACTCCGTGGACAGCATTGTTTGTGGGACCGATTACAACTGAGAAATTCAACTATATATGTATCACGTCCGAATAATGATTATAAAAAGAAAATAAACAAAAAGAAAATAAACTTTGAAAACCACAGAGGGGTACACATGATCAGATTTCGATTTGCAAAAAACCATATCCTGGATTCAAAATTGGATAGAAAAGTGGTCTTCTTTGTTGAAAAATCACTGTCTTTGATTGTAACACTACTGAGATAACATGAAATTTTAGCATCTTGAAAAGGCTGAAGACGACTTTGAACAGCCACGATACGAAAGCATACATCGCCTGGGCCCCTTTGGAGACGAACGTTAGCCGAAGACGTGTGTGCTATCGTAAATTGTGATAAACCTTGTCGCGTGTTGTTATAGCTACCTATCGCACATTGATAACACTTTGTCGCAATTTGTAATAATCCAAACTGTCGTAAATTGTAATGACACATTGTCGCGTTTTGTGATGTCTTGAACAATCATCCCGGAAAACCCTACTAATGACTGGTAAACTTCTGGTAATATAGAACTAGTTCTGTGCTGGCCAACAAAATGAGGACTCTTCAATCAGAATAACACCTACCCTTTCCAGTGTAAACTCTGCAGCAAAATACTCCGCGTGAACGTAACATTTAGGAGCATTACTATTTCTCAAGTCAGCCCTCAATAACCGAGTTTACGAAAGTCTCTTTTACTTTCAAAGTCATCTTATACTCAAAGGTAACACGCCTTAAAGGTTTGAAGAAGAGACTTTCCTTGTCCGGATGTACTTTTCTTTCTTAACGGTCTCGATAAAGGTGTACTTATTAGCCTTTGCTACTTTCCCAAGCAAACGACGTACAGTTGTAGTTCAGACACAAATTACACTCAAAGTGTTTGCAAAAATTCTGCTGGAGCGCTAGTGCAAACAGAATACCGTGGGATGTTTTGAGTTCCAAAAAACTGGAAATAAGATTTCGAAATAAGGTAAATTGAATGAAACTCTTTCAAATTTCTATTCTACTCTAGAGAAATAAAACAAGGGATTTTTGAAACAACGATAAATGTTAGAGAATTGTGCGAATCTGACACTAAGGAATGCGGACTATATATATTATATTCGGTTTGTCGCTTTGCACCAACTTTTCAGTGCTAGTCAGAGGGTCCATGTACTAATTGTCGGCTGTTTGGATGACTGATTGGTCAGTTTGTTGTCATTGTTCACAATTGTTATATTTCCTATTTGGTTGAGATGGTTCAAACATTTTTTGCGCATTTAGCTTGGTTGTAAGGCCACGGACAAACGGATCCAACATTCCATCCAACATTGTCCAACACCGTTGAATTCAACATGCTGTACGTGTTTGGCCACCCTGCTGAGTGATGTTGAATGATGCTGAAAGCAGTTGAACAAAATTTTGTGCCATCAAACTTTCGATCCAACACAATCCAGCATTTCCTTTGTCCTCATGTTTGAAAAACGATGTTGAATTCGTTAGGCTGGCACGTGCAGCAATGCAGCAATACATCAGTTCTCACCAATGAATACCTCGTTCAACATCGAAAAACAATTTGGATGTTAGATGTTGGTTGTTTACCATTTCCAAAACGTTTCCGGAAAATCCGATTGCAAATTAAAATAATGGTCGTTCCAATGGAAAATTTCCGAAAGAAACGGAACGTCTGAAAAGGTAGTCCTGTTTTCCCGGTGGGAATGTTCCAAACGGATATTCCTGCTCCATTTCTCCAAACCCATCTTTTATGCCACTCTCAGGCTTTCATGGTCATTTTTCGGTAAATGGGACTGATTTGTGCAAACGGTAAACGCGAGTCTGGAACGAAATTTAGTATACCACGTCTTGTATTTTGTTTACCATTGCCCAAACCGTGATCCGACCGGTTTGCCCGTGTAAATGGTACTGCAATTTACAACAGCTCGGATTATTACAGATTGCAAAAAACATGCTAATACACAATATACGACAAGTACGGCCTACTGTTATTACACTTTGCAACAAGCATTACAAATCACGACTCTATTACAGTCCAATGCAGTACATGGGTACTACGTGCCACAGTTATCAAGGATGAAAGGTCTATCTCAAAAACCATAATTTTGAGCCCCTCCAATCACTGGAAACACTTCGAACACGCTAAAAACTCCTAACACGCTCTTCGACGTTTGCTACTGGTAAACACTCATGCTTTTCACGAAATTGGAGGTTGGCGTTTGGGAGGTCAGGTATGAATGTTCTGATTTTGATACATTGGGTTTCGCTCGTGTTACTATAATTTTTTCGAATAGCTGTTACTTATTAACAGTTTATAGTTTATGGTTTGTACAAAATCAACTGTTAGTTTAAAAATCTCGGAAATAAAATGCTAGAGACAAAGTTTCTAGGCCAATATTTTGAGTATGTCCAACTAGCTGAGAATGGCAGAATTGGCAGAACACTCAGATTTTTCACAAAATGTCGAGGATCATTTAGGGAGATACTGATCTATGAAAAAAAAAACGGAGTGGCGGAGCATCCATGAAAATTGAACCGGAAGGGGAAGCGTGGGGTGGTATAGTATCTCACGCTCTCGCATCGAGAGCGCCTGGTTGGTACATTCATGTAACCAAACTTGATTAACTAATAAGGTCAATTAATGTGTGGCTGTTTAGCAGTGTTGTGCAATCTTAACCACTTGAGATACAAGAAGACCACGGCAAGAGGCAAGAACACGTGATTAACCGGCAAACGTTTTGAGTGCTCTTACATCTCAAGTATTATTTTAATTTTACATTTGCGACAAAAAAAAACTGTCTCTGTAGTCTCTGTAGTTGTCGTTTAGAGTTTTTACAATACAACAGTCAATAGCCATTAGCCAACAGTAACTCATACAGCTTTTCTGTTATTTTATGATTTGAGACAAGTAAAACTTTTAGTGACGCAGTTCGGGTGCTCTTGAGTACATCTTTTACTTTGTTGGAAAAATGATGCACTGTTATCAATGAAAACATTTTATATATGTTACGAAAATGTAAAATTAACAGGATGTGAAACCTACCGACTTGTGATGTCTCTGTCCAGAGGTGAATTTAACCGACACTGCTCCACATCAATTGAAGGTTCAGCTTAAAAGATTTGCAAACAGATATAAAATACGTCCAAAGTTTTCACAAATATTTGGGTAAGATAGCGGAAACACAGGAAAAGATTAATACGTGCACTCACGTACGCATGGATCATGCAAGTGACACTGTTCAAAAATGTGTGCATGTCAAAGTTCTTTCTGGAGTGATGTCTTTTCTGCTGATAACAAACAGAAGGAGCAACGCATTTGTAAACGGTTATACGATGTTTATCGTAGTTTACTAAATTGCTCACAGGTTATTGCGTTGCGTGATCAATGCACTTGTTCTGTAATTATCACCCCAGTGGTGGCAGCTAAGCTCCGCTTTAGCCTAAAGTAAGATTTCCGAAAGTCATCATCTCACTGTTTAAGTGTTTGTAGTGAGCATTACGTCTGATTTTCGCTAACCGCTCCATTTACGTTTGTCGGCACGAATTGACACAAAAATACACAATGAACAGAGAACTTCTGCTTATGTCATTAGCTAAAATAGAGACTGATTACTGTAGGTTTGTTTGGGAAAGTATTAAATGTATACGCCAACGAGATCAATATTCGGGAAAACAGATTGCTCAGAGAGTGATTAACATAAGTAATTTTCTATTACAACGTTGTTTGATACAAACATGCGAGTTGTTAGATTACTTCAAGAGAATTTTTATGTCGGTCAAAGGGGCAATTGTTCCTCTTGGTTAAAAAAAGAAAACTTTCGCTTGAGCAGGCCTGATTTCACAGCTATCTGATGTTCTGAGGAGGTCATTACCAAGGGCTCCAGAGAGTCTCCATGTTTCTGTTTTTATTTCTTATAGATTTACGTAATCTCTCCGTTCAAGTGGTACTTGGCCTTCAATTTGTAATGTTTGCATTTGTAAATTTGGAAGTTTGCTCTTCGTTTGCCTTTTTTCGCTTTCCTCGTTGTGTTTGGAAAGGATAAAAAAAGGGAATATTCTCCGGTCGTATACGAGAGAGTGTCAGGCCCCGTGAAGCTAGTCTCTCCATACCCTGACATGTTGCAAACTGTATTAGTAATGAAGCCTATTTTCTGGTCGCGGAAGGTCGCCCCGTGTCCTTGGTAATCTAAAACGCCTCTTTTATAATCGCAAATGCGAAACTGGCTATAAAGGCACGCCATTTTTGGTAATTCGCAGTTTCATTTACAAGCTGCAAACATCAATGAAATTGGCATCTGATCGAATCAGTGAGCAACACAGCAAACACAGTTATGAAGACCTGTAAGCTCTGTGGCAAGATCTCGCTCAATTTGTCTTAGACTTGATTACTGACTGCCTGACACAAATCACTGGTGATAAACTGTGCAATCCGTTTAAATCTTTTTCAGTTATGTCTAAATTAGGTGCCTTTATTTAGCGTCCTAACATTTTGTTTGTTTTTCTATTGTTTAAAAGCTTTAACTTCCTAATATCTTTCCTATTGTTTAAAATCTTAATCAGTTTAGTGTTTTTTTTATTACAGACTAGAATTACGAAAACATTAATATTAAAAAACATTAACTTCTTAATCCTTAAAACGGAATCAGTTTTTTCGTCTTAATAAATGATACCCAATGGTTAACCCGTTAAAAATATCTTTCTTTGATATTAATTAATTCTAATCTGCGTTACATAATAAAGAGTCAGAAAAATCAGCTCAGGACATTGACATGCTTCACAATAAAAAGCAACTTTGTAGTTGTCATGAATTAACAAACAAATAAATTCAACAGGGCTCAAAAGTAGTATCCGGATTAATGTGCTGTGGTTTAGAAATATCGCATATAAGGGCCACTGTTATCATCTGGAATGTGATTGTTGTGTAACAAGATATCCAGAAAAGGCAATTTATATTGACGTCCTGTAAAAAGGGAATCCAATATCAGGGTGTCTAAAGTCGGTAAGGGAGTCATGATCACATTAACAGAAAGTCCTTCAACTCAAAATGAAACATCGGAACCCGTGTATTTTTCCATATTCTTTCCTTAAGTCCCATAAAGAGGTCCGATACTACGCAGCTCTTAACAACCTCTAATTTCAGAGGACCTTGGTATCACGCAGCTTTATTGTGTTCAGGGCTAGGGTCCATTGTTCTGCTGTTTGTTCTATTGTTTTCTCAGCAAATCAGAGAAGACCTTATAAGAAAAGAGGTTGGAGAGGATTGGAGAAAGGGGAACATGCAAAACATGTAACCTAGTTATAGGGTGGGGCCGATGTCTTCAGCTAGTAGGACAAAGCCAGTCAACAACCGGTTACAGTTACCGGCTATAGACAAATGATACAAGTGTTTGGAATAAAAATTTAAAGAAGCGAATGGGGACGAAATACAATAAACAAGATAAACGGATGATATAATGGGACAATGAAAACGGAGAGATGTAAAAAAATTATTAGTCATCTTGTCTGTTGTGGTTGCATGGTTATGGCCTTTTCTATATAAAATGATTCACGAGCTCTACGTATGGAAACGTGTTAGCATTGATCTTGTTAAGGTTTTGGAGAAGCTGGATTGTAGGTGACTACGAACGGGATGCCTTGGTTGCAATTGTTTTTGGTTTTGGTTTTAGGGCTTGGTCTCGACGAACTTTAGCTTTGTTGATCTTACGTTGAATCAGTTTTTCACGTGTAACCCTTTTTGTTTAAGTGTTCAGCGAGTTCATCACAGCTTTTGCTAAATGTTGTGTTTTAGGAACAAATGCTGCGGAGGCGTCATCCAAGACTGTAGGGAATGGATCTTTTAGTATGATATGGGTGGCAAGATGAGTTGAGGAGGTATTGGTGGGTGTCAGTTGGCTTTACATAGAAGTCTGTTGAAATTTTACTGCCTTTGATGGATACGGTAGTGTCAAAGAAGGCAACTGAAGTTGACGATTGTTCTGAGGTAAATTTGATTGCCGTCCAGTCCAGTTTCCTAAAACGAAAAGCACAAGAGAAAGTTGTACCGAAACCTAAACAGAAACGTAATAGTTGCAAATCAGTGACTGAAAACCATTATGTTTAATTCGTACAAAAATGGATACTGTTTAATGTGTTTTTGCACGTCTAGGAATGCTTGAAAAATCGCCTTTGCCGGTCCTAAGAGACAGCAACAGGCGAGCGAAAGAATTATCTTGCAAACTAGAGAAAGAAAATTCATAAGGGAGGGGATAAAATAATCCCCTCCTTAACTTCGAGAGTATTCAAGTTATGACAACGAAACTTTGAGGGTATATAGCACTTCGAAACACCTTTCCTGGTGGTTTCTGTGCTGATGACGTCACATGACGTGGCAATGCGTCATGACTTTCAAACGGCGACTATCATGGATCCGCCATCATGGATTTTTTTGACTTTCCGGCAAAACCTCGGGCTTCGAAAACCACCAAAACTGCCCAAAAAGTAATTAAAACCAACAAAAGAACAGTTCAATGATCCAAAAATTAAACATTTCCGCAAAAAAGTGTATAACAAGTAGCTCCCAGATAAACTTTAGGAAAGTAACAAAGATTGGTACCTTTTGCTTGCATATTAAGAAGTAAAAAACGTTCAAAGTCAGCGCGGGCACTTTGTGCCCCCTCCCAGGCTTAAAGGGATTCATTTTCGCCTCGGCAGGACTTCAATTTGGGATTAATTAATATGTATAGATAGGCTAGCCAAACAGCAGAGCTCATCAAAAGCCTGCTATAAGGAATCCTTTATCAGTGTTTTGTAACTTGATATGTAGTCTCTGAATAAAGTCCTCGATCAAGTAATACCCAAGTGGTCGCCAACAAATTTCAGTTCAGTCAGTGACATGGCTAATTCGAGCCTAATCTTCCTATTTACAGCTCAAATTGAGGTGGAAATGCAGAGATAGAGTCAGGTGTTCGAGCCTTGTCGCATTTAAATGAAGGTGGCCGAACACAGTTTTCTTGTACCTTTGCGTTATTCTCAAACCACTGGCAGTTGGGCAGCCAAAATTGGCAAGATGCAAGTTCAACTAAAAAAGATTATATTTTGATATGTTTTATTGGACAGAGTGCCGTTGCCATGGCAACGCAGCTGGTAATAAACCGGCATTAAATAATGGGTTTGATTTATTTTCAGAAAATCCAGTCGTTAGATTTTTTCCATCACTTGTCTCTAGAAAATTCAGAGCAACACTGGCCTATTGACACTGGTCTCGTGAAATGTTGACAGAGAGATCTTCTGTAATTCTGTGTTTTGCATTTTAAAGTTTTCTGAACATGTCCTCTGTCAGATTTCAATTTCTGTTTGCAGGCAAGTTACGCGTATTCTGAACCATTATTCTACCGAATTTCATTAAATTCTAACGATCAATTCCGTAGAAATCAAGTGCATTTCCACTAAACCATGCAGTCACAATTTTCTGGTTGACTGCGCATGCGTTGCGTTTGAGAGGGTTCTCGACCTTTCTCGATCCATACAAACAATCCCAGAAAGGCAGGGTGTTTTCCAATAGCACTACCGATAATACACTGAAAAACAAACGTTTTCACACATAACAAACTGTGCTTGTTAAGACGGAAAAGCAAAAAAACGCTTACAAATTCTTCACTGGACAAAATGAAATAATCGTTGTACAGGCGCCATGTTTGTTTTTCTTAAAGCTTTCAGCTTTGTGCGCGCGCTAATTCGCGTGCAAACTGTGTTCAGACACCTTAAAGTGAGGTATCCCTTTCCGCGTGGATATACGTGAAAAGCAAACGTATACAAACTGAGTGCGCTGGCTCGTTCGCGCCATTTTCGAGGGCGGGCGCGAGCGGACTCAGCGGAGGGACCCGGATTCAAGAGGAACCACTCGGAGAAAGATGGCGGCAGTAAAATTTCCTGGTATAAGTTTTCATTTCGCAGAGACAAGGCCGTCAGCAGATAAGGTTTTTGCCTTGAAGACAGTTCCTGAAGACATTCTTCTTTCTCATATCTTTATTAGCAAACATGGCAATTCGCTCGAAGCCAAGCGCTCGTATGTAAGACATTGTGTCAGATGACCTCATATTTTTGTCGTAGCTGTACTACTTGCAGCTTTCGCCTTTCCAAAGGTAAATAACCTGGCCAAAAAATCTGTTGTTTGAAGGTTAAAACTTGGGATAAGTCCGTCTGTAACGGAAAGATAAAAGCAAAAGCTGGTAGTCAAAATTAATAAGCCACAGAAAAACGCACCTGAAACGCGGGCTATAAAGCGAAAACAACATGCGGACCGCGGAGGAAACGACACTTTGCTTGCTTTTTTTGTCACGAAGTATAAAATTGATTCTTTCTTTTCCGTCCTTTTAAGGGTTTAATTAACTTGTCTAACTTGGATTGGCATCGTAGCTCAGTGCAGGAATAAATTCTGAAGCTAAGGCCTTTAGGGAAATATTAGTAAGTCTTCTTTTTGCTTAAGCTAAATTTCTATGCTATACAGGGTGTCGATAATCACGACTCAAACTTATAATCAATCGACGTTTTATAGACAGAGAGCAAAGAGAGAAAATTTTGTCATTTCAAGAAGCTTATTTGTACATAGATAAAAGGGAGGCTTTCTCTAGAATTCTAACGGAAAGGGTATATTTAAAATGAAAAACTTTACATACATGTAAATGTACATATATGTACATACCTTAGTTTTAACAGTTTGCTTTGCCATCGTACTCGTGGACATGGTTGTATTACGCCACGCGGTATAGGTCTCTTGAGCAGATCATTTCCCCGCTTCTTTTAAGTTAATTTCAATGCCCTTCTCAATATTGTGTTCAGTGTGGTTTGTGGTTTTGGGACGGGGGCTGAGGAATGACGGGCTTTCCATTCAAATGGTGACAAAAATAACTTTCGTTGAGACTTGACACCGGGCGTTTTTAGTCTTTTTCTCTTTTAGAATTTAAGTGAAGCTTATTAGACTTCAAGTTGAGTAATTATTAAACACAGACAGAAACTTGCATGTGTTTTGAAAGTTTTAGAGGAAAGCGTATTCCGAGATTTCTTGCATACAAGATCAGCAGAGTTTCTAGAGACCTCGCGTAAAGAAACTCCATACTTTGCAGTTGAAACAGCGGTTGAATAGAGAAACTCTAGGATCATAAAATGCTCAAAGAATGCCACCCAGCGACGAAAGAAAAACTACCGTTGTTATTGTTGAAAATCGTGATGAAAAGTCATATGTTTTAGAAAATGAACCATGTTGGTCCGCATTTTGTTTATGCTTTGTTTTTACGCACTGTCTTCACGTTTGTATTTATAAGGAACACATTGAAATAAGAGTAATTTGACGGTATTTTGTTTAGGGTCTATGTATATACCATGAGGACAAATCCAGTTGCTCTAAATGCTGTTTCCTTAGTCGTTTCTTTATTAATATCTCACCTACTGCAAGCGGCCAAGCTGACCGCTAAGAGTTTCTTTCACTCACGATCAGATCCGGGAATTATTATCTTGTTCAAACGTTTAGAAATAAAACAAGGGCATTTTTGATTGAGATGTACTGTCTTTCATAGTTCATGATTTTCTACAGGCCACTGAGAACACAATCGTACGGCTGCATACGCTAAACTTCATGGTGTCCGTTAATTGTAATGTGTTTAGAGCTTAACGCTAAGAGTACTGTCGGCGTCCGAGCGATTTTTCGATTGTTCAATACATTAGCCATCACTAAAGAACCCAATCCGCAATACAATAGTGTCGAAGAACAAAAACTGACTTGAGAAAACAACACTAACTCAGAGTAGAATTCTTAGTAACACTAATTTTCGGCTAAAATGCGGCAGTTGCAAAATGAGGATTGCTTAAACACAAACTAAAAACACAAGAAGACTCACTAACGAAATTCGTTGAATTAATGTTTTTAAATACAGAGAAACGGGCAGCAAACCTTCAGAAACGAAAAAAAAAAAAAAGACATTTATTTTGATCAGCAACCTGGAAAGCAAACAGCCTTTTATTTTCGCCTGGAGAAAAGTTACCCGCCAGCAATTCAGCTCGAGGCGGGAATTAATTTCACGGCTATTTTCACCAAATGTTTACAAATTTTTCAAACCACGATGTCAAGAAAATTATCGTAAACATGTAAACTGGCTCAATTTTACAATTCTTACTACTTAACTTCACAATCAAATATGTAATTTATTTTACCGTTGAAGTGAAAGAAGTACTTGAAAATCTAAACGAAAGAGTACTGCTCGAGCGGTCCTTTCCAGATGGTCGCATTACAGATCCCCTCGTTCTGAAAAAACAAGTATGTCCTCGAACTAGGATTTCTTCCCTTCAAGCTCTCCTATTTCTTCTATATGCGCCGTCGAGTTCCAAGCTATCCTTTAGGTCTTTCCTTTTCACGACGACTTATTAAAAGGAATGTCTTCATTCCAATTACAGTATGTTGCCCAGTTTTCGTACAAAAAAACCTTTATTTGCTTATTTTCATCGGTCGTTCAAATCTTCGTTCACCGAAGAATTCCAAAAATAATGGGAACATTTCAGCTATAAATTGCCGGTTTTGGTGGGCTTTTTGACGAAGAAGCAGGTCAGTGTGGACAATTTCTTTCGAGGTCAGTTAAAGTTTAGCGGCTGATATTTGCACTTTTCACTGCACAGTAAAGGTACCCTTAGATAAACAAATAGCCCGTTTTGTAGGTAATTTTGTAAGGAGCTTCATGATTTTTGGAGAGATGATAGATAAAAGATGAAAGTGAATAGAAGCAATTTCAACGCCAGCTTAAATTTAACTGCTCCTGAATTTTAGCGGTGAAAATCTTAGCATACATTTCAACCGACTGTGCCAGTTTTCGTACACTTAGCGGCGCCTTTCTCAAAACCTATTTTTAAATAAGTTAAAGAACTGAATTTCAAACTTTACTGTTTGAAAACTAGTAAGCTGCCAGTGTAGCAAAGATAACACAACAACCCTTGCAAATTACAATGCAATATGTATCTGTTGCGGTGACAACAAAATTACAGCGACGCTTTATATCCAGGTCATGCAAAGGTCAAGAATATTTGCTAGACTTGATCTCAAGCAAACAATCTAAAACGTGAATGTAATAAACTAAAGTAGATGTGTATGCATAGAATGTTGACATACACCTTGAAATGTCGTTACTTTGCCAGTCTTTTTCACTCTGTTGCGATTTTAATAAACATGACAAAAGCAGCTACCAAAAGCAAGCGTAAGCGGAAACGAAAGTAAAACATTTGCTATTTTAAAGGAGAAAGCGGAAACGAAGTAAAACGTCGAATCTTTTGCAGGCCTTTTCTTGACATCTGTAATATGCAGGACAGTAATCGGTCAACTACCTTTGCAAAGGCAGTGAATGACGTACGCGACGGTGGATTGAGCGTAAGAAAATCCGCTCAAAAGTGGGGGACTACAAAAATCAAAACTGCAGGATAGATTGAACATCCACCCCCGATCAACCATTCGCTTTGTACACCAAACATTGGTCGCTAAGCCGATTTCTATCCACAAATCGAAAAGAAAACAATATAAGCATGCAGTAGAGTCGCTGACACATCAGTTTGCGTCGAGCGTTTTCGTGGAAAAATCTTGTTTTGTGGATGTACGACTGGGCCAGGTGAACGTAGACTGGGCAACTTAGGAGTTTTTGAGAAAATGGCATAATTTTGAAGAAACGTCGATCAAGCGGCAAATCTTTGTACATATTAAAGGTAAGTAAATGGACAGTCTCTAAAAGAAACCTCACAAATTTTCATCTTACAGACGAAAAGATATAGCGATTGCAATTGAAAGTGTACGAAAACTGGGCAACATACTGTACCGTAATGAAAATCGAGCGTACGAGGAACCAGCGGCCATATTGTTGACGTCAAATCAAATTTCTCCTGTGATAAAAGGTGATTCGAATTCTTTCTTGACATTGTTTAGTAAAGGGTTATTGCTCCGACCCTAATGTAGTAATATGTTCATGAACGTTCATACTTTTTACTTCACTTGAAGCCTCAAAAAGGTGGTTAGCGCTTAAGTTCGAGAGTAACTTCTGCCATTTTTTTAGCAGGATTCGACATTATGTAAACGCTCGAATATTTCATTTTACATGAAGCATGGTGCGAGAGACGCCGTCGGTCTCTATACGAACATGAACTTACACACCCAAAATTCAGAAAACAACAACAAACACAGCGCGACTTTCGGCTGTCAAAACTCAAGAGATACCGGTATTCGACTAGTCGTCAATTAACTTTGTCACAGGCATTGTCCAGTTTGTCACGTGGCGAGTCTTGCTGCTTTGTCGCTCATGGGCTCTATCTTCGTTTCGCTTGGTAAATCATTCCCGCGAGAAACGTGAAACGATAGCGAGCGCCCCACGTAAAAGAATATAAGACGACTTACTTGAATTAAACCCTTGTACTCCTTGCTGAGCATAGGTCATCAAACAGGGCTCCTCATTTCCTACTGTCCCGGGCTAGTGTTTCCAGCTGCCCCCATGTTTTTCCCAGTTGTTTTCCCTCTGCCTCAACTGTCCTCCTCCTTGTGGTCTTCGGTCTGCCTCTCTTGCGTTGGCCTTGTGGGTTCCACCTAAGAGCTTGACGGACTGTTCTTGTTGGTGTTTTTCTCAGGTTGTGGCCCAACCATCTCCACTTTCTTCTTATAACTTGTGTCTCCACAGGCTGTTGACCAGCTCTCCTTCATAGTTCCTCTTCAAAATGTTTCGCAGGCATCTGCTGATGAATGTCTGAAGCCTGTGTGTTGCTGCTTTGGTTGTTCGCCAGTTCTCGCAGGCATATAGCAGCACAGATTTTACATTGGAATTAAAGATCTTGATTTTTGTTTTTGTAGAAGTGGCAGATTCTGTCCAAATAGGCCGTAAGGTCTTAAATACAGCTGTTGCCTTTCCAATCCTTGATCTGATATCTTGATGTGTGCCATTCTCCTTGCTGACAGTGCTGCCCAAGTATGTGAGTTGGCCCACATCTTCCAGCTCCACTCCTCTCATGTCAATTTTTTCCGTATATGTACTGTTAATTCTCATAGTTTTTGTCTTTGGGTGGTTTATCCTCAAACCTACTTCTCCACCCTGTTGTTCTAATATTGCTGTTTTCTCTTCCATATCCTTATGCCTATGGGATAGGAGAGCAATGTCATCAGCGAGATCCAGGTCTTCTAGGTGTTTGAGAAGAGTCCACTGGATCCCTCTGGCATGTCTTGATGTGGTCGTTGACATCACCCAGTCTACCTTCAGCAAAAACAGGAATGGTGAGAGACGGTACCCTTGCCTAACTCCAGTAAAGATGTTGAAAGGCTCTGTTAGCATGTTGTTATGGATTACTTGACAGGTGAATGGTTCGTTTGCTGATCTTATAAGCGTGAGGATCTTCTCTGGATATCCCGTGATGTTGTAAGGGATTCCAAAGTGTCTCCCTATCCACACTGTCGAAGGCCTTCTCAAGGTCAACAAAGCACATGTACAGGGAGGAGTTCCACTATATTGATTGTTCAATGATTATGCGTAGAGTGGCAATATGGACCGTGCAAGATCTGTCACTTCTAAAGCCCGCCTGTTCATCACGGAGGCGCCCATCTACTGCAGTTTTCATTCTCTCCAATGGCATTTTGTGGAAGACTTTGCTGGGCACTGATAGAAGAGTGATCCCTCTGCAGTTTTTACAATCCTTGAAATCCCCCTTTTTAGGCAACTCTGTTATATGCTTCCATTCAGATGGTACATTCTCTGTCTCCCAGATCTTCCTAAACAGGTTGTAAAACATTTCCACTGATGTTTGGATGTCTGAAGTAATGGACTCTGCTGCTTTTCCATTCCTGAGGTGCTTTATTGCTGTTTTAATTTCTGCTTTGCTTGGCCTACTTGTGTTGATGTCTAGAGGAGCTTTCATTGCTGGTATTTCTGGTGATTCTGATGGAACTGGGCGGTTGAAAAGCTCCTGGAAGCGTTCTTTCCATCTCTGTAGCTGTGCTTTTGTGTTAGTTAGGAGACAACCTTTTTTGTTCTTGACTGGTTGTTCTGCCACCCGTCTGTTTCCAGCTAACTTTCTTGTGATGATAGAAACTTCCTTTATGTTCTTTATTCCTGCGGCTTCCTCCGCCTGCTTGCATAGGTCCTCGACAAAGTTTCTACTATCTGTCTTTACACATCTCTTTCCTTACTTCTTTATTTTTTCGTTGTATCGCTGTTGCGCCTCTGCTTTTGCAGCTCTTGTCTTGCTGCTATGTAAGGCTGTCTTGCATTCCTTTCTTTCTTTAATCTTAGATAATTTGCCCACAGATATCCACTCCTTGTGTTGTTTTTTCCTCCTTCCTAAGACAGTCTCGCATGTCTCCTTCCATACATCCCTGGTTTGTTCCCAGCACTGTTCCATGGATGCATCTTCTTCAGTTATGTCTAGAAGTGCCTCGACGCGGTTGGAAAGTTCAACATGGAATTTTTGCTTAGTTTCCTGGTCTTTAAGTAGTTTTGTGTTAAACGTGTACCCTACTTTCAGGTTCCTGTTGTTATAGTTTCCTAGCTTGAGTCTGACCTTTCCAATGACTAGATGGGGGTCTGAGCCCAAGTCTGCCTCTCTTTTAGCTCTCACATCCAACAGAGATCTCCTGAATGTGCTGCTGATGCATATATGATCTATCTGGTTCTCTGTATGGTGATCAGGTGATATCCAGGTTACGTTATGGATCTTCTTGTGTTGGAATATACTCCCTCCAATGACAGAAGTCAGAAAAATATCTCTATTTCCCTTAATTGTTCCAAGACCTTCTTTTCCCATCCCAAGTTCTTTCCCTGTGTTTACACTGTCTACTTTTTGCATTGAAGTCGCCCATTAGGGTCAATATGTCTTTCTTTGCTTTTGAGTTGACCACATCCTGTAATTGTTACTAGAAATTCATTTTATTCTGCTCTTCTGTATGATTCTGTATGATTTGTACATCAATTGTAATAGTAATATTTATTGTAATTTTTAACTAACCATGCCGTTTGTATAGTTTATGTTATTCGATTAGGTATTAGTATTGTACATATTTTTTTTAATGAATTGATCACTGATGTATGTATGTATGTATGATTAGTTGGTGCATAACATTGGATGAATAGCACTTTCCTTACTTTTGTATAGAATCTTGCTGTTATGATTCTTTATGATACTGCTTTCTATTCCATTAGTGCTTTTGAGGCTACCTCTGACAGCAGTAGGGGGCAACCACACACTGAAGGAGTTGGTATCATCATCATGACCGGAGTGCAGTAGAGTCTCACCAGTCGCGAGGTGAAGTTGTCCTGCTTGGGTCCATCTAGTCGCGCAGAGCCCAATCACTAAAAGATGTTACTGACGCATTTCTGAGGAGATTTGAGCAGTTTTACGAGCTTCAAACATAGTTCTCACGTTCCATGTTCCAAACTGTGTGTTATGTCTGGGTGTGAGTAGGGGCATCCGCATGGTTGCTTCCTGTTGCATTTGGCTGCCACGCTTCATACTAGTCCTTTGTGACTACCTGCTCTTCCCATCTGTGATATCCCCGTTGACGTTTCAGTAACTGTTAGTTTTTCCGCGTAGGGTAGTTAGCCCTATGTCAACCCCTATTTACCTCGAGGAGAGGTGGTTTGTAGTCGGAGGCTCCTTCCCCTAGACTGATTGCCTGCCATGGCCCATCTACCCAAATCCACTGGTTTTAAGGCGCCTGACAAGCTCTTGTCAGTAGAAACCGTTCCGCCGGGCTTAGAGGTTAAGCCACATGAGAAGGCCAGGAGCTGGACTTGCTTGTCAGACTGAAGCTATTTGTGACGACACCTAAGGAGCACTTTATATATACTGAGAGCTTGTCCCCAGTATCACCCCTTAGCATAACAACCTTGGAACCAAGAGAATATAAGACCGCTGCTAAAATTCGGCCTGATCGCAGGTTATGGCTTAAGAAGTCGACTTGTGGCCAGTTTACTTGTCAATTTGTTTTAAATAAATGTCATTACTTAGACCAAGAGTGGCAGACTTGTTATAAGTCTCGTAAATACAGTTTACACTAGGAGCGAAAATGGACCCGAGAATATAAGGCTCTATCTTCTACAGCTACGCCTAATATTCAAAGTGGGATTTTTTTTTGCGTGACATTGGAGTTAGTAGTTATTCTGCGCCCAAGTTAAAAGTAGAAAATTTTGGTATTTAACTGAACAGATTTCCCCCCCGAAAGTTTAATTTCTACTATGTTCTTCAAGAGAGTGTAGAAGACTGGTATGCTTTTGTTGAACTATCAATGTGCAAATTATTCTTTCTTGTCAACTTATATTGTGTCGGGTAGAAGTTTGGAAACGATGTTTTAACAGCTATTTGTTTTTACAAATTGTCTTTGCCTCGTACGTTTTGCCAGCCAAAGTTTGCTTGAAGGAAGCTTAAGTTTTTAAAAGAACTTAATATGTGCATTGATAAACTGCTACTGCTAAGATCTTTAGTTACTTTAGTTTAAGAAAGGAGAGAGTTAAATCTAAAAACAAAAATGTCAGTTATCAAAATGTGATAAGCTAAGTGAATGGTGGCTTCCTTTCAGTGAAAGGTTTATCAGCAGAGACGAGAAATTTCCAATGTATGCAAAAGAGCAAAGACAACTTACTCTAAACGTTATCTTGATTTCCATAAACGTCCTATCGCTTTGAGCCATTAACTATTTGATAATTTTCTTCTTCTTATATTATCATACAGCTCAGAAATCTGGGTGTGTGTGATGGCATCAAGAATCCAGTGGAAAGACAACACACAATTTTACAAATATTATCCCCGCCCAAATAAAAGAGTATCAAACATCGTAGACCGTAAAAAATCTAATAAGAAGAAAAGCTTCTATTCAATTCTGAAACTGTTGTAAGCAAATCTGAATATTTATGACCGGATCAGTAATCCGAAACACACAGGAAACAGGCTGCAGGCAAATTGCGATTAGGCAATCATAATCTTTGAGTTGAATTTGGACGACATTGTATACCAAAATTACCTGAAACCACAGCCTTACCATCCTCTGTTTATGTGACGCGTTGTGCATTTTTGATGGATGTATCGGTTTCTCAAAACTAGTAAAAAGCTTACCAAAACTGAAGGAGAAGTTTCGGGCTTTAGAAATTGTTGAGTGTGAAAATTACTGCCTGGCTTTTTCGTTTGTTTTTGTTGTTGTTGTTGTTGTTTTTTGTTTACCCTTAGTGGCGATTTGAAGCTTACGAAAGCCATATTTAAAAAAAAAACAGTCCGACTTGCTCAAACAGTAGAAAAAGAGGAGGACAATGCATGTAACTTAGAGACCCAATTACCCTACTTGGTCAAACATTTCGCCGAAAAAAAATGTATTTGCCCGATCCGCTCACACAAAAAATTCTGGTTCTCGAAAGAAAATTGTTTTTGAACTACGTTTGGAGTTTGTGTGTGCCATGTGCACAATTTGGTCGGAGCACAACGGCCATCCAAAACCGCCACCGACAGCAATAGAACGATTCAGTTATAACCAGCTTGCATCTTTTCCTGTTCATGCTTATGCAGTGCTGCATAAGCATGAAAAACATAGTTTTTTTCCTACTTATTGCATCTTGTTTTATTATTGTTTTACATTTTACTTTTATAATCTTTATTTAGGACCTTTCTGAAAACCACGTATGTGAGAAAACTTCCTAATAAAAGATTATTACTATGCCTGTGGTGGCGTGCTGCGATTAAGTTATTTGCCAGTGGAAGACTATTGAGGAATAAATCAACGGCTGAGTTAGAGCAGACGTGAAGATGAAGATTTTGCTCGTTGTTTGAGTGTCTTTACCGCCTAAACTCGAGATCAGTGGGACTGTTTCTAAAGTGTGTAAAAAGTAGAGGCAGATTTGGAATGCTTACGAAGAGGAACCGAACCTACAAAGCAAACCTAGTCCCCTTCATGTAGCTACACGTCCATGCGTCGGAAAAGAAGCTCTAGAGATCCACAACGGACCCCCGTTTCAAGACGAAGGCGAGAAAGCTGACATGAACTCCTACATTTATGGCAGAACCACTGTTTGACGCTAGTCAGGAAAAGAAATATCATTTACAAGAGATACAAATTTAACAATCATCCACAGGAATCAACAGAATCGATAGATGTGCATGTGACCTCACTCAGGGCACTCGCTGAAACTAGGGAATTTGGAAGCTTAAAGGATAACCTCGACCTCGACCGAATTGTTTGTCGTGTCCAGGATAACTCCGCGGTGAGACGAAAATTACTGCAAGAATCTGATTTAACGCTAGCAAAGTGTGTTGACATGTGTCGGGTGATCGATGCTACTGCAGAGCAATTGAAAGACATGGCACCAAGCCAAACCTCTGAGAGAAAAGTAAACCTACCGAAGAAGGAAAAAAAACGAAAGACACCGGCAGCCAAAGAAAGCAGTAAAAGTCCTCAAAGTCCGCTCCTTTTTGAATGGACATTCTGTGGTCGACAACAGGAGCGAAAAAGAGACAAACGCCCTGACAGGATGTCTTCTTCTGGTGAGTAGTTGAGCTCTGTGTTTTCGTCGACTAGGCTGATTCCTCTTTGATTGGAGTGCTTCTTTCTGGACTCACTAGGCTTCTTGTTGTCAGGAGAAATTTGAAGTATTTCGAAGTGTGGAAAAATGAATCATTTCGCTGCAAAGTTTGACAACAAGAAGCCTAGTGAGGCAACCTCGTTCCCAGGACTTTTCCCATTTTCAAGTTGCTAGTGAGGGCCTAGTGAGTGTCTGTTGACCAAAACGCTAACACTGTTGACGTGTGAAAGTACAAAAACTAGCCCTTCGTACCGCATGGAGGTAGGAGATGAAATAGTGAAGATGCAAATCAATTCGGGTGTCTCGTGCAATGTATTGCCTCGGAAACTTCTCCACGAAAGAACTGTCATTCTCAAAACCAACCTAAAGTTAACTGCCTACTCCAGGACGAATTTGATCGTACTTGGGTTGGCAAAGATCACCTTGCGAAATTTAGTATTAATCTTTGAGGTCCTTTTCGAAAACCACATGTAAGTGAAAAAGTTTCCTCAATAAAGATTATTATTGTTATTATTATTATTATTATTATTATTATTATTATTATTATTAAAAGAGAAGGTAAAAAAGAACAAGAAAAAATTACTGAGCGGAATTTGCAGTTGTCCAAGAAAACTACACTCCTCTTCTTGGTTCCTCAGCGACACAGCAAATGAGACTAATAACTGTCCAACAGCAGAACATTTTGCGAGTAAACGACGCTGTGATTGAGGAAAATTATCGCAGCCTTACCATGGAGAAAATCGATGAGTCCTATCATGATGTCGGCGAAAATGTGACCCCGGCAGTTATGCCGCCCCGGGTGTCTCTCGCTCTCAAAGGAAGATTGAAGGAGGAACTTGGCCGCTTAGAGAAAGCCAATGTGATATAGTGAGAAGAAGAGAAACCAACCGACTGGGTGTCCAGCCAAGTTGTAACGGAGAAACCCAACGGCAAATTAAGGGTGTGCATTGAACCTTAGGACCTGAACCAAGCCCTTAAAAGAAGCCACTATCCGTTTCCAATTATGGATGGCATACTCCCAGAGTTAACTGAGGTAAAGGTGTTTTATAAAGCAGATCTTAAGGATGGAGTCCTGCAGATCAAGCTTGAAGAGGAATCAAGCAAGTTGCCTACATACCAGATGCCTTGGGGCCGGTATCGATGCCTGAGGATGCCCTTCGGAAGATCTGCAGCCCCAGAATATTTTCAGCAGAAGTTGGATTAGAACCTCGAACGCCTGAAAGGATTTTACAAAGTTGCAAACGACATCCTCATTACAGGCCGTGATGTGAATCATAAAAGAAGCTACAAAGGATCACGATGCCAATTTACATAATTTGTTGGAAAGGTGCCGAGAGAATTTGAAATGCACATTGACGTGCAGTGAAACCTGACCCCAACAAAGTTAAAGCCATTCTGAAAATGGAGAGACCTACTGATGTGGCTGCAGTCTGGAGGCTGGTGGGCTTAGTGAATTACCAGTCAAAGTTCCTAAGGCAAACTTTCAGAGCCGTGTGAGCCACTGTGTTGGACATGGCCGGCGAGAAGAGAGGCGGCCTTGGAAAGCGTGAAACAAGCTGTCACTTCAGCGGCAGTTTCTATGGTATTTCATTTCCAATGAATTAGTTGAAGGCCGAGAAGATGCATCTCCCAGTGGTATAGGATTTGTACTAATGCAGATAGCAAGTCAGTATTCGAGTGGAGCTCTAACAGCCCGTAAAAGGAACTATTTTCAAACTGAGAAAGAGCTGCTAGCACAAGTCTTCGGCCTCGAGCGAAATCACCAGTATTTTTATGGGAGGAGAATTGTGCTGTGGTCGGATCATAAGCCCATGGAATCTATCTGAAAGAAACCCTTAGCTTCACGTTCAAAACGCTTTCAGAGGTCGATCCTGCGATTAAGATGTTGAAATTCACTACAAACCTAGTCCTGACATGTATTTATCAGGGAACCTGCCGACAACTGTTCGTTCTCCAGCTGAGGAAGACACAGAGCGAATCCATGCGGTCGACTTCTTGCATATCTCTGAACTGCAACTTCAGAAAATTCTCTCACAGGACCGGAGGCTAGGAGACCCCATGACATAGCACAGCGCGTGCGCGACTCACTGCACGGATGCTTGAAGCGCGGACGACGTCTCTGATCGACCTCCCGAGAAATTTGACAAAAGCTGGCCCTATTTCCCAACGCAGTTGAGAAAACTATTGGGCCTCAGTTGAAACAACATAACGCCAACGTAGTTGGTGGTTATTGAAACGAAAGCTAGCTTTCTAACGCAGTTGGAAGCACCAAACTACGAACTGCCGCGCCTCTTAAAAATGTCGGCGAAAAGTGACACGAACACGGTGAGCGAGGACTCGCCTGCCTCAGAGAAGCCAACTCTCACTGCAATGATCAAGTCAGTGATGAGCAAGTTGAAAGACCTGAAACAAACAGTCGCTACTCTCATGAAACCCGTTGACGATGACGAACAGTACGATATTGCCGAGGAGAGTGACGCGGTAACCGCTGTAGGCGGGAAAGAACCGAAGGCTGATGAAACCAACAAAAGCCCAGCGGCAAAAGCCTCAGGCACAAAACTACTCGCTGAAATAGTTCAGGAGCTAGCCATCGAGGAAAAACCTGGCGGTAATGTGGATGAAGGGCTTGTAAAGCTCATGAATGGACTCCTGAAGAATAAACTACAGGAGGACAAAGTCCAAGCCAGAATTGAGAAATATCCACGGCCCGGGAATGTCGAGGGGTTATGCACACCGCGAGTGAACCCACTCATCTGGAACCAAATTCTCGCACAAGTTCGCACAAGCGACTGGAAATCGCAAAAGTCACAGAACGCACTTGTTGCCTCCATTGTGGCTATGATTAAAGCGACCAATTTGGTGCTCGAACACGAAAATGAAGACACCAAAGCGAAGGACAAAGAAGTTGTGTCAACATTGACATTGCCATAACATTGGTCATGCAGTGCTTCCTTGATATGAATTCGTCGAGGAGCCAAGCAATGAAAAAAGACCTATGTCGCGACTACTCGGCCCTCTGTAATTCTATCACAGTCCCTCCTACTTCCGAATACTTGTTTGGGGATTATCCAAACTAACCAAAGATATTTCTGATGCAAACAAACTGGCACGGAAAGTCAGGCCACAACAAGCGCGAGTGACTAACAGGAAATACAACTTAAGTTCCCAGCGCAGTCAGGGGCATCTAAGTAATCGGCGATTCCAACCATACCAGCGGCCACGAAATGATTTTTTATCCAAAGGCCGTCCCCCAATATCAAAATTCAAGAAGGAGGGGGGGGGGGGGGAGCGAAACTAAATTAATTCCGATTACTCCCAAAACAAAGGTATGTACAAAACAAACAATTGCTGATGGTATTAATAATGAGCTACACGCTTTATTCCACACTCAGACAAGCTTTCAAGCTTGCCAAATTGTCAACGCCTTGTCTGAATGGCGTACCATAACTTCAGACCCCACAACATTAGAATTTTGTTAAGGGAGTGAAAATGGATTTCTCTTCTGGGTTAAGGCCAGAACAAGACTGCGTGCGGTCAAGCGTATTTAATCGTACACAACATGCTACTGTGAGTCTGTTGTGGCTAAGGAAATTGAAACCCTTGTCAATAAGGGAGTAATTAAACATTCTAGTCATGAGCCAGGAGAGTTTATTTCCCCTATCTTTCTCCGACCTAAGCCTGATGGCACTTACCAGATGATACTTAATTTGCGGGCTTTCAATCACTTTGTTGAGTACCATCATTTCAAAATGGCCACATTAGAAACGGCAGTAAAGATGATGGAGCCTGGATGTTTCATGGCCTCAATTGACCTAAAAGGTGCATATTACACGGTACCCATTTTGCACGCCCACCAGAAATACCTGAACTTTATATTTCATGGTACACTTTACCAGTATACCTGCATGGCAAATGGACTCATCTGTGCACCACGAGGTTTTACTAAGCTCCTTAAACCAGTTTACGAAACGCTGCACAACCTAGGGTATCTGAGCTTGGGCTACATTGATGATTCCTACTTACAAGGTGACACCTCATCTGAGTGCCTTGAGAATGTTAAAGTCACGGCGTCACTATTTCAGAAACTAGGGTTTCATTTACATCCTACTAAGTCCGTTATAATCCCTACTCAGTGACTTGTATTTTTGGGGTTTTTCCTTTACTCCGCTGATATGACAGTAACTCCTACTGAAAGCAAAATCCAGAAACTAGTTACAGCCTGTCAAGGTTTATTAACTAAATGCAGCCCTACAATAGCAGACATTGCAGAAGTGATAGAGCTTCTAGTATCCAATTTTCCTGGAGCCCAGTATGGGCCACCCCATATTCGTTCCCTAGAGCCTGAAAAAACCCAAGCACTGAAAATAAACAAAGGCAACTACAAAGCCCATATGCAACTAACAGGTAGCTCCATAGCTGAGCTGGAATGGTGGATTGGAAATATGCCGACGAGATATTGTACGCCCCAATCCCAGCATGGTTATACCAACAAATGCTTCAGAAAAGGGGTGCGGGCAGCTCTTGGTAATCAGGAGAAAGGTGGAAGGTGGACAGACGCTGAGGTCACAAAGCACATTAACATTCTAGAACTACAGGCTGCATTTTTTGCAACAACACTAGCAACACTCATGTACAATTACAGATTGACAACACAACGGCTTTGCATACATTACCAACATGGGTGGTAGCAAGTTACCCCAGCTGAACACCTTAGCTAAAGAAATCTGGAATTGGTGTATAATTAAGAATATTTGGGTGTCGGGAGTACGCATAGCTGGAAAGCTTAATACAAGTGCTGACAATCAGTCACGTAACTTTTCAGACAAACATGAGTGGTCACTGAACAAAGAGTATTTTCAAAAGATAATCTCAGGATTTCCTGAGCAAGACATTGACCTGTTTGCCAGTAGGCTTAATAACCAATTAGATGTTTATTGTTCATGGAAACCATAGATTGGAGTACTTTTAGCTTTTTTGCATTTCCACCTTTCAGTCTGATCCCAAGATGTGTTCAAAAAACAATACAAGACAAGGCACAGGGAATATTACTGATCCCTGTGTGGCTAACACAGACTTGGTTTCCGCTTGTTCTTCAACTACTGTACAGCCAACCGTGGATTTTCAAACCATCACCACACCTGCTACATCATGCCCTCTTCAAGGAACCACACCCTTTACACAAGAGTCTGTCCTTTATCAGGAACACTGTTGCACATTAAGACCTTTCTCCAGATATTACCAACATACTCATGGCCTCATGGAGGAAAGGAACTCAAACTCAGTACAAAACTTATGTGGAAAGATGGCTGGCATTTTGTAGTGAAAGGAAAATCAATCACAGTTTCCCAAAATTAGGTGAAGCTCTTCAATTTCTAATGGGTTTATACAATCAGGGATTAAGTTATTCCACGATAAACACTGCAAGATCTGCATCGTCATTGATCCTCATTATTGAAGGTCCCAACCCCTTTGGCTTCCATCCGCTGTGTCCCGGTTCTGAAAGGGTATATATGAGACACGCAAACCACAACCTAAATACAAAACCATTTGGGATATTGCTATAGTACTTAAACAAGACGCTACAGCCATTGGAACAGCTCTCCTTAAAGGACTTAACATTGACATTGACATTGACGAGGACAATCCATTCATCTGTTGAGCTTGGATGGCATGAACATGTTATCACAGTCATGCAGGTTTGAACTCTTAGAACACATCAAGACCAGCAAACTCAGTAAGAGCGAAAATTGTATTGATATACGCAGTTATCAGCCCAATACTACCCTCTGCCCTTAACTTACACTGGAAGAGTACCTTAAGAGAACAGAGCCTCTAAGAGGCACAGAGAGGAAACGTTTTGTTAGCTTTATACAGCCACATAAAGGAGTTTCTAGGGACACCATATCTCGATGGGCTAAGAGCGAACTTTAATCAGCAGGGATTGATACAAGTCAATTTACAGCCCACAGCACCAGAGCAGCCACATCAGCCAAAGCAAAAGAGAGGGATACCCCGCTGGATGTGATCCTAGCCACTGCTGGATTGGCATCAGCATCTACTTTTCACAAATTTTACCATAAGCCAATCATTCAGCAACCAACTTTAGCTGGAAAAGTCTTTCAATCGTAAGTAAATTTGTTTTTATATTATACACCAGATTAACCCGGTAGCAGGGGCTTGAATAATACTGAAGTTATTCACACATAAAGCCTCAAGATTTCAATAGACATCGTTGTTCATGTTACTGTTGATAGAAAACATTACGTTTGGCACTACTACTGCCAGAGTATTTTATTGACCAGTAGTGAGTACATGAATGCCATGGATGCAATAATTAGACTGATTTATTAGGCTGAATAAAGTTTTTTTGAATAATCATGGTCTACATGTATGATTATATTTTGGTTGATGTTGCTGTGTTAGAGCTTTGAAGTCTCATGGGGTCTCCAAGCCTCCCGTCATGTGATAGAATTCGAAGATTAAACGAGACTTACCTGTAAGTTGAAGTTTGATCGAGATTCTATCACATGACCAAGGAGGCAGGAAATCACTTGCCAACCCATACCCACCCCTCACTGATGACATCCATGGTTAGTGCACTAACCTGTTTTATCATGACATTACTCTGACACATCCACATGCTTAAAAGAATGAGTCGTGCATGCGCTGTGCTATCTCATGTTATCTCCTACCTCCTTGGTCATGTGACAGAATCTCGAACAAACTTCAACTTACAGGTAAGTCTTGTTCAATCTTACAATTTAACATGAGACTGCAGCAGAATCAACACTTCAAACCCTCAAACAAGTGATACCGTATAGGTTTGCCAGACCAGAAAGAAGCTCTACCTCTGAACTACACCCCTGCTACACGGTGCGAGATGAACTTGCAGCACAGGATGGGATCCTCTTTAAGGGCCTGAGATGCATTATCCCAGCCAGCCTGAGACCCACGATTTGTGATCGCTTACATGGCGCCCACAGGGGAATTGAAAGTTGCATACGACTTGCCCTAGAAACTGTCTAATGGCCTAGTTTAAATGCCAACATTCGGGACTACATTAGTAGACGTGAAGTGTGTAATACTTGCAGAAACACCAACAGAAAGAACCACTCATGTCTCACAAGTTCCCAGACCGCCCTTGGGAGACAGTTGGATGCGACATTCTGCACCTGGGATTACATTTGCACTGTTGATTATTTACAAGCTACTTTGAAATTGATTGTTTGAAGGACAAGACCGCCAGCGAAGTTTTTCAAGCCCTAAAGTGACACTTTGCCACACGTGGAATTCCCAACAAACTAGTCAATGACAATGGTCCACTCTACGTCTCTTCTGAATTCTAAAAACTGTCCAGAGCTATGACATCGAACATGTAACCAGCTCTCCGAATAACCCTCAGAGTGACTGCAAGATGGAAAATGCGAATAAGACAGCAAAGAGCCTACTTAAGAATCTAATGCAGTGGGATGATACGTACATTTGGCCCTTCTAGACTGGAGAAACACGCCCTTGGAGGGCTCAGAAAGTTCCGCAGCACAGCGCTTGTTAGTCGCCTTACCAGAACCGTTGTCCCCACTACCAGAGAGCTGCGCAAACTAAAGATAATAGAAGAAATGCAAGAAAAATTCTCGATGAGAAAGGTATCGCAGGCAAAGTACTAGAAAATCTACGCTAAGGATCTTCCTCTTCTCAGAAAGGGACAAATTTCCTTAAGCCCAAGGATAGATCCAACCGATGGTCCAAGGCCCCATTGGAGCAGCAAGTTGATATGACGTCGTCCGAAGACAGAACCAAAGACGGAAAGATCTTCAGGAGGAATTGAAGACACCTCAGGAACAGCCTTGGACCGGTACCCATCCGGAAGTACCTTAAGCCCACTGGCACTGAGACCATGCGGGATAATGCAACACCTGTGTAGACTCCTAACACTCCTAATCCCACTGTCAGTCAAGAAAAAAGTCCTGTGGAGAGGTCTAGCATCCTAAACCCTTCCGTCGTTTAACAACAAAGGCCCGGACATCCAATGCAGCCACCAACTTAGAGTGGTCCCCAGGATGTTACAGTGCTAAAACAGTTTTCAGCCCAGAAACCGGTTGCTGTTCAGGTTACCCGCAGGGGTAGTGCCTCCAGACCTCCTAGTCACCTCAAAGAATTTGCTTTGCAGGGGACAATGCCAATAATGATGTTGTTCTCCTGAACTGAACCAATAAAGTTAAAATACTTCATGTAATGTTCATTTTGCCATGTGTTTTTCATATTCGATCATAATACAAGGTAAAACAATGTAAGTTGCAGCTACGCGTGACTATAATGTAAGTTGCAGCTACGCGTGATGATGTTGATTAGTAAGCAATGCAGTCGACATCAGTGAATAACAATTTTGTGGCCTATCGAATACTCATTGATTATAGGCAATAGTCAATGACTAATCGACTGATTACCCATCGATTACCCATCGATTACTCATTGATGTCAATGATTTCATCGATTTGTTACGTCTGGTAAATTGGAACTTTTGCTCTCTATTCAGTAGGGGAGCAGCACATTCATAGAATATATATCCGCGCGAGTCAATTTTGATGGTCTTGACCGTACGACGTCCGTCGCACCATGCTTCATGTAAAACGTCGAAAGTGTCCTTTAATACTCACGCGTTGACATACTGCGCAAACTTGTAAAAATGGTGAACTACCCTCGCACTAACAGCTAATAACGCTTTAAATTTATTTTTGAGGCTTCAAGTAAAAGGGTGTACTTTCATGTAATATATCAAACACGAGAAAGAGTATTTCATCAGGATATCTAAACACCGAGAAGTGGGAAGTGGTTGAAAAAACGAGGCGCAGCCGAGGTTTTTTAACCGACTTCGAGGAGTGTGGATACCAGATGAGACACTCTTTCGAGGTTTTGATCTGGCTTCTCAAACCATTCATAATTCTTAGAGAAATTCAAAGCAAAAGTTAGCAAAATTTTGTGCTAATTAAGATCCTGTATCCAAACCATCGTCACGGTAGTGATTTCTCTTGTTTTCTCCTTATGAATTATTAATGAGTTTGAGAAGGATACTTTACCTCAATTAAGACGAATGTTAACAGGATAAAGAGCATTATTACACCATTAAGCTAGTCAGAGGGCCAATAACTAAAATTAACCAATCAGATTGCTCCGCTGCCGGTCCAATATTTTCTAAGAATCGGACCGGCTATTGTCCCGAATGATCCCCCGCGACCTGCGCAACTTTTGTGTCCTTAAACTTGAAATCAAGATGGCGAACGAGGACAATATCTTCTGAAGAATTCCCTGTAAAACTTTGGAATGGATGGCTGACATTGAGAGGCGCTGTTTTTGTTTAGAACTTGAAATTCTCAAAGGCACGACCAACGATGATGGAGAAGCTGCAGCGACTGAAACGCCAACTACGAGCGAGACAAGCAATCTAGATGATAACAGTGGAACTGAACACGAAGTCAACAATGACAGCCAAGAGCTGGAGGATTTTATTTTAATTCTGCACAGAAGTCAAGCTATACTGTCAAGAAAACAAAGTCCGACATGAGAACTCTTAAGCGTTTTGTGCCACATTTAACGAAACGAGAGAACCAAAAACTCTGACTGCAGCGGAACTTGACAAACTACTTTTTAAAATTTTATAAAGATGCCAGAAAAGAAAATGGCGATAAGTACGAACCGAGTTCTTTTCTGAGAAGAAGTTACCGTTCAACATATTTGAAGATGAAGAGTTTTCTGTTGCCTTCAGGTCCGTGCCACAAAAAGAAGGAGCCTTGTTTAGAGTGGTTTGGTAACAAGCCAAACGCCACACGGGAACTAACAAAAGAGGAACAGCAGAAGCTCTTTGAAACCGGGCAGTTCGGTGACCACGACCCGCTGGTCCTCCAAAGAACCCTATGGTGGTGTCTTTCATTAGATTTTGGCTTTTGAGCCCGAGACAAGTCCAGAAAGCTGTGCTGGGGGTGTACTGCTGGGGAAGGATCCCGAAACAGGCCGTGAACTCCTCGTTTGTCGGACGGACAGAGGATCAAAAACACAGCAAGGGAGCACTGAAACTGGCCACAAAAGACCTTTCTATCCGAAACTCTTTGCAACCAGTGATGGCAAATGCCCACTGAATTTGAACAAAACTTTCGAGAAACATAGGCCAGAGGAGATGAAAAAGCCAGAAGCTCAGTTTTACTTGACGCTAAAGCAGAAACGAAGTGCTGACGACCCAGTCCGGTAAGCTTATATGCGGTCACCACTGGGCAAAAATCAGCTGGGCAAGTTTTTGTCAGATGCAGTTTCTGCTGCTGGCCTTCAATCAGGCAAAAGAAAGCTGTCAAATCATTCCGTGAGGAAAACCAGCATTGGTAGATTGCTTGACTCCAATTTTCCCGAAAACTACGTAATGTAGTTCAGTGGCCACAAAAATATTCAAAGCTTAAGCGCGTACAAATCAGCATCTGTAAGCCACCATCGCCAAATGTCAGATGTTCTTAGTGGAAGAAAAGAGCGAACAACTTCAAGCGCCATGTAAATTCTTATGGTCGTTCTGCCAGAGTGACCTCCATCGGCTGTTCAGCTTTTTCGTCAAGCTCAATCGCCCTTGAAGCAGTGTTTGTTGGTGCTTACATTTCATCCGTGTCGGGCTGCACATTCCAAATTATGACAGGGCCGGTTAAAAATGTAAACGAGTCAGCCCCAAAACGAGCAAGAAGGCTTATCATTGAAAGCGACGACGAAGATTGAAATACTCGCCCTCACATGCACATGTTTCGTGGCTGGTTCCTCCCGCTCAACCTTGCAACGCCGATTTTGCCTCGAGTTTTCATTTCTGATATGTTAACTTTCCAAGTGTTTAAAATCGCATAACAGTCCACTTTGTTAAATTATTAAAACTTATTCTTTCCTCATTGAAAGCTTTTTGTAGAACAATAGTGTACTTTCGAGTTGAATGAAAATGGAACGTTGGCTTTTTTGACAGTTTTTACAGCTCCTGTTGTGCTTGATAGAATGTGGTGACCACTAATTTATTTGATTGGTTCAGCATTGTAATGGCATACAAATAAAAGCTCTCAAAAAATCAAAAATGGATCATTTTTCCTTAACAATTCGCGCGTACTTTTTGACGAATTTTGTACTAAAATGTTTTTTGGAAAGATTGTTTTCGGTCGTGTAATAAGTCTTTTACTGAAGACTGTACTGGGAGAATATCCGCCCTCGGCCTTTTCTCTAGGGACCTTGCTGCGCTCGGTCTGGTACTGTCTAGACCTCGGGCCGATATTTTCTCAGTATGGCCTTCGCGCTTGGTTAATAAGATACAGCTATTTCAATTAACGTTGTTGGACAATCTTCGCGACAAGACTGCGAGGTGACATGGGTAATTTATTAATAAATTTGCCAAACTAGGCAATTGCTCACACCTACAAAAAATAGATCACATAGACAAGTGTCTATGGTACTTTTACCCATCCTATGGCAGCGATAGGCGTAAAATTACAGCCGAATCACAAAAGATGTACAGCTACCCATACTAACTTTCGGTCTTGTCGCGTAAGCTCGTGGCTCTAAAATCCGACAACGTTAATTGAAATAGCTGTAGATATAACCCACTCACTGAACACTGACAAGAAGGCAGAAGTCGGATGGCTTGTAATCACGGGAGAAATTTGATCTGAACCCAAAAAAATGGCCGTTGGCGTCGTGTTCGCTCGATTTTCAATGCAGTAATTTTACATACTCGGAATGAAGATGTTCCTTGAAGACTTGGAATGAAGACGTTCTACATGAAAAGGAAAAGACCTGAAGAATACTCGACGGTGCATATAGAAGAAATTGGAGAACTTAAATGGCAAAAATCATTTTTCGAAGACAGGCTTGTTTTCTCAGAGGTGATCTAGAAAGCGACTATCCGGCAAAGGACAACTCGAGCGTACTTTTCCCACATATTTGATTGTGGATTTACAACGCAATAATTTTTCAGTTGAGGGGTTTCAATAGTTGCCATAACTTTCCTGAAATGTTTGAAAACTTGTGGGTAACTTCACTCGTGGACAAAATTGACTGACATTTCGCTTTCCCGGGCAAACAAATGCTTATCCGGATGGCTTCTTTATGTTTGTGAAGTTTGACTGTACCCTTTTTTGGGTTTATTCATTCAAGAAATTCGGTAAATGAGCGATGTGATAATCTTCTATTGTAGTTTAATTTTTCCCACGTGGCGAGAGGACAACATTTAGCGCGTAATTTTCAAGAAGCTTTTTGTATTAAAAGTTCGTTTTTTGAGCAACTGGTATTTTGCAATTAATGTATTTTAATGATAGCTTCAGTTAATCGTTTGTCTTACGATTTAGTCACCTTGATGTGGATCGCGACATTTCGACCGCTATACTGCTGGTCTTCATCAAGCGACAGTGTCGACTCGCTACGTATCAGTATAAGTGGCACATGGGTTGTTTGTGATTGGTGCATTTCGATCCTCATTGTTCTGATTGGATGCTGTTTCCTGAGTGGTGCGCTGTGGTACCGATCGGCTGTTGTGTTGTTTGATCGTGGACATCCACGCTTCCGGAATTTCAATTCCGTTATCCCTACTGATGTTGTTAGGGCGAAGTTTTATGTGAATGGCCTCCTTAACCCTACGGGTGTATCAGTGTGGGTCGCGGTCAATAAACTTAAACTTATCCCAGAGCGGATAATGTTCGGTCTCATTAGCATGTTCTAAGACAGCTGCGGTCTGAGTTCGTGCGAGCTGTATATCTCTGTCATGTTCCTTATTCCGTTCATGCATCTATCTTCCCGTCTCTCCAATATATACTTTGCCACACGCGCAGGAAATCTTGTAGACTACTCCATCTTGTTTTGTTGGTTCGACAGCGTCCTTAAGTCGCACGAAGTGTAATCTAAGCGTTGTGTCGGACTTGAAAACAGTGCATATGCCTTGTTGTTGTAAGCAACCGTGCAGAGCCTCTGATACGCCTTTGATGTATGGCAGAACCGAGGTAGATTTTAGTTCAGACGCAGGTTCTTTGCTAGTTGTTTGTCTCTTGGTTTTTGGAACGCTTTGCACAAACGAATACGGATATCCGTTCGAAACAAGAACTCTCAGAGATAACCGATGGTCTGGTTATGAGATGTTATGAGGTTATGAGGCCATTCACATAAGACTTCACCCTAACAACATCAATAGGGATAACGGAATTGAAATTCCGTAAACGTGGATGCCCACGATCAAACAACACAACAGCCGATCAATACCACAGCGGACCTCTTAGGAAACAGCGTCCAATCAGAACAATGAGGATCGAAATGCACCGATCACAAGCAACCAAGGTGCCACTTATACTGAAACAAAGCCAGTCGACACTATCGCCTGATGAAGACCAGCAGTACAGCGGCCGAAACGTCGCGATCCACATGAAAGTGACTAAAACGTCAGTTAAACGATTAATTGAAGCTATCATTTCAAACCACGATGAATAACATCTTTCATGACATTAATGTATTTTATTTAAAATACATACAATTTCTGAAATTCAGTGGAGTATACCTTGATTCTTCCCTATATAAGACGATCGAAAAGATCGAACACGAGTTAAAGAACCGCCATTATTTATTATTTATCCATAACCGTAAAAAATTGCCCAGTTCGATCGTTAAGACCTCTTCTTCTCTTCTTAAAAGAACAAATTATTTTATTCCTGTTTCCTGTTATCTCTTGTCAAAACAATCCTTTCTATTTATCTATTTAATAACAATCGCTAATGGACAGAAGACGCAAAACATGAATTGTTTGTTCCAACGCAGAATGCCATTTTCAGTCACATCAGCAAAATCAAACATCGCACCATACAAGTTTATTATGTAATCAAAACGGGAAATGGACTGTTCTCATCGACTGTGTAAGTAGTA
Source organism: Siderastrea radians (assembly GCA_964017195.1). Classification (NCBI taxonomy): domain Eukaryota; kingdom Metazoa; phylum Cnidaria; class Anthozoa; order Scleractinia; family Rhizangiidae; genus Siderastrea; species Siderastrea radians. The sequence goes on along the minus strand of OZ024887.1, from coordinate 48,564,177 downwards.
AGGCAGGCCCCTTCATCAAAGCCAGCTTCGTTTTGATGCGAGGGTTCCGATTGGCTGAGAAGCCAGCCACGTGACTTGGGGAAGGGTTGTGATTGGTGGAGACGGGGAGTGACGTCATAACGGAAGAGAAAAACCGGAAATGACGTCATCAAAACATCCCATAATAAAGCAGATCAAAATCACCATGATGTCAGGAAAAATAACAGATTTTTAATGGCGGAAAAAACTTAGTTACAAGCGGGAGCGTGTGCCTGGACCCGAGTGGTCAGCGGCGTCTTATTTTCGACAAAACGAAGAAGAGTCCAAAGTCCAAACAACATGTCAACAAAGACTATTTTACATAGTGGGAGCGTGTGCCTGGACCCGAGTGTCACAGACGTCCCATACTGTTCAGTTTTTCCATAAGTCTGGTTCTGCATCCAATAAGCCACTGTGGTCACAGATGAGATCGAATTCGGGTACTTTTTGGATGGCTTGACGAATGGCAGGAATGTCTCTGTGTTGCAAGGCTAAGATGAAATCTTCCTCGTCTTTTTTGATGTCTTGAAAGCATTCAAGAAATAATTTGTGGACTTGTTGGATAGTTTCTTCATAAATGTTTGTTTTCATCATTTTTAGTTCATCCCTTTCTTGGTCAGTTAACTGATCTTGAGGTGTATTGGCTAAACGAATTAAGTAGTATCTTGGCATGAAAGGTACTGGGATCGATGACTCTCTTGTCGTACACCAGTTGGTAACGCTTGTAGTCTGGAAAGGTGTAGAGATCGTAGGTTTTGGCGTCTCTGACGGTCTGGTGAGTTTTGATGACTTTAGTTTGGCGCGGTTCCTTCGCTTACATGACGTACCAGAATGGCCCTCTGGCTAGGGTGGGACACCGCTGACCAGTAGGTGAAAAGTGGCTCAGATGATCGGAAAAGTGGAGACACTTCGTGACGCTTACATGACGTACCGGGATCCCCGGGCTGGGGTGGGACACCGCTGACCAGTCAAGGGAAAGGATCGGAGGCTCAGAAGCCAAGCTCAAGGGGTGAGCAGTGCAATAAAAAATCACCATGACAACAGTGGATTCAAGAAAAATGAATTTTTTCAGCAAAGCAAAAATCCTAGCAGTAGTATCATAGCCAATAGACAACGTACGGAGATTGGGGTAAAGGGAAAAATGATCTACAGGGATTTAAAGGGATTGGTAAGCCGTGATTTCCAATTGATGAATGAAGAATTGAATGAAGTAGATGAATTGATGAATGAAAGATACCCAATCATCAGTTTGGAAAAATTAATTTTTTAATGACCAGAAAAACTCCCATAATCCACTTCCTTCCACTGTGCGTCAATTCTATCTCCATGAGAACCATTTTTAAAAAAGGGAGAAGAGGGTTGGTGGACCTCAGCAGTTTTATGAACGTGTGTGGGTATGCGGCCGTGGTACAGGACATGCTAGAAGAAACGACCCAGTTGGGGAGGACAGACTTGTGGACGAGGCGTGCCAGGCGAGACGTTCTCTTGTTCCGAAGACATCACAAACTACAACTGGACCAAGAGGGCGCCCGCCTCTTTGTGAGATTTGACCGGTCCGTCATGGAAAGGGAGGAGAATGCCTGTCGCCAGAGACGACAAAAGAAGATTTTGGCAAAGATGTTGGTGGAGGGGATTATCCCGTACATTTATAAGCACCATGTCGAGTGTCCCCTCCGCAGCCGACCGTACCGTCCAGGTCACCAGGCCATCCGTCCCCGCACGCATGCACGCACTGCCTCCTGGGCCAGAACCCAAACCAACACTCTACTCTCTGACAGTCCTATGCGGTCATGTTGGATCTTTTCCCTCCTCATACCTCCTCGCCGCCATGACCCGAAGCCTCCCCCCGAAATGTCATAGGAGATGGGGTGAAGGGGTATCCTCTCCTTCGTCATAGGGCAAACAGTTATCTTGGTGGAGATGAGAGGTGTCGCGCAACCTATCCCCATGAGTCGAATGACTCTCACACGACGTCTGTCACGTCATGCCTTTAATGTGGGCGAGGCCTGTCACGTGGAAACAAATGAAAGGGTACCCCCTCCCTTCTTGTCTTTGCCCAGGATTATTATTGCTAGGGTGAGTACAAAGGGAAACGATTTCCCTGGAGGCTCAATAATACTAATACTAATACTAATACTAATACTACTACTACTACTACTACTACTACTAATAATAATAATAATTAATAGATTACGTGACCCTGCTGACCTGTAGGGAATGTAGGTTCACATATTTTATTTAGCTTTTTTTTTTAATTTTGTGAAGCTCCAGTGTGGTGGGAATGACCCTATGCTGACCGGTAGGGATTGAAGGCTCACATTTCAGGAAAAAGCGACGTCCATTTAGGTTGCCGGGTCCGGTCTGAAAGAAAAAACTGTCGACTGATAGAGATTGCAGGCTCAGGTCTTAGGATATGACCGTTGACTAGGATCAGGTCAGAAAAAAGACTGCTAACTAGCAGGCTAGGCTCTCAGGAGAATTGGGATCGTGGGCTCCGACCCAATGGGGAGTACTGCTGGCCAGCTCAATTAGAGAAGACCCCAGCCCAGTAGGGCTTTTGTGGGCTGAGACTTCGGTGGAAGACTACTGACCAGTCAGAAACGCATTTTGAGCGTGAGTAACTCACTCAAAATGAGCAACCCATTTTGAGCGTAACTCACTCAAAATGAGCAACGCATTTTGAGCCTGAGTAACTCACTCAAATTATGTTGCGCTGTGAGTAGGCATCAAGCTGCCGTTGCTCATTTTGAGTGAGTTACTCACGCTCAAAATTCGTTGCTCATTTTGAGCATGAGCCACTCATGCTTACAATGAGCAAATATCTTCAAATAGTTCACTAAGCAGCTCAGAGTAGTTCAGGGCAGCTTAGAGCAGTTCAGAGTAACTGAGAGTAACTCATAGTAACTCGGAGATCAGCTCGGAGTAGGTCAGAGAGTAGCAGCTCAGAGTAAGGCAGAGAGTAGCTCAGAGTACCTCAGAGGAGCTCCAAGAGCAACTCCGAGTGCATCGGAATAATTCGGAAAGCAGCTTGGAGCTACTTGGACCTGCTCGAAGCTACTCGGGGCGCGCATGGCTCATTATGAATGTGCATAAATCATTATAAGTTTAAAAAACTAATTACAAGGTATCCATGTACTAAGTATGAGTATGCTAAGTATGAGTGTGCTCTGCGAGCAGCTCAGAGTAGCTCACTGGAGCTTAGAGAGCTGTTTGAACCACGTGCAAGTGCAACCCCAAGGAACGGTGTAGGGCACGCATGCAAAACTCATTATGAGTTACTCATACACTTTGAGTATATGGGTGGGCAACTCATCGAGTAACTGAGTTACTCCCGCTCAAACTGCATCGCTCATTATGAGTTACTCATGCGCTATCAGTATATGGGTGAGCAACTCATCGAGTAACTGGGTTACTCCCGCTCAAAATGCGTTGCTCATTATGAGTTACTCATACACTATGAGTGTATGGGTGAGCAACTCATCGAGTAACCGAGTTACTTGCGCTCAAAATGTGTTGCTCATTATGAGTTTGAGTCACTCACTCAAATTGAGTTCCGCTGTGAACATATATAAATAGTCGCCAAGCACATGGTGCTCATTTTGAGTAAAAGAGCGCCGAGTCCGCATGAGTTAGTGTATAGCACATCTTTGCCAGTATTGTCAAAAACCGTTCAGTCGAAGCCACAATAGAGAGACCGTCACGAGAAGCGGGGTTGTTGGAAACGTTTAGAAAAACAACAAGGGGAAAGTACAACCATGGCTACTGTCTCCCCAGAGGACGTGGTGTCAGAAGTCGGATCAAACGAAGGAAACATAAACGAGGATTCAGAGGATAAAGAAAATGACGATGAAAACATGGAAATTGATTCCGAGGACGAAGACGACAGTGAGTATGACAGCGGTCATCCATGGCCATAGGAAGATCACCGTGCAAAAGTTAAAGAGTCCTTTAGTTCACGCTTCGGAAAACAAGTGGAGCGGTTACTGGAAAAGGGGGAAGCGGTTGCTGAAGCCAAAGCTTTCAATGCTCTATTACCAGTTTTCAGAAGAAAGTTACGGAGGTTGTACTTGCACTATCTCAAGTGGTTCCGTCGTCTCAAACGTGATCCCGTACACAAAGAAGTCATGAAAACCCTACGTCTTTTCATGGACGAAAAAGAATGTATGGATTATGAAGAGGCAACAGACCCAGCCGTGGATAGGCGAAAATTTTTATTAAACAGAATTTTTCAACCGCGGCCAGTCCCTAAGAACGAAGAAGAAGAGGAGGAGGAGGAGGGGGAGGAGGGGGAAGACGACGAAGAGGACAAAGAAAGTTGGCCATGAGACTGTGCAGTGAACGGAGTTGGACAGATGAAAATGTATTGTAACGAACGCGAACAAAGTGATTGTCACGTGAACTCTCCAAGGTTGCTTTTGCTACAATTATTGTCTTGAGAAATGTTCATGTTTGCGTTACTCGGAGCTACTCTGAGCTGTCTGTAGCTACACAGGTTTGACAGAGAGAGGTATGGGATCAACAAAGACCTGAGGTGGGGTACCTCTCTTGGTCTAGTTTCCGTCCAAATAAGGGCACCCTGGGGAGGTGGTGGAGGGTTGGAGGAGGTTGGGTATACTGCAAGGGCATTGCAACTAATGCCAAAAATCTTTATTCACTGACTGGTCAGTAGTCTTCCACTGAAGTCTCAGCCCACAAAAGCCCTACTGGGCGGGGATCTTCTCTAACTGAGCTGGCCAGCAGTACTCCCCATTGGGTTGGAGCCCACGATCCCAATTCTCCTGAGAGCCTAGCCTGCTGGTTAGCAGTTTTTTTTCTGACCTGATCCTAGTCAACGGTCATATCCTAAGACCTGACCCTGCAATCTCTATCAGTCGACAGTTTTTTCTTTCAGACCGGACCCGGCAACCTAAATGGACGTCGCTTTTCCCTGAAATGTGAGCCTGCAATCCCTACCGGTCAGCATAGGGTCATTCCCACCACACTGGAGCTACTCAAATTTTGAAAAAATGCTAAATAAAATATGTGAACCTACATTCCCTACAGGTCAGCAGGGTCACGTAATCTATTATTATTATTATTATTATTATTATTAGTAGTAGTAGTAGTAGTAGTAGTAGTATTATTGAGCCTCCACGGAAATCGTTTCCCTTTGTACTCACCCTAGCAATAATAATCCTGGGCAAAGACAAGAAGGGAGGGGTATTCCTTCATTTGTTTCCACGTGACAGGCCTCGCCCACATTAAAGGCATGACGTGACAGACGTCGTGTGAAAGTCATTCGACTCATGGGGATAGGTTGCGTGACACCTCTCATCTCCACCAAGTAACTGTTTGTCCTATGACGAAGGAGAAGATACCCCTTCACCCCATATCCTATGACATTTCGGGGGGAGGCTTCGGGTCATGGCAGCGAGGAGGGATGAGGAGGGAAAAGATCCAAGATGGCGGCATAGGGCTGTCAGAGAGTAGAGTGTTGGTTTGGGTTCTGGCCCGGGAGGCAGTGCGTGCATGCGTGCGGGGACGGATGGCCTGGTGACCTGGACGGTACGGTCGGCTGCGGAAGGGGACACTCGACGTGGTGCTTATAAATGTACGGGATAATCCCCTTCACCAACATCTTCGCCAGAATCGTCTTTTGTCGTCTCTGGTGACAGGCATTCTCCTCCCTGTCCATGACGGACCGGTCAAATCTCACAAAGAGGCGGGCGCCCTCTTGGTCCAGTTGTAGTTTGTGATGTCTTCGGAACAAGAGAACGTCCGCTGCCTGGCACGCCTCGTCCACCAGTCTGTCCTCCCCAACTGGGTCGTTTCTTCTGGCATATCCTGCGCCACGGCCGCATACCCACACACGTTCATAAAACTGCTGAGGTCCACCAACCCTCTTCTCTCTTTTTTAAAAATGGTTCTCATGGAGATAGAATTGACGCACAGTGGAAGGAAGTGGATTATGGGAGTTTTTCTGGTCATTAAAAAATTAATTTTTCCAAACTGATGATTGGGTATCTTTCAATCGAGCCTACTTTATTTCTCAATTGGAAATCACGGCTTACCAATCCCTTTAAATCCTTGTAGATCATTTTTCCCTTTACCCCCCTTGCCTACGGTGAAATTTGAATTAACCAATCAGCATTTAGTTGCAAGGAAAAACTGTGGTGTCCTGGCGTCATCGGCGTCATGCAGATTTTATGCTCTTCTCTTCGATTTCTGCGTGATCAGCGAAGTTTATAATGTGGACATGCCGTTTTATTTCAGCGATTTCTTCAAATTTACCGCTTGCCTTACTTCACTTTATTAAAAGTCACAACTGTTTGCAATTATATGGACTGGATGAGCATCCAGAATCGATTCAAAATGTTTTTCTGCGGCGGGAGACTTCGCTAACTGGACTTAAATGCGAAGGAGGTTTTAAAGGTTTTCCTCTTGTACTCTCCTACTGAATATCATTTTTCACAAGAAACTTCACGTCCCTTTCACTCTCCTTGGCCTCGTATATCACATGGATGTCCTTCAACTGAGCAGCTCTGAGTTGCGTCGGGTACAATCCGTCTTCTGTCCTTGTAAAGATCTGCGGTCACTTCATAGTTGTTTTTACACCAACTTCCAGCTGTGCCTGCAGCTGTGATTGCCTGCTGTCAAAATTGTCGTTGCATCTCAACGAGATTGGTCTCATCGGTTAGGGAAAAATGTTCTGTTCATCTGATCAGAGATACATCATGAATGTGTGACAAATTTGATCCACGGTCGTTGTACGGTTGCGCTACACAGCTGATGCTTCATATTGAAAATAGGCAAGTTTGTACAATTTTCCACATACCAGGAGACGAACAAAAAGGTTTTTTGGGAATTTGGAGCTTCCTTATGTCATCGAAACAGCAAAAAGCTGGCAGTCAAAAGCCGCAGAAAATTTACTTTTCTTCTCAAAAGTCAAAACTCACCTGAAATTCAGGCCAAGCGAAAACAGCATGCGGACTGCCGATGAAACGACACTTTCGCTTGCTTTATTCACCACGGAAAGTATAAAATAATTATTACCTAGCCCGTCTTTCTCAGGGTATAATTAACTTGACTAACTTGGATTGGAACGGTAATTGCAGGAACAAAGTTTATTTAGTCAAATATTGATATGTCTATTTTTTCTCGCTTCAATTTGTGCTCCAGATAAGGTGTCCTTTAATACTTGCAATCAGTCGACTTTTACAGACAGAGAGCAAAGAGAGGAAAATGTGTAATTTCTCACGAAATTTCAAGATTTAAATTGTTATAATTAAAAGGAACAAATTTGAGAACTACAGTGTGTTGCCCAGTTTTCGTACACTTTAGTTTGTAATCGCTATATCTTTTCGTCTGTGAGACGAAAATTTCTGAATTTTCTATTAAAAAGATAGCCCATTTACTTACCTTCAATATATAAAACGATTGGCCGCTTGATCGACTTACGTTCAAAATTATGCCATTTTTCCCGAAACTCCTAAGTTGCCCAGTCTTCGTACACCTGGCCCAGTTTTCGTACATCGACAGAACAACATTTCTCCACGAAAACGCTCGACGCAAACTGATGTGTCAGCCACCCTGCTGAGTGCTTATCGTGTTTTCTCTTCGGTTTGTCAATAAATATCGGCAAAGTGACCAAAATTTGGCGTACAAAGCAAATGGTTATTCGGGGGGTGGATGTTTAATCAATCCTGCAATGTTGATTTTTTGGTCACTCACTTTTGGGCGGCTTTTCTTACGCTCAATCCACTGTCTCGTACGTCATTTACTGCCTTGGTAAAGGTAGTTGACAGGTTACTATTCTGCGTATTTCAACTCTTAAGAAAAGGCCTGTATAAGATTCGACGTTTTCCTTCCGTTTCCGCTTACGCCTTTAGAATAGCAAACTCTTTACTTCCGTTTCCGCTTAAGCTTGCTTTTCTTACCTACTTTTGTAAATGTTTATTAGAATCGCAACGGAGTGAAAAAATCAGTAAAACCGGTAAGCTAACGATATTTCACGGTGTATGTCAACATTCTATGCATAGACATCTACCTTGACGATTTAGATTGTTTGCGTGGGATTACGTTTATTTTAAAATATTCGTGACCTTTGCGTGACCTGGATGTGAAGCGTCGCTGTTATGACACAACAAATACATGCGGTGTATCGTACTTTGCAAGGATTGTTGTGTAATCTTTGCTGCACTTGCGACCTATTAGTTTTCGAACAGTAAAGTTTAAAATTCAGTTCTTTAACTTATCTAAAAATAGGTTTTGAGAAAGGCGCAGCTAAGTGTACGAAAACTGGCACAGTAGGTCAAAATGTGTGCGAAGATTCTCACCGCTAAAATTCAGGAGCAGTTAAATTTAAGCTGGCGTTGAAAGTTTTTCCATTCACTTTCATCTTTTGTCTATCATCTGTCCAAAAATCATGAAGTTCCTTGCAAAATTGCCAGCAAAACGGGCTATTTGTTCATCTAAATACCTTTACTGTGCAGTGAAAAGTGCAAATATTAGCCGCTAAACTTTTACTCACCTCGAAAGAAATTGTCCGCACTGACCTGCCTCTTCGTCAAAAAGCCCGGCAAAACCGGCAATTTATAGCTGAGATGTTCCTTTTACTTTTGGAATTCCTCGGTTGACGAAGATTTAAATGACTGACGAAAATAATCAAATAAAGTTCTCTTTGTCCGAAAACTGGGCCCGTACGAAAACTGGGCAACATACTGTACTCTAGGATTCAGACAGGAGGAGTTTATTCAAAATGGAGAAGTGAAAGTAATTTTAACAGAGCAAAATGCAGATCACAGCGGTCCTGCATCAGTCGGCAGTACCGAAAGAGATTTGGAAATATAAAACTTTGCGTTACGTAGGATTCGTTGCAAAAAGGAAGAACCGATAATCACAGGCGACTCTAAGAGATGAAGTTGTTCTTCAGAAACCAGTTAACAAATTTATAATGCGGCTGTTTAGAATAAGCTTATCTCTTGGGTGGTAGTTGCATTAAGCTATGTAAACGTGCCTTTCGAAACTTGGGCAGCTTAAATCAGAAAATAGAAGTGTGATAATTTTTTCTTTCTCAACAAGCACTTGTAACGCCATTCAACATGTAACGATGCTAATGTCACTTCAACTTCTGCTCTCATGATGGCGTTGATGTTTCTCTAAACTTAATCCCAGTGGGGCCTGCTGGAAGTAGAGCAGCTCGAGTCAACTCTTCTGATATAAGGAATAAATTGTGGTGTAATATTATGGTTTAAGACGGTTTTAGCCATCGTCTTGTCGCTCTTCGTACCCTTTAAGCAATGCACACTTTTAATCCAACACAAGCCAAACAAAGCAAACGCTAGCAGCTTCGGTCTTCGTACTAATTTTTACCTTTCTTGCAAGCGCACAAAACTCCTTAACGCAGAAACGTATGAGTGGAGCAACAGGAAAAAAAAACCCTTTTCTCGGCAAAGTCAACTCAATCTACGCTTCATTCGCTATAAACTCTTGCTTTTGCTTAAAAACCGCAAAATACTGGAACTGGAATACGAGAACCCAGTGCATTTCGCAGAACACCGACTGGACACCACGGTTTTGACTGCCGCTCGTACCGCGGGCGTAGTTGACGTATGCAAGGCCAATCCCCGTACGTTGTCTATTGGCTATGATACTACTGCTAGGATTTTTGCTTTGATTAAAAAATTCATTTTTCTTGAATCCACTGTTGTCATGGTGATTTTTTATTGCACTGTTCACCCCTTGAGCTTGACTTCTGAGCCTGCGATCCTTTCCCTTGACTGGTCAGCGGTGTCCCACCCCAGCCAGGGGGCCATTCCGGTACGTCATGTAAGCGAAGGAACCGCGCCAAACTCAAGTAATCCAAAACTCACCAGATCGTCAGAGACGCCAAAACCTACGATCTGTACACCTTTCCAGACTACAAGCGTTACCAACTGGTGTACGACAAGAGAGTCATCGATCCCAGTACCTTTCAAACCTACCCTTACGGATACCAAGCAACATGCCAAGGTTCTACTTAATTCGTCTAGCCAATACACCTCAAGATCAGTTAACCAGCCAAGAAAGAGATGAACTAAAAATGATGGAAACAAACATTTATGAAGAAACTATCCGACAAGTCCACAAATTATTTCTTGATTGCTTTCAAGACATCAAAGAAGACGTGGAAGATTTCATCTTAGCCTTGCAACACGGAGACATTCCTGCCATTCGTCAAGCCATCCACAAAGTACCCGAATTCGATCTCATCTGTGACCACAGTGGCTTATTGGATGCAGAACCAGACTTATGGAAAAACTGAACAGTATGGGACGTCTGTGACACTCGGGTCCAGGCACACGCTCCCCCTATGTAAAATAGTCTTTGTTGACATGTTGTTTGGACTTTGGACTCTTCTTTGTTTTGTCCAAAATGGGACGCCGCTGACCACTCGGGTCCAGGCACAAGCTCCCGCTTGTAACTAAGTTTTTTTCCGCCATTAAAAACCTGTTATTTTTCCTGACATCATGGTGATGACGTCATATGAAAACGCTCTATACGCAGGTTGCCATCAGCATCTTCCTTTTGGGCCGAATTTTAAGACTGGTACTTTACTCGTAGCTGTACCCAACTAATTGTGTTGGTGATGAAACTTTGATTGCCAACAAACTTTCGTACAACAAAAATGTGTTTTACAATGATGGATGGTGTTGAATCTATTTGACCGATGCCTTAAAAAATAAATCCTCGTTATCTAACAATAACAAAAATTTACAACACTCAACCATCCGTAACAAGCAGTGAATTCAGATGGTTTTACTGTCGCATTGGTTCATTAAGATGGAACGCCAGTAGTTAAATGGCTGGCTCTTAAAGGAATCTGCTTGCTATTGTAGTTGTGAAAGTGTCCAGCTCCTACTTGGAACAATCTAGTTCACGTTTACAATGTTTTCCAAAACGAAGTGGTTCGGAAAGAGCCGGTCGTTCAGGGATAAAAATTTTCCATTTCTGATTTTACAGTTCCTCCTCGTCTTAGCGATAAATGATACAAACTTCCTCGTATCGGCTTCAATTTTCTTGTGTTATTTTGAGGCCACGAAATCCTAGATTTTCTTTCCAAAAACTGGGCACATTTGCAGCTATTTTCAGTCGAAGAGAAATTTCTTCGGTCAGGAAAGTGGCGGGCGAGGGGAATACGTTACACAATTTCAAGAAACTGATCGGCTGAAGGGATAAGTGATCGAAGTTTCACGCTTGTTGAAAACGTACTCTTTATTCGATGTTTATGAGTTAAAAATAAGTAAAACGTCCGCAAATATTGTCTTTATTATCTGGGAATAAATAGTTATACTTTTCACAGACTTCTGTGTGACGGCTCAACAATTTTCGCGTTGTCGTGCTGCTTGTCTTATACACGTGGAACAGGACGTCAACTAAGATAAAACAAATAAACAAACAAACAATCAAACAAACAAACTAACAAGCGAAAAATCAAATGAAACTGCGTTAATCGAAAAGCGTAATTGTAGCGCATTTTTCTTTTGGCCCTATCTGTTCCCTACGTTTGTAAGCATCCCGCATTTAACAGGAACATTAGCCTGTTCCAGAGCTTTCCAGGCTCTCCGAAAGTAGGGGTGGCACGAATGTTAGAAAGGGAACGCGCTCGTTTTCTCAATTCGCGCTTTCCCCATCCTCTATCTCGGAGCCTGAAACAGGAACAAGGAAAGCGGACGTTTTCTCAGCAGTCCGCTAACTAAGAAGCAGAATACGTCTTCCATAAACAATAGAGGATGGTCTCTTGATTTAATATATCGCTAACACTCTCCGGGATTATAAGCTTTTGCTTCCACCGTGTGTTGTGGAGAACACTTCTAAGTCAAAAACAAATGCCTGTGATGTGTGTGACCTCCTCTTCTCCTTCAGGGGGTAACAGAATGTCCTGAGACAGCTGAGGTCTGAGTTCGTGCGAGCTGTATATCTCTGTCATGATCCTTAATCCGTTCATGCATCGATCTTCCCGTCTCTCCAATATTGCCACATTCGCAGGGAATCTTGTAGAAACTACTCTCCGGGATTATAAGCTTTCGCTCTACACCATTCCACCGTGTGTTCTACGTAAAAACAAATGCACATTACGTGTGTGACCTCCCCTTCTCCTTCAGGGGGTAACAGACAGGAAAACAACGCAAGGACAAAATCTTAAAACAAGAAAGTATTTATTGTTTAAAAGGAACGAATCGTACCGTCCGTTAAGTAAAAGTGTTAAAGATCTTGTATGTATATTATCTGTAGAGGCTGCAAATGACAGTCTTACAGCGTTTGAACATATCAGTGGGTGCGAGTGAAGCAAAACCATTACTTAGCTATTTACACCGAGTTAATGTAACGGTACATGTCCCATTGTCTATGTGTTGACGAAGCGAAATGCCAACTTTACTCTTGTTATATAAACACTGTATCAGTCGGTATCTATCATAATCAACAAAGGGCACTTCAGAATCACTCGTAATTCCTAGGTTTCTTCTTTACGCCAAGTTGTCAATGACCAATGGATTTCGAGAGAGTTGCATGGCTCACGGCAATCATTATCAGCTCATTCTGGCCATGTTCAAAAGAATGATGCTAGTCATAATGAAACAATTTCTCGCAAAGTTTAAGAGCGTCGAAAAGGAGCTTTTCTGAAAGCAATACTACAGTGCTTGAGTGTTGCATTCCCGTTGCATTGTGTAACCGCTGCTTAGCGTCTTAAATATCGGAATTCTACCATATCACAAAACAAAGGAACAGGGTCTAAATGTCGCTTAATGTGGATATCTAAATAAAGGAAGAAACGGGAGATAAAACTGATTTGATCAGTGAAACATACTTTGTCAGATGATTGACAGTTGTGGTGGGCACGCAATACTTTTATTTTACAGGTTTCGTCTGAGTTTCGAAAACATCTCATCTTGACTGGAATGAAATTTTTGTAATTTTTTTTACCATCCGAGAAAATAGATCCGCACAGATTAAAATGTCACCAGTTCCAGACTTTGGCGATAAACAAACTAACTAGTAAAGGCTGGGTTTCCTTATGATCGCTATGATCGCTCCGATCGCTGGAAAAAACGTCTGGTAAACGATAGAGCTGAAGGCTATCTCAGCGATCGTTGTCGTGGTTGCTGAACGTTTTGTCCAGCGATCGCTGCGTTCGTAGCGATCGTATGGAAACCGGCTTTAACCTGTTTGCCGCTTGGATCAGAGAAATTATAATGTTATTCCGCACAATTGATTTTTAGTACACAGTTTTGAACTTTCAAGTGGAGTTGTTTTTCAAAAACTGAGCTCTTAGAAACCGATCGCAAAATCGCAAATCTTTCCATATCGCAAACATTTCATTCTATACGATGACATCTTCTGAACGTTTTCGTCAGTATTTGGAGCTGTGATTGGTTTAATGACGGCGGTCGCACTGATTACCAATGACCTTGTAGACAACCGTTCCGGCTAGATTTTTAAAACAAACCGTTCTTTGAAACTCGCCATCAGTGACTTTTAGCCATTTACTATCATTACCTATCGTAATATAACGGCATATTCTTGCAAATTTTCAGCTGTCACGCAGTTAGGACATCGAACATGGAAGAGGACTGCGAAATTATACGAGCCGCTTCGTACAGAACATGTCACCGTGAGATGTTTGATCTTTCATGAGTGTTGTTTATTACTTACGTACAAATTAGAGCCTTTGAGGCTATTATACACCAGAACATTTAATTTCGGATTCACTGAATTCATGCTCTTCTCTTTCATGGCATTTGCGATGGTCTGTTCTCTTTGAATGAGTCCACGAAGGCTCTTTGAGGACAACTAACCCATCTAATGGCGGAGCTTGTTGTAATCCAGGAGCATGCTTGTCGTGCAGGCGTGGTAGTTGGACTCTGTCATTTGGACAGTCAACATAAACGTTGAAGCTAACATTTCTAGTTTCCTCCTTGCCTCTGGGTACGTACGATATTGACGATGAGTTATTCTTTTCCTTTTGAGGTAGAGCTTCTTTGTCTTCATCTTTCCGAAGCTGTTGCGAGCGATGTTTTCTTGTCATAAAATAACACCACACAATTGTTCCTATCAAAAGTATTACAACGGCGACTGGTACACCAATGAGAGCAGCCAAAGGAACTTCCTCCACCAGTATTTCTTTATCTGCTTGTGCGTTTGGGTTGTGCGGGGACTTTGTGACTGTGAACTGCTTCATCGTGCTTCCGCCAGTTTCATCATCAGCATAGTCTACCAAAAAAAATGAATTCTAATTTTTCTTCTTAAATAAAAAAAACTAAAAGTTCTTGCATTTACTCGATTAAGCGCCGCGGCGCTCTTTAAATTTAAAGTGTTTCAGATGGGGCGCTTATTCGGGGGCGGCGTTTATTTGAGGGAGGTGCTCTTTAAAAAATCATAACATTCGTTAACGATAACAAGCAAATGTTAACTAAAAAAAATAACGGAATATACCCACTTCAAACTGAAAAACATTGCAATACAGGGGAACAAATTTCCGAGGCTGGTTTAGATTGAGTTGTATCGTACTTGTTGTTGTTGTTTGTTTTTTTTTTTTTTTTTTTTAGTTTGGCTCCTCCAACAATTCAGTCTGATGATGCCTCGATCAAGCGCCGCAGTGTTGTGAATGAATGTGGCGCTCTTTAATATTTTTGCTCTCACATGCGGCGCTTAATCGGGGGCGTTGCCGGCTTAACCCTTTCACTGCTTACTTAAAAAACCGCATTTTTCACCGTTAAAGCGGTTTTTTGAGTGCTAGGTTGCCAAATGCCTCTTAACTTTGCTACAAAAACATTTCTTTACAAGTACGCTAGATTTTGAACCAGTTTTTCTTGTAAATTGTACAATATTTTGCTTTCACGCATGCGCATAAGCCAAAGTTTTTTTTGGCTGATTCATTCCCAATTTTTTTCTTGCTTCTTTTCTTTCCCTTTTTCTCTCCCTTTCTTTTCTCTTTATCTTCTACCTTTTATCCCCTTCCTATCCACTGGAAAAGGTTTGGCCTCAGCCCTTCAAAAAGCTTGGAAGTGGAGCATTAATCTATAGGTGACTTGACCTATTTTACCACCAATTTTGCACCCAACATTGGACACGTTTTTCTCGAAGAGCTCTGCCAGAATTTGGTTGATGTTGAAAATGGACACACGTGTGGATGGATCTGTCCTTGCTGTGTTAGCTGCTTATCAAAACAATCTGGTGTCGACAAAAATGATGACGTCACAAGTGGTTCAATGTCTACTCCTCTAAATGTCGACAACATTCGACTTTCGCAGCGAAAGTGTTGTTCTTAGACTGCTCTTAACATTTTGGAAAACGCCAGGTTCAACGTTCTCATAAGAAAGGTAATCGGTCCTTCAATACAGAAGGAAAATACGCCTATAAAAAAAACCCTTTGGATTACTCTTATTTTATCGTGTGGACAAGTCACTTGAACAGTGCACACGAGGCGACATTGAAAACTTGTGTCATTTTGTACCCGCGGCCTGACACACGAATTCAAGCAGGTTTGAATTCGTGCGTCAGGTCGCGGGGACATGATTTGGTCGCAGCGACAGCGTTTTTTTTTTTTTGAAATTGACATGAAACACGAGGGGACAGGTCACTGCGACCTGTCCCCGCGACATGTCGCCTAGAGTGTGCCGACCTTGAAGCTGCAACACCGCGCTTCCAAAACGATCATGTGACTGAACAAAACAGTCACAACAACCTTGCGGTGTGTCGAGATGTCCTCGGCAAAGCTAATTACACTAAAACGGTCTGAAGCGAGGAAGAAGCACGATTTAGGGAGACAGTCTACAAATAATCTTCTCCGACGTTCTTAACGATTGCATAAAAATTGTTCAAAGCATTGGCTTACTAAACCACACAGACACTAAACGAATTTCGTGATAATTGAAAGAACTGTAAACTGAAGGAATCCGCCTGCACCGGGCCATCTGCGCTTTTATTTAGCGTAAATTTATTGCAACGAAGTATAATTGTCAAGGTAATCTAAAGAAGCGGTTGGTCTGTTACAATTGATAGGAGTGTTGTTATAGATCAGCTTACCTTCATCTTGTATAGTAAGAAATGCATGCTCAGATACCCATCCAGCGGAATTCCCCACTACACATGTGTACTTGGCCTCGTCTACCAGCGTTACATTGCGGATAATGAGTCGGTGAGTGTAAACTTGGCGGTTACCCATATGAGGCTTGGCTGCCTCGCGAATCTCTACGAACCTTGATTTTGTAAAGTCAATAAAATTGAATGGATCTGAGCCATTTGAAACGTTTTTGCTCGATATCCATTTCAGGAAGTGAAACTTTGGGTAACTTCTGCTAATGGCAGAGCACACAAACGAGGCGTCGTCTCCTGTTTTTGCCGTTACGTTCTTCAGCACTCTCTCTAAAATGCCAGGTTTGTGTTCTCGTCTAACTAATCGTCGTCCTGGAAAAAAAATAAGATAGATGAAGCGATCCGATTTTTAGTCCAAGGTTTTAGTTCACTTTTATCAGCCCGCGTCCGAGAGCACTGCCAAGCTATCGGAGAGGAGACGTTTAAGCGTTACAACTTAGTTAATAAATGTATGAAAAAGACTCACCTTTAACTTTGATAGCAAACGTCTTGGCGATGCTACCGAATGCATTTGTCACTGTACAAGTGTAAGTGCCAGCGTCAGTTAAAGACAGCTCGCGGAAATTTAAAACCCAGCCTTCGGATTTCAGGTGCTGCGTCCGATCAGCTCTACCCAGTCTCTTGCCATTCTTCAGCCACGTGACGTTAAGTAGAGGCTCTCCGTGCGCATGACATTTGAGCCTGATGGGCGAACCTTGAGCGTATTCAGAAGATCGGTTGGAGGGATTTCTAAATTTTGGAGGACGGCCATCTGTAAATAGAGGAATGGTAACGGTTATATTGCTTAACGTTATTCGTGTAAAAAAAGCTCGCTTCCCTATCTTGCGAAAGAAGCGAGAATTTTAATGATCATTTTCTCTCGAAACAACTTTCATGTAAGCGTATGAGATGTTGTTCATTCTTGGAAACAAATGATAGTGAATGTAGAATTAAAAAGCTTCGTACTTCAGACTGATGCCAAGCATACGAGGCCTGATTTGCCATGAATAGAGGCAAACCTCAAAATGTGTGCTCTAGCTTTAACTCGGGTTCAGAGTAAACACTAAATATACAGAGCAGACAGAGCAGAGTCGGTAGTAAGACGTGGACATTTTAGGAAATTCATTCATTTCTTAGTGGTAGTCTGATATGGAACAACTCATTAGTAAGAATTGCTGGTGAGGCTGTCTTCTACAAGAACTGGGCAAAAGCCGGAGTACAAAATGTCAAAGACCTCATGAATGATGAGTATGAGGTCATAACTTATAGAAACTTTAAAGAGAAGTATTGTTTTCATGTTTCCTTCCTTGAATTTTATGGAGTAGCCTCGGCCATAAGGTCCGCCATGAAGACTTTGAAAATGAAATCACAAAGTGAAAACGATCAAGGGTTTTCAGTACAAAAACTGTTTGCAGCAACTAAGCCAACCAAATTAGCTTATGAAATTCTAATAAATAAAAAATCTACTCGCCCTAAAAAGAGTCAGGAAAAATGGGTAAGAGACTGTAAACTTCAAGCTGTGGAGGATTTAAACTGGACTTTTATTTATTCACTTCCAAGGATATGCGCAGTAAGTACTAAACTAAGGAATTTCCAGTTCAAATTCCTCCACAGACGTATAGCAACGAATTCCTTTCTTTTCAAAATTCGAATATCGGATACAGCTCTTTGTTACTTGTGTAAAACAGACGAGGAAACACTAATTCATCTTTACTGGGAATGTTCAGTTACAAAGTGTGAAAGAATTTTTCGTTTCAATCCATCTTATACCAGCCTCGCACGTTTTAGAAATGTGTGAATGTTTAGGCTTCGGAGGAGAGGAAGATGATGTATTACTAAACCACTGTTTGCTCCTTGCAAGATATTATATCTATTGTTGTAAATTTAAGAATATCTCTCCATGTATCGGAGAATACGTGCAAGGGCTGAAATTCAATTTTGAAATTGAAAAACAAGTTTCTATGGTGACAGGTTCAGAGAACAAATTTCAGCAGAGATGGTGCAAAATTCTCCAGCCACTATAAGAAGTGGCTTCTTACACAACTTTAATCTCCTCCTTCTCTTTAATCCAAAACCAATTTTTGCTTAAGTATTTTTTTTAGCCGGGCTCCTCCTCCTTTTTTATCCTGCTGTCCGTCTACTTTGCCTTAAATTTGTTCTCCCCCCCTTTTTTTTCTTTTAGTTATTTAGTTATTTATTTATTTATGTTTTAGTCATGTGAACCTGTGTAAATGTGAACTGTTACAATAAAGTGTTAACTGAAAAAAAAAACTTTGGAATCCATGGGAAGCGAATGGTTAAATATATAAAATATAATAAAGGAAAAATAGGAAATGGGGAAATGAATCAGATAATGTTGATAATGCTGAAGACTGTTGCAATAATGATGAATTTAGTTACTGAAAATGACAACGGCCATGAGAAGAAAGATGAACGGAACACTATCCAGGGTTTGAAGGCAATTAAAGAAGTAATGTACAAGAACAAACGAATCGAATCTGAAAACAAACCTATTAGTGGAATGTTTGAAGGCCTAAGACTACCTTTTGGTGGTGGTAGTATGGAAGAAGGCCTCGTGGCAGTCGGCTCTCCTGCAGTGATGCTCAGTGCTGTGGAGAAAAAGGCAATTTCATACGTTATGCAAGGGATGCTGGTATTAAATTGGCTAAATGAAAAAGTTACCATTATAGTGCCTTAAATAATATATTAATTGTAACAGTCATATAATAACAGAGTCAATTGAAATGCTTGTTCTCGTTCTCGTTCCTGTGCGTTTCTAACAGACCAGCTTTCCGATTAAGGTCATCCCCCTTGGCCTGGCCGTTAAGAGGTGTATGCTGTCAGATTTGGCTGGTTTGTTATGTTGGCAGCAGATTACCTGTTGATGATACTGGATGGGTTTTTGCATTTCCTGTCGGTATTCTAATAGTATTGTTCGAGGCTGCAAGAAAATGAGAAACAGTGAGTTGAGCGCTTTTTTGATAGCTAGTTGTCCGAAGGTGGCTCCATTTAGGTTAGGCGTGGGAGTCAGAAGATCCGAGGAGTTGGCCTCAAGAGGGTGCAAAAGGACGGGTGAATTGGCAAGAAATGCTGATTAACGGTATGGAGGAATTCTAACCCAGTTGTGTAACGTTTTCAAGTTATGAGTTTCCTCTGGAACTGTGGAAAAAATCTTGTTGCAAAGCGGAATTCCTCTAGGATAACGGTATCCATGGCAACTATAAGCTAATGGAGCATCTCCTGCACTGTGCTTTATATCTAGACCAGCATTAGACTGCGAGTAGTCTCTAATTTTGGCGATCGCGATTGTGGGGCGGGCGAAATACACACACGCGCGCGCGCGAAATTTCGAGGAGACGCGACGCGAGGGGAGTGCCGCGATCGCCAAAATTAGAGACTACTCGCAGTCTAGACCGGCATAGATGTGGAAAGAGTTTTTGTCGCATTTGCTTGGCCTAACAAATTTATGAACCAATAATGAATGGTATTCGATTCCAATCGATAACGATCAATGGCCGATCGATCGATCAAGGAAAATATAACGACTTTTCGATTTTTAATTGATTTCATCGACTGACATAGATTGTTATCACTTACTGTCACCAATAGTCTGATAGTTATCCATTGCACTGGTGACATTAACTCAACAAGTCTTTCATGCACAGTTTTAAATGCCTTTCCACGGCTCTTTTCTTCTTTCGCCATTACCGTGTGACCAATGTCAGCTAGGCCCTAAGTCATTATTGGGAAAGAGAGACGCTTTCTGCGAGTATCTGCGTGTAAGATGATGGATAATAGATCTTGACTGCGCTAAAAGTCAAAGGCTGTCGATATCAATTTCTATGTGTATATCAATATGCCGATACTCAAAAATCATCGATCGATATCAATTTGTCAGGCCTTCACAGATATTGTATTTTCGCTTACCTTGCACCACAAGTTCTATCTCTCGCTTTATTTTCCCGTAAGGGTTATACGCTATGCAAACGTATGTCCCCTGATCTTCTAGCTTCACGTTTTTGATTTTCAGATATCTTCCAAGTTTCATCTTAAATCGCGCAAATTTGTCAGTGATATAATGACCTTCGGGTAATTTTTGCCAGGCTGTGAGTGTTCTGTTCTCCAGGGAGTCCTTTGTTCCAGACACTTTGCATCGTAACTTCAAGGTCTGCCCTTCTCTAACTATGTACCGTGGCCTGATTGTTCCGATTATAGAGGGAGGACCTAAAATTGTTAAAAATATAATGTGACTTTTGAGTGCCGCCAAATTATGCCACTAACTCTCTCTCCTCCGCAGCGGCTCCTGTTAGTAAACACCAGTGAAAGAAAAATACGGGAGTGGGAACGCTGGAGAGAGAAAACGGGAGCGCGGGAAACGATGGCAGCGTTCCCCGCGCGCTTTTATTTTCCCTCTTCTCAGCCTCCGTGCGTTTTTTCCCAAGCTTGCAGTCAAGGCGCGACTGCAGGAGGCCTCTGCGGAGGAGAGAGTCACTAACTGAATAGCCCAAAGCTACACAACCGTGAACAAAATGCACGTCTTGTAAAACCATGAAATGCTGCTAACGCAGAAGGAAACCCTCGGCTCGGGTGGACCCGGGATATCGCTAAGTTTTGGTTGGTTCCTTGACAGAGGGACGAGGAGTATTGGGGCAAATAAGCGAAGGGAAACGAGGCACGAATGAGATGTCCTGGCAAAGAAACATGTGGATCACATTAGAGTGAATTCGTATAGCCCGTTTCTCGTATGCTAACAAGGAGCATAATATACTAATGACCGGTTTGGGTACGCACGAGCGATTCACGATTGAGATGCGTTTCCTGTGCGTACCTGTGTTCAGCATATGCCAACGAAAATAAGTATTTTGAAAAAGACACGGAGTAGAACAGTAGAAAAATAATACTTGGTACACTAGGTTTCAAGTTTTCATTTCAAAAAGAACGCTACAAACTCCGCAAGGCAACTCGCGTTACATGTATCTGTAGAGCACGAATTTCTGACGCCTGTGGCAGAGAAACACTAGTGCCGATACTTGTTCTCATGCTGGTATGCAAACAGTGGAAGAAAAGAATAGCTCATTTAAAGGCTTGTTATCTTGAAATGTTCACAATTAGGAATTTAAAGGGATGGTTTCAGTTATGCATGCTCAGATTCTTAATTTTCTTCTCATTAACATTTAGTGATTCTCATTAGCATAAAAGAAACGGGTTATACGAATTCACTGTATTCTAAAACTTTTTACCTCAGACATGCTGCTTGAGCTATTAAAATAATTGTTACCAGCGTAGTTTTCTTATAACCCACAGCTAATGAACTTATAAATTAGATTTAACCTGTCAGCTAAGTTTGCACCTGTTCGTGCAGCGAGAAAACATTTCCTCGTACAAGCTTAACATTCGAGCTTAACTTACGTTAACTAAGAAACTCAATCAGTAAAAATTCGCTTAGGATATTTGCTTGCAAGTTGTTTGTGTTCAATAAAGTAACGACCTTGGGCCACACACAAAGTGGGGGGTATCCATTTACCGCTTCTTTCAGCAGCCATATCAGTCGCCAATAAACCGTATTCACTTGCATGTTGTTTTGACTGTGGTAATTTTGAACTCCAGTAGCGCTGGCGCCGGCCTTGTAAACAGCCAAGTAATTAAAAAAAGGAGTTCTGCTCGTGTTAAACAAACTTAATAGGGAACAGTTCACTGATCATCTTTTGTTAAACGTAAATATTTTGAATTCTCTTACAACACTGAAATGTTTCCAGCTATGGCGGAACTGCACTTAAACAGTGGGGGGGTGGAAAGGTTATGTCCCCAGGCCCGCATGAAGAATAACAACTGAAATGCTTCCTTCCATGTAAGTGCTGGCAAACATGGAGGAAAAGCGAGGATACTTGAAGCCTATGATGGATTTACACAAATGGCGGTTCACAGTTAATCCATCATTATCCATGGTAAGAGCAAAGGCTTGGGAAGTGAAAATAAAAACAACGGTGAAATTATCCTATTAAGTTGTATCATATGTATAATGCTCGACCATCAAAAGTACAAGTTAAAAGCTGCTACATTTTGTTAAAAAAACACCCGTGTTTTTCGTCCGCTATTTGTTACCGACACTCAGCATGGGATGAAATAAATAATAGAGTTATACTTTAAAGTTTGAAAACAGCTATGGCGAAATGATACTAAAACAATCGTACATTGTTCCTGTTCAATTTTCGTTCAGTCTACGCAATTGTCCAACAGCATCAGAATAACAAATGTATTAGTTATGATTTGCATTTTTAAACAACGAAATGAAAACTCGGCGAACCAAAACTCGACCAAATAGATGAATGTTCTTTCATAAATATAAGAATATACGCTATTGTTTGGGTGGGAAGCATGTTATCAGCGTTAATTTAATTAGACTTTTGATTTCGACGATGGATAGTCCTTACTGGGTTTGTTATCAGCCGGACAATGAAAAATGCTCCTCTAAAACTTACTGCAAGAAATAAAAAAATTATTTTCAAACGATGCTAGTTGAGGTCTCGAGTTAACCATTGTAAAGTTAAGAATCGGTCTGCAAAAAAAAAGCGGTCTGCAAGAAGCTATTAAGCTGTAACAATAGTCTCAATTTGCCCTTAACGCCCACTTCGAACCCTTACCCTATACGAAATGAATTTTAAAACAATTAACAATCAACCTTGACTCCCAAGGTGCTAATTAGATTTCACAGAACTAGACAACTATGTAAGCTTTCTCTTTGAGCTTCAATCACTCTCTCTTGTTCTTCATTTAAACGCTTCCCTCGCGTATATCCTTTTTTTTTTCAAAGACGAACTGCAACGTTAAGGGCTGACATTGTACAGTGTGTCACTGTCATATCACCCTCTTAATGAATAAATTGGTGTTATCACCATTCTTTTAGTTTAAGTACAGTCACGAATAGGGCAATAACAAACACATCCGTACGGCACGAAGAGCCCTATTACCTGATTGTGACTTCACAAATCACGCCTTTTGTCTTTTATTGTTTGCAATGTCGTTTTAAAATAGCGAATGACGACCAGGACATTGAACAGAGTCGGTGAATTGTGTTATCTACTCTCCAATCTCCTCGCCAATTAAGAGTGTTCCGTACTGTCGTGTTTTAGAAGGACACTTTCAGCCACGTGTTTCCGATTTCTTGTTTAGCTTTTTCATACCCCAGGCCCGCATGTACAAGACAAAAACCGACCCTTGAATGCAACAACGAAATAAAAAGACAAGGGAAGGCAACTTAGCCACGCGCGCCATTAATTGACTACTCTTTGTGGCACTCAGTGATCCATTGTTAAACGCTTTTATATTTTCAATGTCGATCCACTTGATATTTTGAGATAGCATAGGTGTGAGTAACACAGAAATCAAGTGAGGTGAATGGAAGCAAATTGGTGTTTATAATAAACAAAGAGAAAAGCGCGTATTTGTGTGCAGTTGGCACTACACAACGTAGCAGAACACACCCCGCACTGAAGCCGGTCGGCCAAACAGACATACCTTTACAATGAACTGCTACAACAAGTAATAAAATGAATTCCAGGGAGACCATCTTGATAGGCAGGATTCTTTCACCAAGCGGTTTTCCGTTTATGATCAAGAACAGCTGCTGTCCGCGTTCCTTCTCAGTTCACACTCTGTTGAAAATAATAGGAAAAAAAGGCTGATTGAAATTTATATGGAAATAGGAATAAAGATATCGATTGCCAGAAAGAATCTTGCATGTAGCGAGAAACTTGTATAGAAAGAGGTATTCAACAGTTGTCTTTTCATCAGAAGGGGGTTTAGACAGAA
This sequence comes from Siderastrea radians, assembly GCA_964017195.1. Classification (NCBI taxonomy): domain Eukaryota; kingdom Metazoa; phylum Cnidaria; class Anthozoa; order Scleractinia; family Rhizangiidae; genus Siderastrea; species Siderastrea radians. The sequence continues at coordinate 48,540,258 of OZ024887.1, read as the reverse complement.
ATGAGTTTCACTGTTGCACACCGCACCACAGGGAAGAATTAGCATCGGGATAATACGGCTCACAACAACGTAACACAGATACAACCTGCAAGCGTTTGCCTCGCCTCTCCTGTCTGTTTATTTCTAAGCTTCACTACTTAACTTCACTACTTCAATTTATTGAGAGATTCAGCCAGGGACGCGTCGAATTACATCTTAACGCTTATTAGTGCGTGCACTACTTGTGAGATTTGCACCCGCAACGCTTGAGTTGATGTCGGCAAAAAACATTCTAGAGAAGAGAAATCTAAAACCACTTTGCTCGTTAAGACTCGAATGTGTACTCCATTCCCAAAGCGTCGACGAAATTAATCCTGTTTTTGTCAGCGAAGACTCTTGCTGCCTGGGACCTCATATCGACTCCCTGTTAATGGCTTGTACCATGTGGTTCACAAATCCGGCTTCTCAACAAGTGATATGCATGCCAATATTTAAGAATTAACCAGCTGAATAAGAAAATTCGAACTAATAAAGCACAATGTTAACTGTAATCCTATGATAGCATAGAGGCCAAAGCAATAAATCATCTTAACCCATGCTTTCAACATTGAATAATAGGTCACAGATTGCCGCCGCTAAATCAAGCCTCCATGATGTGTAGAAAGCGACACGGAATGCGAAAAGATAATCAGCTAAACTTCACACCCATTGCTATCGGTTTGGATTGGAAAAACGCAGACAAAAAAGGGGGGAATTTTGTAATAGTTAGAACACGTGCAGGCTGTGACGTTCGCGGTTATCAAGGCATGGTCATCAATCATTTCACATGACTCTGCCACTTCTGAGGAAAGCTTTCACATATACACATGAAAAATGTCCTGTTGAAATTCCGAGTCGAATAAAAGACACGCTGAGCACTCGCGCTCAGTCAGAACACACCTTCACCTGCAGCGCCAAGCGGCGATCACCAAGCAAGCAGTTAGGTACGTTATGGTTACAAACTAAAATGCCATGTATTTGCTAAGGCTAGAGTCAGACAAATTCGAGCTGCGATAGATTTCAATCGGTCCGACAGTACCACCTACAGGACGGAAATCGAACAAGGCAAATATCATCAATACTTACATGGTCGCCAGCAAAAAATCTTTGGTTCTCAGTTCAGATGATGTTACTGAGGGAAAGGTCTTGTCTTCCAGGATTTCATTAGCCAGTCGAGAAATACATTTCGCTCAAGGCAATATACACGCCAATCACTTGAACAATTACTGTCTGTCAAGTTACCGATTACAGCACAAAGATAACCTATTGTTTCTAAACAGTTCCCAGCTCCACTCAAAAGGCGGCCTTGACGCAATCTGTTTTCCTTTCCTCAACTACCCTGTCCTTTCGTTCTAGGATGCGAAGTCTAAACAAACAAGATGTTTCGCTCAAAGGTAAAGCATCGTAGCGACTGCAAAGGGTCAGCCAAGTCATTCTCGTGCATTCGTGGCCACATATTGAGTGGCTTAAATGTCAGATAGACAGATCCTGCGGAAGTTTCATACAGCCACACAATCCACAGCCTTCTCGGTATCAGAGATACTCGTCTAGAGGTCAGATCAGATGCCGAATTACTGATGGGGCGAGAGTGAATTACATAAAGAGGTGATCGATAAGGAAAGTGCCGATCGTAGGGATTAGCGTCTCCCTAATTTTCCACCAAGCGTTCGAGTGATGCGTCGAAATGTAAAATGAGCGATTGTTGACTGAAACCTAATCCGCCAGATTCTCTGTGTTCGTGTTTACACAAATATTTGATTTGAATTAGAAAATACTTACACATTCGGCAACCAATCAGCAAGGGCTGAAACCGGCCGCAAATTAATTCACTTAAATGCTAATGTCCATAAAGAACAAATCGCTCCGTCTGACGTACCGCGCCGAGATAAACATCGCGATTTTTATCGGGATATGTGAGGATTTCTGTGATATTTTCATCACGACTTCAAAACAAGGGTTCGGCCCACCAGAGTAACGAGATGTGAAAAACATATGTTGCTCATCATGTAATTGTTTGGCGTTTTATTACTTTTGCTCTCTGACGAAATTGTTTACAATGGGTGGTTCAAACCAGTGATTTAATTAGAAAGAAATGATGCCTGCAAAAAAATCTATTCTTCCGCGTAATAAGATAAAGTTGCCTTTAACTTTGCCATTGTGAAAATTATATTTTCTAGCTTAATATGCAAACAGCGTACACGTTGCCGCCAAGCGGCAGAAACTTGAGCCTATGTTATTGATCTCTCATCAAATAAAGGATGAACGTCAGCTAAAACGTAACTAAGATTAAAAATTAAGAGCAAACGAAAATCCCCGACCAAACATAAACCAGCCGAACCTGAATAAAATGGTTTTTCCATGTTTCTGTTTTTTGAAACCTTGAGTAAGAAATCGAAAGATGTGTAAACGCACATCGCAGAGTTTTCGAAAAGCCGTTTTAAAACTGCACCAGTTTCACAGGGTAAATAAGAAGAGAAGAAAAACTTAGCAATATGTAATGTAAAAACTTATCCACATTCTAATAGCAGATGGAAACACTGCAGGGGGGATTGAAGAGTACTTTTATCGAATCCTCAAAATTTCAAACATTTCGACAAAAGCCAATTTTGTGTGCATTGACTGAAAAATATTCAGAAGAATAAAATTTGAAGATATCAGAATATCTCACCTAACCGGTCTGGTTCTGTTTCCCCGCATGCAGGATAGATTTCAATATTAAGCTGATTCTTAGTATTTACTAGTTAATTATTTTGGCTGTTTTTATCTCACAGTTTATCTTGATGAATGCAGAACGATTAGAGTCAACCCCACGCAGAGTGCAGTCACCTGAACTGACCCCATCAGAAATATCGACAAAAAAGATCCTTAATTAAATTAATGCAAAGACTAATTCTAAATGAAATACAGGATAAATTTGTTGACAAGTCAGGAGATAAAATAGCATTACAAAGACTTTCGTGATCACAATGAATATAGTGAGACAGGTCTGAATAAATCAGCTCCGAATCGTGATGGGTATAACACGAAAACTGATAACAACTGAGTGAGCAGAGAAAAAAATTGATTGCCGTGTTAACTAAAAAAAAGGAAGTTAAATCATACATCACCTACTTTTATCTTTCTCCTTGATTTCCTCAACGTTCTAGGTTAATTTCTGTACACCGGTCTTTCTTAAGTACTGGCAGACTCCAAGACAGTTATAAATCTACTGAAAGATGTTTCACTTTAAAGTTTGCCATTTTTAAAACTGCCAGCGAAGTTAATTGGGTTACAAAATAACAGTTCCAGAGGAAAAAGCAAAGAGGTTTCGGTTACCAAGCAAACAAAGGTCCCTGCCTCGCATGGTTGTTAATGAATGCAAATATAATGGGTTTTATTTGACTGAAATATGGAGACAAAAATCTAAACACTGCTTCTAACCAATTTATACCTGCAGAGCAGATATGACCATATGAAACAGAGCTTCTAACTTTATAGTCAGTGATGGTAATAAAGTATCAAAAGGCTCTCTCCAACAAATAACAAACTTGTGGAAACATATTCTGAATTAAATCACTCCTCCGAACAAGCCTACACTTTGCCTGTTTTGTTTTCTCTAGCGGCTTTCAGTACAGGCCCAAAATAGTCCCTAAAGTCCTACTGAGCAATTTTTGTTCAAAAACAAGCACTGGATTTGGCAGTAACCGTAATGTTTAGAGCCGAGTAGTCTAAGCATGTCGGAGACTGTTCTTTGCATGAGACTCGGCAGCCCGGAGTGTGACCAAATCAAATTTTTGCGAACTGTGATTGGCTGTCCAGGCTTGGTCTCGCCCTTAGTCAAGTTTTTCTCACCCTTAGTCTTGAACTTGATTTCTGAAACAAACATTCTGCTAGGTTGCCAGATATCTTCGATTTTAATGAATTTACCCTGGTTATCATCCTCTTTGATTAGGCATCTCGTGTCCGTAAAATGAGGATTCATCAAAGTGGTAAATATATACCGCTGTTTACCTCAACTTGGTATAACAGTTCTGTCTGCTGAGAACACCTGTACGTCCTATCAAGTTCCAAATTTACTGAAATTTCCATGCTATCGAAAAACAATCAGCTCTGACGGGATACAAATGCTCAAAAGCTTCATTTGAATGGTCACACTTCAAGAGTTTATTCGCAGACTCAAAAGGTAGAACAGCGTTTAAAATGACTCGAGTATTGTAAGGGCTCTAGGAAAGTACGGGTTAGATACTTCTAAAGAATTCTGAGAACATTAAGTAATTAAATAGAACCTGATACTGCAAGTCCTGTCTCCGTCTTGAGCAGTTAAATTCAACACTCTAACAACATGAGACAAATGAGCCTGTACTGAAGAAACTGGTCATTTATCAGTCTCAGTTGCTAAGTTTTAAGCCCAGTTTTCTATTGGCTGAAGTGTAAAAAAAATGGACTCGACAGACTGTATGAATTAAGCTGAACATTCTAGGTCAACCACATGTAGGGCGCAGCAAATGAAACACGAAAGTACTCGTGACTTCAAAAGGACACATGATTTTAACAAGTCATTGTATCATAAAAAATGGCTAAAAAACAAGCAGACTAGACTTGTTGGTTAGCGGTGCCAAATACGACTGGGCCATCTTGACTATCGATATCTCCTGATTGAGTTCATTGCTATAATAACAGAAGCAAAAATATGTCTTTAAAACCTGTAACTGAGCTGCTTTAACGACGGGATTTCAGTTGGCTAAACAGGCCTCAGAGGCTTAAGATATTAAGAGTTGCTTAGAACTGTGATAGTCACATTGAATACCGGATAGAAAAAAGCACATGGAATGTTTAAAACCTTCAGAAAACAAGCACAAAATTCAGATGTTGTCGTCGTCTTAGAATAACGGACCAAGAATGAAATCGCTGAAAAGAGAGGTCGGTGTTTTCTTACGATAGTCCGCTCGTGTGTTAGAAGTCGCAAAAATTTGAATGGATACAGCTGTGCCGGATATATTATTGAAGCCAAGTTCCTGATAATGGCTATCTAACTATAAAGTCAGGATTAAAAATTGGCATGCGAATAGCTTAGTTTCAGCACAAACCTAATCGCGTGCATACGTCATAGAATAAGTAAGAGGTTTGTTTCTTATTTGTCCATTCGCCAAATTCTCGTTAATTAATATGCACCTATAAAAGTTCGCGTAAACTAACCTCTCTTTGCTTCAAATGTCCGCGCGCCCAAATCGGCCGACTTTCAGTCCCTTTCTCATAGCGTGCTTTGCTCCTACGCTGTTTTGACAAGAACACAGCGCGCTTTCCATTAGTAAAATAAACAGTGAATAATTTATTTGACGGGAAAAGAACACTTAGAAGCTTGCTCTCTGACCCTTTCTCGAATACTGAAAAATTCACGGAAAATTAAAATACCACAGGAAAGAAAATTTCTGCAAGAAACTTTTCAGGAGAAATTGCTCTATCGATAAAGGATTTTATAAATTTGGTTTTTGAGAGATGGGGTTCATTTACTCCTGTTATTGGAAAAGAAAAGGCTTTCGTGAATGAGACAGTAATCCATTGTATAAAGAGTGACACATTACTCAGTACTGAAAGGAACACTCCAAGACAGGTCATCTCAAATTGATGTGTTGACATTAACAGTTCAAAACCGTAATTCACAAAGATTATGTTTTATAGGCTCCTGAATCACCAAGGAGTTGGAAAAATAAACCCAAATTTCCGCCTGTTTTACGATGCTCAACTACTAACTAAGCTCAAATCTCTTCAGACTTGCAGGACAAGGTGTGTTTAATCGAATAACTTGTCATCAATTCAAAGTATACAAACTGGAGAGGAGGGGGCCTTATTTAATATTCCCTACATTTCTCGGGCATACCGGCAAAAGGTATAAATAGACGCTTATTCCTTATTTTGACCTCTTTTCTTATTTCCGGCAACTATTAAATAAATATAAATGTACAAATGTTGCCAGGTCACGTGATCGACAGCTGCACAAGTCGTGTTGAGTTTGACAGTGTATCGTTTCCCATGTTGCAGGATAGTATGCTTTATTTAATTAACTGTTATAACACAGAGGCGTTACGTAAATGGAGGTGCTTTCTCATTCAAACTTCTTCAAACACGTTTGTCTAAATTCTGTTTTCCCATCCTGACCCAATCATTGATGTCTTGCTTATGACTCAGTTATCCACAACTGGACACTGTTAATTAATTCGGGTTTCTTTCTTTTTGTGTGTGTGTGTGTGTGTGTGTGTGTGTGTGTGTGTGTGTGTTCTTGTTATGGTAGTCTTTGTCTAAATAAAAAAGGCTGACTTAAGTAAACGCAACTTTTCCCTTAGAGGAGACAATTTACGACTCGTTTTACTTGTGTCGACTTGTTTTATTCAGTTCCTACCTTCCGTGATTCGAAGTGTTGTCGTGACATACGGAATCCATTCTCAAGACTCTCAACATTTTCAAATTTCTCAACAACGAGAGCACATTTCATATATTGACTTTCTTTTAAAAAGGTGAGGAGAATCACACTGAGACAGTTTTTTTCAGTTAACTGATACGTTTAGCACGGTGAATCAGCATTTTGTGTCAACCCGGCCACCCGGCTTCCCAGACGCGGGCACTACTGCTGTACGTAGCTATCAACAGACAAAATTCAATGATGTTTGATACAAAACCGTCCTCATGTCAATCATAATGGAAACCAAATAGTGAAGACCTTAGATGCTGTGGAGCACCATGTTCTGAGGTCTAACCTGTGAAGGGTAGGGGGCGAAGTTCTCGTGACCTGTTTGCCTGCGGTTTTTTATTGCAGATACTGTTAGCGGAGCCCGCGCTTGCGCGTCAGCGGAGCATCATTGCTAAGGAAATTTGGTAACCTGTCAAGCCAAGAAATTTTGGTAGTGACGTAATAGTCACGTGACCGACCGTCCTTCCGTCCGCACCACAGGGTCACCAATATGAAGTGGCATACACTGGATATAACCCTGTGCTGAATCCCGTGTTATTGGCGCGAAATCGCATGTTGACCCGCGTTGTAGCCATCCTCGGAGACCCAGGGGCAACTAGTCGGGACGACGGAATTTTCATGGGCGAAAGTTTACAACAAGAGCGGGAGAGCCCCTGGGTCTCCGAGGATGCGTTGTAGCAAAACAAGCAAAGACAACAAAAGTCAAAAACAAATTTGTTAATGGAAAAAACAAAGTTCAAAACAATACTCAGCTGTCTGTTTGGTGGAAGGCGAAAAGTTCGATTTAGGCCCCAAAAATTAGGCGATAAAGTTCAGGCGAAAAGTTCAAATTTGCCTTGTCGGTTCTGTTGCGAACTCGGTCGGCACACCGCTTGAGTTCGCAGCTTTTCGCAGCGGCTTCGACGCCAAATATAGCAGAGCTAGTGCTTTTTGGTTTTTTTCTGTCCACAACCATGGGTTTTACGGCGGTCCGAACACATTTTGCCAGGAAAAACACCAGTACTTTCATGTTGATAGGCAGCTTGTCACGAAGAAAGAAATAAGTAGTAAAATTAACGTCTGAAGATAACAATAAACGCTCATGGCCTAGTGGACTAAACGTCGGCTTGTAACGCCGTCGAGCCGGATTCGGCTCTCGGCGAGAACACGATCTTTTTTTTTTTAATTTAACGACATGAATGAGAGTATTTTCACAAATTAATAAGTGCCAGCACAAAAAAAAAGGGGGGGGGGGTGGAGGCTCTGCTTTTAGGCTTGGCTAAATCTATATATTACGAGAAACTAGATGTTAATCAATGTTTACTGTTACTGCTATATAACATTAACCAAACCGCAGTCCCGTGAAAACCTTACCTATCTTAGGTCTTCATAATGCGGCTTTTCGCCCCGTCCCACACTGAATTTACGCTCGCACTTCGTCCGTTTTATCTTCTCAGAAAGAGAATTTTGACATAATATGAAGTGGCCTTCACACGTCAAACTAATGTTGGCCAACTTGTGTTGGCAAACTCAAATTGGTGTGTGTGTGAACGGCACAATAACATGTTGGCAAACTGTTGGCGAGAAATAGAACTCGTCTCTATTCTCGCCAACTTTTCGCCAACCGTTTGCCAACATGTTGCTGTGTCGTTCACATACACCAATTTGAGTTTGCCAACACGAGTTGACCAACATTAGTTTGATGTGTGAAGGCCGCTTGACAAACGATTCTCGAGTTTTATTGACCTTCCTATCATCTGTTTGCTTTGACATTACCATTTTTCATAAATTCGTTGAATCGAACAAAGCGTTTGTGTGGTGAAACCTGTTCAAAATAACACAGTTTCTCCAGGCTATACTAGTTACCAAATTTATTGGCGCAATCGGCTATAAACGGTCAGTATAGGCCCACTCAAGCCAGAGTTTAAACACGCTAGACGAACAACGATCGATCTGTTGACACGACACGCTTTGTCGCTTTTGAAACGCAGTAAAAAAAATCGATCGCCTTGGGGCTTGAGCAAATATTCCAAACAAAGATTAACTCAAAACGAGCCGACACATTTCACATGGAACAAAGGAAAACTTGTCACTTAGTGAAGAAGCGGCGCCGTGATCGATCGTTCGATCGGATCCTTTCGCACCGAGTATCAATGCTAACTGGATTTCATTCGTTTGTCTAGTTTGTTTAAATTAAAGGAGAGATTAGAAATCGAAAAAACACCTCTCTTTTGTAGAGGTGTAATTGTGACGGATTACAGTTTGATAGCTGTCAAACGTTTGGACAATGTTTTCAAAACCTAACTTCATCCGGTTGCCTTTTGTTTCGTTTCTTTCATTTTCTTACACCGAAATAATAAAAGAAAAAAAGTGGTCGGGATATTTAACAACTTTCAGATCTGCTGAAATCCTAATGCGCGTTCACCAGATAAGATCCATCCGTAAATAGAATCTGAAATAAGTTAAGCTCACCTCTCTTTCTCTCTCCAACTATCTCGATACACATGACGTTTAGACACAGCAAACGACGAAATCGTGTTGACAGAGCGTATTGATTGGTCTCAACTGATAAGATAGTCAATGTGACTTACAAATTTGTCTTCGTCGAACCATAGTTAATGGTCGAACCAAAGAGCGAAATTGGTAATTGAATATCGCAGTTGTATTGTTGATGGAGCCACGTGCATAATTAGACCACACAGCCATCCAGTGAAAAGCCAACAAATAGCAAAGGTGCGAAAGATGAATAGTACAGACGTGGCCGCGTTTTCTCTTGAGACAAGCAAGATTTGGGAAGAAGTGATTTTTCATGCAAAGAAAAGTCAACAATAAGTTGTCTTTGACTGTTGTTGAAGTGTAAATAGCTTAATATGAGTAGAACATGATTTAGTTATGGACCCGATTGGTCAGCAGAAACATCGCTGCGGGTAAGGTGGCTCATTTCAGTTGCATTTAGAGTTTAGCAAACGAGAAAACAAATTACAATGAAGGTGCGTCTATCGGTGCACTTAAAATAGCTGAAGACAGATCAATACCTGGTCAAACTGACATCATCATTTCGATTTCAAGAGAAATTAAGTTGAAATTACCAAAAACAACTTTTTACGAGAATTTTCAGTTGCTGATAAACTCGTACACCTCAAAATGCTTAATGCTTCAACGGACTGAGAGCACCAAGGGACTGGGCTCCTAACAACGAGAAACCTGCGAGAAACAATACAAAACAAAGCAGATAAACGAACGCCAAGTGTTATATACTGACACACTTTTTATTCCGACCGGCAGCTTCAGTGGAGTAGACAAGCTGAAGTATATTTTCATTACAATTTACCAAAATTATACTGCCCGCCCAGCTCTCTGTTTGCAGCAAACGCTCGCCTGATTACAGGAAACTCGTCTTGTATGTTGTAACGTAACTTGACAAAGCATGTTCTACCTAAAGACCACAGCTTGGATACGTTTTGTTGCTTGTTTTTTTGGTTTTGTTTTGTAAGATTGAAATGGCTAGATAAGCTCGCGAACATAATCGGTGCGTTTTGGGGGATAAAAGAAAAGCAGTTTGCAGCGTAACTGCATGGATAAATTACAAATGTAGAAAAAACTTGTGTTTTTTTTTTTGTTAATCAAAGAGCAGTGATAACTAAATACAATAATCCTTCTCCAACGCCCTTTAGACGGCCTCAGTTTCTTACGGCTCGTTGACGGTTGAGTTCATTTAGAGGTTGGTGAAATTTGAAGGAGACTACGTCTTATTGCGATGTCGGCATGTGGCAAGGTTAAACTGCGGACAAGTTCCCAGCTTTTTAGCTTTCTGAAGTAGGTTTATTTAAGTTCTATATTTTACTTTTTACTGTTACACCTTTTTGTTTCTTTTTACTTCAGTGGAATATCTGTAAAAAGCTGTTAACTTGTTGCATGTTGACAACACTTAGACTGCAAGTCGTTTCAGCATAACCCGCCTAGGGACAATATTATTTTGCAAGCGCTCCGCTCGGAGCAGTCTGCTGATCTCCCCAGCGTAGCCAATCAGATTGCAAGTCATGCAATCTGATTGGCTTGCAATCTGTCAGTCGTTAGGCAAACTTTGTTTAACAGTCATACCAACAGTTAAATTATATCTTGATTCTGGAGAATTTCCTTAAACAATATTCTTCTTATGCATCTTTCTCTCATTAACTATTACTGTTTCTTACATATTGTGTTCCATTTAATCAAATGGAACGTCCTGTCATGAGGTACACAAATTCTTAGCGAGGTGTGCTGCCTTCATCACACCTACCGGGGACTGATATGATGGGGCGGTCTCATTTCTGTGCTAACTCGCGTAAGTGGTTAGTTTGGCCGAAAGGTCAGCTAAGCCAACACTAACTCGGATTTCAGCATCTATTTCCTAATCTAATCACGCACTTCTTGGCTGTCAGTTTCGATTCTCTGCTGGTGCAGTTTGCTTATTTTGTTTGCAAACTCGACTGCTTCATCCACAGCTTCACATTTGCTTTTCCACAATGTAGGAATCTTGTCAACTCCCCAGTATGCACCACTGATGGCTCCTGTCATACTAGCAATTGTGTCTGTATCACCTCCTAAAGATATGGCATAAATCACTGACTCTTCAAACGATACTTTTCCTTTGTAAAGAAAAGAAAATATTGCAGCAGGCACTGCTTCTTGAGCTCTTATTCCATTGCCAAATGTTTCTACAACAGTTTCGGCTTCCAGCGCGTTACCTTCGTTCAGCAATTCTTTCATTTCTTTGATTTTCTCAACATATGAGAAAGTTTTTGCTGGCTGTGAAGGAAGTCCACTAGAAAAGAAAATAATCATTTTATTAGAGAAAATGCATTTTTTAAACAAAAGAAATTAACGTTTCACAGGAAACTCTGAGGGGTTACCATATTTACTGAAGGTGACTCCCTTGTTTTGCACTGCGCATCCTGTTCTGCACATAATATCACGCGTATTTTTGGGGGAAAAAGGTTGCTTACCTTTCACTTGTGGATACAAAAATACTACAACACACTACCTCGAGAAAACGCAAGCGAGAAAGGTTCTTTGTCAAAACCGTTTCAGCTTTTCTTTATTTCCCATAAAACACATTTAATTGTCCCTTTACGTCGATACATTATACCTATTACGTTTTTTCAGTTGTAACTTTGTGTGTCTCCTCCTGCTACCACGGAACGTAACCTCAACCGAAAAAAATAAAACTCTACTTGTTAGGTGATATCGCATAGATTTATGTGACAACTTTCATGAGTTTTACAAATCTTTTACGAGCATCGCGACGGACGTTTTTATAACAAATTTAGAATTAATGCCTTGTAAGGAACAACCAGACAAAATTTGAAAAAAATCATACGTCAACTTTTATTTCAAGGATAACGCCTCAAGCAAACAGCCAAAGCATTTATTAAAAACTCGGAAGCTTGGAGAAGGTTTCAAGGGACGCATTTCATGGTGGGAATTTATTTTTCAGGTGTTAACTTTGGAAATGAAAAAGGCCATGTTCGTTACTTAGCCCTTGCAAGCCCTACGGCAAACGCCTTTTTTCCATATTTATACCTTGAAATTTAATGTCCATGTATGAACTACCATTTCAAAGCTATTGATGAGTGTATTTCATAACTCATATAACCACAAACGAGGGAGGTTATGGCCTTGAGATAAATGGGTTTAAATTTAAAACGTAAAAATTTGAAAGTTGAGAAGTGTCCCAATCCTTGTGTACAGTACATACCCCTAAACTATAGCTCATTTTACAGTTCTCAACACATGTGAGATATGTCACAAAACACACGTTTTAAAGCAAAAAAATAAATAAAGAAAGAAAGAAAGTCAGGGGTGGCCAACCATATCACAAACAGGAGGGGTAAAGTTTTACGCTTTCAATAAGCACATCTTCACAAGACCATCTTGGTGGCAAAAAGTCAGAAATCTACCCCAGATATTGACCAAGTGATGAAACGATGTTCCAAGTCGGTATATCAAATGTGTGTACAGAACTTTGAAAAAACACAAGTGGCCCAACCTCATGATAAGAGAATACGAGAAACAAGTCTCTTGCCTGGTATCATCAGTGAAGGTGTTGTGTTAGAAGGTTAACAATTATAAAGGGTTGTATGCAAATGTACATTGTTTTAATGGGTATGTGGAAACCCCCCAAATCAGCCTGAGCACTGTACTGGGGGCAAATCTACCACTGTTGTTGTAATTGGATACCTATGCTATTCTTCATCTTTTGCTAAAAGAAGTGACCACTTCAATGCCAGGAATTCCAACTGTATGCAGATACGTACAGTTGCCATACATGTTGTAACAATATTCTACTTTTTAATAGCTAATTAAGTTTAAATTTTAGAAACCAGTTACTGAACTGGAACAATTTGCAAAAAAAGTATCCCTGAAAAAACATATATCCTTTTGCACTTCTAAGATGCACAAAATTGATCCCACAAACAACAACAATCGCCTGGATGATTTTTTCACCCAACAAAACTGTGGAAAAATGACATGCTATTGAAATTCAGTTTCAGAAGTCTTAAACCTGCCATTCTTTAAGATAAACTGGCCGCTTCACCCTACAAACTGCAGTCTCTGTCTTACCCAAATTCCATTACTGAGTTTGCTTTGGAGCAGAAAGAGTGAAGCAAACTAACAGGCACACACTCTTACCTGGTTTTGTCACTGCTTGCTTCTTCAAGTTTTTCTGTCACTTCAACAAGCTCATCAATAAAACTGTGCGCTGCCAGATTTGGTGGTTCAAGATGAAGTGCTTTAAATACTGCCATGGCTTGTAATATGGCACCATTAACACCATGGATATGAGCATGTGTGATCAGAGCATTCTTAGAGGCAATCTATATTCAAATGAAAAAGAGAGAGAGAACAATAATTTAATCACTTATCATCTCTAATATAAGTCAATCATCAATAAATAGCGTTTTAAGTCCTGAGCTCAAAATATGAATTCTCTTTACTAACTGTTCATTCAAATGGTTAGTTGTAGGAATTGATGGTGGGTGTAGTTAGGACCGTGACACTGTCTGATATGAAGTGGTTCAAGGTGATCCGCTCCATCCTCCTGTCTATCAAATTACCCTTGAGATCAGAGCCTCTTACAGGCATCCCTTAGAGAGAGACAGCCATTGAAAACAGATGTTATCACACTGCCACCAACAGTGTTCCCACCAAAACAAAAAAGAAAGTAAAAAAGAAAAAAAGGAAAAGGAAAAGTAAACTAACCGTTCTACGGAGGAGATCTTTTGGTTGTTGCATAAGGCACCCAGTCTCACTAGCAGACCACTTAAGTGGCAAAATATAAGGATTTGCATGGAAGGTGATCATTAATTCAGTCACGAAACTAAAAATGACAATTAATGGCCAATTAAAGTGCACCTTACCTCAAAATATTTTTTGGGCTAAAACAAATCTCTGTTCCTGTCTCAACTATATTTTGCCTTTTTCTCCTGAAAATTTCACTTTTATTGGGTTGTAAAAGTTACTTAAATGTGCATATATTTGATCCACGACTAAGCTAGTGAGGGGCATGGGTCTATTCCTGAAAAGGACATTACAAACTGCTTTGCATCGCTATTTTTAAAGAACTACCGTGATGTAAAACAGTTCAAGATGACATGTCAGGAATAGATCCATGCTCCTAATTGCTTGGTCATGAATCAAATGACGACCAGTTTTCGTAACTTTATAGGCCCATTAAGAGTGGAATATCCGAGAAATATATTGAAAAAAGGGCCTAAAATATCTGAGACTGGTGCAGGGAATTACCTAATTGAAAAAAAGTTTTTTGAGATAGGTGCACTTTAAGTTTACATACCAGATGAATTATTGTCCTTGTGTTGTTTCTTGACCATCTGATAGCCTTTTAACCACATTTTAGCCAGATTTTAGGTTTCCAAAACAGTTAACCTTTGGTTAACACACAAGCGTCTTGGTGTTACACCAAAACAGAATATTGATCAAAATGTCTCTTTTCATATCTTCTTAAAAAAGATAATATTCCACCTGTGTTTCCTTTCTATGTAAATTTATCTCCTGAGAGAGAATATCAGTCGCCTCAGCAAAATCAAACATTGCACCATGCAAGATTATTATTTATGTAATCAAAACCGGAAATGGACTGTTCTCATCAACAGCTTGTGCCTCACAATCAACACAAGATCACGATATGTTACTGACAAAAACCTGCCCTAAGAATACATCACTGTTTGCTGTGATCTAATGCTATTACTCTTAAATTTTACAGAAACATATTGAATACTAGAGTGTGGAATCACTAATAAACGGCACGAGTTAAAGTCTGCACGCAGGACCCCAGTCACCCTAGTTTCGTATGTACCAGATACATCAGTGCCTAAAAATAATGGAATGTGCTCAACTCCACTACAATATGTTGTAGTTGCTATCACAACCACAAGATAAAAAGGGGGCTCCCATGAAAAGCTTTTCATAGGAGCACTGGTGGTGGCAAGCACAAGATATGACATGCCTTAGACTGAGCATTTGAAGCTGCCAGCAGAAGTGTTTCAGAATATGAAGTTTTGCGATGTCCATCGTCTTGCTAAACCGAACAGAAACAAGACAAGACCCTTCAGTCCGTTTCACTTGCCGTGCTGACAGAGATCTCACCTGGAAACACTGCTATCAATTGAAAAATTTGTCTGTCTCAATGCAAGCCTCCTTCAAAAGCAAACGACGACCCCTTCAGTTGGTAACTGAGCAGTGCAAAGAGGTCGTTTGTCAGGAACAGCTCCCATCCCAAGATGAATGATCTCTCTATTGTTACCCAGCGAGAACATTTGTTTGTAAGTTATGTTACAATCAATAGCCATTCTTACATTTGCCAAATCACTTGCTTATTCATTTAGTTCTCAGTCATACAGGTAATCACTATGACAAGAGCAATGGTTATGCGGTAGCTTTTCAGTATTACAATGTCCGGTCTAAAACACCAGCCCAATTTTTTGTGGTGCATTAGAAGGACACCATTTGGGCCTTTCTTAGTTTACTTTTATTAGCACTGTTTGTTGATTCATGTTGGCTGCAGTATTTGTTAGCTGTTCTTCTTTGTGTTAGCCCCACTGCACAAGAATTATGCTAATTTTGCTAAGTTTTGGTTTTGGCCAAAGAAGAGCAGTCAGAGTCTCACATCACTGCACTCTTGATAAAATTTCCCTTTGTCTAACAAAATGAATTCGCACCCTGGCTTTGAATTTAAGTTCCAATCCCTGAACATGAGTGGGCTAAACAAGTCAATAAAGTGCTTGAGTGGTTTTGATTTGGACAATATATTTTTTGAAAGTGATGCGCTATCGAAACTCTGTTCTGTATATGGCTTTGTTGCTATCTGAATTCTTCGGAATAATGTCTGGGGGGTGCCTTGACGATGTTTGCTCGCTACATGCTTTGGTGGTATTACATGTCTATAATTTCATGCACAGTGAAGGTTAAAAATCGTCCTTTCGGACGCCTGATATCAACATAGGATAATAGCTGTTCCTTTATTTTCAATTAGCATCATCATGAAATTATAGAACGGATACATAAAACCACCAAAGCGTGTAGCGACCAAACACCGCCAACGCACCCCCTAGCAAATGTGTAAACTCCTCAAATTCTCATTCTCTTGCCATTATTTACAGGTATCTGATTTATCTAGCACCAATCAGGAATGTTTGAATCGAAACATTTTTTTCTTGGTCTGGCAGGAGAACCAATCTAATGGGCACTCATTAGGATTTATAATTGAAGGGCCCGGTGGAAAAAGGGAGTAACAAGTGATGATTTGAGGTTAAAATCGAAATTGCTCCTATTTACATGTAGGTAAATATTACAGGCTGGTTTTCATGTGAGGAACACTGTTGCACACTTATTTCTTCATCTGAGATCTAAAATTTGAAGAATTAGCGTATTACTTTTGCGTGAAAAGTTTTGTTGAACTGAACTCGCTCAAGTGATGCGTGAAAGATTTCTTTTGTTCTCCGCCTGAACTAAAACAAAGGAATTCAACCTAGAATCCGCGGTCCTGTTGTTTTCTTTGCGTCAGTTTTAAGCAAAAGTAATATGCTAATTCTTCAAATTGAAGCTGTCAGGTCAAGAAATAACTGCACAACAATGTTCCTTACAGGAAAACCAGCCTGTGTGCCAACATTCAGCTAAATAGCAGCAATTAAGATTTTCAACCTGCAATCATCACTTACGCCCTTTTTCCACCGGGCCCTTCAATTGAAAGTCTGAACGCTTGGTGCACACATGTACAGTTACCGGTAAATTGCAAGCTGTGAAAAAGAAAACGAGATGCTCCCTCACACTGCAGAAATGCTCAGCCAGTGACTAAGCTACAGGAGTGTATAGTTAAAAACAAAAACAAAAAACAGTACAAAGTCTCAACTTTTTGTCCTGAGCAGCAGTAATGTGAGGATCCTGCGATATTTCAAGGTACTGGCAAGTATCACATTACAGTAACTGTTTTTATGGACAGTAGTTCTGTTACTGCATGTCGAGTACACTGTCCATCCCTTGAGCCCTCAGAGTTAACCTCCCCAGACTCAGCTGAGGGCTACAATCCAGCATACCTCACTCTTACATTACTGCTATTAATAAAATAATAACACTTATCAATTTTCTAAACAATACAGGTAAAATCTACACACTGTGTTTGAGCAACAACCACGAGAGTGTAGATTCCAATATGATGCCCATTTTTAAGGTGTCCTCTACTAGCCTTGCAAAGTTTTACCCTCTGAAGTTGTTTTATGAGTGCTCCATTTTGCTCTTTTTGCTTTCAAAATCACAATTAACAGCTTCGTGGAAGAGGAGAGTAATGACTTTTTTAAATAAAAGAAAAATGACTTTAAGGTTGATTTTGATCTTTTGTGCCCTTTTACTTCCAAGCCTTTCAATTGCAAAATATGACATTTGCATGTAAAGTTCTTTAAATTTCTCACCTGCCCCAAAACTCTCACCACATGATGTCAATTTTCCTACTTCTGCGGCATGTAAATGGTACATAGGGTGTACTCTTATTCCCATTTGGGACTAAGAGAATAATGAAATAATGAAATTGTAGAAACTGAGTAAATTGTACACTTTTTCATTTGGCCATTGACAGCAGTACAGGTTGTAACAGAATGTGATTCTGTTCATTCCTAACACAGAATGCTCTTGATTTTGCTATTGTAGTTCCAAAACAATGTGCCAGAATGCACCTACATACCAACCCTGAGCAAATGTTGGGCAGTTGACTTTTTTAAAGAATATTTTCATCAAAATCACTCCCCACCCCCCCCCCCCCACTGCCAAGGCCAAACAAGTGGCTTAAGTCAGGTTAAATCCCTTTACAACACATACTGGATGCAGTCAAATGCCTGAGGGTGGGGATGGAAAAACAGATCAAATGCACACATCTGGGCTAAGCAATGACACATGGTGGTATCAATAAATGAAAACCAATAATGGGCGATTCCAGAAAATATCCGTACCATACCACAGACGGCTTTTCGGAATTCCGAGGGCAAGGGGGGGTTCTTAGAACTGGAAATCCGAAGGCATGGGGGGATACTTACGAGTGGAATTCTGAAGGCATGGGGGGGTTTAGATCTGGGATTTACACAGGAGACAGACAAGAATGTACAGTACCGCTCGAAAGTATTGGTGCATAAGCACGCGGCGAAACCTCATCCGCCGCCATTTTGTTTTCCTAGAATTTGCCGCGGTGGGACGAAAACCGCAACCTCGGTAAGGACGAAAGCGACCGAACACCGCGGCTGACTTGACGCGGCAATGCCTCGGTAACCAAACAATAGTGGCTAATTTCTATTGTTTTGGCATTGTTTATACTTTATCTCACTAATATTCTCAAAGGAGCAAATAGACAAAAGGTTAGCAGAATAATTTCACAAGATTGCGCTTCGTGATAAAACCGATTTCAGACTCGATCGTGTTGCTGTCACGCCGGCTTGGCATTGCAGGTGTTTTTATCACCAAGTGCAATTACAAATAAAGAACTTTAAAGATCGTGTTTTTATTGGTATTAGATCGTTTAGGGAGAGCTATGAGCAAGCCGATGTATTTAAACGTTCTTCGAGCAAGCCGGTAGTCCGTGCGATACAACACGAGAGGTTCTCGTTTCAGACTTTGCAAGACGGCGGGACTAGGCGCCAGAATCATGCACATTCACAGTAGAATGGATTGTCCGGCAGCCGCAAGCAAACTTCGAGCGAACGAACAGAAGCTGACACGTTCAATAGTAAAGTAAAACATGTTCTTTATTTAAAAAAAACAGTTTTAGTCGGCAAACACGACTATGTGGTGCCAAGCGTTGCGTGAATAATTTGCGTGCCGAATGCGACGTAAGCTAAAATTTTCAGAATTGAAATATGCCTTCGCCATACTCAAACATGCCGTCAAAAGCGAAACTGCTGAATGTAACTTGAACTAAAAAGCAAAAGTTATGATGTTAGAAAGAGAATCAGAGTAAAATAGCAAGTTTTTTCCTGAGATTATTTTTAGTTCACGGAGCATTGCACTGAATTTGAATTTGCATACTGTGAGTCTCAAAATAAATTGTGCGAGCGATGTGGGAACAAATCGAACCTTTCTAGATCTTTTTGCCCACTTAATCCTTCGATGATAATTGAAATAGTAAATGAAACTCATGTTGAAGCTCAAAGACAATGCCAAGTGTAAAAGAATTTGTAAGAAACAGCGATATATAGCGCGGAGTCAGTTTCAGTTCAAAAGCGCATCAAATTTGCATAACGGCGGGTGAAATCTGACCTTTTCAATGAACGTCAGATGGTATGTAACGCAACAATTCTATCTCTATGATGTCCGTTTTATTTCTTCTAGCTGTTGCAAATGGCATGAGTTTCCATTTCTTTCTTCGACTAACGTTAGCATTCAGCAAAAGTGCTCAGAAGTGACGGTTTGTGAATCACGGTAAAAGCAATAAACACGTGAAATCTATCACATCATAAAATCATCGGCGCGCGACGTCTCGCTTATTGAAGTTAATTAATCTTTGAAACAAAGGAAACAAAAGGCTATTCAAACACCACCGCGTCCTATTCTTTACCGCGGTATTTCTGACCGCAAAAAACCGAGGTAAAACCGGAGTTTTCAAAGAAGTTAGACGAGGTTTTCCCGAGGTCAAACCGGAGATACAAACTGCAATTCCACCGCGGCAGTATCGCGGAAAATGCACCAATACTTTCGAGCGGTACTGTATTCCTTGAAAGCGCTTTTTTATGGACGTTTTAAATCAGTTTGTAAATAGAGCATGAACTGGCGACATTGCAGACGACCGCGCCGCGGAAGCAGAATACAAGTCAAGCATCGATCGACAGGCATGTGTTCGTTTTCATTAGGAAAACCAACAAAATATAGGTTGTATTTTAAGCTCCAGAGGCCTTACGTTGATTAATTTCTTGTCTGATCGATTAATAAAATATGAAAAATCTATGTTTCTTACCGCTTGTACATTTCTTGTACTCCCGTTGTATGAACGTCGAAAACTCGTGCCAGTCCCTTTCTAAGGGGCGCCTGCGACAGCGCGTGTCGGATTTTGCACTTCGCGCCAAGAGATTGGGAGTGACTGCTGACCCCGATGGCTCAAATTCAAGATGGCGGAAACAAAATATACTCGATCGTAATATCTTCCGTGAGGACACACGTTCATCACACGATATTCTTATTTTAATGTTCTTTACCAGTTTGGGGCAATGTAAAGTTAACTAAGGTTGAGTTTGTTGAACAGTAGTAAGGAGAAAACGTTTAATTCTTTTAAAAATTTTCATTCCAGAACTTTCAGAGTCAGGACGACTCCCTCTATAACCAGTTGTACTTGTACGGAACAGAAGTAGAGTAATTAGAAATATTTTTCCGTAAAATAAACGAAATTGGGCAAATTAGTGGCCTTAAGGGTCTGACGAAAAAATGGAAAATCCAAACGGGAGGGGGGGTTTACGATTATGGAAATCCGAGGGCATGGGGGGATAACGCATTTTGGAAATTCTGAAGGCAAGGGGGGTTAAAATATGGAAGCCGTCCGTGGTATGGTACGGATATTTTCTGGAATCGCCCAATCAATACATAGGCAGGTGTACATGTATGTGAACCAAAAAAGATTGCCAACACATCTCACCTCTTGAACTTCGGTCGAATTTCTGCTGAAAAGGGCAACAGGTGAAATCCTCATAGCTGCACCGTTGCCGTAAGAACCCTGTCCATCAAACTGTTGGCGGGCTGGAAGGGTGACGTCTTCGGGATTCTCATCCCGTAACCGCTCAAACACTTTGCCAACTGCTTGTCCGTATCCGCGATTTGGATCCTTAAAAAACTCCTTGACAAACTCATGCGCCACACTGTGGTTGTCGTATTTGTTTTGTTCTGCTAAAGACTTGCAGATGGCTCGAGTCATTGCTGAATCGTCAGTGTAAAGAATAGGATGTTTGCTGTCTTTGATTCTGTTCAGAGTGTAATCGATGACTTCTCCCCATGGAACGACACTGGAGATTCCTTCGTAGTGAGATCCAAGGCAATCGCCAACCAAGGCACCAACCAATGTACCACGATATTTGTTCAATGGTCTGTTCATTCTGATAGCAGATCACTGCAATCCCCTCCAACGAAAATCAGGCTACATCGACTACATCAACACTCCCTTCTTCGATTCTCTCAAAACTGATTTTCTCAAAACATTGAACAGCGGACTCAGTTGAAAAGCCCATAAGCCTTTGCGAGGTAATTTCTCAACATGGCGGCAAAAGTTGTTCTTTCATGTAGGGAAAT
The DNA here is from genome assembly GCA_964017195.1 of Siderastrea radians. Taxonomy (NCBI): domain Eukaryota; kingdom Metazoa; phylum Cnidaria; class Anthozoa; order Scleractinia; family Rhizangiidae; genus Siderastrea; species Siderastrea radians. The sequence continues at coordinate 48,519,008 of OZ024887.1, read as the reverse complement.
AGTGTTATTATCCCGGAATATTTCAAGCGGGTGGTATTTTATTTCGGACACTTTTCACCCTTATGCGATGAGAAGAAGATTGAATTCAAGTTTTTCACGCTCTTTTTCAGATACAATGGGAAAAATCAAAGAGTCATTGGATGCAAACCCCACTCATCTGGCCACAAGCAAAACCGCACTGCGTAAAAGGATATTCATAGGAACAGGGCAGTACTACGAGCACGAGAGTAACGAACGAGTAATCATACTGTCACTAGGAGACAATGAGAATTTGCGACCACCAGTGATGCTCCTTGACACCATAATACAGCGTGATGAAGTGAATAAACTGGAACAAGAAATCGCTTCTCTTCCCTGTGTTGGTGCCATTAATTCTGGCGAGCTAGATGGTACACAAGGGGGGCCGTGGAAGTTTGGTTTTGTACTTAAGCCTCCGTTTTCAATTTTCTCGGCATCTGGATTTTGCTGCCAACTTCGGCATTCCAGTTTAAGACAAGCACATTTTAGAATCTTTGGTGAAAGTTTATTTGAAGATATTCCTCTTTCAAACGTTGAACATGTCCAAGTTTCTCTCTCCCCTGAACCATGGGAAGAGCGAAAATTACAGCTTAAAATGAAGAACGGAGATGTTGTCAGTGTTGTTGAGGATTGTGAAGAAAGTATTCACTGTGACCTGGCCTCTCTCATGATATCAACAGAATGGATGGTCAAGTGTGCAGGCCATTTGTGCATAATGGCAAGGCAATTTGGAGGGACCAAAGTGCCACTAAAACTTCCCTCTGTTCTGAGAGCAGATGTGAACCCATTTGTGGCAATGAGGAACAGACTATGGGCTGAAAAAAGCAACATTGATAGTTGACACTGCAGAACTGCCAAAAACAGAGGAGGTGGGTGATAGTAACATTCAGTGTAACTGTTAAAGGGCCGAGATCATATGAGGTCTATGTTGAATTTCATTATTTTCTTTTCCAATATACCTCGTTTTTGGCATGTGGCCTACTGTTTATTCATAAAACACTGCCTTATATTTTTTTCTGCTTTACCAGTGAAGCAGCATACGTCAAAAATTTTGCGTAGGCCCTTTATGCTCCAAACTGTTAAATTTAAGGTTCAGTGGAAACAAACCAGTGAAAATGACCTTTTGGTTGCTTTTCACTCTGAATCATTTCATTTTGGGCATACAGACCTGCTAAACCTTGATGTGTATTTGTTTTCCACATTGCAACCTGCTATAATTCCAAGAGTTTGCTTTGCTTGCTTAGTTAGGTAAGGAGGTCACAGTAACATACCATGGACAAATTCTTTTTAAAGCCCAATCCCAGGTCCACAACTTCACACAGGGAAGATGCAACATCCTTTCTTAAGTTTGTGTTCCAATCCAACTGCTGTGATTGAGAAGTTTAAAAATCGATTACCCTTCTACCAGGAAGAGTGGTTTGCCATTTGGACCTCCCAATTACTGGTATCAGTGTAACACTGATATACAGGTTCCCTTTTATTTAGGGTGTGTTTGAATCACTTTTAGCCACTGCTAATCACTGCTAGTCACTAATCACTGCTAGCCACTGTTTTTTTTTTAAACTATGATAACAGGACTAGTCTGGGAATCCAATAATCTGGCATATGAGCACATGGCTGGCACAGTTGGTTTTGGGTGAACATTGCCTTAATGCCCAGAATATTGGCTAGGAGGCTTATCATTCACCTTCCCTCCCAGTCTTTCTTGAACAGCTTTAATGGCACTGCTCAAAGCACTTGAGGAGGTGTACCATTCAAGAGAGTTTAAAGAATGACAAATTTATAGATACATGTAAGTGTGTGGTTCCAGAAAATATCCCTACTGCCCCACAGAAGTTTGTTTGGTTTGGAACCCATGACAAAATTCTCAACAAATCTTGAAAACAATTTTGTGTGATTGACATTCCAGGAATGTTGAAACTGGACAAAATTTGCATACATGTATATGACAAGCCCAGGGCAGGCTTCTGATAAGTTCAACTGATAAAATACATCCAGTAGATAACGTCCTCTGGGTAACATAAGCAGACAAGTTGGAAGCAAAGAGAGCTTAAATTAAACTACAGGTCTACATCACATCAAGGTGAAACTGATGGTAACTTTTTAGCCTATCAGAATAACATTTTCATACCAGCTAGGCCACTGGGAATCATTAAACAATAGACAACACACCAAACCCTAATTATCTACACAATACCTGTGTATGATATTACATATTGCAACACGCTGCTTCCAAAATCGACTTCCACATAAACAAGCATGATTAAAACAACTGTTTCCCAACAAAAAAAGTTCTGTTTTTGACAAAAACTTTCAAAAATTTAAAATTGAAATTTTGAAAACAGCTTGCATTTCATTACATTCCAGCAGTCTGCACAAAATTTGCATTTGTGATAAGTTCAAGCAATAAACTAAACAGTCAAACGGGGAAGAACAATGAATATTTGTTTGCACACAGATGCAAAGTAATCATTTTGAGCAGTAAGCATGCAAAAAAGTGCTTTTCAATCATTCTCATCTCAGGAAGGAGGTGGAAAGTGAAACGGTCTCACTAAGTAAATTATTATTTGCAAAATGAAATTAGGTAACAGTTATTCATTTTCTAGTTGCACAAGTAAAATCTCCCATAATTGCCCCAACGTCCTTTTATTCGCTTGAAAGCTGGTAAATGTTTATTGGAGTTTTTCTGTTTCAGTGAAATCTCAAAAGGTTTTAGCATACAAGCAAGTTATGGACAGTGGCATGATACAGTACCACAATCACTGCAACAAATTAATTTTTTAAGTCACATTCTTCTGCTTTATAATTGAAAGTTTGTTGAACAACATTAAATTCTAATCAAAGTTTGAATTTGAGAACTAAATTTCATAAAGTACCAGGAAGAGAAATGTTGACAATCATGTTATTTGTATGTGTATACCACTGACCACTTAGTGAAACATTGGTAAGTTCCAACACTGATGTGACAATTGGTGTATTTTTATACATCAGTGGCGGGTATTCTGCAGAATGTTAACATGATATGTACATTGTACATGTACTGGTACTCATTACTAAAATGCTTTTAAGTTTTGCCTGCAAATTTCTTTTTCAAAGTGCTGTTTCCAGTAGCTAAAATACAGTAACCTGAAGTATAGGTAGCATGTGAATTTAAAGTATTGTAACATCATGGAAGCGGAAGTTCCCTCTCCCTATTACCTTCTTCTGGTTTCCACTGCATGTTTTTTCTTCATTTTTGTTTTGTTTCCAAAAATATGAACACCTGGAACAAACTACAGGTGTATAGTGTGGACAACTTGATAGAAGAATAAAGAGACTGTCAAGTGTTTTCAGTTTTGTTGATTGATATCTTGTTGACTGATAGTGGAGCCAGTGCACATAGCACGCCAGTGGAGCACCATTGCCAAGGAAATTTCGGTAACCTATCGACGCAAGAAAATTTGGTTGTGATGCCAGCACACATGCCCCCATACAGACTCTGGGGAAGGGGGACGGGAGTCCCAAGGCAACCCGACGGGGGTGGAGAATGCCATCTTTTCTTGGTGGAAAATCCCGTGGTGCTTGTGGGCAACCGGCATTTTTCTTGGCGGGAAATCGCATGACCACCGTCACTTTTGAAAAAGAAGTTTTTTAAAAGCTTAGCTTGTTTAGCAAAACCATTCAGTTCGACAGAAGTGAAGTTTAGAACTTGAGAAAAAATACCAAATATCTATAAATGGAAAGAAAAAGTTCAAAAGAATACTCAGCTGTCTTTTTGGTGGAAGGCGAAAAGTTCAAGTTACTAAATTTGCCTTCAAGGACTTTATCTTTGTTGGCGGTTCTGCTGTGAACTTGGTCAGCACAATGCTTCTGTTCGCAGAATTTCCCAGTGGTCCCGATGCCAAATATAGCAGAGCTAGTGCCTTCTGGTTTTTTCTGTCCACAACCATGGTTTTTGCAGCAGTCCAAACACATTTTTCCAGGAAAAACACCAGCATGTTCATGTCGATAGGCATCTCGTCACGGGAAAAGAAATAAATAGTAAAATTAACTTCTTCAAGTAGTGTCAGCATTCGTTGCCTAGTGGAATCGTGCCGGCCTGCGATGCTGGTGAGCCGGGTTCAATAATCACTGGGGACATGATTTTTTTTTTATTTAATGACTTGAATGAGAGTATGTTCACAAATTAATAAGTACCAGCAAAAAAAGGGGGAGCTCTGCTTTTAGGCTTGGCTAAATCTATATATTGTTATTAAGTGGCATAATTTGCTGTTTTAAGTGTTTATTCCACAGGATAAGTGCCTTGCATAAGAGACCTGTAACTGTACACTGTATGTTTTGCATTCAAATGATGAGCTATGCGAGAGTTTTTTAACTGTTAAGCAGCTGAGTTACCCATGGATATGCATGCAATTATTGCAATGATTTCTGTTTTCACCTTGTTTGCCTTCTGTGTGCTTCAAATGTTTTTTTATGTATTTAAGTGTCACTTGTAGCATTAAAATATAGCACAAGTTATTTTTCATTTTCTGCTTTAAATCATTTGTTAGAATTGTCTGGTGTTTTTAAAGGGATACTGTGGTGTCCTTAAACTTCCTCATGTTTCTGTTGGCATTTTTCTGTAATTTAATACATTTCACATGTAAAAATATTACCACATTTTGAAAAACGTTTTTGGCAATTATGTTAAAAATGAAAAATTAGGTATGTGTAATAAACGCATTGTTTAAACCATCTGCGCACTCCATGCTAAAATTATTCTGGTAGGTAAACATCAGAGACTTGGTAAAGTCAACATTAATGATACCACTTTAGACAGGGTAGTCACTCTCAAGTATCTTGGGGTCCTCATGGACCAGACTTTATCTTGGAAAGATCATTTAGAGTACATAGGCAGAAAAATCTCTAGATTCGGAATGTTACAGCAAGTGCATAAAGCCCTACATGTAGCTAAATCAACTTGCCTAACACTTTACAATACCACAATTCTGCCATAGTAGTAAATACCACAATTTTGTGACAGCTGTGGAGTGGTTTCCATGGTTCATCACTGATTGGCGACCTGTAGAGACCAGTGAGTTACATGCAGTATTCAGCTCGCCTATAGTTTTTAAGTCTTTTGACTTCCTTATACCTGTGACACAAGACACCGTGACCTGTAGTGTCTGCCTCTTGCCAGTACCAGGGTAGCTTTAGATACAACAGTGAATGCACATTCAATGTCCTCCTGCATAATATGTAGACTGTTGAAGAACTGACAGATTTCAAGTCCAAAGCTAAGCGCCATCTCAAGCACCAATTTCTGCTAATTCATTGATGTGTAGATGTACATAGTATGTTATTTACGTTAGATGTGTTATGTGACATTTGTGTCTATTATTGCTTTACCTTCGGTTAGGGCTCTATTTAAACTAGCGTTAGCTAATTAGATGTCCCTAAATATTTATTGGATTTAAATAAATAAATAAAGTAAATAAATGTTTTGCCCTCTGCAATGTGAGGTGAAACCATTTACACACGGAAGCAGCGTAATTTTTTTTTTAATCCAACGAAATTGAAATACAACTAAGATAGAATACAGTGAAGTATGTCATGCCATTCGTGCAATACAGCTTTTGTGTGTGTGCATATGTAATCTTTTCGAGGCATTAATTCCATTAATACAAAACAAATACATGTAGTAACCAGCTGTTTCATGAAATGTCATGTACCTTTGTTAATACCTTTAAAGAAAACAGATTTTCTGCGTCTGTATTGAAGCAGGGTGTTTTTTTTTTCAGCGAAGTCAGTAAGGAGTATTGGCTTGGAATGTAGTTTACCATTGTGTATAATATAAGTGTGGTGGCACCAATGAAGTCGCACAGGTAACGAAAAGTATCGTAAATGTGGCATATAACTAGTGACTTGTTTTGCCATGATGTTTGCATTTATCGTTCGTTTTGCTCAATGTTAAACTATAAAAGCTATTTTTAAAATTAGATGGATTTGATAGTTTCTTTGATTTCCTTGTGTCTTCATTCAAGGAAAGGCCCATGTGGCATTTCTCTGAAGGACTTCGGTCTATCGTGCGATTTTTAAGTGATCCACAGAAGTTCTCACTGGGGCCCTCACTCCTAATCACCCCAGGCTGGCGAAAAGAAGCGGGAGCGCAGAGTAGAAAAACATGATTTATCGCTGCGGGGAGGAGGGAGGGGCGCCAAGCCAAAGACTTACGTCCGATTTAGGTATGGACCATAAGAAAAGTTATGGGGGTGGAGCGGGCGAGGTACTAAAAAAATTCATGCAAGGGAAAAGTGAGAGAAAAAAAATTCATGCACAGCGAGTAGCCCAGGAAAAATTTTCTTGCATACGGAAAAATATTCCTGCAAGGGAAATGTTAACGGAAAAAAATTCGTGCAGCTCGAAAATTCCCCATAACTTTTCTAATGGTTCGTCCCTTAACGCAGAGAGGGAACAATGCGATAAGGGCAACCAATTTATACCAAACGAGTACACCATTTGCATAGATCTAATAGTTGGGGAGGTGCTTTCGTAAATACTCTAGGGAGCAGTACCCCATCCCCGTAGGGGGAATATAAGTTATCCACACGAGAGAAGTGTTCTCCGCCCTCCTGATAGAGCGCCTGTTTTTGATCCTCCTGTTGTTGATCGCGTGGCGTTTCTTACGCGTGACTAGTAACGCTTCAGTCACCGTAACGCTCACGTTTATTGTGACGTAATTGTGGTTAATTGATTATTTAAAATCCGTATAATTACAGATTAGAAATCAGCTGATTGTTAGGATGACGTCTGTGCGCAACAGATCCTATGTTTCATAAACCGGAACCCAGAAAATGGTTGTCGTTTACCGATAAATATTTTCTAGACTCGTCAGAGTCATTTTTTTGTGTGTAGTTCTTGTGGAAATTTCGCGCTCAAAATAGGGAATTGCACACGGAAAGTTTGGTCTGCTGAATCACCGAATAACGGAAGTCTGCAGTAATAGCGCGCCGTTCTTTATCTTTGACGTTTTATTTTTCCCGTTTTGCACGAACTTCAAATGTTTTTTTTTAAACCACGAAGGACTTGCTTTGTCATGTATTGCATTAACTAACTTCTTATTCACTAAAGAATGTCCCCGTTTCACGTGAGATCACCCACGCTTCTGACGTAAACTCAAACCGTCACGGAAATATTTTGTTTTGAGAACGCCATGCTATATAAGCATACGTGCAATCGCTCGCATTTTTATCAAAAGCTCTCTGCTCCAGTAAATTTGCGATCTTTTTGTTCGACATGACGTCAGTTAGTTCGTTTTGCTTTATTGTGTAATAATAATACGATAACAGATTTTCAGAGCATTAGGTGTTGTTCAGAAGTTTAAATGCTGTGTGGGACCTATTTTGACTTCAGATAGTAGCGTCAAGGGCGTGATAGATGCAAGAGTCGTTTTATTTTCTTGTTACAACCAAAAAATATCATGAGAAGTATATCGATTTTGAAAAAGCTGCATCATTTATGACATGACAGCAATTACGTTTGCGTCAGTTCTTTTTTCAGAGAAAAAGGTTCATTATTTATTATGAGAATCAATAGTGTTGCACAAATTACGTGAACCTTAGTGTACGGTGTTTTATTTTTCGGTGACCAAATGTTAATGAAGTGACACGAGTCACGTAAACGCACGCCTTGTGTTTGCTTATGTTTTTGTTTGCTTTTCACAGGTCGGCTTTGCGTAAATTACTTCCTTTCGATTAATGCAGCCAAAAGATTAACTCGTAGGGTACGTGTTGCAATCCTCTCTTGGTTAGAAGCTTCGATAACCTCACAGCCTATGCTACAACTACAGTGACCTCAGGTCGAGGGAGGGTGATATTGTGACCTCAAGGGGGTGGGGTGAGGCGTGGTGAAGATCGACCTCAAGGGGTGGGATTAGGCATGGTGATGCAGCTGCCGCTAGTGGTGAGGTAAGACTTGGTGGTTTCACTATGAGTAGGAGGACGAGAAAGGACTCGACCAGTGGTAAGGAAAATGTGACAGGAAGTCTTGTTGAAGACAAACATTCTTTGAACAGACCAAACTTAGTCTTTTGTTGTTTCTCAAGTACGTACAATTACGGTGCTGTGTCTTAGCAGAAAACATACGTTCTCCTGACTGATTCCATTCATTTTTATGTCAGTTGGGAGAGTCAACCTGCGTCCCCTAGCGAATGTTATTTCTGCTAAAGAGAAACTAGATGTTATCATGCTTAAAGTTTTTTACCCAGCTTCTCTAGCGTTAGCCCGATAAACTGCAGCGTCTGAATTTTAGCGGTCATTTCATTTCATTTTACACTGTTTATTTTCACTGGTAGTGTAGGAATGATCATGTAAGGCCATAGCATATACGTGTTTGGTACCTATTGGGGTGGTGTCTTTCTTTTTGTATTATTATTATTATTATTATTATTATTATTATTGTTATTGTTGTTGTTGTTGTTGTTAAGTCGTAAATAAAAATGCATCTTTTTTATGAGTAAGTTTATCATTAACAACATCATCATCATCTCATTTTTGTGACACCAGTGAAAACATATTAGTTTACACCTTCCTAAGGAAAACTTGCTTAGTTAATTACGGATAGTATTAAACTTTAGCCCTTACTCAGAGCACGCATGTAGAAACGCACGCGTGTAGTGAGAGGCAGCGTGGTGCGTCATTTGGCACACGCACGTATTCATGTCAGTACCAGCCTCGAAGGAACTTGTGCCACCCGCATGGATGAAAATTCAAAAAGTCGTTATGATACGTGACCTCCCTTTCTCTGTGTGTCTTACCAAAACATGACGGGTCTATAAAAAGTAACGGACAACAGTCAAGTGTTAAATAGTTTGGTTTGTTGAGATGTAGGAATTTGGTTATTTACGCGTTCAACCAAAACAAATTTCTTATTACTTGTCGCTCTCAGATGAAGTCCTTTGCCGACCTTTTTCGCTCACGTTTATTACAATTCGCAATTTTAAACGCGAAGACGTTGTTTCTTAGTTCCAAACTAGAATCTTTCTCTTCAAAACCGAAGATGGCTCGCAACGAGTTCAAGTTGGTTGGCTATTGTGTCAGCGATTAGCTAACGTAACGAGTCCTTCTAAGATATTGCTCTGCGACGAACAGGATTTTCTTACATTGTCATCACTATTCGTTCTCTTTAAAAAGTCGTTTTCACCTCTTACTTGAGCCAAAATACACTGAACTTATCTACAATAAAATCCAGAGTCGTGCTGATTGTGCATTAGAATCAATATTAACTGGTCTTTGTTTACTTGACGTTATATAGTTTCATTTCCGCATTCCCACTTCTCTAAAAGATCTTACTACCACATTTCTAACCGCGGAAACCGCCAAGTCAGTATGATAATTACAATTCGAAATGTTCGGGAAAAGGTGTCTTTTATCACGAATCGTTCTACCAGTAAAAAAACACGTTACCGTAAGGTGTTAGCGTAAGGTGTACCGTAATAATTCTTTCCCGTGTCCAAAGACCGACACTGGAAACAGTCATTCTTCTTTGTGGTGTTTACAGTGGTTGTCACTTTGTGCTCTAGAAGAACGCTTAGGTGAAACGGATATTAATTCCTTACGAGAATCTAACACCGAGATTTGTATATGGCCGCGAAACTCTCTTCTTGCCGGAGTGGGGAAGGGAGGGTTATATATTCACTGCGGTTTTCCTCTGTATCAGCAGCCTAACTTATCGAGCTATTCAGTTATCGTTAACGGCCTTTTCCTTGCATATACAGCGTGTAAGATGCTTGGTTCTAATTTTAACCCTTTAAACCCCTAATATCAACACACACATTCTCCTTACTAGCCTTCAAGCAGTTCTCATAGTTATAAGTGTGAGAAGTTGTAAATATCAAAATTAGTTTGGTGATCATTCGCATGACCTGTATGTTTTGTTGTGGATTGATTTTCACAGGAGAGTGAATTACATATTGACCACTTTTGGTGCGCGAAGGGTTCATCAGAGGAAACCATTTAAATTGACCAGCAACACTCGGCCCCAGTGTCGTTCGGTTCATCTTTCCTTCAGCTCATTTTTCCTGAGTTGAAATTTAGACAGTCAATAAAAGTTATTATTAGCACTGGCTTCCCGACAGAGCTGAGCACCGTAGGCGGGTCTTATGTAGAGGTATGAATTTTTGTGTAAAATTTTCATGTTACGGTTGGGTCGAATGATCAGCAGAGATACCCCTAAATTATCAGTCTTGATTCGTAAAAACAGCCATACTTTTTTAAGCACAAAAAAATGGTTTTTCGTCAAATCGCGTCACTGCTCTTTTCTCAGGCACAGGTGTTAATGCTCTTCTACAGAGAAACAAGCAAGCAGTGTTGTGTGTGTGGGGGGGGGGGGGGAGAGGGGTTCACAAATCTAGAACTCCTGCGTTATTGATAAGGAAAGAAACGTTTTGTTTTACGGTTCAATCTTTCTGCGAGTGATAATAACTAAGTGATGATTGAACGAAGATCTTCATTATACCGTTATGCATCAGTCACTTCCAGCTGCGCCCATCCTCCCCGGGCAACTGCGGGGCATTTGCGCACCCTGTCAGTTCCGGGGGTGGGGCATTAGCAAATTTGGCACGGCCCGGGGGTCTGGCATTTGCCTACCCCGGGGCTACCCCCGGGGTTTTGACACACTCGTGGTTTCCGACTCGAAATCCAAACATGGAGGATTTTATCGCAAAGGACCAGCAATTCGTCGCAGATTGGATCGACCGTCATGGACTAGACAAACTAGTGGAGGTTTTCTCGATTTTATGCATTTCTTCATTGCTTATCAGGGCACAACTTGAGCTATCACTATATATAGCGAGATTGGGAACGATCCACGTGAATCGACGTAGGCATGCTCCTTTGTTCAAGGATTTAAATAAAATTTAGTCGCGATGACTCTTAAACCATAATAATCGATTATTAAATTCTAAAAACGTGTATATGGGATCGACGGTTTATACTTTCGCATATTATTCACGACAGATGACTTTTATAATGTCAAGATTTTTGTTACTAGCGAACTGTTTTCAAACATTTAACTAACAGTCAACTATCATGTAGTGTTGTCTGTGAAGTATTAAAATACCATGTTTGGCGTTATTTAGTTTATTAACATCGGATAGTGCCATTACAAACAATAGAAGATGGAGAGGCAGGCCTACAGAAATGAAAAATCACACATTAAAATGCTGAAAGTGGCACTATTGTACGATGAATGAAAACTGCTGCAGTGTTGATTGGGGAAGTACGATCCTGGGGACGGGGCATTTGCCCTCTTCCTTCGTCCCCACCGCGGGGACTTTGGCAGCTAAAGTGTCCCCACCCCGGGGAATTTGCCATCCAAGAGAAAAAAAAATGCTAATGCCCGGGGGTTAGCCCGGGGAGGGCATGGGCGCAGCTGGAATTGACTGATGCATTACATCCCTATCGTGTTTCACTTGGAAGGGTTTAAATTCCAATGTGCAACTGATGATTCCGGATTTGGTCTGTTTTTCCTCCACAATTCTAGAAGACACTCTTGTCAAAGATATTTTTTGAAAGATATTTTACTTGGAGTGAAAACCCTGGAAACTCAGTTTCAGTATTTAGGTATTTCTGTAGTTTCAGCTATTTGGGATTAAGTAGTTTATTTGATGTGCTCTCCGGTTCTACTTGGTAAACTTTCGCTTTGAAAAATTCAGTTTGTGTGAATTCTGATGGAACCTGTTTTGTTCTTAACTGTTTCCTGCGGAAAATATTAAAACTGAGCTAGCGCTTTAACAAACGGATATGTTGAATTTTGATAACTACGTCTTTCTTCGTTTCAACCTCGTGAATTGAGGAATTTTTGCCTGATTTTTGTGATGAATTGTGCACACACCTATTGTTTTTTTGAAGCTCAGTGGCATATTCGCAGTAGTTGGTGACCAGTATTGGTATTTCAAAATCAGTGTTTTTGACTCAAAGTTCAGTCACTAAGGCACTAAGGTTGTTAATATACGCATTATGGCATTGTATTTAATACCGCGGCATGAATAAAAGTTCATAACTAATAATTGGGTAGCCTATTTATTTTCTAGATACAAATACGTTTTGTGGACAAAAATCTTTTATTTTAAATTACTCAGCTCTTTACTTTTACTCTTTTCGCTTTACTTTACTTTTGCGGGTGTTTTTTTATTTTAGCGCCTTCGGCCTTTCCATCGCAGTGTTTTCAAGCGATAACGGTTGACTAGACCGAACTAAAATTATCTTTATGTAAATTTCTTGTTTAGTTTGGAGCGGTTATTGTTTTGTTTTCGATTAAGGATGTCATTCACAAGATATCGCCAAGACTACTCTACCGTGTTTGTTTTTCAGTCACTGGATTTGCGTCAAGAAAAGTTTAGATTAACTTGCTTCGTCCAAAAATGAAGTCAAAATGTGTTTTCCCCTCACAACATTAGTCCTTTACTAAGCAAACAGGGGCCAAGAGCGAAGCGCTGTGGGCAACTATATTGTAAGAACAATATTAAAGGAACAGGATTCAATAACATTGTGTAAGGGAATCTTTATTATTCCAAACACAGAAATAAGTTTCTCAATGAACGATGATGCGGGTAAGTTGACTAAACGTATAGGAAAAAATCATCAGCCAACTGGAAACTTCTTATCACTACTTCATTCGGGATAGTAGTTCAGTATTGGACACTCAAAAAGATGCACGAAATACATTTTATCAGTTTTACCGGAGTCTATGTTGTTCCCAAATTAAAACTTTTCGCCAAGCATGTTTTAATCAGTTTCGCTCAAATTCTTTCGCAAAATTTGTGATGTCTGACCATGATAGTAAATGATACGAGAAACATGTCCGGTCTCTTTCGAGCCATCTTGGCGCCTCTATCTTGCCATATTTTCCTGCAACTTATAATTCCCTTTTTTTTGTAAACCACTAATTGTAAAATTGTAACTTCTTTAGGTGAACCTTTATTGATCGGCAGGAAACGGATTTAAAAATATCAAAGTAGTTATCTAAAAAGCTTTACCAGCTTTACACAAGTCGAATCAATTGTTTCTGATTTTCACTTGACAGTGTCTTCCTTGATAGTTTTCACAAAAGACGTATCAACCGTAATCTAAACAATTATGAAGTACCCTGTCACATGTAACTGTCTCATCTCGAGTGCATGTATGCACAGACTTCATTTATTGTGACATTTGGAGACCCGAAAATTGGAAAAAGAATTATAGGCCGAAAAATTAGATGAAGCTAAATTGAACAAAAACAAAAACAAATTTTAAAGGTTGATTGATTAAACCGTGGGCAGTCCTGAAAAGGAAAACAGCAAAGAAAACATTTAAATGTTGTCTTTTGTCGGATCGAAAGTTAATTTGTAGTCATTTTCCGTTTTATTGATTTATTACTCAAAATTGAACACGGTTGACAGCGCAAGGGATTCGTGTCGAAGAAAACCAAAACTCGTCCTCCCCAAAAGGTGATCAAGTTGATTTGTGGTTCGTGACAAAGCCGACCAATGAGAGATGATACAGCGCACAAGAAGCTCAAAAGCCACTTGTCATTTGTCATCAGTAACTGGGTGTGGACTTCCGTTTTGAGTGGGTTTCCTTTGTGTCGTGTTTATGTAGGGCACCATTTGCATTTTACTCTTTCACAACGGGAAATTAAACTTGAGGCCGTGTAGCTTTTGTTATGGTTGCCAACGCTCGAAGATCAGCCTCGTTGACTCTTCTGCTCATATCTTGATTATCTTCTCAGTCGCTTTTCAGTCGCTCATAACTGTCAAATCTTGTGGGTGATTCTTGTTTCGAGAGCGAGAATCCAGTTCCTACGTCAGTCGGTAATCGGTCACTCGTACAACCGGAACTAAGTCCCGCCATAGCATACCATCATTTCCGCTAAAACAAGTTTATCACTTGAGGGATTTTAAAGCTTGAATTACAATAGAGAATAATCGACTCCGGCTAAATATAAATTACTCAAAACAACGGAATACAAAGGGGTGAGAACCAAAGTGTTTGGGTTGTGAAATACGGCGTTTTTCTCTTATCAGAGGGTTCCTCTAAGTCAATTTATTACGTTACCGGACGTGTTGAAGCCGCGGATTAATTGAACTTCAAAGCTGTGGGAGAAAAAGCCAGGATCATATCAAGACATTAGCTCTCAACTCGTCGAGTATATTAACTTTGAGAGAAAATATTCATGCGGTGGCAGAATTGTTAATCGCGCGGTGATTGCCGTTCGAAGTATTATTGCGCTCGTTGCTCTATTTCATAGGAAATTCGCGGGAAATCACTTCCCTGTGGCTTTGGAACTTTTGGCAGATTTTACTAAAAGGAAACATTAAATTTCCCAAGCTGGCAATCGGAAGTGCCACGCAAGCTAAGCAAGGCCAACCCATTATAATACAGTCACGGCGGCCGGTCCCGCGTTCAGTTTGAATTGAGTAACAGCACATCGACACTGCTGTATGGCCAGAAACGTTTGATCGCACAAAGACTTACAAGTCTTCGTTCTTCATGAAACACCAAGGGTTGAGCAACATTATGCATGGAACGAACGGCAGGGATCACTTCACTTTCGTCGAGAAATTACCACGTTTAACGTCGAATTTTCCTACAGCCATTACAGAGGAAAGCGATGCGGACGATTACTACCCATTCGTGATTGGACATGGGTCGAGTTTTAAAGTTATCGACCCCAAAGTGTACAAACAACTACGACGACATAATATTCAGCAAAGAACGCCCGTTAAAGTAGCAGATTGTGCGAGAAAACCGACGATCGCGAGTCACAGAACACCCACCACAACAAAGACAAAATTTTCAAACAGTTCTGACAGCGCAGACGATGCTGATGAATACTGTGAACTTTCACCGCTTGCTAAAGCGCCTCCTATAAAACTAACTACTCTACGGACACAACCCGGGGAACTAAGTTCTAAGCATAGCCTGGGAAAAGTTTCTAGCTTCGAACGGAGACTGTGTACGGATTGTTATTATTCAAAGACTAAAGCTTGTTTGGTGGAGAGTCAGCCCAGCTCTCCCACATCACGGCCTACAACAAGACTTGTGGACACTAGTACGTTAGAAAGTGAGCGAGACTCCTGTTCTCAGTGGACAAACGAGAAGCAGGAGCTCCTCTTATGTGGCGTGGAGGCAGACGAGCTCATAGACTATGCCAGTTGTATGTGTTGCGTAAAAGGAATTTTTTATCACTGTACGAAAGACACTTATGATGAAGGCCAGCTGGCCGCTGATGAACCCTGCTCGTGCGCGGGACCTGTAAGCTCGTGCGCGCCTCGATGGGGCTGTCTTGCCATTCTGTCTCTGTTCATTCCCTGCCTTTGGTGTTACCTACCCGCTGTGGGTTGTAAAAAGGCCGCTACCAATGCCAAGAAGAAGAAGAAGACTCAGAAACATTTGAAATTTAGCTCGAAATAGTTAAAATCACTTAAATTCTCAAATCGGGAACATTTGACTTCATAAGTCAGAAGAGGTAATTTTTGTAAAATCCACCGCCGTGTTTATGCGCGATTTTTAAACGAGTTTAAATCAAATATTTTATTTGCTGGGTGGAATTGTATGCGAGTCTGCCGACTTGTCTTCACTGGTTCTTGTGATTAGTCATTAGGTCTTTAGCGGGAATATCTTATCTTCACTTTTCTTATGTACTATCATGATGACAGGCTTTGTGTCTTCATGGCATTTTATTTATTGTAACTTATAAAACTGACAGCAAAGTTCGTGGATCTTTATTTACGTGATAGGATGACAGATGGATTAGGAAATGCCCTCGTGATTCTAATCCAGGCTACCAAATGTTGATGTCTTCCCAACGGTTCTTTTCTCACAAATCTATTTAGGTCTGTTTATTTTACCCGTAAAAAAAAGCAACCTGCGGATATGCAGCAATGTAAAAAGAAATTGTTTCAGTAGTTAAATTATGACGCGCAGAAAGATTTATAATTTATGAAGTTATTAATTTCTGTATTTAAGTTTTGTCTGGTTGACTATTGTGTGAAAGCCGGGTATGAAAGACACTTCATGTACAAGATATGCGGAACACTCTGAAAGGAAATCAATAAATATGGGTGTTTCAGGATGCGTAATGTGCGTGGTAGTTTGGTTTTCCTAGTCTTCGAACATTCCTTTATCTGCTAGCAGTCTTATTCCTTCCGATACCCTTAGATCGTACCCCACCTTACCGCTTCGTAAATTGTGGCGAGTGAGAGAGTACAGCCTCAAATTGATTCACGTTTACTAATATTGTGTACGTTAGAACCATGATAACCTCTCTTTGCATGTAAACGCGTTTACGCCAACTGAATGTGAAACCTTTGAACAGTTTCAGCGATGTAGAGGAACAAGCAAGTGGTATGATAACAAAGCCTTGCTGTGACGTGCTGATCACACTCTCTTATCGTTCATTCAGTCGGAAACGGAAATGGGAGGTGTCTATTTCATTGCTCGATGTTTCTTCTCAACCCTCAGTGGCCAGTGAGCTCAGAGCACTTCCGCTTACACTCTAAACGTCTTTTTTGTCCAAAATAGATTGCAACAGTATGAAGAAATGATATCAGCCTGCACGAAGTTTGACCAGTGTGTATATTCTAGTTGCAGTTACCAGCGTGACTTAAAATAATATCTACTTGCGATTTCCTTTCCTTAGAGTTATTGTATGGTTTCGGACCTTTCTGTTTTACGATTTTGAAGACAGCATGAGTTCCGACTACTGACAATTGGATATTAAAACGAGACGGATAATCCTTCGTTTTTTAAGAAGATTTTAGTTTTTCATGCCGCGATAATTGAAAAAAATCGTCGGATTGAGATATTGTTTGTGAAGCCATTGTAAATAGCAACTGAGAAGTAAAGCTGAGTGCAAACTCTCCTGTTTTCCTGTTTCTTTTAATTTCCCCGTTTCGTAACTCGTCAGACTAATTTGCATTAGCAAGGGATATTTTGAAATGAAATGAAAAGATTTTTTTCATGTGCGTGTCGGTTTGCTGCAAGATAAACTAGCGGAAAGAGAGACTTGTGGGGCTTTTGAGGAAAGCTTGAAGATTCTTTTTGTGAACAATATCCAGTTTATAAATATCCACACTTGTTTTTGTTTGCGTCAACACTACTTCGTCATATCACGGCTTTGTTAAAAAAAGTCATTAATTTTTATCTTTAGAGCAGAAGACTTTGTGCACCTTAGCCGTTCGGTTTTGCACGTCTAACTGTGAAAAAGAGCTGTCATATTGCAATACCGAGTTTTTCTAGCTTCAAGCGAACTTCCACTCAAGCTTGGAGTATCACTGAGTTCTCTGTACTGACTATCATACATATAGGTTTCTTTTGAGAATTTATTTTTGAAGCACAAGATCTCCATGTTTCCGATCTTTACTTCCATCAGTTTGTCGCAAGCCAAGTCTTATGTCGCTGTGAAGTACAATAAACTTGTGCATGTTCGTGGGAATAAACGTTGACTAAGGAATGGATACCAGTTGAGCTATGTGATACCTTCCTTTTTAACGTTTAGAGAAGCAACACTCATCAAAGGGAAGATTTGACTTTAACATCAAGAACATTTTAACAACCAGGAAAACTGATATTTTGAATTTGCAAATGATAGTGCTGCGGGGAGTATAGAAAAACTGAAACATGGTTATTTGTAAACCGCTCTGTGAACACTTAGCACTTACGTTCTCATCAACGCCTACCTCGTCCTGAGCTGAATATCGAGTAAATGAATACAGTGGGCTACTTCACAAATAATTGTAATATTTTGTTATTATCTGAAACATGGAACCAAACCTATTATCGTATTATAATAATTTCACCAACCATCCTACGCTTGCGAAAATGTGAACTTTTTATGGAATTCCATAGTTCTTTTCCCATTTTTTTTTCAAGATGTATAACAGTTGTACTACGTAAAAGCTTCAATGGATACTTTGAGAAAGTCGCCATCATGACAGAGAATTCATACAACCGCGAGAAGTCACTTTACTGTGGAATTTCTTTCAATGTTAAATTTCATCTATTACAGTTCTTGACACATTAAGTCGTATAACCTTAAATGATAAATGCGCAAAACCGGGTATTTTTGACAGTATTTTCTTTGCTAAAGATAGCTTTGAAATGCGTCTGTAGTCTAGACGATCAATACATAACGGAACAAGCAGAGAAACACTACAGGATGTCACTAAGCCACAAGCCAGCTGAATTTTTTGTATTGAGTACGATATTGTTTTTGCTTTATATATTAGGTGAAAACCCCTTGTCGCGTTTAGCGGAAAAAGAATCGTGACCTCTTCATTTGGTTGAATTATAGCTGAGTAGGTACTCACTGTAGCCTATCTTTTAAATCTCTTTATATTTTTAGTTGTTTTTCAGTGCATAGGTAATTAATTTCAAATGGGAAGCAAAATGTGGTGAGGGATACAGGTTAAGATGGAACACGTGACCTTTTGCCCCGCAAAACAAGGCGTTAGCTATGAAGTTTCCTTGATTGGCTTTGTGTGAATTTCCTTACTTGCTGTAGCATCCCTGAGTTGCGCCTATGTATAGTGGGTCTGCTTTCGTCATTTTAAATGCTCAAAACTTGCAGGGAATCGAAGAAAAAATGATTTGGAGTGAAAATGTGAGAAGGCCGGAGAGGGCTAGGGAAAGTAGAAAAGAAGGCCGGGTGCAACTGACGCACACACACACACATACACACACACAAAAACTGGAATCCAGAATGGACCTTTCGGATCATTCCAAACTCTGCATGCTTTGTTTTGTCAGTTAAGTTGTGTGTAAACAAGAGAACATGACATAATATCTTGGTATAAATTAACACGCGTTTCGTGATGGGAGCGGCAACAAAATTCACCGCTGATGTAAATTGTTTCCGCCACTCAGGCAACTTTCTGATCTCTAATGAGCAACACTTTGCTTCTCATCCCAGCCTGTTCCTGGCTCTCGGGTAAACACAGCGGTAATTGCTTTTCATAATATAGGGAAAGGTAAGTAGTTGATGTTGTGCGGCATTATTGATGAAGGTGTTGGCTCATCTCTTTCTTTGTGGTCCGTGATCCTGTCACGTCCCGAGCTTCCTTGGAAAATACAGCGTCATGTAAATAACCGACTGCTTCAGTTAAGCTTAAATCAGCGTCAGTATACTAGGGCTTATCCTTGCATGTCAAGACTGAGAATCACAGAGCTTGTGAGATATGTACGGATATTATCAGTCAAGGATGAAATCTTTCAGAGAGGTTGGTTGATGGAAATGTGCTCAAAGATAAATAACAATAAAACTTTGGAAAAAGGAATTTTATTTTATTTATCGTATACTATTCCTTTCTACTAAAACAACACGCATAACAAGCATCAAATGCCCAGTTATACAGTGTTGAATGTAACAGTTTAACTTTTTTCCCGCGTCCAGTTCAATAGCCTTTAATGACCTTGGAAAAAATTTTAGTTTACCATGAATATCTTTACAAATAAATGAACGAGTGTGAAAACTGTTCTCTTTGTAGTTTCCTGAAGCGCAGTAAATGTGCATTTGAGGTTTAGAATAAATCCGGGTTACGGTAGCGTGGATGGAACATGTAAAGAGTAAAACTCGTGATGCTGCTCATTTCCTCTAGATTGGGTGTGTTCATGTATTCTGTTGTGCTCTACTCCGGCCCCCGCTTCCCTACCCGCCCATAAAAAACCTCACCACACAATAAGCTTCAACCATTTCCCGTTTTCCGAAAGTTGAGTTGTGATGGCAGAGGTGCGTGGTTTAAACCACCGCTGAATATCAATTTTTTACGTAGCCAATACCTTCCACCTTTTCAGGATAAATTCCGTATTGCATGGATGTGGGTTTTGTTTGGGTTTCCTGTATATTAGGAGACCCGCTGTTTTTATTTCCTTCAGTGTATTGCTACAAAGTTAGGGTAGACGCTTTTTAATTTTGGTCTTATCAGCTATTTGTGTGGCTTCTTGTGCACCTTAGAATAACGTTCAATTTCCCACTCCCCGCCCCCACCCCGCCCTCCAAATGCTTCTTTTTTAGAAGACCCCTCTAAATGGAATCAAACTCGTTGAGTTCTTGTGTAGTATGGCAAAGCTGCGGTGGTGCTTCTGTCCAATTTTACATGAGGTTGTGTCCACACTGAAGGGTTGATAAGTTAATTCAACATACGAGCAACGCATGACACTACTTCGTGGAACGAACATTAAACCTGTCTGAACCATAAGAACCTAGTCGGAGGATTAAAATCCTTTTAGTTTGAACAGTATGGTGGACTTATTTTTCGAGTACCATATTTGTACTCGACTTTAATATCTGTCAAGTACCATACATTATTGATCCGCAGTAATAATCGAAGTATCCGAGACCAGGCGTAATTACCCAACGTAACTTCTGAGTTAAGTTTTAAAGTTTTATATTGATGTAGATCTCGGTAAATTCCTTTCGTCTAAAGCTTGCCTTTGGTTGCTTTCAAATTATTACTGGAAATTAGCAGTAAAAATGGTTTTAAACACAAGAAACAGGAACCTTGCTCAGCACGTAACCCAGCGATAGCCGCGTCGACAATCCGCTCCAGTGGCCCAGGGATAGCCGCGTCAATCCGTACCAGTGACCCAGGGATAGCCGCCCAAGAACTCCCAAAGGCGATTTCTTACCGGGCTCGACAAGTATCTGGTCAAATCTTTTTTCTGTTTTTCTAAATAGACTAATGGTAGTTGCTAGTGCAAATTTGTCACTGTGTTTCATAATATTATTGATATTTCAAAATTTAGCTTTTAAAAGTTCATGTCATAAACATGATTCATGCATGTATTAATCAACTTTATTGACTTCATTTTTCAAATGAAGATTTCAGTACAAATGCAACTAACACAAACACACAGTAGAGTCATGCAGTTCGCGGGCGTAAGCTTGACTGAAAATAACGTCAACCTTTGCGTTTTCTTCACCCTAATTCGTATCATAAACAAGACCACTCAAGCTTTTGAAGTTTGTTTGGCTGTACGAGTTTATAGCTGGATACAGATCTCTCATGCTGTTGCTTTTCAGTTGGCATAATCAACTCCGGCAGATCAAGAATATTATTCCTTACAAGCTTAAAAGACTTGATAATGTTTTGGAGATGATAATAAGAATTACAGCCGATTACACAGTTATGTGTATGTGTAGGTTTTTTTAGCATGATTCGCCCGTCTTGATTCTCTCATAACCACAAAGCGATGAAATAAATTAGCAAATCCTCTGCTGTTTTGTAATTGTTTATGTCTCAGGAAGTTAGTATTTCTTCTGTCAACTCATTTTATGCGCAAATTTCCAGAATTATTTCGTGACCATGGGCGACTCTTGGCCTGGGGCGAATCATGATTCGCCCGTCGTGGTTCGCCCATGGTCACGAAGTAATTCTGAAAATCTGCGCATGAAATGAGTTTGCAGAAGAAATACGCACTTGCTGAGATACAAATAATCATAAAAGAGCAGAATATCTACTAATTTCTTTCATCGCTTTGTGGTTATGAGAGAATCAAGACGGGCCAATCATAGCAGGTGAATCATGCTTGAAAAACCCGGTCCTACACATATAACAGTGAAATCGGCTGTAAATTATCCTTCCCGCACACCGATTTCGGAAAACGTTTTCGCTCACCACTGAATCAGCTTCTCTCCGTTTCTTCACCGACATTTATGCTGAACTTCTATGTTGTCCTATTCTGCTACTGTTCTTCACCCAAGTACGGTGATTCTTCGCTTTCTGCCATTTTATAGTTTCAGGTGTTTTGTTTCGCAATTAAGGATTCGTTATATAACAGCTTTCCAGCGAGAAACTTTGATCAGGGTCTGGAAGGGTATTCTCGGGATCCGGGATTTGACCAAAATACGGTGCGGGATTCGGGAAAACGCAAAATATCTTGACGGGATTCGGGATTTGACTGCTACCAGGGAAGCGAGATTCGCTAAAATTTGGGCACGGGATGCGGGATTTTTTGGCTTGTCTGTCGGGAATTCGGGAAAGCGTCACGACCCAAGTAAACGTTCTAGCGGCAAAAGCGAATCAACCAGGCGAGCGAAAAATATCAATCAAAAGGGCCAATCTACATCTTAAATTTATTAGCTTTTGCAGAAATTAGTCTTTTTTAACGTATTTTTGGGAAAGAAAAAACGGTATTCGGGATAGCGATGAAAAAGGGCGGGATGCGGGATTCTCCTCAAAAAGGAGCGGGAATGCGGGATCAGGACCCCCCCTTCCAGACCCTGTTTGATTGAAGTCAGCGAGGGTGCATGGCGTTGGTTTTATGCTTTTGATTGGCGACTGCCACACTACTATGAGAACCCGTCTGTAATCAATTTTAGCCCACCGAATTTGCCATTTTAGCCCGCAAAAATGAAACGCCGCCCGCTGAATTTAACCATTTAACTACAGTGTATAACATAGAATTTTCCAGACTTAAATCATGGTCTATCATTCTTCGAAAGTAGTGCAACCAACTGAAACCGTTACTCCGTGAATGCAACTTTTAATAAAAATTCGCCAGAATTTAAATTAAAAAACAACTTTGAACGTGAATTTGGTGCAGCGGATATAAATAGCCGTGAATAAATAAAATTTTGATATTAATTGAGTAATATGATACGTGCAACAGATTCCAGTTGATCATTTTTTTAGGGTAATCTGTTTCAAAATTTACTTCAATTAACGAACATTATAACCTTGAGTTACGCGGCCACACCAACTTGCAGGGCACGAGCAGCCAGTTGGGAGAAATGATCAGTTACAACTTTCTCTTGAACTGCAAGTTAGCATTTGATTTGAAAAGGTTAAAGATTTTAAAATCTCATACAGCGATCACAATTTTGTTTTTAATACTATGGAGAAAAACGGTTACACAAGTTCCTATCATTGAATATACGTGTAACGACTGGAGTCAGTAGATAAAAGCCAGTTTTCAGTTGTTGATGGCTTGGCTCGACTGTGATTACTAATAACATGAATAACTTGGAGATATTAAATCTTTCCGCGGTGGTCAGATCAGATCAGGAAGGAAGCACTTAAACACAAACAAATGACTGTTTGCAAGGGGCATGCATTAGTCACCGTTAGGCGCTCGCCTTGACAATTGGTTTGGATGCCGCTAATGGGTTTCTATGAGAAATTGATCAAAACGAAAATAAAAGAACAATACCCCTTTTGGGGAAGCCGCAAACGAAATTGAATTTTGAAAACAAGGATGTGAGCGTCGTTTATAATGGACTTGCCTTATGATAGCTCCTTGTTGCCAGGTGAAAGAATGTGCTGGATTTGGTCAGATCTAGCGTGCATCAGTTTGTTATAATTATGAACTTGATGAGTAAACGGTTGCCCAGTGACGTATTAACGAAGCTAAGGCATTGTTGTTTTTTTAGTCGGTGTGCGCATAGCGTCCTTTAACCTCATGATAAGCACACTTCTTTCCTCCACCTAAAGACAACGTTGTTAGAGAAAATTTAGAGTGTGATTAGTTAAATAAAATTACTTTTGAAAACAAACGTTTCTCTTCCATTAGTGGATCCCACTTGAAAAATATTTTTGTGTGTTTACCGTGGATGATCTATCAGGGAGATCCGGTGCTGCTAGACTGAGTGTCGCCGCGGTTATTTTGTGTATTGTCATGTGAGCAGGAGAGGAAGGAAGAGCTTAGTTTTATTGCTTTCTTTGAGTTGGTAAGCTTGGCATGCGGATGACAACATTCAATGTTGTGATTAGACAAGCATTCCGTAGTCAGCCCAGTAATAATGTAATGTATTCAAAAAAGAACCTCGATATAACGAACCAATTTCTCCAGTCCCTTGGCACTTCATTTAATCTAGGTTCCACTGTGCTGTTAAAGCAAGTTTTTAAAATGAGCCCGGATACCCCCCGCCCCTCCCCTGCCCTTTCCTCCTGCCCTAGTTAAGACAGTAAGAGTCCCTGCAATTCTCTTAGAATCTTGATGAGCGAGATCTGGAGAGAGTGAGGCCACAAAATGTCCCCACACTACACACACACCACCACAAACCCACCGTGTTATCGACAATTTTCCTTTCCTGAGTTTTAAGATGGTTTGTTGTATGCTTGTTCGATTGAACAGAAAAACGTGACCATAACGTCTTATTGATGCAGCCACTACAACAGAACAAAGCCACGAGATAATCATGTAGAAACCCATTGCCCATACCATGTTTTGAGCAGCGTGAGAATAAGGTGTTCTTTAATTTTGGTGCAGGCTCCGCACATTCCAAGAATGAATTTGGGCCACTTTCCGTTCTATTTTGTTGTTGCTGTTGTTCAGTCTTTCAAGTTCAATTTGTTTCCAACCTTACAAGCCACCTCATTCTTACAAATTTTGTAACAGCAAAAGTCCACACATATTTCTTGTTAGTCATGTTCCATGGGGGATGTAAAAAGGATGCGCGATTACTCGGCTTTTGATTATATCTTGATAGAAAGAAATTGTTTCACCGCTGTTGTTGTCTCCGCATAGCTTGAGACAGTTTCAAACGTGAAACTTTTCATGTGGCGAATCTAATGCAAATTAACCAAAGCGATAACTTTTGCTCATTTGCATTGTTTGAAGCGGGCCTTAACCGCCCATTTTTTAACAATTGGTTCATGCTTAGCGTGCGTACATCGAGTTTAATATGGATGCACGCGGAAAGTTTGGAGAGCACGAGAGAAGCGTAAGAGTTGCTCGAGGCGCAGCCGAGAGCAACTCTAGCTTCTTGAGTGCTCTCCAAACTTCCCAAGTGCATCCATAACTCGATGTACGTACAGCTAAAAGCATGAACCAATTGTTTTATAACATAGCCAGTGGAAATGCCGAAATAGTAGTTTTTCGCAAGGTGCCGCAGTTCTATTTCGCTTCCGTTGAAACCGTAAATTATAAGCAATACGAATCAGTGCGCAGTTGATTCAAAACTCAGTCACTGGTTACCATAAAAATCAAGAAAGAACGAGAAAAAAAAAACGAGAAAGAGAAAAAAAAGGAACAATAATCGATCACATGACTGAAAGAAAAAGGCGCCGAAACCTTGCGAAGTGTTGCCGCGTAGTTGCAGCGTTTCTTTGTAAAGCTGAATGAATCAATGAAATTGCTCCGAAGTGAACGTACGAGAATAATTTTTTGAAGAAGTCTTCCAATTATCGCTCTAAGATGTGGTATAAGATTGATGTTTCCTGAAAAAAAACTGTTGTATTCATCCTCCAAAGCGGATTGAAGCTGTATGATTTCAGCATTGTAGCCGCGAGTCTGAGTTGAAACGAGCAGAAAACAAAGTGGAGGCCGCGGATGGAATGTGGTTTAACAACAATGAATCAAACAACTGGGAAAGCGATCATTCGACTTATTTTGGATTACGTTTTATTTTCTTTGAACATTTGGAGCTGCTTGAACACAGTGCTACATTGACTGCAGGTAAAACGATGTTATTTTGTGTAGTATATAGCCGGAAAAAATTCGTCCTTTCGGGTTGTCAGTGCTTATTTAGCTTGATTTTGGTAGGGAATCACCGAAAACGTGTGACACATTATTAAACGGTTCGCTTCAATTTTACTGTGTTTTATTTTGTGTCATGTCTTGATATTTTGGTTTTTAAAGTTTTGCGTATAAAACCTACCCTTTGTGAACATTCGTTCAGAGAAGACGGTGAGTGAAATCGTAAACACAACGCCTAAGACTAATTAAGTTCGAGTTTCTTCAGTTTTTCAACAAAGTTCCTTGCTCGTCCTAAGAAGTCAAACACTCTGCAACAATTTCGCTGTTGTAATCTCTCTCTAGTTTAACTCTCAGTGCTGCAAGGGGATTTTTCTTGGCCATTTACTCGCCGAGTTGCTCACGAAGAAGACACTTTTGGTCGCTGCAGGCAGAAAAAACCAAGTGCATCCATAACTCAACTGCATGCTTCGTTTTCGTTGGTCTTGCTCTTGCTTGTTGGCTGCTTTCTATGCTGGCTAAAAGGTCAATGCCAAGAGAAAAATTTGGAAGTTTCTCGCTAGTTTCTTCCATTGACTATCGGAAAGTTCAGCAACAGGAACTCGCCGCTAAACTCGACGGGAACTTTGCAGCAAAATGCAACTGCACACGACATGTTATATACGCACGGCCGTGCGTATATAGAGATTTATTATTCAACAAATTGACACTATGCCCATATATGGTAAGGAAGCCCTCAATATCTGTCATCCGTACATGACAGATATCCTGCGATATACGTAAATGACCATATTTGGAAGTGCACTGCAGATTTTCTTTCATTGCTTGTTTGGTGGCCATTTTGAAAAGCGAGGCAGTTTTAGCAGTGTTCTCCGCAAATTTTAACTCCCTGGAAGAAACTTTCCACGATTAAATGCTCTCAAAAAGCCAACAAGTATTTGCTTCAGCTCACAAAGATATCCAGAGGTTGACTTGGAATTTTCATAGTGAGAACTCAACCAAGAAAATGCTATTGCGAACTAAGCGCGAGCAGACTTGCTCACGGAAAGTTGTAAAGTTGCAAAGATTTTAATTCACAGGAAGAGGACTTTTTCTCGGTAAGGTAGCAATATTTTTTTTTACTTTGCCTTGTTATTTCCAGACATGAGTTTGTAAATAAGTCTTTTTAAGTGAACGGTAGTAAACTTCGACTTCTTGAAGTTCTGTTTTGATTATCATTATATTAAGCTTATGTGTTGCTAGCTTTTAGCGTTTTCATCTAGAACCATAGTTTTTCTCGTCCTGAAAATGGTAGTCGATGAGAATTTGTTGAATAATAAAACAATTATCCTGCTCAATCTTGCGGAATATCCCCTGATTTAGCCAACTCGGCCTACGGCCTCGTCGGCTAAGTATCAGGTGATATTCCGCGCGATTTCGCAGGATAATTGTTAAATACACCATGATGGTTCAATAGGAATTCGGTAGGACCAGCGCGCGAGCTATGTTATAATGAGAGTTGTCTCTCCAGATAACTGTTAAAGAGTGACTTGAGAGCTCTTGAGCTCTTTTCATCAAGTTACTCTTGAAACACCAACAGAAACCAACAAAAACATCGGGCAACTGAACAGTATTTTAAAAGCAAATCTACGTCCTCACTAATCGTTTCCACGTACGGGTCCCCAACAGAAGATTTACACCTGTTTACTGTGAGTGACTGCCATATCACGACAAAGTGCTCACTGGCGACCTTGGAATAGCGATAGCCAACAGCGTATTATTATGACCTAGCACAACTTTGGCATCCTCGATTGTCGTTTATTAGTTCCTTTAATTCTTATGCCGCACTCATGCCGGCCGGGTTAAAACTTGATATATGCCCAATTTTTCCTAGCTATAAAGTCGAATTTACGGTTTTGAGTTTTAACCAAAAGTAAAAAGAGTCGAAACAAATCAAACGTGAATCACGTGCTTTTAAAAATGCAGTAGGAATTTCCCCTAGGAGAGGCTGTCACTTATAGTTAAGCTATATTTCATGTAAAATTGTTCGAAGCATGAACATATTGTTGCCTGATGGGTAAAATCAGTTGAAATGACTGAGATTAACGCTAAATCAAGTCGCACTTACTTTGTGGGGAAGTTTATTTCGAGGTTAATTACAACCGAGGCCCCGTCAGTGTGTGTGGGTTTGTTGGGGGTGGGGAGGGATGTCTGTTATCCCTACAGCTCTTTTTTTTTTCAAATGTTTTTTTTCTAAGAACATTGAAGCTGATAATAATTGTCGGAAATGTCACGAATATGGTAAGAACATACTCGGGCTAAGATTTTGAACATCTTTATTTTAACAAGAGCCTCACGTTAAATTAAGTAACAATCAAATGTGAAGGTAGCAGTTTGATCTGTGCAAATTTACAGTCTGTGTCCCACACAGAATACATGAACTAGTATACATACTAGACTGCATGATGAGTAGCGTGGTTTTTTCTTTGTTTAGGTTTCTTTGCCATCATGTCTGAAATACAACAACAACAGCAATTTATTAAGGTATTTCCATATCTATACATGGCATTACCTAATAACTATAGTTAATTGTTAATTATCAGAAAGTGCATTTGTGATAATGTTTGATACCTATAGTTCATGATTACAACGAAGACAAAAGCAACAACTGATCTACAAATAAATGGATCGATGCTATTACAAAGCAACAAAATTTTTGAATTAATACTTAAGTCTTTAAAGAATTTATATTTTCCAGTAATTTCGTCAAAAAATGTTGATCGGAAATTATTATAAAGTGCGCAAGAGAACAGAACATGAGATTCACTCTCAACATCATTAGACTGGCACAAAGTACAAATTCTTAACTTTTTAGGAGTCTTAGGAACAGTATGTCTTCCAGTTTCAATGTGGAGTTGATGATTCCCTAAACGACATTTATTAATAGCAGTTCTATGGAGGGGTTTTTTAATAGGATCTAAAGAGTCAGTTTTTGTGGTGTCTGTTTTAAAAAAGGGTATAGAAACAAAGGTTTCTGTTCGATTTAAGAAGTAAAAATGGTGGTCAATTGAAGCTTTGCATTTTTATTTTCTGCGACAATCCTGGCTGGTTTTTATCAGCCATGTCTTTTGAGATTGTAAACACTGTTTTGCAATATTATTTTCTGGTAAATTTTGTAAATGTATCCAAAACTTTAAAATGGAAGTGTCAATATTCAATTTCAATGATAATGTGCCAAGTTCATTTCTGGCTGCAACGTTCGGACATCGTTTATTTACTCGTAAGGATTGCTTGCAAAGAAAAATATGTGTTTTTTCAATTAAATCTTTTTCTCGAGTGCTTAAATCATCTTTATCATAGGTCCCCCATACCTCTGATCCGTATAGAAGAATTGTTAAAAAAAAAGAGAATTAAAAAGTTTATTAGTGATATCAAGTGGTACTTTGGAGAAATCGAAATAACGACGGGTAGCAAAGAAGGATCGTTTTACTTTATCTATTGACTTTAAGGTGATTCCATCGAAAAAGAAGTTATAATGAGAATTTGTTGAAACTTTGCACAGTTACTAATTACACCTATTAGATTAAAAAAATAAAATAAAAAGTGGGGGTCACCGTGTCTGATTTCACGCAACGGGGCTGTAGTATATAGGTACTTTGCTATCTTTAGACAGCACTATTAAAAAAACCTATCCTTGTACTAGAGACACCCATTACTTCAACAAAGTTATAAGTAGCAATGAAATATAAGCATTATTATTAAGATAGAAGTACAATGTTACAGTAAAACGTCTTAAAATTGCCGTAACAATGAAACTAATTTGAAGTAATAGGCAAATCGAACGTCTGCACGGTTCCAGTGAAACGCCTAAAATCTGACTGTAACAGTGAATCAACTGGAATATTTCAAAACTGAATAATGAAAAGTTCTTCAAATTTGAATATATCATGTAAAGTCGTATTTTCCTTAAATAAATGGAATAAAAAAGTGGGGTCACCGAGTTCGTTTAGGAGGAAGACCATTTATTTCTTTGAACAGCTCAGCTTCCATAGAAAACCTATCAAGTTCCGAACGCGCGCGCGCTCGTGCGCGAATCACGCAAAAAATGATGCGCAGAAAGGATGCGCAATGCAATTGAATGGAATCACCTTAATTTACAGGATTTAAAGTTTTCGTTATTAGAAAAGTTGATTCCAAGATAAGTGTAATTGTTGACAATTTCAATTTTTTGGTTATTAATCTGAAAGAAATATTTATCAAGAATTGAGTTCCTACATTTCTTCTGGAATATCATAACTTTAGTTTTCTTTGGGTTCACAGATAGAAGCCAATTTTCACAATATTGTGAAGGAACGGAAAGAGCCTTCTCTAGACCTTTGGCCGAGTGAGAAATCAAAACTAAGTCATCCGCATAACGAAGACAATTTAAGTGGGATTCATTTGGTGAAACTATACCATTTAACTTGGTTTTCAGAATCAAATAACATGAACGATCAGTTCTGGCTCAGTAATTTTGAGGGTCACTGCTTGTTGAAAGCGTGCAGCAGCGCAGGACGTCCGCTGATTTGGTTTGTGGGTGTAAAACATTGTTTGTTTAATAAACAACTGAAGACGTCTGGTGAGTTCTGGTGATCACGTCCGTAGGTTATATTTCCTCTCTTTCCTTTGTTTTCTTACTAACACAAGAAATAAGATATTGACTGCTCAGAGAAAGCTCTCCGTTCATACTCCTTAGCAGCCATCAATTCATGAGGGCTGAGATGTTTGTGACGTGCTCACTTTATCATAATCAGAAATATCTGCTGCTCCGGATATTTGCAGTGCTGTCAAAACAAGATTCTTCACCTACTGGAAAACAGATCTGACACTTCAACTGATGAGAAAGAGGAGTCCGTACGGTTCTGCATGTCAGCGTCTGCCTGACAGTCATATATTTAACTCAGTACACTCTTTCCACAGCTGTACGTGAACTGCCTCCCATTGACTTACTGGACCAATTCTGAGGAAAATAAAGGAACTCGTTCATACAAATCATATTTAAGAGGAAGGATACACAGTTTTGGTCACAGTACGAGTTTCCGTCTCGGAGTGCTGAAAGAGGACAACGATCATGTCTTATTCATACATTCCACTATTTTTTTTCTTTCTTTGTAAGGTTGATACTTTTGTTGCTTGCTTAAAGACCTAAAAATACTTAAATTATAGGTTGTGGGATAGGTCAGTTAATACATCCTAAACTTTCAAAATGTAGGTTTTCAAGGGAGCTTGTCAGTAAAGGAAAACCTCAAAAATACAATAAGTAAACATTAGATTAGTAGTTCCAGAAACATTGGACACGTTTCTCTATATTTTTAATGGTTTTTATATATGTTGCGTAAAAGTCGATTAATGGTCCAAAATATTGGTTTTTGCCTCAGTGCTATTTGAGAATATCCTAGACACTACACTTCTCCGGTATAAGTGAGGAGGTCCACAAGCATGATGAAACGTTGCCGCACGAAGATTTACTGATGTAAAAAAACATATTAGTTTGAAGCGACAAGCCGCATCAATGCTGTGATATCTGAAAAAACTGTTTCTTCACACACACCGTAGTTTTAACTTGCGTATTTGTTCTGGCGCAGAAAGAAGATAGAGTGGGATTTTATATGAAGGACGGCCCTATAGTTGAGCGCGTTCGTCATGCACAATGATACCTAGGAGCATGTCTGGCCATTTTCTGAATGAACTATCTCATGAATAATGTTTGCCCGTAAACTCACTTTGGAGTTGTTGTGATGAATACAACTACCGTGATGCTTTGCAGACGTGTTTGATAGAGGAAACTATTTGAATCCCTTACATTTCCGGCAATGTGACCTTAGGCACCAGTCCCTCACGATAGGAAATCGGGTAATTGCCTAAATGTAACCGTTCACAGAAAAAGGAGCATAAAAAAGTAGCTTGAAAAGATAACGTCGCTATAACCGCACTTGCAGGTAACAGGATGAACCGTGGCATGACTTTTTTGGCCATGTTTATCTTACTCATTCAATAATAAAGAAAACAAGAGAGCATGACTAGGAGCTCTACTAGCCAAGAATTTGTTTATTTGTTTGTTTGTTTGTTTCTTTCTTTCTTTCTTCTTTTCTTTCATTATTTCTTTCTTTCCTTCCTTTTCTTCTTTCATTCACTCATTCATTCATTCATTCATTCTTTCGTTCATTCGCTCATTCCTTCCTTCCTTCATTCATTCCTTCCTTCATTCATTTTAACAAATTGACGTCAGCTTTTTATGCGTCTGTCCTCTTATTGATGATAAAATTCGTCATAACATTGTCAAAGTGTTGTAGATCCACGAGCCGCGGACTTTGACAATGTTATGACGAATTCTATTATCAATGAGAGGACAGACGCATAAAAAACTGACGTCAATTTGTTTTTTTACGATAACAAAAAGCCAAAACTGATTTTCAAACGAAGGAAAGAAATGCAAGAGTCAATGGAAGATGCAATTGCCGCAGAATCGGAATTCCATCGCTGTAATGCGGAGAAACAGCCCAGAAATACAAGGAAAAATTGGAATTGCTTAACTAACCTTTAATCCAGTGAAAACTGTTAATTCACAAAATAATGCGCTAAAACAAGGTCCAGCTTACATGTAATTTCATCGACAGCACAAATTCCCGCTCACCGCCAATTTTCAGGTCTGAATCCTCAATAAACATCCTCATTTTTTCGCTCTAAGTTTGAAATGGTTTCTTCAGTTTTAACCCATAAATTTTAGATGATTGCCTCATTGAAGACTAGTAGATTTGTGGTACAATTCTCGCCTCATAAGAATCCAGGGCATGCAGCGCTGAAAAGTTTGACAAAACTTTTGCCGATTGAGTCACCTTTACGTGTTTCACCCGTCTATACTCGTCTATACTCTTATTGACAATAAAAATTAGCCAATCAGCGCGCGAGAAATCGTTTATTCTTTATTTCTCCCTCTCTTGCTTCTTTCTTTCTTTCTTTGGAAAAGAAAAGATAGGGTGCTTAGCGTTCTTGCCGAGAAGTGTCTTTTCACCCACGGTCCATGTATCCTTCTATAAATCTCAACCCTGAAACATATGAACAGTTAAGTGTGTTACAAAATGCATTTACAATATCTGTGCCCCATAAAACCCACCAACAGTAATGTTCTCTGTAGATCACCTCGGACTAATTCGTATATTCAGGCGAATGACTGAAGCAATTTGTTATTCTCAAAAGGCCAAACTGGTTTTCTCGGCAGGCAGGAGACTTACATTTTACCTAAAGGGCTCCATGTTAGAGCCATTACAGCGGTTACATCAGTGCTACTTGCTCGACTTTGAGCAACTCACGAAACTCACATCAAGACTGAACTATTACCATATTAGTAACAGACAATCCAGTGTTTTGCCTCCGGATTCACCGCTAAGCAGTGATCCTGCTGATATGATATCACCAGTAAAACCCGGTTAGTGCATTTCTGGGTTTATGATTGGCGCAGGCAGTGAGTGAACTTTCTCTTTATTCTATATTGAACTGAATAACATTTTGGTTCAATTGAAGTTATGTTTTAGGGGACTTTAACTGTTTTCGAGGCTGGCTTCGAAATCAGCCAGCCAAGCCAATCAGCCAGTCCAGCCCGAGGCTGAAGACTTGTCCGAAAATAGATACGTTTCGAGGGCAATTAAGTAACAGCCATGCATTGTTTAGCGGGGAGAGAGGGATACCCTGTTTGTGGAGACGTTTATTTGCGGAGTGTCACCTTGAATTGATAGGTCTTGAGAATACCAAGTTCTGTGCGTATTACTTGTGTGATTTTATGTGCTGTCGTTGGATACAACTCTTCTAATACAAAATGTAGCTTTAACAACTTTTCTGAAAGGCACACTAACATAATGTGGAACACAATATCATTTGTAATATTCTTTCGGATTGTGAAACGTTTCAACACGAGACAATATTAATCTGCTCAAAATATATCCTAAACATTGCGAGACTTTTAATTTTTGTTGTTTCACTATTTTAACGTTTATACAGATAACTGTCATACATTTGACACTCAGCGCAACTTGTTAAGCGATGACGCAAAGTTGTATTTAAGATGCCCCTCTTTCGAAGTTTTTAGATCCGTTCCTGAAACAGTATCCTCCTTGAAGCTAAGGGCAAACTTTGGAAGAATTGCGATGTTCTTTGCAGTATGTGCTTTTCTTTTTCTTTTCTATTCACACCGGTCTTACCTGCATTCCTTTAAGTTATGGGAAACTGGCGACCACATGCGTGAAGTACCTTATTAAATCAAGAGCCATATTTCGCGAGTATTAAATTTCGCGACTTTGAGGGGAAATTAGAATTGACTTACTTGACTTATTCCTCTTCGTTCCTGATGGAACATAGGTCTTCCACTAGCACTCGCCATCTGACCCTATTTTGTGCAGTATCTTTTGCCTCACGCCACGTAAGCTCTCTCTCCTCCAACTCTGACATTCTCGTGCGTCTCCAGGTGTGTCGGGGTCTCCCTCTCTTGCGCTTCCCCTGTGGGTTCCACTCAAGGGCCCTCTTGGCCACGTGTCCATCTGACCTCCTTAGCGTGATGAACACTTGCAATTTCTGCTTCAATCCCTTGGTCAGCCTCCAGGTTTCCGAACCATACAAGAGCACCGCTTTCACATTTGACCTAAAGATTCTCAACTTGGTCCGGGTTGTTAGTGCCGTAGACCGCCATACTGGTTTCAGCATCGCGAATGCCTGCCTCGCTTTCCCAATGCGTCCCTGGATATCTTCATCAGTTCCTCCCTTCTTGCTCACAGTACTCCCGAGGTACGTGAACTCATCCACCTCCTCTACCCGCTCCCCTGCAATCAACACACTATCACCACGTTTGGTACCGATACGCATCAGCTTTGTCTTTGCGGCATTGATCTTCAAGCCCACCTTTGCACCCTGCTCCTCCAAAGCCCGTGTCTTGCCCTCATGTCCTGTATTCTGTGTGACAGTAGGGCCAGATCATCGGCAAAGTCAAGATCTTCTAAGGATGTCATGAGAGACCACTGGATACCACGCCTCGTGACAAAAGCCGTCTTCGTCACCCAATCCAGGGTGACCAGAAACATCAAGAGCGATAGCAGGCAGCCTTGTCTGACCCCAGTTCTCATGCTCACCGGCTCGGTCTTCTGTCCATTATGTACCATTAAATAGTTTAGCTTAGATTATTTGCAATCTTGTAATACATTTTTTTTCTTTCTTGAGATAGATAGATGGATAGATGGATAGATGGATAGATGGTTAGATGGATAGATGGATAGATGGATAGATGGATAGATGGATGG
The DNA here is from genome assembly GCA_964017195.1 of Siderastrea radians. NCBI lineage: Eukaryota > Metazoa > Cnidaria > Anthozoa > Scleractinia > Rhizangiidae > Siderastrea > Siderastrea radians. Next base: position 48,484,276 of record OZ024887.1, on the reverse strand, counting down.
ATGGATGGATCTTTTATTTATACACGAAATCTTATCAAATTTAAACATACAGGTTAAATTTGGTTTCCATAAAATCCGTGAATTAACTAATTAATACAATACTTTAAAATATGTACTTAAACTTAACAATTTACAAGGCGATCTTTAACTAATTACTTTACAAGTGCCGGTAGTAAGCCTCTTTTAAACTTTTCCAAAGACCTTTCGTCTTTGAGGTAGCGAGGGAGAGCATTCCAGACCTTGACGCCACTGAAAGCAAAACTATTCTTATAGTAATTTGTTCTGCATTTGGGCAGTTCTAGGTCATAATTAGTAGATCTCAGACCGTAATTGTTTAAGGCGTTATTAGAAGTGAACATTTCGGTAAGGTATGGAGGTGCCAGGCCGTTAACGGTTTTAAACATCATAATGGCCTTGTGAAATTGTCTCATGGAATTTAACTGAGTCCAGCCTAATTGGATGGATGGATGGATGGATGGATGGATGGATGGATGGATGGATGGATGGATGGATCGAATCTTTTATTTATACACGAAATCTTATCAAATTTAAACATACAGGTTTAAATTTGGTTTCCATAAAATCCGTGAATTAACTAATTAATACAATACTTTAAAATATGTACTTAAACTTAACAATTTACAAGGCGATCTTTAACTAATTACTCTACAAGTGCCAGTAGTAAGCCTCTTTTAAACTTTTCCAAAGACCTTTCTTCTTTGAGGTAGCGAGGGAGAGCATTCCAGACCTTGACGCCACTGAAAGCAAAACTATTCTTATAGTAATTTGTTCTGATAGATAGATAGATGGATGGATGGAAGAAATTTAAACATACAGGTTAAATTTGGTTTCCATAAAATCCGTGAATTAACTAATTAATACAATACTTTAAAATATGTACTTAAACTTAACAATTTACAAGGCGATCTTTAACTAATTACTTTACAAGTGCCGGTAGTAAGCCTCTTTTAAACTTTTCCAAAGACCTTTCTTCTTTGAGGTAGCGAGGGAGAGCATTCCAGACCTTGACGCCACTGAAAGCAAAACTATTCTTATAGTAATTTGTTCTGCATTTGGGCAGTTCTAGGTCGTAATTAGAAGATCTCAGACCGTAATTGTTTAAGGCGTTATTAGAAGTGAACATTTCGGTAAGGTATGGAGGTGCCAGGCCGTTAACGATTTTAAACATCATAATGGCCTTGTGAAATTGTCTCATGGAATTTAACTGAGTCCAGCCTAATTCCTCAAAAACTTCTCCAGAAGGCTTACTATAAGCAGCACCAGTAACAATACGAGCCGCCCTATTTTGAAGCCTTTGAAGACTATTACTTAATGTGTCACCTATTGAGTCCCAGACAAGACAACAATAACTGAAATAAGGCTCAATAATTGACCTATATAAAGTATCGATGTTCTCACTATTTAGAAAAGGTTTAACCTTTTTCAGTATTCGTAAGTTGGAGGACACTTTTTGCTTTACACTTTGCAAGTGACCTTCCCATGTCAGGTTCTTATCGATATTGACACCTAGGCATTTAGTGGACTCTACTTGCCTAACATCCGTATTAGACAAGGAAAGTTCTATGTTACCGTCAAGAGCGGCAATTCTTTGTCTAGACCCTATTAACATAAAATCTGTCTTTAACAAATTAAGAGTAAGTTTGTTGACATTAAGCCAGGCGGCAATTTCATTAAGATCATTACTCATTTTATTCTGCAAAACAGGCAGACTGCAACTTGTGAAAGTTAAGTTTGTGTCGTCGGCGAACAATCTCGCTGTTCCGTACCCTAAGCATTTTGGCATATCATTAACGTAAATCAAAAACAACAGAGGTCCTAAAATGGACCCTTGAGGTACCCCACAGGAGATTGTCTTAGTAGAAGAGACGACGCCGTTAACACAACACACTTGCTGTCTGTCTGCAAGATAAGACTGAAACCAATGTAGAGTAATACCTTCAAAACCGTAAAATTCTAATTTCTTAAGAAGAATCTTGTGGTCAACGGTATCGAAGGCCTTTTTTAGGTCTAGAAATAAGACTCCATTAACCATGCCCCTATCTATATTGAAACACCAATCATTCGTCATGTCAAGTAGGGCAGACACGGTTGAGTGGAGCGACCTGAACCCCGATTGGCGAGAATAAAGCAATTTATTATTACTAAGGTGACGGTAAATTTGTTCGAAGAGAATTCTTTCAAAAACACGAGCAATGCTTGGTAAAACCGATATAGGTCTATACTGTTATTTGCATCGCATTTCTCGCCGGATTTAAAGAGCGGACAGACCTTTGCAACCTTCCAATCGCTAGGAAATTCACCCGAGGCGATGGAAAAGTTAAAAAGATCAGTTAAGCTCTTGTAAATAACAGGTGCGGCTAATTTCAAAATTTTATTTGAAATTTTGTCAAGGCCAGTAGCTTTCGCAATTTTGACTGAACTTAATAACTTTAAGACCTTGGAGGGGCTGATATTTTTAAACTGAAAACTCGCAGAATGTTTTGTAAGGTAATCTTCTGGCTTTTTGTTGATTTGATCAGATGGAATTTCAGAAGCAAGTCTCGGACCCATGGTCGTGAAGTGGCAATTTAAGAAGTCTGCAATCTCCTCAGGTCTTGTTAGAGTCGCCGAATCTGTCCTTAGCTCACTAACCATTATACTGTCAGACTGCTTTCCCATTAAATCATTCAGAATTTTCCAGGTTGCCCTCTGATCACCTGAAGCCTCTTCGATTTGCTTTTTATAAAAACATTTTTTCGCATGCCTAATCTCCTTATTTGCCAAATTCCTTTGTTGTCTGTAGGCTGCCCAGTCCTCTGGGGAGCAGCTTTTTGAAGCCTTTTTCTTCAGCCAATCACGCTTAAACATAACTTGTTTAACGTTAGAATTTAGCCAAGGAGACGGTTTATTACGAATTTTGACAATACGGCAAGGCATATGTTTGTCGACCACACCAATAAATACTTCTTTCCACGCAGACCAGGCGTCATTGACATTCAGAAAATTGGCAATTAATGGCCACGTTGAATTAATCAAGTCGCTTTTAAATGTCTAAAATTTCTTGTCTCGATTAGCCGTGGCTGCCCTCTTGGGATGCCAATCTTTCTGACAGCGTAAATAAGGTTGTGATCACTAATTGAGAGAGGGTAAACTCCCGAGTGGCTTAGACTTTCGACGCTATTTGTAATAACTAAATCAATCAGAGTCTTTGTCTTAGGAGTAACCCTTGAAGGTTCATTTAAAACTTGCTTGCATGAATTGAAAATTAATCAACACATCTAAAAGATGTTTGGTGTGAGCCTCTAGGGGATCACACAGAAAATTACAATTCAAATCACCAAGTAAATAAACCTCCTTGTATTTCGAGTCAGCTTTTGCCAAAAATGATTCGAAACTTTTGAAATATTCTAAAGGAAGTTTGGGTGGCCGATACCATGAAGCAAAAAGAAATGGTGACGAGTTCGGTTTTTGTATTTCAAGGACGATCATTTCAAGATTTTCATCCTCGAAATCAACCATTCTACTAAAATTTATAGAATGTCGTAAATAAACACAAACTCCTCCACCAAACTTATTTCTATCTCTACGTATGAGAGTGTACCCTGGTAAATTGAGCAGCCCGTCACAATCTGCACTTTCTAGTTTCATTTCATTAATGGCAAGAATGTCTAGGGGCTGCCCAACCATCAGAGCCCTAAGCTCGTCAATATGTTTGCAAAGAGAATTTATATTTAACGAACCCATTTTAAAGCCCCTCATACTAGAGACAAAATCGTCAAAAGGCCTTACTTTATCTAGCAAACTACCGGCATCGGGTTGACTTCAATTAGAGTTTAAGTACTTTCTAAAGTTACCTACTAAGTCGTAAACGCCTTTTCAGTTTAGATGAAGCCCTCCGGTGTTAAGATGTTGGTCATTAATATTATCATTGCAAATAAAATCCAAACCATTTGTAGCACAATATGTCCTAATTTCCTTGTTGGTTTCTTCGACAGTCTTTTTTAAGGATCTGTCATCGGCCCTTTGGATGATCGATGAAATAGAAATACTAGTCGAGGGTTGATTGTTCTTGATAACCTCAACAACACCAGCAATCTTCTTCTTTATATCCTTCGGTCGGTCATCGCGTAAATTATTTGTGCCAACGTGAAGAACAATTTTATCAGGTTTCCGCTGTAAAACGGGCTTGATGTAATCGTTCATATCTTGAACAGTAGCTCCAGGGAAACAGTGAGCGGAGACATCAAACTTCCTGGACAACTTACGTGGCTGTATGAATTTAATCACTGAATCACCTACCACGGTGACTTTTTCTCTCGGCCTCGATGATGACAAATCTCGGTTAGGAGAGGTGTTATCACTGGAAGCTCCACCATTGCCTTGATTGTGATCGTTCCTTCTTTCATTTCGCCGTTGATTTTGTTGTTTTCGCCGACCCTTTCGCTTTACACGAGTCCACCCAGCGTCATCATCCTTCGCTGCTACCTGCTCTTCTTGTTGAGTAGTACGTTCGCGAGAAGAATCATGAATATGATTAAAATCTTCCTTTAGCAACCTTAGCGCCGTCAGGAGGCTGTCCCTCTCTTCTTCGAGAACCTTAATTTTATCAAGCAGATCTTGATACGAAGGAGCCATGTTGTTATCAGCAACCTTGGCTTTTAAGATGGCAAACTCTTTTGATAAATCAGCAATAGCAGCCGTGTTATGTTTGCAGTTTAAACAACATTGTTTATAGGTCTATAGATAGATAGATAGATAGATGGATGGATGGATGGATGGATGGATGGATGGATGGATGGATGGATGGATGGATGGATGGATGGATGGATGGATGGATAGGTACTTTATTAAAATACTTTGCAGCTCATAGAGCTGAATTGCGTATTCTACATTCTATGATACAAATATACAAAATTTAAAATTTAAAATTGATAATATCTAAATCTAATAATGATAATAATAATTATAAAATTTAATAATACTAATAATTATAATTATAATACCTAAAAACTCTATCGCTAATAACGATAGCATTAAAAACCTAGTTATTCACTTTTGCATTCACCAGAGAGCATGACGCCATAATAAAACTGTTTTTAAATCTGTTTGTCTTACACCGCGGCAAGTTAAAGGTGCGTGCGTACCTTAAATTGTACTTACAAACATATAAGGGTGGCAAAAGTTTCTTAAGTTTGTGGCCGCTGTCGTTACAGATATTCTCAAAGGTGTGCTTGCAAATATCATCGTGATGCTTCGCTACAGTTGGAAGGTTCACTAGCGCTAGAGCATGCTGATACTCAATGCCGGGGCAGATGATTCACATCGCCCTCCTCTGAACGCGCTGTAATTCGTGCGTTAAGTAAGCCGGCAGAGAGTAATGGAAGACAGGTATGGCAGGTACGGCATAATCTGTTTGAATTTATTTTTGAGGGCCATATGTTAGAAAACTGTAAAAGGTTAATATGTTCACCCTCGTTAAATAAAGTGTATTGTATTGTATTGTATTGTATTGTATTGTATTGTATTGTATTGTATTGTATTGTATTGTACCACCTGTGTAGAAAAACCCTCATAGAGAGCTCTGATGATGGTGACTATCTTCACGGGTAACCCATAATGTCGCAACAACCTCCACAACACCTCTCTACTGATGCTATCGAAGGCCTTTTCGAAATCTATAAAGGTGATGTACAAGAAGGACTACCACTCGATACTCTGTTCCACAATGATCCTCAGTGTCGCTATCTGGTCTGTACAACTCCGACCATCTCGAAACCCCGCCTGCTCCTCTCTCAGTTTCTCGTCCAGTGCCGCCTTGCTGCGCTCCAAGATCACTCTGCAGAACACCTTACTTGCCATGTTCAACAGTATGATGCCACGCCAGTTTTTACAGTGACTCGGGTCGCCTTTCTTTGGCAGCTTGATTACAGACCTTTCTTCCATTCCTCCGGCACCTGCTCCTCACTCCATATCCGGTTGTAGAGGTTCAAAAGAACCTCCTCTGACACCTCATCTCCAGCCTTGATTGCCTCTGGTGGAATACTGTCGCAGCCTGCTGCCTTAATAATAATAATAACAATCTTTTATTAGGAAGCTCCATCACTAAAAGTGGTTTACATAGAGGTCCTAACACTAGATATATATTATATAATGATACAATTAAAACGGCCTTCCCGTTCTTTAACTTCATTATAGCGCTCTTGATCTCGACACGTGTGATGCGACCTGTCCTGATGTTCAACTCGTCCCCTGGCTCCACCTTCGGTGGGTTGGGCGGCTCGTCATGGTTAAGCACTCTTTCAAAGTGCTCCCTCCACCTGTGCATCTCCTCCTCCACTGTCCTGAGCAACACGCCTGCCTCATTTCTCACCGGCTTACACATACTCTGTAATCTCCCACTCAGCCTCCTGGTAATCTCGTACAAAGTCCTCAGTTCCAGCCATCACCCTCAGTTCCAGCCTCCTCAGCTCTCTCCGCCATTGACTCCACATACACCCTCTTATCTCCGCTACAGCTTCTCTTCACCTCCCTGTTCACCTCCTGGTGCCTCCTACCCACATCTCTCCTCTGATTTCTCGTCCTGGCCATGTTCACCGCATTTTTCGCTTCCTTTCGTTGCTCAATTGTCTCCCAGGTCTCCTTATTGATCCACTCCTTTTTGTTTGATTTCGCTTGTCCCAGCACCTTCTCACAGGTTTCCACATAATACTGCTCGATCTGTCTCCACTCGTCATCCACCGAAGGTTCTTCCTCCTCCATCTGCTGCAGACACTCGAATCTGTTGTGTAGTGCCAGCTTGAACACGTTCCTCGTCTCAAGGTCTCGCAACTTGCTGACATCAAAACGCACTCTGCCACTCTTCCCCTTCTTTACTTTGGCAATCTTTACCCTTGTGAGGGAACAGTGTTCCGCTGATCACCAGCTCATTTGCCTGACCGAAGTCAACTCACTTCTCACCATTTTCATTCATCTCAGCCTTAGCTCCGTGTCTACTGATCACCTCGTCTCTGCCAGTGCTGTCCGTCCCAACCTTAGCGTTCATGTCTCCCATGACAATCTGCATATCTCTGCGCGGCACCTGCTCCATCACCGCCTGCAACTGTTCATAGAAGTCGTCCTTCTCCGACTCCGTTGCCTCATTTGTCGGGGCATAACATTGTGTGACAGTGACCTGCTGCCACCTCGAATTGAACCTGGCCTTGATGATCCTCTCAGACACTGGTTCCCATTCTAGCAGACTTTGTGCAACGTCTTTGGACAGGATTAAGCCAACTCGTCTCTCACGGTTTTGACCTTCATCCATTCCAGAGTACAGTTTCTCCAGAGGTCGTCATCATCTTCCCACAGGAGTTCCGTCTCATTTCACTCACCCCCAGAATGCTGATACCATACCTCTGCAGCTCTTGAGTCACCTGGACACACTTGCCCGACTCGACCATTGTCCTTACGTTCCACTGTCCGATCTTCACACACGCTTTTGGCGACAGCAATTTCATCGGCGGCTTAAGCGTCATTCTTTGCCTTGCACGTTGGTCCAACTGGGCATTAACATCCATCTTGTACCTCTGCTTCCCCACAGTAGGGCGCAGTATCAACGCTAGTTTCGGTTTCTGTAATACGCAGGTTTTACGGGAGCGTGTTATTAGCCCACCGCCCAACCCCCAACCTGGAGGGCCAGGCGATCACTCTTCGTCTGGTCTCTACCCTACGACCTGTTCGGCATGGATGGCCCTACTCCAGCCGACATAGCTCTAGGGGTCCTAGAGACACACAATAAATTTGAAATTGAAATTGGAGTGTATTAAATTTCGTGATTTTTTTATTCTTCAATATGTAGCTTTGACCTCAGAATTGTAACAACATAATTTATGTAATCGTCATCGTAAACAATAGCAAACAAAATAAGCTAAACACAACAAAGCATAAGGTATTCTACAGTCTAAATACTCGATAGGTATATCTATATTTACACTCTGATAAACTTCGTTCTTATCATGTTCTGTCAGACATGATATGGAGGTCCATGTTATACTTCTAAGACGTTGAACGGATCCTTTGAGGGGAACTTCATATCACCGCTCACAACGGCACTAATGCCAGCCTCAACTTCTCCTAGCCTAAGCACCGAAGATCCAGGGCTTGAAATTCCAGTGAAAGTAATCGTTGAAATGAAGCACAGCACAAGGGGACGTGAGATACTGGCAAGATACCAGACACTCATTAGAGACAATTACAAAGAACCGACAGATGAAAAGTTTGACGACTGCAAAAGCGAGATTTTTAAACTTTTAGCGGCAGAGGACAGTTCCGACGGCGAGAGTGTTGAACTGGAAGATAACTGGTGGACAAAATCAAACAAAAAACTCCTAAACATGAAGCTGAGACATCCTGGAATAGCAATAATAAAGCAACAGCTTGAATTTCATTATTTTATTGATATTATATATAGTATTAAATTTCGCGATTTTAATCTTCGCGTGTCCTAAAGTCGCGAAATTTAGTACTCGCGAAATTAAGTGAGAATAAGGTAAACATGACCAGGCAACTACAAGTTACCGCGGTATAAACCATCCATGTCCGCCGAAGAACGGAGCAACTTCACACGGGAATTCCAATTGCATGTTCAGCATTTGTACAACGTAGCAATTTAGAGGTAAGAATTTTACATTTTGTTTAATATAACTATGACTAGCATGTATCTTCCGATGGTTGTTAGCTCTTTCGGTTTACTTGAGAATTATAAGTCATAGCAGTCACTAAGCATTAACAATAACCTCGGGTTTTTGGCGCATAACTTTAGGCTAAAATATATACAAGCGTAAATTTCGAGCGCTGAATAATATTTGTCACACACTAAATTATTTCATTTTTATCGCTTTTATACAGCGGCTGTAGGCACTTCCTAAGCCTCTCACAAGCCAACACTCAAGACAACCAACAACATAAACCCAGATTTAATAAACTGGCCTAGTTGCTAAGTGTTGTGGCTTTTCACTGGCAAGCAGGTGCTCCAGGATGTTCCAGGTTCATGCTTTTTAGGGGAGGCAGAAATGACATCATATCAAGACGAACATGCCCCTAAGTTTATGACAGGTGTATCACTTAATAATTATAATTATGGGATCCACCCCTTGTACAGCTGCTATCTAAGTACTTTCAGGAGGGGGGAATGCTCGACCCATACAAACTGAAGGAATTGATTGTTGTTTGAAGCAAAAAAAAACTTCTTTTGTGGGTGTCACATATGTTCATTGTCACTCCAAGAAGTAGTAATACCTCTTGAAAAGTTGCTCCCCCCAGCATGAATTTCTAACATTATAGTACCTTAAAACCCTAGAAAGTATCTAAACACGTTGACAATGGTCATTTTTCATTGAAACACCCTAAGTGGTACCAAAGCATGAATTGTAATCACGGTGACCCCTTCACTACACTACGGGAGCCCCTCCCCTCTCACCTCCTAGGTTAAGTACCACTGTAGTAATTGAAGAAAATACAAAGTTTAGAAACATTTGAAAGAGTAGAACAACTGTCAACCAAATATGATGATAATATTATCTAGTAAGGCTGCCAGGCTGTTAATGGACATATTCAAAGCCCTTACAGTTTCCACTTTTACTTGGGAAGCTCTCTCTAAATTTTTAAAACCAGACAAGATGGAATGGCTATTGGAATTTGTCGTCCCACGTTCATACGTATCCAGTAAGTGTATTGCCTATTAGCAACATTACTGTATACATGTTCTGAGAAAGAAAGAGGGAACAATAGACTCATAAGAAAGATATTTACAGGTGAGTAAAAGGTAACACATCAGTAAAGGGATTAAATAAATATGTCAACTACAAAAATAAATCTATATTAAATAAATAAACAGGTTAGCTAACCAGTAACAACAGTAGAAAAACTACATTAACTCGATTTAACAGTCTTAGAAATAATGAAATCACATTTGATTTGTTTAAGCTAAAATTTAAGAGTTTGTTTTTGCTTTTAATAACAATTATATGACTTGTATGTTGTACTGGTAGTACAACTGATTGTAAACCCAATGCTTGTTAAACCATCAAAGGAGTCATATATTCGTATCGATCTCATTAAAAGCACGCTTTTAATAAACTTCAAGCATTCCTTTTTCAGCGTCTAAAATATCCCAGCAATCGAATGCTGTTGAGCAGCTAAACATTTGATTTCAAAACAGTTGCCCCTCAAAAATAAATAAGAAGTGTGAAGTGTTACTAAAACCGATCATGTCACGTTAAAAATCTGAAAGGAAAATCCCTCATAGCCAATCGTAACAAGTCGTGTTTTACGTGACTAGAACATTTGTTCACTTCTCAGTGCGTGACTAGTACGTCATGCATGATGAATGTGACAAACTGACAACGGAGACAATGGAAAAGGACTAAGGCATTCTATAAACACTCTTATCCTCAAAAAATGAATAAATTAGGGGAATGAAAAGAGTTCTTTTGTAGGCATATATTTTTACGTACATGCCCACATTTTCTTCTCTTTTGAAATCAATGCTTTCCAAAATTTGAATTGTCTAATATAGAAAATTGTTCGAGGTTTATATGAAAACTTTCAGCAATTTTCTTGAACGTGGTTTTCAAAGAAAATGCGTATTATCGGGAAAATGAGAAGGCGTTTTTCCTCCATATTACTCTGAACAGGTGCTGGAACCTCAAAGATTTCAGGGACCAAGTTTGAGATAAATCGGCTCCACACAACCTTTATAACAAACGGTGATTAAAATAGTTATTAGAATTTTACCTACACGCATTTAGCCATAAATACTACGAAAAGGGTTAAAGCAACAAAGAATGGCACTTACTGGAACAAAGGTAAATATGTCTTGTAACTTATGTGTCAGAGTCAAAGCGATAAGGAACGGTTTTGTAGACATTATACGGTAAAGCGAGAGCACGCCTTGCCCGTAAAAATTATGGCAACCACGTTGTTTTCCAGGTTTCACTCAATTTTCTGCTCTTTTTGTCTTATTTCGTAAAACCGTCGTGAGCACCTATAACAAAGCTCCTGACCAGATTCTCCTGCCGTATTCTGACGATACGCTTTTCAGAAATAAGGCAGCAAATTCGGGTCATTCGCGAGCTGCTCAACCAAACTGTTCTGAAAACCATTTTGAGCCAGTCAGCTCATCCCATGTCCCCATGTGGATCGATTTCTTACGTTGCTAAGTCGTTGCAGTAAAGGTAGTCCCTTCCTTCCATACCGCACACAACTATACCACAAACAATACCCATAAGCCCTGGATTCGCTCTGCCGAAGAACTACCGCTGGAAACGTCGGCTTTTGAATCGTTTACAGTGCAGGCTGCCTTACAGTGCCCAGTGTGCCTTATGTCAACGCTGCTGTTATCAAATTGAAGACTTTTACTCTCTCACCTACGCAGTACCTTAGTTTCTGTAGAGATAATCCCTTTACATTCCCGTCATGTCATGTACCGGTGAGTTCAGTAATTTGTGTTTTTGAGTTGCAATTTTTTCCCCCAAAATTGCTTTTGTAGTTACGCGTAGCTCATTTCTTGAAAATCTAGCTTTGCTTCCAACCTCACATTAGAACTGGGATATTTACTGAAAAAACTTTTCCTCTGTCATCAGAGCTTTTTTAAGGTCGGCCACTCAAGCAACTAGTGCCAAGTTTGTAGTTGGTCTGTGATCAGATTTATCTTATCTTATCATCATCATCATCATCATCATCATCATCATCATCATCATCATCATCATCATCATCAACACCACCACCACCACCACCACCACCACCACCACCACCATCATCATCATCATCATCATCATCATTGAAGGAGCTTATTCCCCGGGAGTGTCCCCTAGGTTCATTTTGTTTGAGTCGAGGCGGCAAGATATAGGGAACAATGTAACGTATGTCTGTAAGTTGTTATTTCAATAAGAATCTATTAAATTGGTCAGGTACCCTGAAAAACCAAGTACGATAAAAAAGCAATGCTGATTCAACGGTAGGGAAGCTGTATATTTACCATTTCAAAGACAGCCTACACAGCTCAAGTAATAGCTAAATTGACTTTTTTATTGTTATTATTTTCAGCATTCTATTATGGTCTAAAAGCTGTTTACATTATACAGTTATTTGGAACAATTTTGTCAAAAGTTCTATTAAAATAACGCTTGAGTAAGTTTGAAAATACGGTCATTTTGCGATATTCAACTCCATTGCACCTGATGACGGTAATTTGCAGACTTTCTCAAAGGAGGTGACTGGCAGTCAGGCGAGCGATGTTTTGGATACTGTTTTGTTCCTTGGCTCAAAATACATTGAACTTTAATGCACTGCCTTTGGTCTCGAAAAGTAAGACAGAACGGCATGGCATAGCTGCTTGCCGAGAAAATTACTCATTTGCATGGGCAAAGTGAGGACAGTTTGTGGAGTGGAAAACAGGCAGACGAGCTCATTGGGCCTACACTCCTGCTGGTCAGCGCAAACTCAAGGAATGGTAAAATACAGTCCGATATGCCCCATGCGGAGCACTTGAATGGCAAAAACAGGGTAACGCCCGAGCGTCAAGGTTGTCGGTAACAACTGCCAATCAATTGTTATAATAACTTGCTCCCTCCTTCTCTAAGATCTAAAAAAAGAATGTTTTCCCATAACATTAATAAAGTGATTAGATTAATCCATGGCTTTCACCTAGTAACCCATCGAGTGAGTGGTATAGACAAATAAAAGTTCTCATAATGATTAAAATTCTAACTAGAGAAATAAATAAATAAATATATACGCACTCCCTAGGGGCTTTCAGCGAAAGTTGAACTCAAAGATTCACTCCCATCTTCTAAATTTAAAAAATGTTGACCTACGACTTATCTGCTGCCTGCGTTGTTGCTGATGTATTAAAATTAAATGCGAAAAAAATCAAAATCACAGTTTTTTCAATTAAATTACCCGGGCACTAAAATATGCCTACGATATGCTTTCTTTAAAAGCTAACATCGTTTTATAATTATACCATATTTCATAATTACAGTAGTAGTTACACTTATAGTTACATAGCGCGAATTAGTCTATATTGCGAATACCGGAAGGTATTGTTCAAACTTTGTAAAAAAATGGAACATGTACAAAAACTTGAAACTACCCTTCTGGCACAGTCGCTTACTTATCTAGGAAAGATCGAAGCGACTCTGCTAGACAGGGTAACTAAAACAAATTCAAATTCTAAAAACCAATAAAAGTGTTTTTTTTTTCTCTTATTACATTCACGGGAAAACTAATATGTTATACGCGTCGAGACTCGGCCATTACTCGTGGCCATTCCAAGCTCTCATTCATTTTTCTTAAATTATGCTATTAAATTCATAGAACTTTAATAGGTGCCGTATAATTACTTTTCTGCAACGTGGTTGGAACTCTCGGTACAGATGTAGTTGTTACTGATCGTCCTTTTGCAGCGCCTGTTCTCTTATTCAGTTTGATCCATCGCTTGAATTCTCTCCACTTCTTAAACGAGACAAAAATCTTGTCATAGGGTTGTTTTTTGCGGTACAAATCGATTCTGGTGCTTCCTCTCCTCCTGTTAATTTTGTACTTTCGTCCTCTGTAAAGCCTGATATTAATCGCTCGCTCTATGAATTGCACTGCCTTTATTCCTCCTTTGACACCTATTTTCACTTGCCTTGGTTTTCCCTTTCTGTTGAAGGCGATAAGGGTGTTGTTGTACTTAACAGAACTGAATTCCGTGTAGGCGTTGTCAGCAAGCCGGTCTGTGAACACGCAGTTGTCTTTCCATTTACCGCGAGCCTGAGAAGAAAAGTTTTGGTAATTTTAGACATTAGGGTATTTATTTAAAAAAAAAAAGGATAGTGGTTTGTCTCTAGCAACTGACATGTCAGGTACACTCTTTTTATATAAGAACGTCAATTTTTTTTTAGCTGAGACTCAACCGAAACTGGATTTCCCTACTTTCTTGGCGATTTGAGCCTGAAACGTTTTTAACAATGTTTTTAAGATTAATTGAATAGTATTTCAGTAAATCATAGTTCTGAATGAAAGGATGAACAAATAGCTCAAGTTCTACCAATTTCCTAAAAGTTGTATTTTTTGCTTTTTTAAAAATGGAAGATGACTTGCGACGTCGCAAAAATTCTAGCATTTGGGGCTCTAATAGGCTGTAAATTACTCTGATCAAATTATTACACTTTATTTTATTCTCACATAGCTATTTCTACAAGACAAGATCTCAGCCTGGAAATGTTCTCAGCATGTTCCTAAAATTTTGGCCAATCCCAGCCTCGACGTTCTTACAAAAAAGGTTCTTATAAAAAAAGTGTATGCAAATGAACATTTGCAGTAACGTTAGTTTTACACAGAAACTCAGAAGGACTTGAAAAAACTCCTTATGAGTTTCTGTTTTACAGCCACATCAAAACGATAACAACAATACAGTCAGAACCACTGACAGAGAAGAAATTCAGTAAGCAATAAGATAGGTTGAACTTGGAAATTTAATTATCGCGGAACTATGAGATGTTCGTGCCATCACTTTAGGTCACACAACCTCAATCTCCACAACCTTTGTAATGCTCTCAAAACTATTGCCCTGGATCGATGTATTACTTAAAATCAACATTTTGAGAAACGATGGAAGTTCGAAGTTTGTATGTTGACCACTGCGATCTCGGCGTCCCTAACAAAGAAACTATTTGAGGGTAGCAACGACAAACGAAAGTCAAATGTGATACTCATGTGGTATCCCTGAGTTCACGCTGAAACAACATTTAACTTTACTGCAAAACAGGTCCTGTTGTCTATGAGTGAACAAAGTAACATGTGACATTAACTATAATGAAAGTTACATTTTATGTCCTTTTGTATTCAAAGAGCCAGGTTTTCGTCCCCGCGGACTACGTTGGCTTCTTTTGTTGGAAACACCCAAAATTCCTTTGCTGCCAGAAAGTTCTTTAATGATTGAAAGTGACAAATTATTTCTCAATTGTGCTATTTCCTTGGGTAAACGAACACACTCCCACGCAAACAAGTGAAAAGAAATGGGCATAAAGGCCATAAAGGCACCGTGCGAGCATCAGAAAGATTAACTTGTACAACTAGCTTTTGCGGTTCATAAATTGTGCTTTGTACTTTGCGGGCGGTTCTGTTAGTGCATTGTGTGGAGCTGTAGGCTTATTTGAATGAACTGGTTTTCTCTCCTGTTGAGGTTTTTAGCCTCACGCTGTTTGTGTAAGCAAACGGGGAACATTTCCAACTGCTTTTGTCTGTGTCATGTTGTGTTTCTGTGTTTTGGTGCGTGTGGTCACGTTTATCTTAAAATCGGATCCCTTGCATGTTATGGGAAAAAAGTTTCAGTTAAAGAGGTAATAAGTCTCGTGATGTACGTTGGTTTCTTCCACGTCTATTCATAGGCATAAATGAGACAATTTCGATATTTCAAATAAGTAGATTTATAGCTAGGGAAATGGAATAAAGGCATCCAGTCTTAGGCTGCCTTGCATGTCACCTAGTTTGTTCGGATTCTTTGTGTGAGTGGTTTTGAACATATTAGTAGTTTACGAAACGGTAGTAATTCATGCTGTATTTTATTTCGTACTAACAATATCATTTTTATCCCAAATACAGCGAAAGTTTCGGGGTTGAGATGAAATATCGCATTTTGTATATATCGCATTTTTGTCCTGCCCGCCGGCCTCATATGAGAAAAATTTCATTTTCATTTGAATGGAGTAAAGCAAAGGGCGTCAACTCGTGAAAAAAAAATATGAGCAGTGGTGCCGCATAAGCACTAAAATTCCGGGGTCGTATATTTATTTTCCGATTTGCTGTTTATTTTTATGTTTGTTTTGAAAATTTGTTGTAGACCGAGACGATGATTCATTTGAAAATCAATTAATACTGCATAAGGAGTCACTAGATTGTTGATCAACTAAGTGCCGGATTCTTTAACAGAAACTTATTCGAGAAACTCTACTACAACTTTCCTATTGAGACATCCGTAGACGTGATGAATTTTTTTTTGTTAATAGAAAAACACCTTAGATGGGAGTGGACATTTTTTCAGTCAAGTTTTAATGATACTTCAATTAGCCTGATGCACGTCATTTCGATGACAAAAACTGGGTTTGTCAATTGCATTCCTTCTCGACCGTTTCTAACTGGGAAAACACAGCGTATCCGGGCATTTTCACAGTAAGTAAGCATATGAAACATTCTTTTGGAATTCGTCACTGAGAATACACGACTTCTGTTTCTTGTTTTCACAGGCAGCTCAACCAACACTTGTTTGTAGGCAAAGCTTTTGAATACTCGACCGCTGAAGCAGTCTGCGCTCAAAGCGTGCGCACCTGCCTCTGCTTCTTTGGAGAGCCGCCAGTAAAGTGGATAACAAATGGCTTTATTCCGTGCCAGCCAATGCAGAATACAGTTTTAAAAGTGCAATCTGTGTCGTTTACTAAAAGAACGTTTTTTCGAAGAATTTCGTGTTGAGGAAGGAAACTGTTGTTACTTTGTGTTGAGCTCGTTTCTTTTCTTTTTTTATTTTTTAACAATAATTCGCTTTATCATTTTAACAATCGAGGCTTGTGGGAGAGAAAATGAGAATGACTAGGATCCAAAATTGCCGTGCTGTCTATGAACAAGTGAGTTCCTTTAACTGTTGCAAATTGTGATTCGTCAGTATAGTATTGTCCAACCTATCTGAATCAGGTTAGGGGCTTCACATGCTTTTACAACGCCGAAGAACGTAAACAGTTTAACTCTAACTAGTGGTCACCAGTTTAATAAGTGTTAATTGCCTCGTCAAGCCGGAGCGCGCTTTGATGTACCACCAAATTCCATGAACATGTGTAATGTGACAAGCTGACTTACCCTGGCTCTGAGTCGACCTCTCTTATCCACGCACAGGTAGTAATTAGTGGCTGAACCCCGTATGTGCACTCTTCCAAAACTCACTGATTCAACAACAAGCTTGGCTGGAAATAAAACAAGTGAAAAAGGTCTTCAAATACAGTTACCCTACTAAGGGATACCTCGAATAGAAGATATATTAACACAATCGGAGTGAGTGTATGTAAGATTTGGTTCCGTAACGTATTTTCAAAGTGCTAAACAGTGGTTCCAAACAAACGCGACGACAACGTCTTTTTATAGTGGCTACACAGATCGTTCCCGCAGGGCTTACTGCCAACGCACTGCGGTTTGAGGTTGTTTTGCCTCCTCGTGCCACTCAATCAATAAAACATCTCCGAGAATGTCAGCTACGCGAATCCGTCTCATCAATTCTCATTCGTTGTTTATTTTGTAGATGAAAGGTTCGAATTAGAATGTTACAGTTGACAATCAAGTCGCAAATGTTGAGCTCGTTACAGTATAGTCATTTACTGTGTGAAGAGGTCTTCTTTGCAAAAAAAAAAAACAAGGATTTTTCGTCTGTGTTTGTTTTCGTCGGCATGTAAACAGTAGTTTCGTGCAGAGGAAATATCTTTAGAACAGGGTTCGTGCAGGGTGACCCTTTGTTGGCTGTCGCAAAATCTCTTCAGTTCGTACAATTAATGAAAAGAGGATTAATTATCCGAAAAGCCTTTCGAACGGTAACAATAAATCCACCGCGGTGAGGCGCAAGTCTGTTAGCTGAGGGCGCACTCCAAAGTAGTCCGGCATTAAATTCCATCGAGCTGGTCTAACTCTCCGAGATTTTATTTTCTGCCAGTCGGCACGATTTATGTAAAATTCTTTGGAATCCTTCTTCTTTCAGATTTGTGTAAACAGAACACCCATCGCTTGACAATCAAATAATTTGTCATCAAACGCCATTTTAAAACCCCTTGAAATTTTGATCAACGGCTGTACAGGGACCATCCTACTTACAAATAGTACATCAACGGAGAAACCGACAACACGCACACATCCATCTTCTAAGTTAAGACCTTGGAAAATCGAAGAAGGCATTTCCCACTTCAGTTAAAAATAACTAACTCCAATTTATTCTTCCTTTCGTACTAATAATAGCAACAATTAACCTTTTACGTCAGGTTCGACAAATCTAATCACTGCGAAAGAATGTTAAAAATTTCATCGTTTTCCGAAACTATTATCAAACACTCGTTTTGTTCTGATGTTTAAAGCGTTCACTCACGTAAACTTAACCTCAAAACAAGAAACAGACGAGAAACAAAATACTTTTGTGGTTGAACGAAACTTAAGGAAACCTATTTAAATATCTACCCGGTGCCTTCGTGCAGTTAGTAAACAAAAAAAAATGCGATGTTAACCTAGCTTGGGATTACCACAATGCGGACAAATTACGCTAAAAATACTTCGCTAAAAGACATTAACCTTAATTTTGAAACAATCCCTATAAAACAAAACATATGAACAAATCTAATTAGGCCCTTTTATTAACTGAAAAAAGTCTTCAATGCGCAGAGGTGATTTTGAAAAAGTGCTACTTGATACCGTAGAAAGCTGTCGACGTTTCGAAAACAAGACTTTTTAAGACACCGCTTTTGCAAAAAGCAAAGAACGGCCACAGACAATTAATAAAACGCCAGAGTAAACAATATTTTACAATGTTAATTATACACTATCAGTAAGTACCGAATCTATCCCCGTCTTCCCCCAACGCGTCCACACTTCTATCTGCGTTGATTCGTACATGGCGGCCGCTGTTTCTTGAATACAGCTGAATGAACCGGCAAAATGGTAGGCTTTTTGTGTCGCTTTTGGTCCTTTGTTTTCTATAGAAATCGTCAAAGACCCTCTTTTCTTCCGGCTTCTGAGAAGAAGAGAAAGAAATGGAACAGAAAACAACGTTAGTTACCGTAGGTCCATTGTAAAGTCGTCGCAAGTAAATTCTAAGGAGGTTAAAGTAGACTGAGTTTCCTTTACCTGATCTAAATTGCTTGCTTGAGCAAGGCCATCCGGCAACAATAAACTGAAACGAGAATTCAGATGTCAATAAAGGATTTTGTAAACTGTTAGTACACAGCAACCGCTCATTAGTACTTAACCAAGTGAAAAATGTTGATCAGTACTTGAGGAAGGCAGTCCATTTCTAGCCGAAATATTCTACTACTTATTAACAATCTTATTTTGAAAGGAAAATTTGAACCGTTTGTCCGCTTGCAATGGTACAACTGACTGTATATACTTACTGTAAGATAAGAAGTACGAAAGCTCTCAAGAGATTCGACCCCAAGGACATTCTGAACTAAATTGAACGAAATGGCGTGCCGAGCACCTTTTATCATGCGTCACCGAAACGGTTAACACCCGTTACCGGTATATTTGCGCGCCTTAGGTGGGAAAATGAGAGCGAGAGGGCTGGCCGCAAATAACAATTAGGAAGTGTTAGCGGAAATGTACGACAAGTATAACCAACTCCTTCTCAGCGAAGGAAGGAAAGGAGTCAGTGGTCTATCTGAGACGAACCAAGAAAACACACCAAAGTCAAATGTGAGATGTTTTGACGGAGACACAAGTCTTGCCCATTAACAAGGTGTGCCCCCTGTACTTGCTAAGAACAATTAACTGTAAATGCAATTAAGATGCTTATCACTATCTTTTATCGTCGGCCGCTGGGGTTTGACCTTTCTAGGTGTCAATCTGAGCTTTTCACGCCTTAATTAAATTTTAAATGTTGAATTGTTACTCTGCCGTCGAAAGAGGTTTGATGACATCAGTGAAGACGCAAGTCTCTTATAAACTTCTTATGCGAGCGATTTGTTAAAACGACCATCAAAGGCAAGCGGGTGCTAATTTGCGATCCCAGAGTAAATTCTTGTACACTCCATTACAGATTCAAGCGGCGAGATAAATGGTTCGTGTGAATAACGTATCGATTAAGTCTGGTTTGTAATTGGGCTAAAAGAACAATATGTCAATAAAAGTCTCTAAAAGCGGCCGACTTATTTCAGTTAACAACTTGAAAGCAGAAGCGGATGTTTAGAAGATTAGATGACCGTGCGATATCAAAAGATGGTCTACGCTTGATTATTTTGCTATTTCGAGTTCGAAATTGGGGTTTTCCTGTACGTTAGAGAGGATACAAGAACTATTATTACAACCTATTTATTGCTACGTTAGTTTTGTAGCTTTGGGTTTTGACGGATTTAGGTCTATTAACATTTCTAACAAAACAATTTAAAAGCGCGAAAATGCATTTAACCTGCCACTAAACTGAAATGCGAGATGCGGATTATGGACCGAAAGATAATGGTTAGGACAAATTAGGCTAAATAATAAAAATGTCCAAATTATTGGCTGTTATACAATGTGAACCAAACAAGGCAGTGAATCCCACATCACTGCTGTGTTACAGCTCATTAATCTATGTAAACAAGAGCCAGAGAAAACTAATATCATTTTCTTTTATCTACCTTGCAAGTGATATCATCTTGATATCATTTTCTGCACGTGTCGAAGCCAAATTCCGCGGAGAAAAAACTAGACCTGCAATTTTGCATGGAAGGTTTCTGAATAAGCCGGGTTAACGTGACAGTTTGCATTTCTTACAGTACAGTGACCAGAAATAATATTTTAAAAATCGGAAAGCACCACAGCTTAGGTCCGGTCGGCTTACGCCTTTTCTGACCGATTTCTAAAAAGGTGACAATCTGCGCTTCCTTCCAAAGCAACCGGCGTGCTACTTTTAGCCCAGATATCTGACAACTGTACAAAACACCTCGAAGAATTTCCCTTCGGCAAATTTGTTCCTTGGGAGCTTTTTGTCATTCTTTTTGCTGTGCCTTGCCCATAAACAAGCCGCATAGTGTACAAAAGGAAATCTTTTCAACCCAATGACGTCAGAGGGCTTGACGCTGGACTCTGGGCGAAGTCTATGTTTGATGTGCTCAGATTATAATCTGTATCCCATTTATTACTGTTATAAACTACGAGGATTATTGATACTATAACGCTCAAAACGGACGTTTAACAATATGTACGTAACTTATGTTAATGTTTGCCGTGAAAGAGAATAAATCTTAATTGGCTATTGAGTGGTTCACGTGTTTTGTATGAAACTGAGCTGTGATAAGAGCCAGGGCGTGAGCATTTATCTGCGAAGAAATTTTAAACTTTGGAGCTCTTAACTGATTTTTAATGCTTATCTGTTGGAAATGCCTTTTGAAACTGATCAGGGTGCGCTGTCCTTTTCTTTAAGATGTGAGTATGGACAGAGCCTGTCTAGTTTAGGTGGCTCCTACAATCCTCTTTCTGACATCTTGGCACCAGATTATCTGAGAGCATCAATTGAGAAGGTATACGTTTGAGTAATCTTCGCCCAACAGGACGTAATACCAATGCTGACGAAGGAGGGAGGAGAAGGGCATTCTGACCGCTTTTCAGTTATCGTAACATTTATCTGAACGGGTGTTTTTAGAGAACTATTATGAATTATGAGGAGAAACACAACGTCTCAATTGTCTCAATCAAGCTTAGTACTCGTTCATCTTCGCTCGCAATCACAAATCCATCTTGTGTACGATCCCCACCCCTCCCCTCTTCCCTAAGCATTTTACCGTTCATTTGATTACGTCATTTGGACGTTCCATCTGTCTTCCGATCTCCCTGCAGGTGTTAAACGGAACTCAGCTCTTCTTGTGCGTTTCCGTAGTAGTTTTGCAGCACTAATTCGGCTGATTCCAGACATTTGCCTCGTCAAAGAGAAAGGGTATTTTCGAGATTTCCGCTTATCATTCCAGCTATCAGCAGTGAGTGCGTATCGATAACTCAGCGTATGAGACACTTCCGATGTGTAATAGGCCAACTCGTCGTAGGATGTGTTATCTCCAGTTCACCCATGCCCTTCGAGAAGTTAACTGCTAAAAAAGCTTCAAAGCTTTTACTTTTTGTCAGTTCTAAACCTTTTCATGGTGTAAATCGCCTTGACACTTGATACAATTGCGGCTTATTTTCTTACTGATTTAATCCATTTAACGCACCTTTTTCTTCTTGGAGGGTCATATGAGGAGTCTTATGAAAGTGAAAATTTACTTCTTTGGCAGACTGTGGGCGCCAAACGTTTAAGTAAAGTTTCAACTCACCGTATATGGTTACAAGGGAATTCTTTTTGAAAAAATACAGAGTCCCTTGCTCAAACCTTTTACACTGAACATCAAAGATTTCTTGAGCTTGTTACATCTATCGTAAAAACGTTTTGCAGTGGAGATAAAATATACATTTGAAATTATTTCATCTGGCTTAGATTGGAAGGACAGATTTATAATAACTATGACTTAAGAGATATGCGTTTTAAAGCTTACTAATTCCCATCTGGACTGAATATTAATATTTATAGTGCGCAATTTATTTTCATTGGAGATAACATTTCAAGTGGCAAATCTCCGCAATTATGAACAATTCAGTATCTCCAATAAGTGCGTCATTGATTTAAAATTGATCTTTTTAATCAGAGACGAAAAATATAAACTCAACAAAGGCAGCATTGTGGAGGCGTACATCACGATCTATGATGACATAAAGATCATACGAGCTGGACAAAGCATTAACTGATAAAATAATTGTGAACAAGTAGTTGATAAAAGTCATTCTCAGCTTCAACATATCGATAAAAAAAACAATCTGCGAAACATACTTCAGTGAAATAGCGTGGGAGGATTTGCCGTTACCAATCCATGGAATGTTTGTTTTCCTAATCTTCCGTGGGATCATCCCTGCTTCTCAAGCTCGCCTCGTTGACCCGTTGAACCACAAACTGACTGCCAAACCCTGCTACCAAGAGGCGTGCGCCTTGTTTGTGAGAACAAGATCTTATCGTTTTATGACTTGAGGCGACTAACTCTTGGCGGGAACTGCAAGACATTTTTGCGATTTGATAACTCTGTAAAATCATGTCAAAAGAAACTACGCTAAGATACTCTAAAATGCGCTAATAACTGAATAGCGCATTGCAATTGAGAATCCCTTCCACTTGCGTAATATTGTAAGAACTGAAAGAGAAGTCATCCAGGTTTCGGTAAAAAAAAGAGGATTTCACCCATAGGAATGCACCGCCATTTGGTAACAATGTAGAAAACGTCATCCTGAAGCATTTCATCAAAGTACACGAGATGAGACACATGTGATCACACTGGAGCCAGGATTCTAAAAAGCTGACGATTTCTCATGTACAAATTGGCGAAGATAAGGAAAAATGAAACCCCAGTGGAAGAATTCCCATGCTGAGGCGTGGCTGCTGACTCTCTCCGTTACGCAGTGTTAGTACTGGAAGGTGGCCAAAGATGATTGAACAATGCATTTTTGTGGCTCTGTTACTGTCAATTCTAATGATGAATTCCTGAAGCCGAAATTATTAGCGTTTGCATTAAGGCTTAAACCCTTCCTTCTGGTAATTTTGTCGGACATCCACACGTATGATGACGTTTAAATCGTTTCTTGAGGTGGTACAGTGTGAAAGTCACTGTGCTAGTAACCACGTCAAAATACAGATACTCCAGCAGTCAAAAGGTCAACAAAAACTCAGCCATAAGAAGATATTCAGCAACTGGTTAAAGTGCAATGCACGATGCTGTCTTTGCAAACAATACTAAAATAATTATACAAGATACCAAGTATTTAATACGCAACTAAATCAGTTTTGGGGAAGCAATACGGGGGATTTTCGTATGCACCGTGTAGCTGGTAGCTGGAATGTTGTTCTTGTTCTTGCTGGTTATATCTGCTGAGTAGTTCTGTGTATTGTGTACGATAAAAGTAGTTTTGCTGTCAGCTTTCCAGCCCCAGACAGGTTCAATAAACAAAACTATTCTTGAACTTTACAGGACTTCAAAGAACGCGAGGACACAAGGCTGTTTTTGCGCGCCTGATCTGCCACTAGAAAAACACTGCATTGGTATCATATGTTATTACGCACACCGCATTTAGAGCTGCACGCGAGCTAAGGGCCATTTATACCAGTAATTTCCTTCATAACTACAAACATATTCCTTGTGCTATTTCAAGTAAAACTAATGTATTCAGTTTCCTATTATGCCTTTAAATAGACTTTTAGGTTAAAATACTTTTCATTTACCCGTTCGTTCCGTCACGTCTTTTGCCGAAAACCCGTGTTATGCGGTCAGAAAGATATTTCATTAAGCCCCTACGGCTGCGATCTTAATCAGTAGATGAAACGCTGCTATTCCTTAATCAATTTCTGATTCCTTTGATAGAGGGAAAAGGTTCCTTCCGATACGATTCTTTCACATCGTATTTGTTCCTGTTTTTACCAAGGACCCTTGTAGAGCCGAGTTAGTCAGACTCTTTGTCTCTGCATATAAAACAATTTTTCCTTTTTTACATGTTTCTTTCGTGCAAGTGAGGAACTGTAGTTTTGTACACTTAATAATATGAGAGAAATCATCTTTTTCCACATCGCGTTAAACTGATTTAATTCGTGTCAAGATTGTCAGCTAGCGGATTAATTTGTCACGACAAACTGAAATTGAATTAATTTTGTGGTATCTATCAATAGATTAGATCAAAGTATATGTAGTTTTTCATTTTGAAAGTATGGCAAGTTAGCGCCAAATACGGTGTACAATGCTTGTCTGGGAATCAGTCTGTAAAGTGGCTTGCAGATGATGACTAAACTGTTTCCCAAATATCTCACATTTAGTTTGTAAAATCTTTGAGCATTTAAAAAATGAAAGCAAAACTATTTGACATCAGATTACCATAAAGACACTGTTTTATTCGGTATGTTCTCGTCTGAAAGTCTATGAAAAAATCGTGCTATAGTTTCTGAAGCTAAGACATTATCGTTCAAGTTATCGGTTAAAGCGATAATTTCTTGGTAGAATGATACCAGGTCTGACCGTACCCAAATTGTGAATTAGCCAATCAGAAGCCTTGTTTACTGTCCTGATTTCCTACGATATCAAGTCACTGACCTGATATCCTACGATATCATGGACAGTTTGTGAAACTCGCATTTTTTTGCAGACTTTAGAGGCGAAAATTACAACAGAAATGCAACGAAACGTAAAACTATTACATTTGTTCAACGAGAAAGTAATTTGTTTAACGGTAAGAGAGAAAAAAAAACACAATTTTGCGCCAAAATTGGAAGCGGCTACACTGGCGGGCGCTCGAGTGAACTTTACGGACAGCCCTGAAACTTTTTTGGTTTCAAAATGGAGCCGGATTTTCCAAATTTCTTTCTTAACTTGGACTTCCAACATTCAGAAAATGAAACTCCAAACAAAAGAATTAAATAAAATGGCAGATGAGGAGTTGGAGAAGAGTATTGACGGCCAGAAAAGTGTAAATACGTGTCGCTCTACAACGCCTGACTGATCACGGTAACTGAAAAAACAGCCGGGTTTTAGGACCAATTTGGGTACGGTAAATACCTAATCGCACCTTTTTTAGTACGCTTCGGCAGCATATCAAGCTCGTTTGGTCTCACCATGGGTATTTTGGCTCGACTACGTCTCGCCAAAATACGAACCATGGCTCGACCAAACTCGCCTGATATGCCGCCGAAGCGTACCAAAAAGGTACGATTAGGTATAAGTATGGCACAAAGTTGTAAGCCACAAAAATTAAAACTATAATAGATAGAACTTCCTGTTTTATTTGTGACACTGTAGATTCGAGACCATCAGCTTGAAAATGTTCTGCTTGATAATCGCTAGTGGCATACATAGTAACTCTGGCGTTAGGATTCTGACTTGAATGGGTGGAAATTACCTGTAGGCAGCCTTTGGCCTTAGTACTAAGGACAGGGTTTTTAACTGGCACAAGAAGAAATTGTCAAGCGTCTAAACAATCTCTGTGGTACAACAATATAGGTAAAGGTAAAGTTGCACACGAGCCAAAGAGGCCCACAGAGCCGGAGCTTATCCCGGTTTCAGTAGCATGAAGCAACTGAGGGTATTGCTACTCCCCTGTGGATGGGATGCTAGTCCATCGCAGAGTTACCCCCAGCAGTATGTCGTCGGTACCTATTTATACACCTGGGTGGAGAGAGACAACGTGGGGTAAAGTTTCTTGTCTTAGGAAACAACACGATGGCAGGGACTGGGCGTCGAACAAATTTAGACTGCTCAGTATTTCCACACGTAGCGAAATGCAGTCAACTGCCTTGCGGACAACCCGTTATAAGAAATTACTGAAAACAACTCCCGCTATTACGGACTTTCTCTAAAACGGACACCAAATCTTGGTCCCGATATTGTCCGTTATAACGAGAGTTGACTGGAACCGTAAATAACTCTTTAGCCTGTTGCCAGTTTATCCAAAAAACATCCTTTTTGACTAAAGATTGTTTTTCTTTTTAACTATTTTGTTGTACAGAAATGCAACTTTCTTAATTAATAATAGAGCAAAGCAAAGCCGTTAAATTTGTTTTTCTCTGTTTAGTAAAAGAATTCGCCCCCTCCCCCAATAGAAAGATCCTTCTCGAGAATGTGCGGCACTGGCTGTAAAATATATGAGGTAAGTTGACACTATTAGAATTCTTTGACATGCGTTGTGTGGTTTGATTAGTCAAACTTTCCATATCTGCGTTTTGCATCATGATATTGTAAACAATTATAATAGAACGCGCAAAAAAACAACGAAACAACAACTTAAAATAGTTAAAATTAATTTCACTCGGTTTCTTATCACAAAGGAACACATGTGTTCTCTTAACGGAAGGTTATTTAGGGTTGATATGCGCAAATAATGAACAAAGTAAATAATCGAAGAATGTACTGCTTATAGAGATAATATCAGTCTGGCAATTGATACCTACCAATGTAATCGATATTTTCTAACTCTGAATGGATCGATCGTGCTATAAGTAAAAAAAACTATCGATTCTTCCTGGCCGACCTAGATCCTGTTTTCCTAAAGATAGTTAAATAGCTTAACTGCTATAGTATGCTGTGGGCTCTTACGATCTTTCACCCTCATAAGTAACATGCATTTAGTAGAAAAGTTTGTAATCCTTCTGTTCGCAGATTATTTGTTGTTGGTTTTTTTTTCATGGTCAAAATAATACTTGAAGACCTCCCAGTCATACTTAGAGACTAATGTACAATGTTTGCCAGATTTTTGAACGTTTATCCTCCGTCCGTACACTCTTAGAAGACTTTAATGGAAGGAAGCCTTCATTGAATAGCGCGTTTCGTCTGTGTATTAGTTTGATTTTTGTGCGAGGAATATCATCTTGTACATGCCAAGCTGTATGATGTTTCCCCACTGGGATTCAATACGAAAACTGAGTTATTTATTTACGACTGATCCTTTTATTCTTCCTGGATAGGAGTAGTGGTGGTGATTTGTTTTCACCTCTCCGCTAGTTTGCTCTTGCTAATTTGTTAGTTTACAAGTCGTGATTCTCTTGTAAGCTGCGTGCTCGCCACTCTTGATGAGTATAAAGTCACGGTAATATAGAATCTTGAACCCACTGAGCTCAAGTTTGTTGTTCTCTTCAACATTTAGTTGTTCCTTTGAAGTTAATTATCACCTCTTTCACGCTTTTATTAACCTTAAACAGTGAACAACATTGATCTTACAAAAACGGTATACCCTGGAATTCTCAAACGCCAGAATACCTTTTTTGTTTAAGAAACTTAACAACAAAATGTAACTGAAGCATCAGACACGGAATTTTTTCCAGTAGCTGGGGAAGGGGGGGGAGGGGCTGGAGGTTGATTGACCTTTTTATGCGCTCCGAAATGTTCACGGGGGGCAACTCGCGGTAAATTTTAGTGAAATGTTCCTCCAGAAGGAAGAGGGGGGAGAGTTATTGTTCGAGGGACAGCGAGGAACAGCCATGAGTCGAGGATATTTAACAATTATTCTACGAGGGCGCGCTGGATATCGAATGATAGATAACCAACGAGGCGCGTAGCGCCGAGTTGGTTATAATCATTTGATATCCAGCAAGCCCCAGTAGAATAATTGTTAAATATCCTCGACTCATGGCTGTTCCTCGCTGTCCCTCGAACAATAACTCTCCCCCCTCTTCCTTCTGGAGGAACATTTCACTAAAATTTACCGCGAGTTGCGAAAGAACGAGAAAAATGAGAAAAGAAATTTAAGCGGAACAAGAATCGATCACATGACTGAACGAAAAAGGCGCCAAAACCTTGCGAAGTGTTGCAGCGTTTCATTGCAAAGCTGAATGAATCAATGAAAACTGCTCGAAAGTGAACAAAAGTAGCACACGTTTTGGAAAAAAATCTTCTTATTATTGGCTCTGAAATATGGTACATGTTTGATTTTTCCTGAACATTGTTGTAATCATCGTTCAAAGCGGATTGAAGCTGTACAATTTCACCATATAGCTGCTGGAGTTGAAACTGAACAAGTTTGTAATCTGTTCGCACAACGGAGCCATCATGTGCGTGTTTGATCGAACTGAAGACAGAACAAATTTGAACAGTTGAACTTGAAGAGGTATTTTCTAAGCAGCTCAGAAGCAAGATTACTGTAGAGAGGAACATTAGAATTCACCATTATAGTTTGTTAAACACAAAGCGCAAAATGCAGTTGTTCTCGGTTTAGAGGTTGCGGACGGAATGGTAAAAACAACATTCAAACAACTGGAAAAGCGATTCAACTCCGTTTACATGGCATCCAATTTCTATCTGAGCATTTGGACCTGTTGGAACACAGAGCTACAACAAGTGCAGCTAAACCAGTGTCCTGATTTTGCATGTTAAAGCCGAAAAACAATCTCGCCCTTCCTTCCATCTTAGTAGTTTGCAGCTGTATTTTTTTTAGCACTTGTTTAGACTGCTTCATGATTTTCGCACCGACTCGCCATGAATGTGTGATAGTTTTTATTAAATGCTCCAGCCCCATTTCATTGTGTTTTATTTTATGTCTTGTCTTGGTATTTTGAAGTGGAAATCCTTTCTGATAATACCTACCGTTTGTTCAATTTCAATGATCGACGTGACGATCGATGAAACAAATTAATCGTAAACACGACGCTTAATGCTTAAATTTCTATTTCTGCACAGTTTCTTCAAACAATTTTGACTTGTGTTAGACGAAGCTGTTGTTGATGCTTGTTGGTGACGTTGTTGGAATTTCTGCTTAATTTAAATTTGCTGGCGAGTGATTTTTCTCGTCCATTTTTCTCGCCGGTTTGCTCGCGAGGAAAAAAACTTTCAGCTCACTTTGTTGTTGAGTGTTCATTGACCATATTTGGTCGCAGCAGGTACATGAGCTGATAGCCTAGCTCCGTTGAGCCAATCAAAATGCTAGAAATCCAATATACCTAGTCCAGTTTTTAATAATAGAATTTAGACATCATGCATATGACCAACAAAATTACGGGGAGGGGCGAGTGAAATAAACTGTTGGAAATTTCATCAGTACAGCACACGGTAAGGCCATCAAAACATGTCACTCGCTGAATGACCAAACATGATCGTAAGAATCTGGTGGCTGATGATACAGCTTATTAATGGACCATGGTTCGTGGGTGTGTGTGGGAACTTTGATAAAGATAGTTTCACTGAATCGCTAATGACAAACAGGAAAGATTCCCAAGGTGGAAAATTTAAGATAATGCTCCCTAAATATATAATGATACTCTTTTTTCTAAACTGATCATTGCATGCAACTGTTTAGTTTCTGTCAATGTAATGTGTTTTTAATACTATTATTTATTTGATCTCAGATACTTTCAAGCTTGACATGGAGCCTTGCTTCGATCTTGCTATTATCTCATTGAATTATTAGATGTGTCAGAGAAAAACTGTTCGAGTTTGCGCTTTGCTTTTGAAAATTTGTAATTGTTAAAGCAACTTCTGGGTCGTAGAATAGAACGGAATCTGGTTTAAAGTTATTGGTTTTGACTTCGGTGGCATATCACCGATAATCTTTCTCCGTGTCAATAAATTAACAGTGATTTTACTTGAACCATTTTATGACGTTTATTTGGTCTATTCAGTTGATAACCACATTTGCAAAAATACAATTTAAAGGAAGATCCACCTTGACAGACAAATGATGGAAATGCGTCAAGCTCGTCAGGAAAACTGCACAATAACAGATGGCAAAATTCTTTAGAGCTTTCTCTCGATAAAAATGTTTTATCATCTGCCACTACTCAAATCTAGGTTACACATTGTTTCCTTCCAGCTCCGTTATTCTTTTGATATAGTAGTGATTTGTTGAGGAATGAACAACCAGTTAGATGTGAAGTATGTGTGGTCTTTAGATTTCGTGAGAATTTGCGAACGTTTGTTAAAGACGCCCAATTTCATCTTGTGCGGTTAATTTAATCTTTAAGGTGGGGCCACTTAGCTTGGTTTTAATCCCTCTTTATTGAGCTGAAATTGCGAGCATCAGTTTGATGCATTATTTTAAAGCGGAGATAATGTGTCATGTTCTCAACAGGGGCAAAACGTCATCCGCTTGTTTTACGGTTAACAGTCGAATGCCGAAATCTAGTTTTCTCTTTAGAAGCAGTATAACTATAACTGTATAGAAATGATGAAATGTTCTGATGGTTCAGATTGGCAAGTTTGGTATTTTTCAGGGACGTGAAACAAAGAAACACAACTGACGACACTTTGATCAGAGATAAGAACGCAATCTTATCGAAGAGCAAAGTTGGAGGTAAGAAGTGAAATAACTTTTAAACGATAATGGGCTACTGCTTATAACCTTATAAATGTTCCTAGTCCTGGCGTACCCTTGTGTGAATTACTCGAGCTGGATTACTTATAACACTCGTTTAATTGATGATATTTTTTACAACATCTAATCTAAAACTACCGTAACTGGTACCTTTTAACATTAGATCTAATCCAGGCTTAACGACATTTCTTCTTATACTCGTTACAAGAATACTGAATTCTCTCGAAAAATCACAGTAAGGGTCATTCAAAGGTTAACTTAGTGGTTTCATAATATTAGGGTGTGAGAGATTAAAAAATTCTTGGAATCCCTTCACAAAGAAATTTTACAATGTACTGCGAAGTCGTTCAGTTCACGTCCATGCACTTGGTACGCTGTGGTCCCTGGTTGGCTGTGAGCTTATGTGCGTCACGATTTAATGGAATAATTGTTAATAACTTTTATTAACTTACAAAACAATATTTTTTGTTAAGAGATTCGATTTTTCTACTCGTAAGATGTGAGCCTATAGCCTGTTAGTAGGGAGCCAATTAGAGGGCACACTTGCTCATAGAGTAACATTCAGTTAGGTTTATAAAGGGAGAGAGAGTGGTCAGGACATCTCTAAGCTAAGGTCGGCATTCTGTTAGTTTTCTTTTTAAAAGGACGGGCACGGAGAAGGTCCCAAACACGTCCATTTTACAAAATGTTCATTGTACTGATCTGCTGCTAGATCTTAGAAAATCGATTGACACGTCACTGAGATCACAAAAGAACACAGTTATTTGGCGGCTACTACTGCATCTTGGCAAAAGTCTGAGGATCTTGCTCTTTCTATCGAGAGAGAAGACAAAAAAAAAACATTCTTATAATAACTATAAAGAGTGCTCTCGGAGAAATTTGGGAAAGGCGACTGTGTCCATCGAAAGGTTCAAGCTTATAAAACAATAACTGTAGAGTGAACAGAAATCATCTGGAGGAATTTTTATAAACTTCTGACAGTCTGCGTGAGACATTTATTCTTCGAAGAAAACTTTATCTTCTGAAGTTACGATGACGATTTTATCGTGAAATTGCCTCGAGGATAACTTGAAAGTTTTCCGTCAATCTTAGTGTTTAGCATTTTTCATTCACGCCCGTGGGCCCAGTAATGTTAAGAAAGAATAGTGAATTATGGCGTTGAACGTTCACATTAAACCGCTTGTACTTAAAGGTTGGACTTCGTTTAAATAATTAGTCTTTTTGTTAAAATTTGAGGGGTCTTTACAAAGTGGAAATAGAAATATGTCTTTTGTTAAGTACATTCTTACATTTCACTTCTGAAAAAGTTTTTTTATCGTTGGAGCAAGTTTCCAGTTATCAAGCGCAGATAAAATTTAGGTAGAATTGTTGATAGAAAAATTAGGATACTAAATATTATTGATCATCAAGATCATCGTCAAAGTACTCTGACGATGATTTTGATTATCAATAACGTTTAGTATCTTAATTTTTAAAAAACATCTTGGCTTATTCCCTTTTATCTGGCGATTATGAAGCGCAGATAGTATTAAATTAAGTCACGCAATCCTTTAAGCAATTAACAACCACGTGTGGGATTTAATTGGTTTAAACAATGATCCGTCACGTCAGTAATGATCTCTGAGCTTCTTTCTTACACTGTTCGACAAATTTGCGCCGCCGAAAGCGGTTTAAGACTTATGACAAATGATTGGTCTTAATTAGCTTAGATTAACCGTTTACGTACGCAAGTGAGAAAATTTCTTGTGTACAAAAATAAACTTAGCATAACCAAATAATATGGGATGTTATCCTAAAAACGTAAATCTCGTTTCTAAGAAAAAAGATTCCCCGAGTGAGGTAGCACTCCCTTCTCAGCTGGACACTGACAAGTTCTCTTGTGTTTTATCAATGCCTTTGCTTGTGAACACTTCAGGCGACCAGCGTGCGCTTTCGCCATCTTTGTCAAATCGAACATGAAATCAGTGTTACGAGAAATGTATTGTTTTGCCAAGTCCGATTAGAACTATATATATTAACCCAAAGAAAATGTGACAGAAGAGCGCCTAATTTTGATATGGAACTCTCGTAAGTGATATGTTGACACGTTGTTTACGCAGTGACGATAAAACACTCTCATTTAGCGCCCCCATTTTACGCCCACCTAATTTGTCCTTAAACGGAATAACTGAATAAATCTTCTCAGGCTGTGACGTTTTGGTTTTGCACTCTAAGCTCGAATTCCTTGTTAAATTTTATCGGCGTTAGCTGTTTAAGTGAGAAGAGTTGTAAAATGTGGCGGCATTTTGTGACGACTCAATTGTTCTATTTTTGCAGTGTTGTTTATTTAAGGAGTCCAGACATGCCCACCTACCGCAACTCTAATTGTAAGCGATTACCTTAATTAATTTTGTTATCTCCTATGGTACATACAAACTCTCACCAAGTTATAATGGGACAAAAAAGGCACAAAATAAAAAGGCGGCATCCTTGTGGTCGAGGACAAAGGATATAATTGAAAGAAGACCAAGTATTGTGGGTTTTTGGAATGCTGGACATTTTTCTCTCCTCTACGCAGTGTCGGCTAGTAGTAACTGACTTTCCTTCTCTCGTGCGTTAAAATGAACTCCACGTCTACAGCGACATCCAAGCGATATCTGTTGTTTTTATCGTTGTAAGTATAGCGCACTGATTCTTTTGGTTTTTGCCAAACGTTTTGCATTCAGTCGACTTCGATGTGGCGATCGAAGGAACCTTTTCGTCGTCAAATTTTGCACCACTTCACCCACGTAACTCTGGTTAGATAATGATAAATTTAACTCGCTATGATTTTTAGGAATTGCCTGATATCCTTCATTCTGGGACAAAGCAACGAGGTAAGCCGGAGAACTAGAAATATTGTTGTTGTCGCATTAGAAGGTTGTTAACTATCGCACGATTAACCATAATTTGTAATAATCCAACCGCAGAAAAAATACTTAGACAACCACGTTAAGACGGAAAGAAGACGCAGCGATACTAGGAGCCTTCCATTCCATCGAGAAACACAGCTGTATTCACGGTCCAGTCGAAGCCATCTTCGCATAAATGGAAAACGTATTGATGCTCTTGGAAGAGATGGGGACAAATATGGTAAGTCAGAGTAATCAGGGACCATAAAGAGAACAGTATTTGGTGAATATTAGCTGATAGTTGTAAAGCTTTTACTTGGAACACACATTATTCGTCATAACATGATCCATGCTCAGTCGCTGTTGCATGATGTCAAAGATTTCATCCTGATAGACTGAACTAACGTTGCGAAGGAAGCTTCAGAGCTAAGGCCTAACTATAACCCAAGATGATGTTTCTTTATTACACTCTATTAATGGCGCCCCACGTAGTAAAGCGATTAAAATGAGTGTTAAAGTTAAGTATGGCAGCCCCACATTTAGGCCTTCTTTTCATGCAATTGACAAGAGCCGTTTAATCGGATATAGTATAGCATCCAAAATATTTCTTTAAACAATCAAGCCGTTTAGCTCCTAAATAGTCCTCTTGTGTTGTGTATTAGCTCGTCCTTTTGCTGAATATATACGTGGAAGCTTATTAGTAACACTGATATAGTTTTGTAAAAAGCTCTCGGTTCAAAGCGCTTCGCAATGATCTTAGTATGGATAAATATTAGATACATTTTAGCAGAGTAATGTTAAAAGCTAAAGCTATCATTAAAATGTAGCAGAAAATATGCACGGCATTTACAGTTTACTTTATATGGAGGTAGCACAGGACAGGTTGCTGACGATTGAGAACAGTGTACTTTCTTCAAGCGAGCCTTATTAGCGGCAAAAGCCTAATCCTAAGAGAAACACTTAGGTCATCCCATAACTGAGCAAGGAATTTAATCTATTTGTGTCCAGTCAGCGATTGTTTGCCCTTTAGCGGCGCCAGTATATGCCATTGATAACTTTATAGTTGATAACTTTATGAGATCCTAATCAAGCCTTTTAGGCAAAACTGTCACCGCTGGGGGTCTCTCGAGAAACAACCTGCTTCGTTCTTTTCTTAACATAATGTGAATCCTTTTAAAATGACGTTTAAAAGTGCTATAATACGGAATAAATAACGCTTTCAGAGTTAATTTGCAAGGAAAATTGCTTCAGTGGCTAGCTGCGAGCTGTTTGTCATTTGTGATGTACAAACAGTCTAGCAGCAAACTGATTGATTTATGAACTGAAGTCGGAGAGTATGAGGGATTACGCAGTGTGTTAACCAAGTGTTACCGACCGTGTTATACGCATCAGAAATTAAAGCGTGCTTAGAAACAATATGAAAGTTTCCGAAAGAATTTTCTAAATTTATCCTGTGCAAACAAACAAAACTAGTCATTTGGCACACTAGGATTGCCTGCTAACCGAAGTGTCCATGCTTTTCTTGCAGCCAAGTTGGTTATCGAGTCCGACAACTTTGGCCGGGTACGGATTCGCGGAGCGTTAACAAATTACTACTTGTGTATCAAAAGGAACGCAACGCTGATCGGAAGAAAGGTAGCTCTTGTTGCTTATAGCCATTTCATTATTTTATTCGCTTAATGTTTACAAAATGCTGTGTGTTTTTTGATATTAGGTAGGATTAAATGCATGAGAATACGGCAAATTTGTATCCATCAGAGAGAAAGGCCGTTTCAAAAATGACGTTGACCGAACTTAATTAACATTTAGCAATCGAATCGTACTTTGCACCACAACATACTCCGAATAGAAAATTGTTCGCGTCCACTCACAGCAACGAGAAAGAATTACTCGCGTCAAGCTGTCCGGATGTTTGGCTTTGAATGACACTTGGTCAACATAGCCCACGCACGGCAAAATTCCCTGTAGGTCAGACAAAAGATGGTCAAACAAATTTCTTGAGCTTGTCAAAACGTGATGACCACCTGAACTTTCAAATTACTTTCCTACAAAGACATCGCAGTTGAAGCAACTGTCAAATATTTTTTGTGATAAAAAGATGATTGGTTTTCTACGACGTACCGTTGAATGTTTTGTGAATTCAATGAAAGTTTGCTCAGTCAAGATAGTTTTTACGCAGCTTATTGAATAACAGCTCTTCATCGCAAACAGACTACATCTATGAGTTTCGTGTGCATTTTTTAGAAGCTCCACCTTCAATTACTAAGAGAAACACGTTGTTCGTTTACAGCATTGACAAGACGACGCCCAGAAGATTACATTCTTATCAAGATTTCAGTAGAAACTAATGTAATTAACTGTACCAATAAAATAGTTGGAAATCTTTCAAAATAGCCATTAGTCCAGTTGAAACACGATATACTCCTATCGTTGGCTTTTTTGGGCCACAACTCACGCACAAATTCCATCCATCCAGCATGGCAACCCTTTCTGCTGGAAAATTTGGGGCTTAAGAACACTCCAAGTCAATCTGCTAATTAAATCCGATTGATTGAATCAAGCACATTAATTGTCCAACAAACCTCCCATGCCGACCGGCGTGTAGTTTAGGCTCTCTAGTACAATCATGCCTGTGTGGCAAAGGTTGAAAGTTGGAATTTTAATTAGGACTTTAATTACCAAGACCGCCAAAGGACTGTTTTTCTCGGTTTCTTATTTCTTGTATGAGAAAATGTCAGATTGTCCGTTTGGTTTTTCATCCTTTTGTGACCATTAACAAAGTTGGAGCAGTGGTCATGCAGTTAGGTTCTGTTAAGAGATTAACAAAAACGGAATCGGCAGAGGTTCTACTGTGGGTAATCTGGCATGGACTGTTTGTCAATCAGTGGCAAGCCTCAGAGGAAACCAGGAAATATAAAGCTGTTCGAAAATTAGTAAGTTAAATTAAGGTTCTCTTTATTGCAGCCCACTAAATCCAAAAGATGCGTGTTTTACGAGAAGTATGCCGAAAACCACTACACAGAATTCGTCTCTGCCTACAACGAGAGTTGGACAATAGCAGTGTCCAAGAAAGGCAAGATGAGGCCTGGCCATAAGGCACGGAGAGGACAAAGAACAATTCAGTTTATTGAAAGAGCTTCAAAGATCATAATTCAAACTAAAAATGTCAGGGAATCTCTATACCACGGGCTCCGTGATCATATTGAGCAGTTGCTACGTGCTTATAGAGCTAAAGAAGGCGATGGTAACAAAGGCAAGACCAGGAAAATGCCACATCCAGCGGGCTATACAGAATCAAGGAAACTTAAAAGCAAAGTTAAAAGGAAGGAGAAGAAAATGAGACAACGATCTAAAAAGAGATTACTGAAACTGCTCAGAAAAGAGCAACGAAAAGTGCAAAAGAAAGAGAAACCTTGAGTTTGTTCCTCTTGTTACTTACTTCCATTTTTTTTGTTTGTTTTTGCAATGAACCCTTTAATTCCTGAGGTTAACAGTTGCAAGATGATGCCATAACTAGGAAACAAATTGCTAGATTTCTATGAAAATTTGCTCGCGAAAATTACTTGTAAAGGTCTGTTTATGGCAAGCATAAAATTCTGGCCCTCTTATCTTTAATATGGTTGACCACCCCTACAACTTTGACTTTGACAGAAGTGTAAGGCATATGCCACATTAATGTATTCACGAAGACCTGTACAGAGCTTGTATTTATTGACTTGGAAAAAAATGGCTTTCACCTCAGAGATTAAGGTGGCTCATCTGGATTTTTCCGAGGCACACCATCCCAACTTTGAACGACTAATACTTAACTGTCTGAGCTCGGTGGGACAAGCTGCTTCACACATTTACCAGAGACTGAATGAACTTGTCAAAAAAGTAGGTTTGATTGACATCGGTGTTACCATAGCAACGAAACGGTGACGTCATGATTTTGTATATCAGCAATTTTTCTCGACATCTAGACCTAAACTTTTAAAACGACCCATTGCCTCTTATAGTCTAGGTGTAGATCTTCAAGACTGCAAAGTTTGAAAAATTCTATGAGAGCGTTTTCGAAAAAAATCGGGTTGAATTTTTTCCAATAAAAAATTACAGATTTACGTTATTTTCTATTGTTTCATCGGTACCAGTGTTATCCTGACAGATCGAAAAAATGTTTTCACCATATGTCATAGCTGTAGCATACAGCTACTTTTCCTGGAGGTTTTATCCGGTTTGCTTCCCTAGATTTCAAACGAGGTAATCAGAGGTAATGTCTTAAATATCCTCATTTTACAAAGAGAAGCAACGTCTTTGTTACGGAAGCTTTTATTCAAAAACTAGTCGATGAATTTTCTTTTAAATCTTGTGATCTCAAGTCCACATGTATTGAACTATCCCTATAAATGTCACGCGCATTGAATCATTTTAAGCGCGCGAAATACAAATAAAAGTATAGGATACTTTTGCACTAGTACAATGGCAATTAAAATAAGGCTTTCTTTGTCGTTGTATTAAAAACAGAATTTTCACGATCCCTCCGGCACCAGCGAAGCGTAGCAAGCAGGCATGGCAAACTAGTTGGTCCCAAAGCACACAAATATGTAGAATACAGACAAAAGAGAAATTCCTGAAATAAACCGGCTGTCAACAAAAGATGCAAAAGTCCCCTATACTTTTATTTGTATTTCGCGCGCTTAAAATGATTCAATGCGCGTGACATTTACAAGGATAGTTCAATACATGCTAGACTTTAAAAGAAAATTCATCGACTAGTTTTTGAATGAAAGCGTCCGTAACAAAGACGTTGCTTCTCTGTGTAAAATGAGCATATTTACGACATTACTTCTGATTACATCATTTGAAATCTAGGGAAGCAAACCGGATAAAACCTTAAAGGAAAGTAGCTGTATGCTACAGCTATGACATATGGTGAAAAGATTTTTTCAATCTGTCAGGATAACACTGATACCGATGAAACAATAGAAAATAACGTAAATCTGTAATTTTTTTACTAGAAAAAATTCAACCCGATTTTTTTTGCAAACGCTGTCATAGAATTTTTTTAAACTTTGTAGTCTTGAAGATCTACATCTAGACTATAAGAGACAATAGGTCGTTTTAAAAGTTTAGGTCTGGATGTCGAGAAAATTGCTGATATACAAAAATCATGACGTCACCGTTTCGTTGCTATGGTAACACCGATGTCAATCAAACCTACTTTTTTGACAAGTTCATTTAGTCTCTAGTAAATGTGTGAAGCAGCTTGTCCCACCGAGCTCAGACAGTTAAGTATTAGCCGTTCAAAGTTGGGATGGTGTGCCTCGGAAAAATCCAGATGAGCCACCTTTTTAACTGATTAATTTAATGTTTTTCTTTATGAATGATCATTCAGTGTTCAGTTCGGCGTTTAGCCGTTAATTGAAAGCCTGGGAGTTTTTCTTCCTTGGGCCCATCCAGACACCATTTTGAACACGCAAAAAAACGCTAGGGGTAAGGTTGAAACTGTCCAAGGTGGGATCAAGTACGAATGGAAAAAACGCCTCGTTACAGTTGCTGAATCACCTTTTGCTTACGGGTTCAGCATGAGTTTGAACTAACGAGTAGAAGTTACAGACAAAATACAAGTGTGACGACAGTGCGTGAAACAAGACCGCTGATGACAAAAAAGTGATGGAACGTGATAACTTGATTATGTGATTCAACCAGTTTTCAGCGCAGGAAATATCCCCAATTCCCGCTTAAATTTGACTGATCTTAGTTAAGCACAGGAAACACACTCCAGTAACACAGGGAGCCCTGTTTGAAACTGCTAAGGGTTGGTTTGCGTAGATTTATACTCCCAGACAAGTTTGAAACTTGGACTTCAATCACAGCAGCGTGTGCGGTCTCATTTTCTGAAATGCCCTTAGGGCAACAGAAAGTTACATATAGAAACTGCTACAAAATTAGATTGATCTGTTAAGTGGGGAGTCTGGTTAAATTTTTAGGAAATAGGATAAGATTAAGAGAGAAATAAAAGAGGGATAAAATTTTTGTACACACCCTACGTTAATAAATTTGTAACAGTGACGTAGGACGCAAAATGTTCAAGTTCAAAAGCAATAAACAATTGAAGTTTAAAATAAAGTTACAGTTTACCACAGAAGGCTCAGTTTCACTTGTACTCTCTGTCTTCCTTATCCAACACAAGCCTTAAACAACCAATCCAAGTGTGATGTGTTTCGGCTTCACAAAAATCCTTGTAAAATCCATGACATGAAATTCTTAAGTACAAAGATGCGGGCTGGCACCACATCCCCACCTATCAGCATTGTTTTCAATCGACCAATAGGGGAGTTTCTAAAGAGACAGATGGTTCATGATTATTGATGTCCCAGGTAAAACCGAGATCAAGAGTGGAAAAACCGACCTGTCTACGAATACCACGCTTCTTGTCGCTATGATAGATCGTTTGCTGTTGTGGAGCTTGCAAAAGAATGTTACGGACATGGTCAATTGGAGAGAAAGAAACTTTGAAGGTTAGAATGGAATTTACAAGCAATTTTGTGGAGCCAGTTTATTTATTCACAAAATTCTCTCCAGCCATGATGAGTTTATCTCGGGAAAAGGTAGTCACGGTATACTAATATACTACAAAAATACCAAGCGGCCAGCATCTATATGATACTTTCCAAAGTCATTATTACTTGAAACTACTGAATATCGGATGGCGATTTCCGACAGTTTTCTCGTACGCTTCCAGTCATTTTGTGGTCTTTATTTCGAAGACGGCAGAAGATTTTCGATGTTTCCTTTGTTGATTTCCAAGCTAGAAGCAATAATAGTTTACAAGTAATTTTTTTTAAGGGCGGTGCCTCCTATTGTTACTGCGCATACGTTCTGCGCATCTCGGGATGTTCGAGTTTCTTAAGGATTTGCGCACTAATACAACAATATTTTTGCGCGGATTAAGACTATGTGGAAGAAGCAGATCTTAGCAAGGACTATCAGAATCCAAAAAGAAATTGGGGGTAACCACGCATTTTTCAGAGATAATTGAGCTTAGATTTGGAAAGAAATTGTATTTTAATGCTTTTTTTTAGAATTATGGTTGATTAATTATCTCTGAAAAATTTGGGTTACCCACATTTTTCTTTTTAGATTCCAATAACCCTTGGTAAAATCTATTTTTTCCACATAGTCATAACCTTTGCAAAAATACCTCTGAATTAGGAGGCACCGTCCTTACATACGCTCTATTCACACTAAAGTGTTATATCGTATATTGCCACCTAACTCCACTATTACATTCTCTGCATTGGCTACCAGGTAAGCAACGTGTTTATTTTAAGATATTATTAATTACCTTTAAAGCTATCCATGGCCTTGCCCCGCAATACATCAGTCATGTGATTACAATTAAGGAAGCCACAAGATGTAGCTTACGCTCAAACGTCAGTTTATTGCTAGTACCTCCCAAAGGTAAATCGCCATCAACTTTAGGGGACAGGTCTTTTAGCGCTGAAGCGCCGAAACTTTAAAACGATCTTCCCAAATACATCAGGGGCTCTACTTGTGTAATACTTTTAAATCTTTTATTAAAACGTACCTTTTTAAGACCGTTACTATGAGTTAAGATAATTGAAACTTGGCACCAATATTGTCCCTTAAGCAAGACCCAAGATAAGGCATAATGTGGCGTTGCCGTGGCAACAATCTTAGCTCCAGTCTCTTTCCGCTTTGAACCAAATATTCACCATTTGTGACCCTATGAGGACAGAGAGAGAAGGACCTATTCACAACACACGCAATGCCCACGTTTTGCCTCGTTTCCTCATTAACTACTAAGGAGTAAACGATGTTTGTTAAGCCCAAAAAGGGGGAATGTCTTTCTTGAAAGAAAGAGACCTGAAAGCTAAACTGTTGCCATGGCAACATCACAGTATGCGTTACTGTGTGTCTTTTTCAAGGTACATTACTGGTACCAAGTGTCATTTACAATGCATCAATATATCCAGAGATATTCTTGATTTTGTGGTTTGTCTCCACACTGTAACCACTGATGACGTCATCACTTGTATCCTTTTAACTTGAATATCTCTAGAACGAGAGAAGACATTACAACAAAGAAAACACCATTTCATCTACATTTTGAACTTGAACACACTATCAATCACAACTGACAAACCACTACCATTAAATGTCAAATTCTTCAAACTATGTTCCTGCCAAGTTTCATTTCATTCTGAATATTGCACATTTTTCAAACAAAAGTGGGGGCAAAAACACCCATTTTTGACCATCGTGAAACTAAGTCAATAGTCGAATTTGCTGTCGATTTGGCGAGAAAATGTTATTGCCTTTTTGTATATGCGGCAGTCGGGTGGCGGGCGGCCGGCAGGCAGATTTGGTCAAAAATTCCAAAATGAGGCAGGTATGCAGAGATCCATTCTTTTTTTTTATCAGCTGTTTATTAAACCGATTCCTTGCCAAAAAAGCTGATTACGTTAGAAATGTTTGAGTCTGCATGTCACCTCAGGGGTAGTGTACGACCCCTTTCGTCCGAAAACACATAATAAGAAGTGGTATCCTGCATTAGTTGTAAAATAACATTTATTCCGCGTTTTTATGTTTTTGCTTGCCTTTTTGCAACTGAAAGAAAGAGAGCATTTCTTCTGTGTCAAGTTTTGCACTATGCGGCAACCATATTACTATTTTAAGAGGAATAATTAGAATCCATTCGAATGCTCAAGTGGTAGCAACATATCAAACGATCGTTCCGGCTAATTGTCGAAGCGAGCGAATTTTTTGCAGTACATAGAAACCAAAGCAATGACCCCGTCCTTTTCTCTCCCAGTGAAGTGAATGTCATCTGTCTAGTCACAGCTAGAAATTGCCCGTTTATCCTCACCTAATCGCTCAGGTTCTCCTGGTTTTAGAGACGTCAGGTTATGAGAATATAAACAGCGACCATGTCGGCATGTGTACGGCAAAGATAGTTTGCAGCGACGAAATAGATTCTCTTGCTTCCGTTGAACGCACTTTTTTGGTTAAAACAAATATGTAAAGATTGTAGTCAAACTGAGAACAACTTGACAAAAGTTTGAGGGCATAGAGATGCTTATAACGAAGTACTGTAATATAAAAGGGAAATTCGCCCGCCAATGGCGGACATAACCAATGCTTCGCAACAAAAGCTAAAAATACAGAAACCCTTTAATATATAGATTTAGCCAAGCCTAAAAGCGGAGCCCCCCTTTTTGTTTCGTCTGTTTTTTGCTTTTGTTTTGTTTTTGCTGGCAGTTATTAATTTGTGAAAATACTCTCATCCAAGTCGTTTTATTAAAAAAAAAAAAAAACAAAGAAAAAAAAGAAAAAAATTCTTGCTCCCGCTGTGCGTCGCACCCGGTTCGTCGGCGTGAGGTGCCGGTAACTAATCCACTAGGCCACGCGCGTTAGACACTGTTTCAGCATTTAATTTTAATACTTATTTCTTTCTTCGTGACAAGCTGCCTATCAGCATGAAAATGCTGGTGTTTTTCCTGGCAAAATGTGTTCGAAACGCCGTAAAAACCATGGTTGTGGACAGAAAAAACCAAAAAGCACTAGCTCTGCTATATTTGGCGTCGAAACCGCTGCGAAAAGCTGCGAACTCAAGCGGTGTGCCGACCGAGTTTGAACAGAACCGACGAGCCAAATTTGAACTTTTTCCCTGAACTTTATCGCCGAGTTTCTTTCGCCTAGATTGAACTTTTCCCCTTCCACCAAAAAGACAACTGAGTGTTCTTTTGAACTTTTTTTTTTTCCATTAACAAATTTGTTTTTGACTTTTGTTGTCTTTGCTTGTTTTGCTACAACGCGGGTCAACATGCGATTTCGCGCTGAAAACACACGGGATTCAGCACAGGGTTATATCCAGTGTAGGAAGTGTATTGGTAGGCCTGTGGTGCGGACGGACGGACGTACGGACGGACGGATGTACGGACGGACGGTCACGTGACTACTACGTCACTACCAAAATTTTTTGGCTTCATAGATTACCAAATTTCCTTAGCAATGGAGCTCCGCTGACGCGCTAGCGCGCTGGCTCCGCTATTAATAGTATTCTTGTTTATTTTATTTTTAATTTAAAGGATTCTGGTGAATAAACGTCGACTCGTAGAGTAAAAGTGTTGGGTGTTTTTGCCATTGAAGAACACTCAAACGAGCCTCCATGAATTTGAAAACACCGTATATCTCCAGAGGAAAGCTGTCCTAGTTCACGAAGAATGCTAAAACACACGCTTTGTGGTGGGAAAAAGATTCAGATTTTCCAATTTTTATGGCTTTAGATGCAAATGCTTAAAACTGCAAGAGGAGTAAGAGCGCTGGCTTTGATTATTAACATAAGGCAATTGAAAATCTATTGTTACTCAGATCCATGCCAGAGTTTATCCAGAATCTTGGTCTGTTTGTATGATGTGATGACGGAAGTGAGGGCTTGTCTTTCCCCCCGCGGCGACGGACCGCGGCAAGAGAGCGGCGGAAATCAAGCCATCGATATGAACACACACTGGTTCTATATTGTGCCGCACGTAGGAGTAGGAAATCAGAACATATCCACGGTAACTGAATACAGTATCTTTAAAAATTTAATGCACTGCCTTTGAGCACCGCGAGATGCTCTAAGTAAAATGTGGGTGGGGGGTTTTTAAGGCGGTGGCCTTCGCGTTGGCTGCGCGTGCT
The DNA here is from genome assembly GCA_964017195.1 of Siderastrea radians. NCBI lineage: Eukaryota > Metazoa > Cnidaria > Anthozoa > Scleractinia > Rhizangiidae > Siderastrea > Siderastrea radians. The sequence goes on along the minus strand of OZ024887.1, from coordinate 48,440,123 downwards.
GTGAGGCACGGGTTGAATTCAGTCTACTCTATTGTCTTTTCTTTACTTCAAAATATCGACAGACAATAGAAAATCGATCCTAAAACTTACCATCATGAGCTCTTCACGATGCAAGTATCATCTGGCACCAATTTTACAATTTTCCCTCAGGAACAGAGCGGCATCAAGCAGTTTGGTGACGAAAAAGTTGTCGGTCTAGAGCTTCCTTTCAGCTGAATACACTCCCCGGGAAACTCACGTTCTTTCATGTCTTTTATAATATAGCGCCACACAGTCCAATGTGTCCAGTACTGTCGCACACAGTTGAAAGCGTCGTCTGCATATTGCAACTCCTTGCCTCTTTCTTCATGTATAGCTCTCCTAGTCACCCAGTTTCTTACAGTCAGTTTTTTTAACACTAATTGGGGTGTTTGTTGTGATCGATTTACTGCCCTCGGCAACTTTGTTTTCCCGACAAAAGAACGTGTTGCATGATGGCTAGATGGCTATTTTGCTTTTTTTATTTCATACATACTCTATATACAGTTCATCACATAGAAATTAAAAAATTATACGTTTTTTGGTACCCCTTGGGATGGTCAAGATGTTGTGAACTTCTCTAAAATGCCTTTTTGAAAGGAAATGTTTTGCAACTGGGTAAACTGGACGTACAAGGAGCAGAAAATTTTGGAGGTTGATTGTGCCGAAAAGACCTAAAGAGAAAGTTGTTTTTTTGATGAAGTGCCGATTTCACTGTAAAAGGCTGACATCAACACCTTGTATTTCTTGACAAATGATTGCATGTCTTGAAAAAAAGTTCCAAAAGGAAACAATTTGTGAAACATATGTAACGTTAACGTTTATTAGGAGCACATTCAAGCTGAGTTTCGCACTAGGGATTTTCAAGATGTGCCGTACAATGTTTTCAGTAAAAGATTGGACGACTTTCCACCTTTAATACAGGTCGGGGGAATTTGGGGCTATCTATTTAAACGAGGCACTGCTGACACAATTAACTGATTTTCAGCGCTCCTAAGGAAAAGTATATAACCTCTATAGTTTAAAGATCAATTCTAGCCGGAAAATGATTTACTAATTGGATAACTTATTATCTGACTTTAAACAACTCGACTGGTGAGGTCCCGAGTTAGTCACCTAGCGAATTAGAAGTACAGCAATGCCAACTTGCGGAGAAAAATGATTTAAACAATTAAAAAAAAATTTACGTGCTACAGCCGGAAAAAAGTTGTGAATTTATAGTCAGTTTCGATTTTCCTTTCTTCACTGAGAAACAGAAAACAGTGTTTGAGGTCCTCCAAAAAAAGAACAAATCAAAACAAAAAAAAATTGATTAATTCGTTTCTGAACAGGGTGTCTAGAGCGTTAACACCGGAAATTGCAGTTGAAAAGGTTATCACTAGTTAGTATAACTGATTACAAAGCTGTGCTAACGTTTTCAGGAGAATCATGAAGTACAAAAATAATCAACGTGTTCTCTTTACCTGCGAACAACCAACCACAGCCAGGCGTTTGTCATACTTCATACATTATCCTGTCTAATCCCATAAATAACGAGAAAATTAGTTGGCGGCTTCACAGAACCGTTCATCTGTAAGACCGATTAAAAGAAAAACCCGATCATAGCTTCGGGCATGTTTTTCCCCGCAGTTTCTCTCCGCCATGCGAGAAATTCGAGGCCAAAATTGTTCCGGTAGCAAAAAAGAAGACCCAGCTAAGTAAGGAAAGCCAACTGAGAGGGTGTATAAATAGCGGTTTTATAACTAAAGATAAGCTGAACAAATTCTTAGTTAATTGTTTTCAGCATTGTAATTTTATAATTTTAGAATTCTATCTAGTGAGGTGCTCCCAAAAAAAAAAAGCTCAGAAAAAAAGCCATTCAATCCGCTATTCTATCACCATCCGGAAACTATTTGATCAAAATAGAATTCACTATTCGACACGCTGCTTCATCCTCCAGGTAAATGCTTTTAACATCTTTATGACCCGTAAAGAAGTTTTGAATCGAAAAAATAATCTACGATCATGATCTTGGCGAAAAAGGTCAACAATTTGTGAGTAATTTAAGGGTCATTTCAAAACAGTGTCAGACCTCTTTGAGGAGTGCGTGTGCATCTGTTGGAAGCATGTTTCCATTTCATCTGTGGTACGACTAAAAAAATATTACCTTCCTGTGAAACTCAGTTAAATTTACCACATATTCCGGGCTACTTTCTAAGTTGGTTTTAACTTCTATGATATAGAAATGCCGCCCTCGAAATTCATCTCAAAGAAAAACAATTTATCACTGACCAAACAAAGGGAGACTTTTGTGTTCCTTCAGGGGTTAAACGTAACAGGACACCTTCGATCGGCGGCTTCTCATTTACACTGTGATAACATGTCGAGAATACCTCCCACTTCAGGTCGTCCAACAAGCAATATAAAAGCAGGCAATTTGTAGAGACTGCAGTGTTTTTCGGAACATCGGATGTCCCTGCAGACGGCCAGAGCACTCTACGACTTTGCAATGAAGACAGGGCTGCCATCCTGGAGTATTTGTGGGCTTATTTTAATCCTGTAAGTCGACATTTTGTAAACGGCCTGTTTCAGATATTAAACAGCCCACACTTGTGTTTCTATTAATCTCTTTAAGACTGATAACATCTTTACATATCTTTTTTAGCCTTCCGTTGACTTTTAGCACCAGCCATGCAGCCCATAAATCTTCTAGATCAGGATGCACATATTTTCGACAAAAGTCCACTGAGTCCATACCGGTAAGATGTGAAGTCTGTCATGTTTGAGAGTAACGTTTTGTTATTATTATCCTTATTATTTCTTTCTTTTTTATAGAACTGGTGGGAGAAGACTTTTTTCGAACCCTTTTATAGGAACGAAAGCGACAAAACGGACACAAATAATCCTTCTATTAAAAGAACAGTCCAGCTGTATTCAAGAGCATCGCATCTCCATGTACAAATTAAGAAAAAGGAATTAGACGCGCGTGGCCGACACGGATCAGAATACGGTAAGAGGCCTACTAACAAAAGAAACTTTAACTACATGACTGTAACAACTTAGATACGGCTCCGATTCTTTGAATACAAAGCTAAGAACTTGTTTAGTTTGTTTTTCATAAAATCATTGGCGTTATTTCGTTGCCAGAACAAATAAGTAATTTCTGCTGGCTATCATAACTCTTCTGTTGTGAGAGAAAACATCAAGTCACCAACTTAATGAACACCGAGTATATCTCACGAGTATCATTTCTCCGCACAAAGCAGATTCTCCTTTACTCTTAAACGTTTTGTTTTTGTGGACTTTTGTTTGTCGTGATGTCTTGTAAGTTCATGTTAACTATCGTGATTACCGCTGGATTCCATAATCAATAAAAACCTTTGACGGCCATATGTCGACCACATTGAAAAAATCACTTGTAACAACACGCCATCATAAAATGTTCTACTCTGCCACAATATCCAAATTGAACTGCTTAAAGATATTTCAAAAACAATCCGGACACAAAGTACGGAGGTTTTGGCTTGTTCGATTTAATTTTTAAAGTCAGGTTTCTTCAAATAAGTGCGAAAAATTTACGGCCTTAGTTCGACAATAGAAAGGGAAACTGGCCGGCGCCTCTCAGCATGGTTGTCTTCCGTCAACAAATAACTGAAACCAAAAGTGAAAACAGCCATCAAATGGCTAAATAAATGTCTACAACGGTATAATTCCAGAGAGTAAAAGAACACAGTAGCGATTATCCGGTTGTTCTAGGTTTGGTCGAAACACCACAGGAGTCAGAACAAATGGACTGCACATGTTCAGTTTTGGCCTTCTTTTATTAAAATCAGCGGGCTATTCACGAATCAGGAAACCGGAGTTTCATTCGTTAAAACTCTTTTCAATCGTGATGTATGCCAAGGCGGTGGTTGACCTATTTGCGTATTTTTTCACATCGTATTCGGTTGCCATAAAATGGGCACGTCACGGAGAATACGTTTTGTTTTGTGACTTTTGACAACTCAGAGGGAGTCCATGCAACAAGGTATAAAGTTTAGCCAATAAAAAAGCTGACCTTCCAAAAAATAACTCAAGAATTTACCCACAATGACCTCGTAATTTATGAGCATTTTACGACTAATTTTGTTAGTATTTCTATTTTAATGTTGTATATCTCGCTTCCGTTTACAGTGGGGAGTGTGTGAATTTTCCTGCTATTACTAGTTTTGTTGATTGCGGTTTTGAGTAATAAATTATGACTGAATTGAGGCCCTTCGTTGAATAACACCAAGCACGTACTTGTTTTTTCGTCTAAACTTTTCCTCTCTGCGTTTTAAACTGTTTTTTTAGGGTGTCGATATCAGTCATTTGTTTATTCAGCTTTGTTACTAATGGTGTTGAAGTACGGAGTGTAGTTATTTTGCGGGATCACTTGATGCTATAAATTCTTTTGTACTGGATATCGTTTCGTGTAACAAACCATGAATATTTGATCGCATCTCAGTTGGACTAAAACACTTTTCAAGAGTCAGCTTGAAACGATCACAGCCCAAATTATGCTAACTAACTAAGCCGGAGTGCATTGTAGCTTTGTTTATAGAATAAGACCTGTTGAAAATTTGTAAAAACACGGTCACTTTTTGGTAATGATTACAGGCTTATGAACTAGAATTATTATGAGGATGAAATAAGACGAGTAAGTGCCTGCTTTAATAGTAATACGGTGGTTAAAGTTTCAGTTAGTTTTCAACTGTAAATGGAACTGCCAGGTCAGGTTATAACTTTAAAATTCAAATAATATCCCCTATTCAGTCAGTATACATATTAATTTTGAATCCTTTTGACTACAAAGCTCTTTGTTCACCTTTGAGGAAGTGAATCGTTCAGCGCAGCATGTAAAAGGGGGAGGGGCTGAAATTTACCCGCCCATCCTGTTGCCGATTCCGTTGTTGTTTCATCCCACCTCTCCTTCTCTGCTTGTGCATTCTCACGTCCCGTTTTCCACATTTCGTTTACCCGCTGTGCATGCGGTGCACACAGGAAAGTGGATGGAAGAGATTATAAAAATGGGTTAAGACTGACAGACTGATGTAACGATAGGTTCTTTTTACTTCTTGGCTATATACTTACCAGCACAGAGAACTCGGCAAACATTTTGGTTTCACAGCTCAATTCTTCCCTGCGACGTTGAAGTAAATACCATAAAACGCCGGCTTAAAGCCTCCCTCCCCGGTTATAAGCCCTCCCGGTTATAGGCCCATCTACCTGCTAACATAAATTATATTCCGATTATAAGCCCCCCCCCCCATACCCCCGATATGAGCCCACCCAAAACCCCTTACGAACATGTGTAAGCCCAGGGCTTATAAGCGGGATTTTACGGTAGTCGAAAAAACTTTGCGTGAATGATGCTTGTATCGGATGAAACCTCGGTAAAGCGATTTGACTGGGCTGTGGGCACTCTTCGCTCGGCATGTGCCAAAGTATAGGAAACTCGTTTCTTAGCTTTACTTTACAAAAAAAAAAACAACAACAACAGTGGAACCAGTATACGTCTTTGAGCTTCAACAAACGTCTTTATCCCATGCAGAATATACCTCAAAGATACATAATACTACCATGGCTGTAACAACAACTAGTGACAACAACAACAACAACAACCTTTATTTGCATGACTATAACAAAGTATTACAGTATTGCAGAAGCCACTTAAATTTAATTATTAATTACTTAATTATTTAAAATAACTAAAGAGATTACAGCCATTTCTTAGTAGTGGTAGTCGTAGGCACCATGGAAGGTGGTCATTCGTGGTCATGTAGGTAAAGGTAATCATGTTCCGTGCTGTTATTTACTTGTGTACTGATGTACTTACTGTTCAAATGGCATTCACCTTTACCTTGTAAGCCCCAATAATGACAAGCATTGGCGCCTGCAAGCGTAGCGCCTGTTACAGAAACATTCCAATGCAAAATACAATATGTTTAGCAATAGATGGGAAGATTATTTGCTAGGGCAGATGTTCTATTCAACTAAAAGGAAAATCTCTCATCCCAAGAAGGAAGCAATTCACTCGAACCTACCGTGAACACCGTTATACAAGATGAGTCGTGGGCAAATTGATATTGATGTAAACACTTATCTCCGCCCCCAGTACTAAACTCAGAACCCGAAGGAGCCATAATTATAGATATAGACAAGATAAGACAACTGAGGACAGTTATTTTTATTCTTTTGTTTTTCCAAGGACTACAAATATAAGACTTTGGAATAGCTTACCTGCTAAAATTGTTGAGGTCAACTCATTAGCTACTTTTAAGTCTGAGTTACATAATAACCTAGTTAACTAATCACTATTAGATCTATTAGATTTGTAATTAACGTTTCTGTTATTTCCATTTTATAAATTGTATTTACTTTTAAATATTTTTAATCTTTTGTACAGTTGGTGTGATGTCCGTATGGATTTTACCCTCGTAATAAAATGTAGATCTAGATAATAGATGTAGATGTAGTGGACACCTCCCATAAAAGGACAATCTTCAAGCCAATCATACATGTCCATTAGAGGAGGAAACTGGAGACAAAAAACATAGTACTAAACGGGTTAGAATGAAACATTCGTGCCTTTAAATGTAATCTAAAGCTTTTATGAGACAACGTAGAAAGTACGAGGAAGCCACAAATAGTCTTGATGTCACGTTTTGATGTCCAACAACGCGTACAGTAAAATTGATTGGAAGCAAGCTACTGAAACTTGTAAAAGAAACGCCAGCTGTTTTTCACCTTCTTAGAAGTTGAATGATAAAAAAGAGGTGCCCTCACGCAATTGCAAATTCGTGTCGGTAGTTTGCAGACTCTTAAGGGGTTTTTTTACCTCTGTTTAGGGGAGCAAAAACAGGAATTTTTTAGAGGAAAATCCGGGATTGTATTTTGCTGTCCGCTTTGCCATAAGCATTATTCGCTTTGATTTTTTCTGCATGGTTATGTACTCCTATTGACAAAAAAAAAGTGCTCCTAACGTCAAGCAGTAGTAGCATTGTTTCCTCTGAACTATAACGAAAGAACCATCGCGGTTCATCGCTCTTTGTGTAATAAAATTCTTTTTCGTATTATTCTTATTATTTTCCACCCTTTTTTTAAACAAACATGTTCCTTGTTTCTTCAAGTTCTCAGTTTAAACAGGTAATGTGCTATCAAAACACCTTAATTTGAACCGGTTGTACGTCCAGTTTTTAGTTCTATTTGGTTCATCATGCGACGAACACTGAATTGCTGTTCAACCTGAATTCCGGCCTATTAACGAAGCTAGAAGCGAGGATGAGTTCTATTAACTAGGAGAACACTAAGGCTTCTCGTAGAATCTTGTAAGGTTAATTAGCCAACTATCCACCAAAAACCTCAACACCTGAGTGAATAGAGAAATGTGCTGTGACCAAGGAGCACTGGCAACCTGTTCCTCTCAATCACGGGTTGTCAGATGAGTGTTGTAAAGTCAAACCAAAAGTGGTCTAACAACGAATGCAAACCACGAGTTGTAGGTAAGTGACGCCAAGCACGGGAAAGCGGGTGCGATTCCGGCGTTTGGTTGAGTTTTTACTTCATTATTCTTTGAGAAAATGGTGCAAGTTTTTGGAACCAACCACAGTTACAAGTAAGGCAAAACCAAAGCAAATGCAAAGTTATATCCGACACTTGATTGAGCACTGCTTTGTGCAGTCACAAGTCATACATAAAAGCTACGTTACAACTACATTATTATTATTATTATTATTATTATTATTATTATTATTATTATTATTATTATTATCGCACACCACTTCTACAATCATCCCTCCCTTAGGGCAGTGAAACCTTTCTCACGGGCCAAGATTCGTTTCAGTTCCATTTCCGTAGCCAGATATATCTCTTCCTGGTAAACTCCTTTCACACAGGCCTACTGAATGTAATTCCTTGTTTTCTTACACAAGGAACATTACTTTGCATTGTCTCTCTTAACCCAGGTGTATGACGGTTAACAGCCAACCGTCAGGGAAACTTAACACGCTACAGGGGGTAACTCTGTGATGGATTAGCAGCTCATCAGGGGTGGGGAGGGGGTAGTAATGCTCCATTTCGATTCATGCTACAGAAACTGGATCTAAGCACCAGTCTTGATGAGCCATGTGGCTCTTTCAATCCAGGGGACTGGAAACGGTACATTACCTTTTACTTGTTTTTGGAGATCGGTATGGTGTTACTTGGTGGGCTCTAACCTCTTGCAGATACAAAATCTTTCTGTTAAAACTATGTTGGTATATTTGGTAAACTTTCTACAAACAAATTGTGCAAGATTGTGTACAGTTATTGCGATGCACACAAACGTGCGAGCATCTATAACGTCAGCAGCTGTGATTATTGCAATCTACAGGAAGAAAAGTTGTCTCAAAAAAGGTGTTCGAGCTAAGAGCCTACGTTTACAATTAAAAAGTCCTGAACTTCTCACGTTCCAAACTTTGAAGTTTGTTATCCGATAAACTGAGCTAGAGTGTGCCCTTGTCACCTTCCTCAGAATTGTTTTTTTCTTAAGGCGTGGTTACTTTGCATTCGACAAGCAACTCGTCTTAATAAGTTTCATTAGACTTGCTTATCTTTGTTGCTTTTTCGTTCCCTTTGAGGAGAGGGAGGTTTCTGTACGAAAATGAAAGGGTGCCCGTCGTACCTTTTAGAGTTAAAATTCGCAGTTCGGTATCGCTTACGGGGTTGGAATTATCTTGATATCCCTATATAAGGTTAGAAGCTGGAAAAATCGTTGGTAGAAAACGTATTTTCCTTTCAGAACGAGATTGTGTTACCTTTTAGGGGAGTCTCCCCTTCGGGATTTGCGAACCGTATTAAATCTTTTATACTTTGTTATTCGTTCCGTAGCGAGATTAGTACTGGAGTCAGACAACTTTGGTCGTGTAAAGATCAGAGGAGAGAAGACAAACCGCTACCTCTGCCTGAACAAGAAAGGAGAACTCGTCACCAGGGTAACAAATGTTCTATTTTTCTTTTTTTTCTTTTTTTTTAATTAAGAGGACTGAAAAAGGCAAGCTGAAATTAACTTGTCTAATACCGGTGGCCAGCAGACTGAAAATGATCCGGTAAATTGGCTGGGAGGTGGATTTTGCATGCCATACATGTCGCATTAATATAATAGATTTCACGAACAAGATCGAAAATCTCCCCAGTCGTCGCAATGGCTACCACCGCTGACCGGCTATCACTTTGGATTCAACGGGGTGGCAAAGTTGTCATTTTCGGTGGGAGCGGTTTTGTTTGATTGATTGTTTGTTTGCTTTTTACCCTGGGTAAAACGAGAAAGAGTTCAAGACGACACGATTTCAAACTCTTTGAAATTGCAAAAGAGTTCATGAGAGTTAAACGGGGCAAAACGAAAGCGCTAGTTTGATCTTCAGGCGATTCTAACTTAAAGTTGAGCATTTTTTTTTTAGTTCAAACTCTTCGAGAGCGCACAAGAGTTGCCGATTCAGGCCAAACACGACCGACAGTTTTGTCAACCCTCATTAGCGTTTGGGTCGGGCTTAACTGAGGCCTAAACACAAACATCTTAGTAAGACATTCCCATGTTATGCATACATGACATCTCACTGGTTTCTACCGTCATTTTATTTCATACGTGACCAGTGTTTCCCAAGTCGCGGATCAGCTTGAATCCCAAGTAGCGAATCAGTCAGAACTATGCCTTATATTGCAGATTTCGATGTAAACTTGAGGAATTTTCAGGGAATTTAGGAATCTTGCAACGAGTTTTTATTTCTTCTTTGCAACTGTAAATTATTCATTCTAACTGACAGGTAAATTCTGGAGACTCGGTTAGAATCTTCGGAAACCTGCAGGTTTTTGCCTATAACAACAACAACATCCGTGAACAGTCGAATCTAATCACTGTTGGAGCTGAGAGGGACGCAACAGGCAATCCAGTTAGCTAGCCAATCCACCTAATTCATATCTGTCTGGAGTATTTCTGAAGACGCTCAGAAACAGTACATAAATGCATACAGACATACGTATGTTTACTGTAGCTACCTTTACCAACAATATAGAATCAAATCAAATATTTCTATAAAAAGAAAAAACATAACCAAATGTATGAGAAAAACATACTAAGCCAAAAACCATACTAGTCTAATTGGGGACCAATTATTCACATCGTTAATTATTTATTTGTAACAATATTGCTTTAACGTGGTTATGAACGCATCCTTTTGAACACATTAGCGTCTGACTTGCTTTATATCACAAAGCTTGGTCTCCCGAAAGGCGAAAGGCCTGTGGGAAATTGTTAGTCGATAATAGGGTAGATTGAAATGACAGTTGTTCCGTGAAGTTCTATTCTGTATGGTAGATCACCAGACAAACCTATCAGACAGATAACTTGGTGCCTGAACGTGTAAGCATTTGTTTACCACTCCGCCCAAACTGTTGCATTCTATTGTATTTGCAAAACAAGTGGGCAAAACTTGAAAAACTCGAAAATAAAACTAACTGTTCATGTACAAGGAAAATGTTTCAAAGGTGAGATGTAGAACGTGGAAGCGGTGGTCAAATCACATATTTAGCAAGCCAAAAAGCCAAGAAGACAAAATGGTGAAAGAGAATTATATTTCGCAAAAAAGTGTCAATAAAGCTTATTTCTATAAACCTCTACAAAGGTAATGAGTAATCAACATGTACCGTACAAAGGACCCAGGAACGTTTGACACTTATACGTACACTCGAGACAATTAGTCATTTCGGTCGTCCGGTAGTTTTTGCAGGTCCAAGCATCATCCAGATCCTCAAAAGGATCTCTGGGAAAAGTGTCATTTCCCCACAGACGGTAGTGGGTACGTAGGTACGAACTTGTTAATAACATTTATTGATTCATATCTTTGAATATGTAAATTTCTCACGAGGGTTTTAAATTTCGCGCGTGTAAATTTCGCGAGGATTTTTTTCGCGAGTCTTTAATTTCGTGATTTTTCAGTCAATTCGCGAAATCCCTTAAGTTAAGACGAATTGCTAAATGAATTGCTACTGAAAACTGCTGAAAATAAGCACCTCAGTTCAGTATCCGAAATGCTCCTTGAACACCAGGAGGAAGATATGGAGTGATTCAGTCTCACAGGGAGACCAAGCCATAATCAGTTTTTAGCTATATTTCCAGGAATTGAAAAAATTGACCCAAATTTTTGCAACCCATTCTGGCCAGCCGTAACCAAAGACACTTCTGTGTAGTTCCAAAAAAAATAATTATGATTGGGTCTCCTGTGGTTCCCGTACTAAAAATAGGTAATTAGCCCTTTTAACAATGGCGAAAGTTCTGGTTTGTTTTCGTTATATTGCTTGAAAAATTGATTTTCGATGTAACCCACGAAAAGATTTCAGAACGCTTTACAATGAACTTGTTTACTCTTGTTTTTTTACGTTGCCATGTTTCCACCGATAGCGTAGCTCCACTATTTACATCAACACACAACCCAACTGATTTGCACTGACGAAGGACTAATGCTCGAAACGTCAGCTTTTGAATTTTCCTCTACGGCTGGTGGCCAATTTACTTCATCAATGCAGTTGGTAAATCCAAATTCTTGTTTTTAACTTCCTCACCGACGCAGCACAACAGTTTCTTTTCACAGTTTCTTTTCTTCTAAGAATCTAACCCTTTATTCACTTGTGGTAAAGGACAGCGTTAAGATAAAATTGCACTCTAAGATCTGGACTTTGCCCTAGCCTCCTCGTATGTTTAAAAATAGCGTGAGTTTATTTGACTAATCCTCTCTAAGAGGCAAAGAACACTTTCTCATGGGTCTAGCTGAAAATTAAATGTCGGCAAAATACAGTAACGATTGGTTTTCGCTGCATGACATTGTTTGGCTGCCTACATCATGCTGAGTGTTGCACGTTGAATCCCAAGGTTCAAAGTTTGTACAAACAATGAGGCTTTGGACATGTCATCCATGAGGCTACCTTATGTTTACGAGTAGAAGAAACAGCTTTTTCAATTATTGGCCAAAATTCGATAGATTTAATATTGTGACTTCCAGATCGTGTTCCTTGTCTCTACCTTCACATCAATCACGCATGTCTGTCTTGTCTGTTCTCGGGGTAGTATACTAATACATTTCATACATACACCCCACAAACTGGCCTTGCCCGCACATAAGAATCCATTGACCTCTTAAGGTTAGATACTCACAAAATTTATCGCAACGAAATACAGATGGAATTTTCTTATCTGAAACAATTTGCTATCTTCAGGCAAGGCAAGGCAAGGCGAGGCCGCTGTTAATATACTATATTTTCTTTTCGTTACCAGCTGTGACTGTAGTACACTTTCTTGCTTTTTAGCTTTGAAGATGATCCTCTTTCCCTAAATTGAAAATTTCATAAGCAATGAGAATAAAGGATTTTAAGTTTCCTTGGGAATTCTTCTCACAATACAATAATTGTAAGCAGGTCAGAAAAAAAAAGAAATAGACGGGGTTTTTCTTTTTCTTTGTTTGTTTGTTTTTTTTTTCTTCCTTTTTCAGTAATTATCTCGTTAATGAATGATTACACTGGGTTGTTTCTAAGCGCAGCTTACCAGGCAGATCTCGCTGCTGAGTAGGCTTGTCGTTCCTGCCTCACTGTTCGCACTGTAGGGGTTCAATGTTTTTTCCAACAAACGAAGCCGATAATTACTTACCTGTCGTCCGCGGTGCAGTGTGGGAATTAGGTATCCAACAGTCTGTCAACAGAACTTAGTAATGACCAATAGATGTGCCAGAGTCAGATGATTGTGCGGTGAAACAGCCTTGATACAATACTTTGCCTGGGAATGCCGCCATCTCTTGTCGCCCTCAGCCACGCAAACGCTTCTAGCGGCCAACGGCAACAAGAGGCGGCTCTCTATTCGCGGCTGTGTTCGCAAGTTATCACCGTGTAGTCACAAATTGAAAATCGATCACTCAGCCTGACATGCCCGGGGGGGGGAGTACTCCCGTCAATTTAGGATAGGTGTGTGCAGCCAAGTTTCTCAAACCCTGACCCTATTTAAGGGTAGAAAATCGAGAATTGATACCCTTTTAAAAGCCCAAAACCAAGAAATGGCACCCTATTTTACATCAGCATAAGCTATAAACGCGAACGTCCTTTTCAAATTGCTTTGTTAAACTTTATAACATGTATTCGGGCGTGTAGTACAGTTTTAACAGACCATATGTTTTTCGTTTTGCGCGTTGAGGTGGATAGTGCAATTTAGTGACCCTATCTAAGGAACATCTAAGGATCACAATACCAAAAAATAGCAAAAAGGATACCCTATTTAAGGACGAAGCACCTCAAAAACCCTACCCTATCGGGCGGCACATATCTATATAGCGTATATAAGGGAGTACCCCTCCCGGGCTGACATGACAGTTCTAGATGTTGGCCCCCTATGGTATGTTTGACTCACGAGAAGGTTTAAACATCGGTTTGCTTGAATTTTGGTTTCGTTTTTTCAAAAACTTATGAAGGTTTCCAAGCAGGCATCCTGTAACTAAGAAACGCAACAAAAGTGAAAATGTATGCGGTACCCAGTATGTTAGAAAGGAAAACATCAGGGAGTCAGGACCCTCTTTAGCTCATACCGATATTATGTCTTATTTTGTGGTGTATGCACTCCTATATTAAAGAGGCTTTGACAAAGACAATTGTCGTTATCATTAAAAAAAAAAAACTAGTTTCTTTGCTTAGTGAAAGAAAAGTATCTGTTGTAAAAGTCACGACGCTGTAAATATTCAGTAAACAGGGCCAAAACAAGAGTGACAAAACTGACCCTTTGGGTCATAACCAATATTAGAATACAAGGTCCGCTTATGAAGCAGACGCAAACGAAGGGAAGAGTGTACCGTGCGAACTGACAGTCCCTTTCATCACTCACGGATGTCACAGTGAGCTTAACCAAAGAAATCTGGTGCTACCTTGAACCAAAGCTACGTATTGGATTGTCGGTTAGTTGGCAATTCCAGCGCATTGCGATAATAGCTGGTCTACCTAGTGTTGATAATGGGATATCGTCATTAGTAAGTCTCGTGAGTTGTACACGTGAGCAGCTGTTCGTAGACGCCCCCGAATTATTTTGAAAAAAAAATGTCAGAAATAGGAAGAATTTCAGCACACACGAAGAAACCAGTCACGAGGACCGGTTCTAAGTCCATTGATTCCCCTGAAGTGTTTATGTATAAAGGGAATAGCTACAGGGGCTTACATAGGGTTCCTACTTGTCATAGGAACAGCTTGAATTAGTCTTTGATTGTACAAATAGAACATACAAAGCACGTCAAGGTGTAAGCGAGCAAGTCCCTTCGGACCATTTTGTATTCAGATCACAGCGACCAATTTTAGTTTCCGCAGCTAGGTATTTTTATCGGTTTTGAAATAATAGATCTAGTAGTTTACACTCAACAACTTGGCCCCGGTACTTTCCTTAGGGTTGTGTGCCGACGTCCGATTCGTTACTCAGAGTTCGACCGTCTTATAAAAATCGGAACATTGAAATACACGCGTTTTCCACCCCTTGGTAACGGGCAAAAATTCCCTGATTTGCGATTGTATTGATTGCCCAGATTTGAGGGTTTTACGGCAGCCATAAGAAAAGACACTGCAACTGCTTAAGTTGCTTGATAGCTGCCATGATCTCATCAGTATTTATTTGTATCACATCAGTTAATACCGCTCCTCTCTTTCGATTATCCAGGTCAAGAAATCAAGCTCCATTGAAATGAAGAGGTGCATATTCAAGCAGGAAGTGACAGCCAAGGGATATTTCGAGTACAGATCTACCAAGTATCCCCAGTGGTTGATCGGTTTCTCCAAGGGTGGACGCCCTGTTAGCGGATGCAGAAGCGCCATGCGACCAATTTATCGCCAGTTCACACACAGGAAGCTGCCAGAATGGATAAGGCAAAAACACCGGAGAGATGCCAAACGCAGAATGAGACTTATCCGGCTGCTGAGAAGGAAGTTTCGCTTGAGATAAAATACGTTATGCACAGAACCACCTTTTCTGAGTAGGCGTAGAGAAGGAAATGAGATGGGAACAACTAAAAATTTATCACTGGGAATCTTTTATTCAATGACTTTCGCAGACAAACATCGCGCTGGGAAACAAGCTGGCATGTTCCAAAAAAACTTGCTCTTCGCTGTTTATTGTTGCTGTTGTTGTTGTTTTGTTATTTATAAAAAGTTAATAATGCAGTATTGATAATTTTCTGGAACAATACGAAAAATCAAGAAGTAAGCAGGATAATGTAGTGCTAATCCTTTCTAGTCTCAAAATATCAACGAGTTATCTGTAGTCCAACAGTAGGAGAAGTGGAAACCAGTCCTCCTCGGGTTTGGAAGTACATCACGGCAATATACTCGTCACCACTTGGGAATATTGTAAAAAGATATTAGTGTTAAGCACGCTTTGTAGGAACAGTAGGGTTACTATTGTATTTCGGCACTGTATTTGAACTCTAGGTTATTTTCAAAAGCTTGTTTTTACTGACATAACTTCGCAAACAACAAAGCTGCAAGCTCACCGTGCTTGACCAACGTCCTTTTTTTTTTTTTTTTTTTTCATTTGATCACGAATGAAACATGTTTCACTATGAAAAGCCACTGTTCACACTAAGCGACGCATGGTGCTTATCATGAACGAAAACAAGTTTATTCTAAGTATGACTGAACTATCGCAAGAGGTGGGTTCGATCTAGGTCAGACGAACCACGTACCTGTGAGTCAGAGCTCCTAGGTTACAATGAAACACATGATACATGTTAATAAATTGGAGAGACAGAATTCAGCAAGCCCTTAAAAATACCAAAAAGCCAATATAACAAGCGCTATAAATTGCTGAGCGTTTGCTTATGGAACCAGGCATAAAACGTGTTTTAATCTGATGCCTAATCAAAACAACGTAACTGTTAAGAGGAAAAAGCAAAGTGCTTAGGGGAAGCGTGTTTAGTTTGAATTCGGTGCTAGTGTGAACGCACCCTTTTATAAGGGGTGAATGCATGCGATATACGTTCTAATATTTATTACTGTCTTACATATTTATTTTTTTTGTATCTTGTTTCTTGTATTGAAAAATACTGACCTGTTAGAGGAAGCACCAAAACTTCAATTATTGTTATTTTTCTAGCTGTTGTAAAATAATTGTATCAAAAAATTTAGTACTGACCTCACGACTCTTGATAGTACAAACTTTTTCCAAGCATTAATTTGAATTTGTTCACTACTATTATTGTCGGTTGTGCTCCTGTTTGCACATTTTCATCATTATACTAGGGACCAAATGATAAGAAAGTACTGAGGGTAGAGAACTTAACGGACCGAGATAGGGACTGAGTGAAAAGTCAGTAACACACACGCTACAGATTGTGTTTGCTGGGACAAGGCTGCGGGATGGAGGAAGAGGGCAGGGGATGTGTCCTGGACTTTAGACCCTTCTGTTTTATGTTTAGCTCTACCGGATGTGACAAAATTCTCTCTCACCATCGATCTTTCTTTCAGATCTTTCTTTCACCTGACGACTCGACGTCCTAACGTAAATACTAACGGGAGGGCATTTCCGATCCCCTTGGCCACACGTCGATTTCTCACGTAGTCACGTGCACAATATAGCTCCATGAAGAAAATATTGAGTATATATGGACACTTAACAAGGTCTGCAAACTCAAATTGTGCTCCAGAAGTCTGGCACTTGTACTTGAAATGTAAATTCTTATCTGACAATGTTATATCCAGGTCAACGATTTAATAACCCTGCTTCCGTTGCTTTTATTTTTGCCGCCATAAAAATGTCGTGCAAATAGATCTGGTTATAATAAACATAAACCGAAGCACCTTGGCGCCAAAACTGACCTCTCTGATTTACGGCTGAGGAAACAAACAAATTAAAAAGTTAACATTTATTTTCTGACTATTCTGGCTTTCAAAGCGGTAAAGTTTTTACGTCTTTTTTTTTTCAAGATCGGTTCCGTATTACTTTCCTAATCCTGCTGTTTAACCAGGATTTAGGTGTTGTTTTAGCAGATTTTCCTTTCTTTCTTTTAATTTTCTTTGTTTTCTTTTTCTGTTTTTTTTTTAATTGCTTTATATAATGTCCGTTCCACGTACATCAGATGTCAGCTAAACAGAAAGCAGGAGAAAGAAAAGTCACTAAAAAATTGGTTTCCAGTCTCTTAACCTATTCGCAGTAATAAAAGAATTTGGATATGACAAAATAATGTTGCACCGCACATTTATAATTTAACAAAGCTTTAATTTGTTTCGTTCGTTTTCCTCCGCTGAATTCGATCATTTCAAACGCATACAGATGTCCTTCACAGCGTCTTGTAGTAATGTAGAATAATAATGAAATTTTCAACGCTAAAATAATTATTAACCGACCGTACAGTACAAAAACATCAGTAAAACTGGAGAAATTAAAAAGCAATAAGTCAAGATAAAAAAAAACAAAGGAACTGCGAACTTAATGCCTTTAGTCCCACATCAGGTTGTTTTGTGTGTTGTAATTAAGTCTGATTTTTTTCTATAATTAGACGAATGAGTTATTCTCTTAGGCTAAATTTGAGTAGTGCCATAACCCGCACGTTTTATGAGCCTAATTTCTTTTTCACGTGTCTTTTTTTAGATTTTAGTCCCCATTTGATTTATCTCAAGTGGACGTGCACGCCAAGCTAACCAAATGGCCTTTTTTGCGGGAGACTCATAATGAACCATTTCCTACTAATGGTTTATTAAACGGAAAACAACGCGCTAGTTTCCAATGATCGTTATCCTTTACTTTTTCCGCGTGGGCAATACCAAGGTCAATGGACTTATTGGTTCTTGCTATTAATCGAACACTGTCTGACGTCATCATAATCTCAATTATGAATTTAAAATATCTTCCTTTAGGAAATAACATTTCACAGCAGAGTCTACGTCAGCAGAAATTATCTAATAAGTTTCATTACTTTCTTCTTCTAGTAAGATTTTCATAAGCATTTTTTAAAACAATTTCCGAATTTCTACAACTTCATTACTCACGTGTGCTTTCGACGACATCACGCGAGATTATGCTTTTTTCTTTACATCTTTGCGTCGATTTGGAAGCTAATCTTCATTTTTGGTTATTCGATTTCACTGACAGTGGTTTAAAAAGGGAGGAAGAAGAGAAAGAAGTATTACATACGAAGATGCTTCTATACTTTCCCTTTTGTTTTCATTCTAAAATAATTGCAACTATAAACCGGAAAACGCCAACATCGTTTGGTGATCCATGATGACGGAATTCCATCGCAAACTCACGAAAATTGCTTCCACAAGTGGCATCACCCACAAGCCGCTCTTTTTAATAAAGACAACCTAAAACAAATAACGTCAAGGAAAAAAAGAATAAAAAACGTCTGTTACTTCATGTGTAATTAAAACAAGTTCCCAAACCGTGAAATGAACTTTTCAAACGCTTTGTGAGTATGTGTACCTCAGCTAGCACACAACATCAGCACAAACTTTGCATGGGACCGCCTCAAGTTTAGTCTTTCCTGACATTTTTTATCCAGAAAAACAAACAGCAGCAGCTAACTCATTGTTTGACCTTAATTGTGTAGTCTTGTATATCATGAACTTATGTCATAAATATGGATATAATACAAACCACAGAACACGATAACTTTAACCGGCTTTTAAGTAGTTTTAACGTGACAAAATGCATCAACTTAGGTTTCCTGTACTACCAGTTACAACAACAATTATTTTTCCAGTTCTTGACTTTGACATTTCAAGCTAGATTTAATCCGTTTATCAGGCAGGAATTTGTTTAGTCACAAGCTTTTAAAAGCAGTCAGTTGGTTCCCACAAGAATTCATCCAACCAATAATTTTCCTTTTATAGCGGTTAGTTTGAAAGGATGATTTCACCCTCAGCTTTTAGTGTAATGACAAGTCATCACAGTTGCATCAACAGAATAAAATAATTGGACTGCCATCATCTCATTAAAGTGAGTATTATAATCTGGGGTAGATTTTAGAGGCAAGAAATGAAAATCTATCTTCAAAATCGCGGGTCACGAACTCGAGTCACATGTAGTCAACAGAGGATATGGACGCTTGGTAGCTTATCTGTGTTTACAGGAACGTGATAAAGAAGAGTTCGTTCCAGTTGATCTCCGGATCATGTCTGCTTACCATTCTATATCTAAAGTAAATTGGATTTCCGATCCTACAGGAGGAAATTAAAAAATGAACCAATTCACTTAGCCCGTCAAAATAAAAGAGTTTCTTCTTTGCGGTAGCAACCAAGGGTTCTTTCAGTTGTTGAATATTGATGTTACTTGTAGCACAGCGATGAATCCTGATACGAGGAACATTTTTGAGTCACACTTATATCAATAAAAACATGCATTCAAGACTTGAAAATATCGCTTTGTTGTCATTAAGATTTCTCTCGAGTTAAAGTCACTTGTGATACAAACCCGGCTCAGGTGATAGTTAGACGAATACGCCATGTATGCATTCATCAAACGCTATTATTTATTGTACAATAATTTTTTTTTATTTTTTGGCTCGTAGAAAATTGTTATTCATGTACATAGATTCAGTTATGGTATCTCGACCGAAGTATTTTGTATCACGAAAGTAATGAAGAAAATAAAACAAATGGGCTGTTCTAAATAAATATGAAGTCTACTACAGGGCTGCTCAGTCGGTTCCACTGACAACAAAGTTGAAACCGATTACTTTCCCTAACAGGACCAAATCCAAAACTAGTTATAAAAAAGTACGAGTTCTTATTTCTGAAGTTCATACTTGAAACAATTTGATATTTACAAGTAAGGTATAAATAAAGCATATGCATTTGATAGACAAATTTCATTTTGAGAGCTCGATACGAACCCGCTTAGCTATAATATTATAAATTAACCTTGCCGAACCCGCACCGTTCCAAACACTGTCTCACGCAGGATCTTTGGGCCTTCTCTGTCGCTTTCTACTTTCCATCTTCTGTCTTTTATAACAAATACAAACTTCGGAGCATCCTTTGAGAGGTAAATAGCAGAGGAGACAAGGCAAGAAAACAGAGCAGGCGGCTAAACACCCCCATCTCCCCATGCAAGATTTCCCAGGGGGACCGCAAGAACACGGGTCCTCTGACACACTGCCTTCGTCGAACGCATCCTTGGAACAATGATACAAAACCGCTTTGACCCCGCACATACAACTAGCGTAGTCGATTAACACATCCACGTTCCGCTCGCAGCAAAACAACTTAATATCGTCATCTTCAAGATGTTTGCTTTGCAGTACATTACTACGACACGTCGGTCGCGATTGCGCCTGGCCGGGCGCTTTAGGTTTCGGTTGTGAAGTTATAACTACTTGCGACGGCGTTCCTCCTGTATGCCTCCTGACAAATGCGTTGAATGTACGGTCAGTGCCCGGACTCGATAAGCGGAGTCCAGTGTCACGATCCGCAACCAAGACGGGCTGGCGAGGAGTCGTAGTACTCGCCCGCTTTGTGGCGGCGGCAATAACACAGTAGTCTGAGTGATATTCATCCTTGTTAGAAATCACAATCGTTTCAACTTTACCCACAGAATTTTGTGGCCGTATGCGATGTTTTGAGTCGTATTCCACCTTCCTTTTTTCCCAAACAATTGTCTTTTCCAATGGATTCTCGTGTAGAGTGACCGCTGTCTCTACCGCCATCAAACATTGATCGCCATTCAAATGAACGTGTCTTAAAACGCTTTGGGTAAATTTTGCCGGGATCAGGCGTCCTTGAAGTCACATAGATCCACCAAATGAACTCTAAACGCCATCATGAGGCCATAACGAACGCAGAGCTCCGGGCGACCTGAAAAATTAAACCCAAAGTACGTTGGGCAAAATGAAGACCCAAGGGACTAAAAGAACATGAATAAAGCTTTCATCAATTAACATTACGTTAATCAAAACACAGATTATATATAGTATCAGAATCCTAGAGGTGGAAGGGCATACAGCTGAAGTTACAGCGAAAAAATTCAGCTTTTCTCACCCACACTGGAGATCGCAAAGATACAGCTGGATAGTTAAAATCTCCCACGATTGACTGTCCTCTAATGGCCAGCGAAACCAAACAAAAGTTCCGTGTTCCGAATGCAGTGCCAGCACGCGCAGAAAAGACAGGAAATAAAGGAATGTTTCCGGCAGTAGTCCGGATTCTTACTGAAGGAGACATTGGCCAGTAAACTTATCCATTCAGCTTGAAGATAAACCAACTCGCGTTACACTCTAACGAGGGAGCGTAATTGGAGATGCATGCACGGTACGGCGCGCGCTTTGCGGGCGATCGATAACAAACTTGTGAAACGGGTCGCGCGTGGAGCACTCGCTTAGGTTGACAATGCAAACGACAGCCGTGAGCCACAAACGAGCAAATGCAATTCACCGCCCACGATCTAAAGCCATATTTGTCTTATTGTGTTCTGTGACGTCATAAACACGCCCATTTGTTGGAAATGCTTCGTAGTGTATGTACCTTTTCGTGTCGTGCGCAGCGAATTCAAAACCCATTGCTTCAATGCACATTTTTATCGTCCTGAACCCTGAGCCATTGTCAAGCAAGCGATGCTAGAAAAACTTTGAATTTTCGGAGCTTCGTCTGTTTATCTGTTTATGAAATGCCATATTGCTTGATGAAGACAGTCTCTCTCAATGCGACTTCCGGTTTCATTCTGGTCTGAACAAAGACGGCAGACAAAGCATTTGTTCGTGTGTCTTTGGATTTACATAATGATCATGCTAAACATTTTCTTCAAATTGCATAAAGACTCTAAGAAGCTTATCGTTTTTGCCTTTGGGTAGAAGCAGTTAAGTTTTCTGCCGCAAAGTTCCCATGGGTCAACCAGTTTTGCTGCAATAATTATGAAATCAAGTTTGACAGCAACATGAGCATGTTTAGTTTCTTTCTTTGCTTTCAAAGTTAGAGCAGTTAGTAGTGATCTAACTTCACCAGTAAGACACTTGATATAGATGTAATTGATGACCCATGTTGGGGGTTCCACTAGTAATTTTGGGTCAACCACAATTCCACCAAGCTCTTCACTTCCGATACTAGTTTCCGATTTAGGGTGATGGGATTTAACTGACAACCTGACCTGTCGCGAAACCAGAAGAAAAAGAACTAGAAAATATCAACTACATCTTTGAAAACATCTAACATGTCTACTTTCAATAGATTTAATCATCTGGTGAAGCGTTTTTGGCGCGCACCAGAAAGGAACGTCAAGCGCCGTAACTCGACACTCGAAAATGACGTATTGGCCTGGAGCGTTTTCCAGTATTGGATATCAAAAATCTGCTTCAAGGCTGGCGTTTGCGGGGTAGCAACTAGGACTTAACGGTTAAGAGACATTTCTTAAAAAGAGAAAGACATTTTGGCTTAGGATTGTCTGGTTATTTACCCACGGTTTCAAACAACCCAATGAATACGATATTGCTAAACTTTCATTAGAAAAAGAACAATGTGGGCATTTGCATCTCCATAAACAATATAGTTTCCGGTGATCATTTATCTTGCTATGCTTCCAGTACGTTCTTCCAAATATTTATTTTCGGTCAGGTTTTTCTTTAATGCTATTTCCTAAACGTGATGAGGAGTGATTAAACAGATTGCGCTTTGCCTAAGTCGATTTTTCACAAAAACTCTCCGAAAACAAAACCCAACCAAGAGGCTCAAAGGTGCGTTTCATCTAGTCCTTTACACTTCAAAAGGAACCGAAAGTGGCAAAATGTAATTACGTTGTAAGTAGAGTGTTCGTTCCTTTGTTAGGGGTTTCCTGCTCTGTCCGTGGGCTTATTTTCCTTCAAAACAAACACCTGCTAAGATGCGTCACGCTGAATTAATGCAAGCAATCCCTTTGCCAACTTTTTGGTGTCATCTCTAAACTGCGAAGGAATGTCAATATGTGTACATAAGCAAAATTAAATTCAGGCGATTCAGCAAACATGGGGGGGTTTCCATGAATCAACTGAGATGACAGTTTAGAGCGAGCAGTAATTTCAAAGCCGCGGGGAGCGTAAAATAATATATGTTTGTGATATTACCATCAACCGGCCCTCTCGACAAATGCAAATTTCACATTGAGCCACAGGTTCACCAATGTCCTAGCATAGAATCTTTGAATTGAACTTCCATTGTTTTAGAAAACCAGAATATCATAACAGCTGCTATCTTTACATTGTCAGGCTTGTTTAAACAACCGTGCACCAACGACCCTTTATTCCGTGAAAAAGCCGACGGGCGTAGTTGTAGAGATGTTCACAACAGGGAAATTAAATAGACTGCCTAGTGGCGCGAATAGGCAATCTGGTTAGTGAATATACAGCCATGTGTATATTTGGTCGTTGTTTATGTCAGGACTGGACTGGTGTCAGGACTGGAGAAATAATGAAAAATGTTTACTCCAGGAGCAAATAGTCATCCGTGGAGTATTGTGGTGTTTCGACTGACTTGAAATATCATCATTTGCTTTCCGCCTATCACCACAGAATCAGCAGTAATATGGTAAAGGAAAACAGACACATCAAGTAAGAAGAATGCTGTGGTCACTACCGATGGATTCACTTAATAGTCACCTTCGAATTTTTTCAGTGGGTAAATTAGCTCAGCGGAAGAGTCCAGTGAAAGACAAACAAATTGGATTTACGAAAAAGAAAAATATGGTAATTAAGTACATTGACCACTTGTGTGAGACAGGGACATACAAACTAAAGGTGACACAGTAGAAACCAGTGTAAAACAGTGCATTTGAGACACATGTTAACACAGAATGGACAAGTAGCAGTTTCAGTTCTAAAAATTGTAGTTATTTAAAGGAAAACGGTTGACAAAAAGACATAATTAACGACGTGAGAATCAATTAAATTGAGTGATTTCGTCAAGGTAAATACACCAAAAATAAAGGATTTTGTATCATCTTACCTTCTTGTATACTGACTTTTTATCCTTCCGGATTTTATAGGACTTAAAATTCTTGAAATTATTAAGTTTAAAGAATGTTCTATTTATGAGAAACGGACCAAGTTACTGACTAAAACTGTGCCGTTTGTAGCCTGATAAAGCAAGCACTGAAAGCGAAACTAAGCCGGCTAAACTGGCGTTCAAATGCTTGTGACCTCTCTTCGTCCTTCGAAGAGAAGCTTTGGGCGTTCAACCAAAGCCGTATCACTGCAGGTAGTCACTAATAACTGAACAGACACTAGGATACGTTTAAAAATTGAAGCGTTTACCAAGAGCGGTGATAAAGTCAGTCAAAGATCACGCTACACGGGAAGTAGATGCACGCAAATGAAAAAAAATTCCGTGACTTCTGTCATCCCAAGGTTTTAGCCTATCAAGTTATCGGCTCCGTTTAGAAATTAATGGCATAAAGGTTTTAGACGAGTACCAGATTTGCATTGGCGTTGCAACGCAAAATCTGGCGGGATATTGGATTAAGAAACAAGGATGATCTAACCTCGATAACGATTTGACAACGCAAGGGGCACAACTCGATCCCGGTCAAATTGCTTTGTTGAAAAAACTTCTTTGTGAGAAATCCATAGCAGTGCATAATTGCCGAACGGTATTCGGTGATAATATAATTTGCATGTCTTGATCTCACTCTTATCTATTCTTTTACCCAATAGCTGAGCATTTGTTTGGAGAAAGGATCTGTCTCGTGGTCCCGTATTAGCACTTGATTTATTTGCTAAGCTGTACCGAGGCAAACTCTCGGTGATTCAGTTCTTACTTTGCACTGTGCTGTGCAGACTGAGCAATGTCGGTTTTAGTGCAAGGTTGAGTAACTGAGCCTCTGGACGTGAACCCACAAACCAACCAAAACATTAGATACAGTCTATAGACATGGAAAAAATTCCATTTCTATTAGAACTGGGGATTAAACTTGCTGGCTTTTGCTGTGTTTTTAGTTTCCAATTTCATACATACAAACGCCCACTTGTATACTGTGTTCTGAACTGCTCGTTCTCTGAACCACTGAGCCTCTGCCCCGGACTGTCGTTTGAGGTTTCCCTGTTCATCAGTGCTTCAGTATCACCTGTCCCTTAATGTTTATGTCCGTTTATTTGTTTGTTTGGTTTTTTATCGCTTACTCAGTATTCAATCAAGTTTTAACGGCAAGGTTCATCGATCTTCTCATTTGAAGTACTGTGCAGGTGTGAAGTGAAGGTTTGCGATGCAGCTAACGTAACCTTGTGGACAAAATGTCAAGTAATGCGACATTTTCCTTGTTGAGATGTGTAATATGACTGGCATAATTTTGGGCAACGTTTTGGCAAACTGTTGTCTCTATTGTCGCAAACATTTTCGCCAACTTTTTGTTGTCTGCCAACTCGTATTTGACGTGTTAAAACCAATTGAACTCTGTGCTCTCTTCACGTGATTTGTGACCGCCAATTGCGGCTGAATCCCGGGGGGAGCACTCAGCAGATACTTGGGGGCACTCAGCGGCCCAGGTGTTTAAACCCTGACCCTGTTAAAGACAAAAATCTCTGATTTTGCTACCCTGTTTAAGACATTTAACCCAACATCATATTCTCTTTACGGCTAGAATGGACTAGTCGGAGACTGTTTCTTGATTCAATATGTTGTACATTGGCAAACTGATGAAAATTCGGCTTGTGGCAAGGTTTCTGTAAATTAACGAATACACAAGGCCGCGTAACAATACCCTGTTGAAGACAAAATGATGAAATCGATACCCCGATCAAGACAAAACCCTCTGAAAACCATACCTTATCGGGCAGCACGTCCCCGTTAAGGCCATATAAGGGAGTACCCCCCCGGGGGGAGGGGGGCTGAAGAACGAGAGATTACGGATGTGTCCTCACCAGAATACAGAGATATAAAAAAAAAAAAACTAAGGCGCCTTTGAAGAAATTGCCTTAAGACTGGGCTTAAAAGGAGGATCGCATTATACGTCCGAACAGCGGAAAATCTCGATATTAACGGTTACGCGTTTGCCAACAAGAGTTAGCAAACTTTATTTTGTGTGGGAAGTCCCAAATGGTTAAGAAAGCAAAGACGACTGATGTTATGAATGCAAAGTGACCAACGGATGAGTGCACTGTAGCTGGCGTGGCAGAAGAGAAGTGTAGGATAGGTAGCGTGGCAAAGGAGGAGTGTAGTATAGTTCCTTTTGTAACGAAGGAGTGTAGTATAGGTAGCGTGGTAAAGGGGGAGTGTAGTATAGGTAGTGTGGTAAGGGACTGAGTGTAGTATAGGTAGCGTGGTAAAGGGGGAGTGTAGTATAGGTAGTGTGGTAAGGGAGGAGTGTAGTATAGGTAGCGTGGTAAAGGAGGAGTGTAGTATAGTTGCTTTTGTAACGAAGGAGTGTAGTATAGGTAGCGTGGTAAAGGAGGAGTGTAGTATAGTTGCTTTGGAAAAGAAGGAGTGCAGTATACGTAGCGTGGCCGGTACTTATTTTGGTGGAGGAAGCACACTCTACTCCAAATCGAAGGCAACATGGAATCATATAAAAATAATGACAACCGCCATAAAATGACAAATTTTTTAAGCCGGGGTTATCAAGTGGAAGCGAAGCAAGCTACCTCATCCTCTCTTGAAGGGAAGGGATATTAGCTAATATATGAAATACCATGATATAAATTGCTGTTCCGCTTATTTTTGAAATCTACTTATTGGGAAACTCAGATTAGGGGTCATGAATCATCTGTAATATTTATCCAATGCACGAATTCGCGACAGTGCATGGCTTCATTTCTTATAACTTCAGTCAAAGGCTCTTTTTAATTAACAACGATCGAGGTGTGCGGGTTCAAAACTATACATCAAACGTTTGATGTTAAGGCAATTGGGTAGGCATTTCCTTCCAATGAAATAAAAAGTGAATTAAATTATACTAATTGGATTATATCGGGCTCAATTTACACTCGTCGCTTTTAGATGTTTCATTTTGTCTAAACGCTTTAAGGGCGTAAGAACTTGATGAAGCATTTGGGCATGCGTCTAACTGTTAAAAATAATATAAAAAAATCTCTGGAATGGACTTCCATTTTGCAGGTTCACTAGTTTCCTGTCTGTGGTCAGTCGAAATATTCAACGGACTCGAAATCATTTTCCACACAAAGTAGGTGATTCCATTGCTTCCCATTTGAAATCACTTGATTATCTTTTGAAAACCTCTCCTCAGCCCGCAGCACCATGGAACACGTTATGTTAATTCCTGAACCGGAAAGCTGCGATTTTAAAAAATTTTAAATTGACTGAACACTGATTGCGTACTTTAAGAAAACAACTATTAAGTTCAAGGACAGTTGAAAATCTTTGAAGTATTATAAGGTGTCGGATCAATAGTTTAATTCCTCTGTATCGGTATTGAATTTCGCTATCAATGAATCAGTAACTTTGCAATGAGCTGGTCAGTTTTGTTTACTTGTCTAGAAATAGTATGGCAAAAAGATTAAAAATTATGAGCATCCGAAGAAGCACTGCTAAGTATCGGTAACTTTCATTTCAGTTAATACACAATGATAATGTTCAAACCACATTTCCACGTTTCCTGAGAGGTAGCCGCGGCTTTCTTGCTTCGTGTCTGGTTACGCGACGAAAGTCCTAAGTGGTTGCAATTCCCGCACAAATAGTCGCTTTCTGTGTGATGACGGATTGAGCTTGTAGACATGCCTTTACACACAAAAAGCTTTCGGTATTTAGAAAGGGAAAGATTTAAAATTGGGAAAATTGCAGGGAACACTTCAGCGAAATGCACACATATTAGAGCTATTTTACAAAGTCTTTTAGCCGCTAAAGCAATGAAAAAAGAAGATCAAATCGTACATACATATCGCATAGGAATTTTGTCCTAAAACAAAATTTGTTACTGTTTCGACACACACGTGCTAGGTATTTCCGTTAGACGGAAGAAGCAAGGCCAACATCATGGTGGGATGAAGCAGTTTCTCTGTCGGAAAAGGAAACTGCTTTGTATAATTTAACCATCAAGCTATGCAGTTTCGCAGGTTTAGTTTTATGGGAAGCTTCCAATTAAAACAAACAGGCGGAGAGTAGAGTGGCTTTACTGACTAACCTTTAAAGCTGTTGATAACTGCATTCCTGTGGTGTATAAGGTGTTGTTCGTTCTCGGCACTGAAATATAACGTTAGTTTTGTGTTTGGCATTTAAGGGGCGTTAACTAACGGTTATAAGATGCTGAAAACGTGGATTGCTGTACAGCATCATCAGTGTAATTTTTCCATCTTGTCTCTGTCAAGGAAAATACTGGGCTAAAAGCCACTTGTCCACTTCTCAAAGTCTTAACTTTATGTTAATCTGGTTGAGTGCGTTGACATTCCACCCAAGGGCAAACGCTGACTCAACGCAGGGCTTTGTTGTGCAACACGGCACACACTGTGATATTCTTTTCCTTGTTCAAGTAGAAAGAAAATATTTTTTCGATGATACCTGAGTGTTTCTGTTACGATTCAAGGGCCGCATGACATATGTAATTCAAAGAACTGAGCACTTTGTTTGTAACACAATTACCGTGTCCATTGTGTATCATTCTTCACTTGAACTACGTTTTCTACCAAATCTCCGGAAAAACGCTTCAAGCATTCGATAGAGAGGCTTACTGTATTGGGGCGCGATGGTAGTTAATATCAAACAACATGTACATTATAATTTCGCAGTTAAGTGGATTAATTTCACCTTCGTTCGAACTTTCATTTGAAAATCCGATAACTTTGTATACTGACCTTGTTTAAAACATGTACTGCTGCGTGAATGACCTCAATTTGTTCGTTGTAATCAGTTAAGAGCTTCAGAGAACTATCTTCAACTATTCCAGCCTCTTGCACTTTGGTTACAGTGTTTAACCGACGCACAACTGTTCACACAATGCTTGATCGATTCACTGGTCACCTAATTATGACATAAACATTAGGAGACTTTTGTTTCAAGGCTTGGAAATTTCGCCACAATGATCTCTAAGCTCGACCGGATGTTCATTAAACAAAAGCAGGTCGTTCCAAGAGATGGGTTATTTGCTGCGCATGATTAAAGCACTCAAATTATCTGTGAGCGAGGTTCACTTAATACGCGCTTTTACTGCTGCGAAAAAATATCGAGCAGATCGAGTTTTACCATTCGTATCTGGTAACGAAAAACATTGAGGCAAAAAAACAATTTTGAAGGTCTTGCATGCTCTAAGTAAATTAGACATCATTAAATTAGTAACAGATAAACAACTTAGCTTTCAGTGAGGAGTTTTGAAAGTAATCAGACGAGCTAGAAATAAAATTTTGTACGTCCCCTATTTCGACCCGTTTATTCATTAAAAATATGTTTAAATACGAAAAAGACCGCAATCTTTTCCTGAGCGATTATCTTCGTTATATCTTTATGGATGTATTTCGTAACTCAAATTAAAAAACTTAGGTATTGTCTTGTTAAGATTCACTAGTGAATGATATTCACGGTATTTCCTGTTGGCTGTCTAGTATTAGTGCAAATTATAATTGTAATTATAGAACCAGAAACGAATTTGACTTTTTGTCGAAGACAAACACCGTAATTTTGCCTTAACTACTGTTTTAAATATGTCTTTTTTCTGTAGTTTGCTTTGGTTTTTTCTTACCACACCAGAGGATGTCTAAAATAAGAAACAGACCGCCCACTGCATATTCACATCTTTGTTATGAGAACAAAATAAACTCAAGTTTCCTGTTTTCTTGCTTTCATTGTTTTATTTCCTGTTTATTCAAGTCGAAGAGCTTTGCGCAATAAAATATTGCTCAACATGGTAGAAACTTGCAAGGAAGGAAAACCTTTGTCTTTTAAACACGCAAGTTCCAAGCTATCCGCGGGTTTGTCCGAAGTATATTGGGTAAAAGACCACTAATCGGACTTATCCGGGACTGACTGACACAGTCGGTTATTACGTAATTAAAGAACCACGTGATCCTGACCTATCGATTTGAAGGTTTTGAAGTTGCAAGAACTTTGCTGTTCCAAATTGATGCCTCATTCCTTGTCCGACTAATAACAACGGCTGCATACTTGCCGTCCCTTTAAATTTCCTAAATTTAACATGTAAGTTGGTTCTGGTATTTGTGGTGGGGTAGTGAACTGATTTTAAGAACATGTTTCTGACTAAACATGGATGTGTTATCTCGACATCTCAGTGTTATTGTATTTCCTTGCTAAGAATATGACCCTTCGTCTGAACCCTCAGCCACTTTGAACCAGTGATGAGTGATGCTGGAGACAGCAGACATGAGAATTTGTCAGCGAAGTCGGAAGCCCTTCCTCGCGTTCGTAAAGAAAATTAAAAGGTGCATACATTACACACTTTAGATACATGTTAATACAGTAAAATATAAGCAAGGGAGGAAACAACAGAGCTCTTGAGTATCCAGGGCACGATAGACTATCCAGTGCTAGTGAACCTGGCGTTATGAATCAGGCCAGGAAACAGTGTTGCCTTGCATCATCATGAACACTCACGTGGTCCTCTGTACTTGACCAAATTGGTTGTAATGATCTCCTTTCAGTTATGATACGTGTAGTTGTCACTCACTTCGAAGACAAAAGCAAGCATTCAGGATAGGAGTTCCCAAAAGAGATTAACGTGTACACGAGATGGCAGGACTAACGGGGTATTCAGATAAGACTAAAACGTACTGTATGAGCTTTAATTCTGGCCAAGAAAAAATAGCTGTAATGCATGACTAACAAATCTTTAACTATGATATAACAAAAAAAAAATAATTATTCTTTAATTATGATATTAATAATTTTTAATTTTAGTTAATTCAGTAATATGATAATTGCTTGATAAATATGATACATTAATCTGGCAATGGAACGGTATTCGGATGGTAAGTTAGTTAAGTCCAAATTTATGTTAAATGTATTACAATTGATAATCAGCACATGACAACGCCTTGAGATGGACTTGATGCAGTCAATGCCTTTCCTTCGTGTGGTCACCAGGTAACCTTAGCGTATTGGACGATCAGCCGCACCAAAGATTCCTAGCACTCCCGTGGCTTTCTTCTTAACTATATTGTCCTTAAAAAAAGATGGTTATTGATCACCGTGGCAGGTGCAATAATGATAAAGAGTATTATCGTTTGCCAACTCAGCGTATTCAGTAGAAACATAAACGTCAAGACACTTTTGGTAACGAACTGCATCCAGGAAAACATGCCACAGGTAGTCTATGTGCTTGAAAGGAACTTTCTTCAGTGAGACGCACGTGACGGAACACTTTGTAGTAGCACATTTGATTTGCCTCGTTTAAAAACCTCAATGAGAGGATGGGGTCGAGTAGAGTACTGTACCCCGGATAATACAGGAGACCACCTGACCACTTTACAACAACTCGTTGATTACGTCCAGTAAGCGGAAGCTGCGAAGCCAGGTGTGGGACTTTCCCAGAAGTCCGTCGTACTGAGCCTCAAAAAAGACGGTCACGGGGAACGGAATCAAATGCTTTTACGAAGTCGACCAGCATTACGCACCCTGGACCACGTGGTCTCTCCGTGGTCTCCCCTGAAAGACCACGCGGAAAGCCATGCCATGCCGGTGCAGGGTAATATAATGTGGTTGACCTAAAGATGGCGTGAAATACGGATGCGTACTACGTGCTCCATCACGTTCGATGTGAGATATGTCAGTGAAACCGGTTTATACTTCACTGGTCAGCTCTCAGACCATTAGCTTGCTTTAAGGCAGAGGGTATGATACCAGAGTTATAAGGTTCTTGAAACAAAGTGGCGAGTAGTGGGGCTAGCTCCTACGCGACTTCTCAGAGAATCCAGATAGGAATCTGAGTTCTGGACCGCACACTTTGTCCACCATGATCTTATATAGTCTGGAGTTGCTTCTTGGCACATTGTAAAGAGCAGTTGATGTCCGACGTATCATTACCCCAAGGAGAGGGCTTCATAGATAAAAAGTTGCTAAGGTCCTCTTCCGCGAACACGCTATCGTATCGCCCACGTGCGCCTCGGCCTAGGCACTGTAAAAAGTACAGACGCGGTTAATCAGAACCGGCAGAGTGGGAATCGCATGAGATTCGGTTTGAATCACCTTCAGGTACGACCATGCCCGTTTGGTTCCACCGGTGGTAGTAATATTGGAAGTACATGCAAAGCCGCTAGGCCACCCATACTTCGTTAAGGTACTTGTAAGGTGTTTTCAAGATGAAGAGCTTTACCGCAACGTTTGGCTTTCTTGCGTGCTCCATTACCCTTGTTCATAAGTGGTTTCACAGTAGGGTATGGTGTTTTTCTTTAGACATTTTAGCTTTACATATTTGTCAATACCTGTTTAAAGCTACTGACATATTAAAGTATGTTTTTGGCGACACTCGATCAGTTGACTTCCACAGTGTTACCCTCTAGGGCAGCAGCAAAGCACTCAGAAGCAAAGGCAGAAAGGTAGGATCTTAGCCGTAATAATCGTCTTTGTGGAACTGGAAGATTTTTCTAGGAGGATTGCGTGAGTACTTTGGTGAGATATTAACCTCAAATAACACAGCATCATGATCCGACATGCCACATGATGAATGATGTGACGGCAAGACAAGATGCAGGACGTGTCGGCGACTCAATGTGTTGGGTACGTATACGTGAAGTCTAAGAAAGGGAAATCACACGCCAGTAAGGGATTGTTTCTATGGATATCTTGAGTTTTCCAGTCTATTCCACCAGAGTTGAAATCGCCACATAGGATAACCTGAACATGCTGAAGGCACCAAAGGGAGTTGTTAAATTGCAAAAGGCGTCGCCCAGCAGCTCCAGCGGGGGAGTAAACCACGCTTGGTAGCATGGTCGAGAAGTGCCAAACACCAGCTGTGTTAAAGCTGAAGAAACACTCGAACGCGTCCGCGACCACACTCACCGAGCGCGCTTAAATCAGTTTGATTTTTAAGAAACGCAGATCGCATACAACACCATCTTTCCTTCCATATTTTGTTTTTCCATTTTAAATAGAATTACAGTAGTAGGCTGAACTAACACTAAGAACGACCACAGCCAATGAAATCTTAAACATTCTACAACTAGACTACCGAGTCTTCAAATGCGGGGGCGTTTATTTAAAATTTAAGCGTGTGGACCTGGCATTTATCGAGACCTGGCGTTTAATTGGGAAAAAATACGGTACATCAAGACGAGGAAGAACCCAAAGTTAACAACCACTGGGATAAAGAAAGCAGCTTGCCGGTTTAAATGGGACCCCCCCCCCCCCCCAAAGAGGTGGATAAATTAACGTACCTTGGTGGTGTCGTAAGCAAGGAGGGAAGTGCTTCTTATACTGCGGACTGGGCCCGGGGGGTGTACTTCCTAGTAATAGGCTAATGGGGATGTGCCGCTGGATGGGGTCGCATTTTCACGACTGCATTGACTATAATGGGGTTGCATTTTCAATAGGAACTAATAGAGTTACTAGAACGGGGTCGCACATTTGCGGGATTTCAGGGGTAAGTAAATTCCGGCAAGTAGGGATTTGGGGTATATTTGCCCAAAAGTGACTAACATGGGGTCTATAATTGGCTACAGAATAGACTATAATGGGGTAGGGGTCTGGAGAGGCCAGCGGCACATACCCAGCAAAAATTGAACTAAGTACCCCCCCGGGGGACTGGGACAGCAAGAGCTGCTTTTTTGTCAGCTACTCTTGTCAAACTGAAACCA
This sequence comes from Siderastrea radians, assembly GCA_964017195.1. Classification (NCBI taxonomy): domain Eukaryota; kingdom Metazoa; phylum Cnidaria; class Anthozoa; order Scleractinia; family Rhizangiidae; genus Siderastrea; species Siderastrea radians. The sequence continues at coordinate 48,406,416 of OZ024887.1, read as the reverse complement.
AAATGAAAATCGAACAGAAACCATTCCAGACTGAAATGTTTTTGGAGCAATGTCATGGCAGTGCTGTTTTTCCAACTTGACTGTTTCCAGAGAAGGCGTCTCATTGGGAATAAAGGGGATACTCCAGAAGAAGTGATGGAGTTTGATTGGCCAAGTTATGAAAATAGATGCGGAAAGTATAACCAACAAGAAAACCTATGGTTTATCAAAGACAGGCCCTTACAAGCTGTAGTTAATTTGTGACCCACTAGAATTAAACCTCTGAATTCTCCTACAGCCCTGATATTTTCACTATTAAAAATGCCATGTATTTTAGAAAATTGCGTTAGCCGTATCACCTCCTCCAGTTTACGTAACGACTTGATCCCCAACAAAATTATTATAATTACATTTGGTTGAAGGTCTAAGGTTGTTTTTAGCGCTAAATATTTTGATACGACAAATGACCCAGTGTCGATTCTAGCGTTTTTGTTCCGTCTTTATATGAGCTAGATTTCAAATGCGTGGCTTGAAATAATTTGTTTGCGTCAGAGACAGACTTTTCATAACCAAGATCAGTAAATTTATTATCGTGCGTGTAATTTACTTCGGTATTATTTTACCCAAAAAGGCTTAAAAAGCCTCAGGAAGTCCAAGGCCCGAAATGTGTGCCTCATTTCTCAGTTGCCGACATTCAGATAAGCCTTCTCTTTGAGGAAAATGTTATATTGTCCTGGAACAACTAAGCCATACCGCACCTGAACCAGTTGCTCGACATGCACTTAGCCATTCCAGCATATCACGGCAACACGACGTACATTAAACAGACTTTAATCATTTAGATTGGCACTCTTGGTTCCCATGGAATCAAAGGACCGTTTTATTATTATCCCCCTTCACTCCGTATATGTGCTGTGTTCATACCATAATTCGTTCAGAAGAAGGTTACATGTAACACTTGAAACGTCAAATTTGATATCAAGTTGAAGTGATTCACCACTCTAACCACAAAGTATCACAACTCTATACTTTATTTTGAGCTATTTCCCTGGAAAACGTAAGGGAATTTGGCTGCAATTTACCAATATGTAGAACGAGCAGTAAGTGGTTTTTGTGGCTTTAAAGTGCAGTTTGTTGGTAGAATTCAGGAGTGAAAGGATTAAGGATTAAGGCATCGCATCAACAACTCACCAATACTACATTCGTATCCAGTCCACTAACCAACGGTTTGAGCAAGAACGAATCCGGTTATTCACAGATAGGGAGCGGTATGCACCGACTTGATCATGGCACTTGCATTAGCTAAACTGACAGACGGAACCAAAACAAAGAAACCGTGAAATGATGAGGTGATGAATCACCAATCACATTATTATGAACGAAATTACTGAAACTCGCTTTTTGCGTTGCCAACGATTGTAGCGGCTTTTTTTTCACCTTAAACGACGTTTACTTAAAGGATTAAGCTGGTGCATTAACTCAGAACTGGTGGCACCTTTAAACCGATACAAAAAACTACAGTTGAACTTCCCTCGTTAGCGATCACCCACAATCTGGAGTCTAGGTGACCCAGGTGGTCGCTTATACGGGACGTCAGACCACAGTGGGTCTAAATTTTCAGTCTTGGGCAGGTGGTAGTTTTAGGGAGGTTCCACTATAGTGGCATGTTAAGGAATAAACATGCGTAGCAATATACAACACGCATACCAAAAGAACCGACATAATTAGAAACATTGTCTGATAACAGACCGATAAAACGCAAAACTGACCAATCCTTTCTTTCACACCAGCATACAGTGATAAGACCCATTTCACAGCTGAGGTCTTTACTCGCCGAACTGATCCATGTCAAATTTGGGACGTTTTCATTCTGTCCCCTTAATGAGCCAAAGTGTAATCACACTTAAATTCACAACCATGTTCCCAAAATTAAAATGAACAAAATCAATCACTTAAACAGCAAGATACCTAGAGAGAAGTAACGGCACTTTTCCCCAACCAACCTCTATCCCAACTGGAAGCTCGCACAAAAGCCATCTGAATTGCCGTAATCATTCCACTGCGGTTGATTTGAACCATTCCTTGATTTCCAAAAGTGACAAGTTGAGAGAGACCATTATCTAAGCCCCATTTTTAGGTCACTAACTAACGATTGTACCGGCTTTTTGATAGCACGACCTTGGACTATCTGTTGGACTTTGATCATAGTGCACGTGTGGACAAGTCACACCACGCAATGACGTCATAGGTGAGTATCATCATCAATGACCAATCACAACGATTGCAATCTGTTGACTATCAGTACAAAAAACATTCACTGGTTATAGACTCCACACTTAGGATGTTAAGTTAATAATTTTATTTATAATGTGATGCATGAAATTCACCTATAGAGGGAAGAACAGTGGACGACGAATACAATGATCCTCGCTGTGACAAATACAAGAGATGCAACTGCAAGTAAAGCCTGGAAATCCCCTTGAAGTCATGGAACTTTTTTAGGCTTTGTTGACCACGGCATTCATTAACTACGGGGATCATTTCATTCATTTCATTTAGTTAATACATTTTGTGAAGTAGATCTGAATATATTTTTTCAATTTATTTATTTACTTTTTACATTTTCAGGAGCCGGCTTTCAAAGGTAGCAGACATTTCTGTCCTTGTAACACTGTTTCAATTTCTAAGCGTACCTTCAAATCTTGTCGGCTACACCTCTCCGATATTTTTTAATAAAGTTCTCTACATATTTTTCCCAGTACCGTAGAATTCGGTTCGCACTTCGGCAATGCCCTTTATATCTGTTTTATCTTTCTACTCAACTCTTTGGGTGTTGAAAAGTATATTGTACATTGAGTGTTTTGGTACACCAGTGAGTCTCTCGAGCTTACAGTCCTCAACTGTTGTGACTCAACACCCGCTTTAAATGGAATCCTCGTTGCAATGACATGAAGTGACCACCAATAGGAATTGCCGTTAAAACGGGGTAGTCGATTACGAATGCCATCTTGCCACCTGTTGGCGTGACTCTGCCACTACTTGAAATCACTGGCGTTACGCACCATTGCCACGTCAAACATCGCTCTGGATGGGTGCACGATAAGTAGCGACACGGCTTCCCTTGTTTTTGTCGGCCAAATCAGGGCTCGACTTGTGTCGCATATGATTTTTTCCCGTTTGTGCTCCACTTTGAAGCGATGATTTACTCAAGTTTAGGCCGCTTTCAGTTCTTCTTGTGTGATGTTCACGGAATTCCCAGATATCGTTGCTATTATCAACAAACACGTTGTCGTTGTCTCTATCTTCACTCTCAGTGTCACGTTCAGTTCCTAGAGAGTGTCGAGGAGTTGATGGTGCTTCTGATGAAGTCGGTGTTTGTGGTTCCATGGGTCTCATTAGTGATGCTTCCAGATCAATATATTCCTAGAAAAAATACAACATGATAGTGAATGATGACATCATATGGGACGACAGGTTGAAAAGTTTTTCGTTACGTACACACACAGGCAAACAGAAACCAAGACGTCCGACGTACGTCCAGCGTGAGATTAACGCCACATACGGTATTTAGTATTGTTGCCATTAGACAACAGGACAGTTTGGGTTTGCACGCATTTAAATTAAGACCCGCTAACGATCCAACCAGGGTCAAACGAACCTCCTATGTACGTTGAGACTAGTTAATACTTTTTATCAAGTTATTGTTTCCACTTAGCAGACGTACATGACATAAAAACGACTTTCAACACAACTTACAATAGTTTTACAGGAAGTGGAAGGTAATTATGACCGTCACAATACATCCAGTAACACTTCAATGGCAGAGAGTGAGCAAACAAAAATGGAAACAGTCTAACGAAACAATCATTTTGACTAGTCTACTGTTAAGAAAAAAAGATGTGATCGATCGCCATTTTAATAGTTTTAACCGAATTTTGTACAACGAAGGAAAGACCTTAGTCTTCGGGCACCTGGCAAGATAGATGTGATCCTTGGCTGTTGACGGACACGAGTAATGACTGTCAAGAAGAACCGACGTAAGGGCAGGACGCACCAGTGACTTATGTGTAACCGGTTTCAGGCGACAACAGGATAAGAGAATGAAGGACATTAAACAATTGATACCCTAACTTTTCAAAGGAGAAATAAAACGCAATGATGAGAATATTTTACTCACCTTGTCTGATAATGACACCAACATAGCATCAATCTCTTTGACTAATTCCTGGAATGTAGGTCTTTGCGTTGGTGAATCTCGCCAACATTTCAACATAATCTCATACCTAAGGGAAGGCAATAAACCAACAACAGGTTCAAGGGTCTACTTACGTTTTGGATAAAACTGTGCTGAAATTCACACAAAGTACAGTTTGTCATAAACGAAGTGCTCTTAGAATGATATCGAGTGATTTTCTCAAAAGGGAGAACAAACATGATAAGTTTTTATCGATTGTTCCAAGACACAAAGGAAAGAGCTTGAAAGAGCCGAAAGTGGTAAACTAATTCCATCCTATCTATCCGCAGCCAGTCAACTTATTCACCGTTTTAGAAAACAAGTAGAGTAATTTATTTTTGGGTTCAGCTTTTTAAAGTACATGTGGTACTAAAATTAGGTGACATCGCCCCTTTAAGGATCCTTTTTTGTGTGAAGTCGTTGCGGTGTGGCTTTCCCTATGACGATCTCTCGCTGGACTGCAGGCACAAAATTGGTTTTAAAAAAAGCCAGTTACTCGTAAAACGAAGTTAATACTTTTAACCAGTTTCCCCTCGTTAGGCATCGAATTTCTGTTTTCTTCTCTTCTTCTTTTTCTTCCTTTCTTCTTCTTCTGACTCACTGTGTTATTTCCGTTTGTTTTCATTAGAAGGATGTCGCACTTTGGACCACTTTATTTCGCTAGAGTGAGCAATGTGTTACTCTTTCTTCGATCGAAAAGAAAACGGTTGTTTTAAAGTCTTCGTTAAAATGTCTGAGCCCGTAAATCACAACATTTTTCTTATTCTTAATCGACTTCCATACGTACATGTTCTCTGGACAATTCAGCGGTTTCTCCATTCTGTACCCAGATTTGAGAAGTTCAAACAGATTTTCTAAAGGCACTCCAGGATAAGGTGAACCACCTGTGAAGAAAAGGTGACGGTATGGTGAAGGTGAAGGTATGTACGATAAGGACTTGTTGGGTAATAGCCTGTTCATAAGAACACTGTGGATTTGCGCTAGATGAGAGTCGAACAACGAGCAAAGTGTTATTCAAAGTATGTTAATTCTCTTTGTAATGTACTTATTAGTATTATAGTTAAAATCTAGGTAGTTAACTTGTACGAATCAAAATAACAGAGATGAACGTGGAACGTAGACTTCGCCAACTAGCTGGATTATGTCTAAAATCTCCACCTTGTAGTCGACCAATTCATGCATGTAAGTGGTTGGCGCATTGGAGCATTCTCCCACCAATGTTATCCGGGTTCGAATCCAATGTTACATGTAGGTTGAGTCTATTGTTAGCGGAGTTTTCTCCGCCCGGTTGCTCCGGTTTTCCTCAACACCAACATTTCTCAAAGCTAACTGCATATGGAATTCACCCCCAAGTTAAACAAAGTCGATTTCACTTTGACTTACCCTAGGTGGCTAGGTCTATGGAGCAAACTTTATTTTCTTTTACTTATTTTCATCTTCGTGGTTAAGGCTCCTTCAATGTCGAATACTTAAATGACATAAATAACATCTACTTGTATGATACGACATTTAACTCACCGAAAGTAACTATTTCCCAAACAAGTATTCCAAAGGCCCACCTGATGAACGCAAAGAAACCAGGGAGAAAAAGTAGGTCGATTTTGTTTCATACCAAATCTAACTCACTTATTATTAACTGTATTGCCCTCCTTCTATTACGCGCTGGTATTATGAAACACCACCACAAAAAGTAGCAGATTTACTGGCAAGGACATTATCCAAAATTAATGATGTGGAAAATAATAAGTTGGGAAATATTTTTCGTCAAAACGGACCTTTATATCAAAAAACAAAAATGGATCGACTACCTACACAATTAGAAAAGCATAAAACGTCACGCATGCGCCACAAAAACGAAAGGGTTTGTAAAAAAGCACTGAGTAATCCTGAGTAACGTTATTTAGGTGTACTCACACGTCACTCTGTGTTGTATAGACGCGATCAAACAGGGCTTCAAGAGCCATCCACTTGACTGGCAGACGACCCTGATAAAACAGAATCATCAATATCTTATTTCTCCTTACAGTAGCAGTGCACTGTTAAGCAGAAAGTGACACGAGTGTGGTAAACCATAAGTTAATTCATTTTGCGCATCGGTTACAACTACCAATAAAACATCTACTTAATAAGGAGCACTCGGATTTAGGGCCGAAATGATTTGCAGTCCACATCATTCTAACGCGTTTCTTAGATGACTTCGTTAACAAAAGGAAAGTACAGTGAAAACTGCATTAAGCAGACACCGTAAGCTTTTAAACATAACCAAATATCGTTTACAACAAGTGTGGTTTGTGTTGCATCTGGCTACACAAGAAAAGTCTATTACACTGTTCATCAAAATGCATACAGTGTCCGTCTGTTGAAGTTAACACTGTTCTAGGGCATAAATCTTCTGCACTTTAACGGTTCAGTGATCCTCTATTTCACCATCGGAACTCTAAAAGAAATAGTCCGAATCCTACTTTAAGAAAACTATCTTGTTGTTGATATGTTGTATTTACATTTGTTGTTTTTAATACTTTGTACTCACATCAGTTGTTTTTCTATAATAATCGACTTGATGCACGTCCCTCGCCAGACCAAAGTCCGCAATCTTCATCATATTATCCTCACCAACTAGTATGTTTCTGGCCGCAAGATCACGATGAATACACTAAGAAAAGGATAAAATACTCAGGACTTCAGCCAGTTTTTCGTTTTTTCTACGAATACAGTGGAATAAACGGAATTACAGTGGAATTACAAAGCTATGTCGGGGCATTACGAACGTCTCTGGCATTATTTACAAAGTATACCTTCTTTGAAGAAAGATATTCCATTCCTCTAACGATCTGATAGGCAAATGATACTAGATCCATAAGGGTTAAGGTTGTCTGGTACTCCCTAGTAGGTCTTCTGTCTCTCAAGAACTGCCTCAAGTTACCATTCGGAGCGTACTCCACAACAACATACAGCGGACCTGAGAAAGAAAGCAACGATAACAAATGACAGTCCACACACGCCAAGAAAACACTCGCAAAAGGAGAGCACTGATACATGATGTATCCAATACACAGGCACGCAAAATCAACCCCAACTCTGAGAAATGAGTTGACGATTTCTTAAAAGAGATTGCTATTTAAGAGCATGGCGTAACTACTCGATCTAAAAGCCATGTTTCAATGACTTTCCAGTGGTAGAAGTGCTCATGGTTATCATCAGGGTACAGCTCCCTTTTGGTCGAAACATCAACTAACCTCCTTGAGTGCAAGCTCCTATTAGATTGATAATATTCTTGTGTTTTCCGATTGTCTTCATGACTTCCATCTCCGAGACAAGATCTGCGAGTTCATGATCCGTGGCGTCCTCTGAAATAAAAAGATTGATGTTGCGGTACTAAGATAATAAACAGGCGACTCTTTTAGGAAAGGTTCATTTCTTACGAGGAGCGGGGACGACTGCGATGGAATTTCACCAGCCATTTTTTTTTCACGTAATCCCCCCCCCCCCAACATACATACATACTGTCACAGGTATTTTAATGAGGATGACCAAAAAACACGCATTACGACCCAATTAATCATCATCATCATCATCACCTTTAAACAGGATGCGTTCAGAACGACCATGCATAAAAGTATTGAAATAAATAGAGATTTACATAAATAGAAGAATATGTACAATATAGGAGCTAAGAGGTAAAAAAAAGTCAGGTATAAATGTGTGTTGTGACTAAAATAATCATGGCATTGGCAGTGGCCTAATTGAAATTAAAATCCCTTAACCTTTAACAAAGCCCCTCCTTTGCAGGCGCAGAAGGACTACCAGTTGGTTTCAATGACCACTGTAACGTCAGAACCTTTTCAAGTCATTTAATTAACATGGCACCAACAACCCACTCACTCCCCGCCCCCCAACCCACCCCATCCCTCCATCCCCTAACTTAACCCCTCACATTTTGACAATTAGGGTAATCAAAGACCGCAAATGTTGTTCACCGCAGTATTAACTAATAACACGGCCTCTCTACACCCTTAGAAACACGTTTTGTAGTGAAACGTTCGCGTTTGTTACATTTTGGAATGATTCTTCTCACGCTTCGCTTCACTGAGAAATATATCAAGTGATAAATCTGGACAAAGTCCTCAGTGGAAGAATGTTCGGTACCACCGAGGTATTCATACACAAAAAAATGTCAATCTTAGTCAGATGCGGAACAAATGATTCAGAAAGGCAACTTGACTGAAAACAGTAATGTTTCCTTGACGTCAGAAAAATGCAAGGCTCACCTTTCAGCATTTTCACAGCGACTTCGAATCTAAAGGGCATGTTTGGCAATCCTAACACTTCCGCCTTCATGACTCGACCAAAGGCTCCTTCTCCGAGGACCTCCAACAAGTTAATGTTCTCTCTGTCAATCTCCCATTTTTCGTCCAATGGCATTTCCACTTCAGACACCTGAGTGAGGTTGGAACCCAGTCTAGAGCGCAGACTTCGCTGACGTATCAGAGGTACTGTGGATCCGTATGAAGATGAAGAGCCGCCTACTGACGGGTCGTGCGATCTATACTGCACGGTGGTTTCGAGTGGCTTGGGGCTGTAAACGAGACCGTATTTAGCGTCTTTTGCGAACTTAAGCTTGCGATGGCAAAAATAGAAGCCTCCTCCAAAAGCTAGTAGAAGAAATCCAGCTGTGACAAACAGTGCAATATAGATGTTCTTTTTTGATGGTGAACTCGCCGCGGCGTCTTCTGGTTCCGAGTACTCCCTGCCATGGGACAGGGTTGAGTTGCCCAGTGGTTTGTTTGTCCACTCAATTGGTGACGCAGTCGTTTCTAAAATCAAAATACACGAGGTAGGTAAGAAGTTAATCACGTAATCAGGGCACTAGGGTTGAAACAGGGCAGGTATACGTAACTACAAATAAATGAATCTAGAGGAAGGAACAGTTAACTTAGGACTCAGGAGGCAGCGTGGCCGAGTGGTTAGAACGTTGGACTCGAAACCCGGAAGTCCCGAGTTCGAGTCCCGGCCACGCTTGTATATAGCCAACTGGTTTGCCTCCCGCCAGTTGAGGTTTTTAGTCGTGTTATGTTCAATTTGATCAGTTATTTGTTTATGTTCATTTCAGTGGATTGCCTGTGAACTAGCAGGATTAGCTAAGCGCACTTCCACTTTAACCAATTGCACTTACCATTTTTTCCTACAACTTAATTAAATAATCATGTGCGTACGAAAGTCACCTGACTTTACTACTTGTGAAACGGGTGACCAGTCTGACAGCCCGAGTGGGGAGTTGGGGACTAGACTAACAGGGTTTAGTTTCTAAAGATGCTGTGGTGGTGCTTCGGTGGGGAGGTGCAAGACAAAATTTTGGATTAATCAACCGACTTGAATAGGTAAATTAACCACCGTAAAGTAATTCAAAAGCTGGCGTTTCGAGCGTTAGCCCTTCGTCAACATAAGCTTTTGAATTTCTTTACGGCGATAAAACCAAATTTGGGGGGACTGCACTAAACTGCTTCTTATATTTTTGCGTTACTGACAGGTCATATGCAAATCTGTCTGTCTATCTCTGTCTGTCTGTCTGTCTGTCTGTCTGTCTGTCTGTATCTATCATTGTTACCTGACCAGCCACGAACAATGATGTACGCGCTTTCCACCCCATAACCGATCGCATTTCCCACAATGCAAGTGTACTTTCCCTCAGTTTCCTTGGTAACATTGATTATAGTCATCGAAACTCCATGGAAATCGAACTTGTCGCCTGTTGGTGAAACTAGGACCTTATGGATGCTTCGGTTGTTCTGCTTTAAGACTTCGTAGGAGAAGTTGCCCGTAACGTTACCAGAACTGTTGGTAAATGACGAAAACCACCGCAACCACTGGAAATGAGGCATGGAGTCACTTAATGCTTCGCACGACAAAGTCGCATTCTGGCCCTCATAAACAGTAACGTTTTTCATCGCTCGGACAACTGGTCTGGCACGAACTCGTTCTAAAAGGGAAAACGAGAATGACGTTGATGACAAGACCGTTTGAGTTCATGTGAGCTAACTTTGCCGCAAACACACTCACACAGTGACGTATTTACAAGAGTAATACGGAAAGCTAACCAACGACCTCACAAACGGATTGACAAGGTAGCCGTCTTTCTAAATAACAAACTTTTAAGAAACAATTTGTCAGCCTCTGAAAAGGCTCCTACAAGTAAGTAGGGAATATACCACAACTACGATAGCCTATTAAAGACAAACGGAACAGTTATTTTTAGTTTGACTTTCAGCTGTGTTTGTTTACCCTGACTTTACGTTCTTTAGATAGCAATTACGTTTTCGCTTGCTTCAGATGCAAAATAGGATTAAGTGTCTAATAAACCGCGTTGTTACTTACCGTGTACATCAAGACTGTATGTATGGTTGATCCACCCGTAAGCGTTACTGACATTACACATGTACTTGCCACTATCAGAAGGTACCACGTCCTTCATAATCAACACGTCCGTCCACCTACTCAGGTAAAGCTTGGAACCGCCTTTCCTCTCTTCAAACAAAGCCCCATCCTTATACCATCTCACTGTAGGACGGGGATATCCTGCTGCGGAACAGTCCAGCTTTGCTGTGTTGCCAACGGGTACAGCGATTAGATTTCGCTCCATCTTCTCTTTTGGTACAGTGAATGTCGGAGGAGCTAACAAACACAGAGAGCAATAGCTTGAGTTTAAGTCTGCCATGGACCGTTGCGAATCTTTGAACTTGATTGGTTGCCAAGACTCTTAATTAATGCACGCAGACAGGGGCAACACGCAAATCTCTTTCAAGAAAGAAGTGCACGGCAGGCCCAAAAGAGTATCAGTGTTGGAACTGACGAATAACCAGCAAGAGAATAGCAATCTTACCTGCTGTGGAATTCCTGTTGGGGTCCAACGTAGGACCTTCAAATAAAAAGCAACAAAAAGAAATTTTTAAAGTTTATTGAAACCTGAATATCGGAATAGCTTTCTTTTGCCTACAGATTAAACCACCTCAAAGCGTTTCGCCTCGGACACAAAAACCGCAATACCGTTTAAAAGGGCACCTTAAAACTAGCGACACGCGAATTTTTGTAAAGCGTTCTATCATGTCTAGACGTTTATTTGTGTGGCGGTAGTGATTCCTTGCAAGGCAGGTATGCAAGAAGTCACTCGTGCATACAAGCGTCTCAAAACTCGATGGCCTATATCTTTGCATCTAGGCGATAAACGACACCCATGTTCACAGGTTTTTTTTATTATTATTATTTGACGGTGACCTTTCCACTGAGTGTTACCGTTTGTTTTTATCTATCCGAGCCAAAATACAAAATTTTAAAAGACCACATCGTGGTCTAATCTCCGTCTTTTGCTACAGATAATATCCCCTGGGAGAAATGCCTCAGAACAGTCAACCAATTGGACGTAACCTGGGTTAGGAGCGATAAATTCAGTTAAGCAGGCACTTAACATAACATTTTTTGGTTTCTAAATTTGGCACAATACCGAAGTTGAAGAGTATTGTCGAGTGTAAATACACATCCACCGCTTCCTTTCAGAATTTAAATCACACTCTGAATACAAGTATGTTACTTACTTTCGACAAAAAGCCGCATTTTAGCAGTGTTCTTCCCGCCACAGTCATTCTCAACAAAACACACGTAGACGCCTGCGTCTTCTTTATGAACCTTCTTTATCTTTAGATATCTGTACCGCTTTATCCTCATTCGAGGGTGGTTTGCTGGCTGCAGTGTAACATTGTTCTTTTGCCAGTAAACGGAAAGTTTTAATTTTATTAAGCCTTGTGTGCCTTTGACCTGGCAATAAAGTTTTGCTTCCTCTCCCTCAGCAACATAAACAACCTCTGCATCGTCCGGCTTACTCCGGATTTCTGGAACTGAAAAAAAGGAGATTTTTTAACGGACCTTCTGTGACATTTTATTGCACCTACGAATCTCGGGCTGTCTTGAATGACTCACTAGGTAAGCCTGCATAGCAAGCACTTGAGTTTATGTATGAAACGCTGTGTATGTATGTTTATGTTTATGCATCATGATGATGATGATGATGATGATGATGATGATGATGATGATGATCGCCATGTTGAAACTTAAGTGCGTGCGTTCTATATCAATCAAGTATTAAATGAACTAAAAGAAAAAATATTTTCATTTAATAGTTCTTTCTCTCTCCATTAATCACAGGCTACAATTAAGGTGATTTTTACCGGGAATAAAAAGGGAACTAAGGCCCTCAGTGAGGGGTGCACTTGTTCACATAATGTTCACTTGTTCAAGTGACGGAAACGATTTTGAAACCACTCTTTGTGGCTCTGAGAATGACTCATTTTAGATATAACTCTAATCCCCCCACCCCCTCCCCCGTTTATTTTCAAGAAACGCCACAACCGAATGAAGGCCGGACTTTTCAGTGGTTTCCATGAAAAGCTTACTGAGGTAATTGAAACTCCTGTCTTATAACTTAGACAAGAAATTAAGACGGATTCCGCTCAACGTTCGAGCAATAAGTGCAAAAAATATTTACCAAAAAACTACTCATGGCACGGTAACATTTTAAATGCTATTTGAAACATCTCACTCTAGTTCACTTGCCCAAGTGACCCCGCGATGAAATTCTCAAGCACTCTCGAGAAAATTTATTTCAAATCTCGTAAAAGTATGCTAAAAACGGGCGCCATTTTGTTTTGAACTGACATGAAGCGTCTTTTTGATTGAAATATGGATAACTTCAAATCCAATTTTCTCTCGCGGGGTCAGCTTGGGAGCAAAAGTAACGATAAGTTCTTCTTATCTGTTCTCAAAATGTAACAGTGCTGCAAGTATTTTTTTGGTAACTTAATTTTTGCACTTACTGCTCGAACGTTGAGCGGAAATCGTCTTAAGTTCTTTCAAAACTGAGCGGTACAGCGGACAAATACAGGTTTTATGGTTCGTATGAGAAACAGACATGTGGGAATGGGAGGAGTCATGGCGGCGTGAGGTTGTCTTTCCTCTCCGCTCGTCTTATTTTGAAAATTATAAGACCTGATGGGTGATTCGATATTAAACTATGTATCCAGAAGACGAAATAGGTCAGCCGGAAGCTCTTCAAAAGGCCAGAAATACAGAGGACAGCGAAATACAATCAACACGAACAACTAACAGCTATCATGGAGCGCGCTTAAAGACCTCCCGCAGGAGCTGATTAGAAGAAGAACTATCCACACGGAAACCTTCAACAAGGCAAAACAAAATAACATTCCTGCGCATTACAGTCGAGCGGAGGCCGACTAACTGAGGATCGTGGTTTTGCGTGCTTTTCGTTGATTCAACAGACTTTATTTCAAAGGTATTAATGATGCAAATGGTGAGTGGAGGGGGGCCTACTCGTAGCAGTAGTAAGAATGCCAATGAATTCTTCAACTCGGGCCGTCCTGTTTTTTTCGTTTACTTGTCTTTTATTAAATTGCTTTTTGTGCTTATTAGTGTGCCCTCTGAAACCACTGAAATAACCAGCTTTCTGGCCATATAACACAGGCTTTAAGCATTCTCGTTCCCAGAGCTACGCGCTGTTTTTTAAATTAAGACTCGTGTAGCTCTGATAACGGCCAAAATTTCATTTTTTTGATTGGCCGATTGTGTATGATCAGTAACGTTAAAACGTTTTGGCAAAGAATGTGGCTTAGGGCAGATTAAGCGACCAAATTTTCTGTTTGGTTAAGCACGAAAGAATTCAAAGTGTTGGCGAAACGATAAGTACACAGTTGACATTCTCACACAACAGAAACCAGACGAATGTAATAAAATAACTGTACAATTCAGTATAAGTATAACGCAAATGCAATACCTTTATTCAGGCAAGATACAAATCCAAAACCCGCGAGCAATTGGCAAAATGCAGGGACAGTCGGTCTTCTGAACAACTAAGCCTTTCGCTAATTGCAGGAGATTTAGAGGGTCCCGAATAGAACAGCTTTTAGTCGATCTAACACCATGACTCGATCGACAGGAATTCAAATTTCTCGGTTGTTGTCAGAAATGTCATGGCCAGAGCTCAACGGACGAGAATAGGGCAGGCTTAAAACGTAGGGCACCTTAACGAATTGGAAATGCGCTACCGGATGTCGTGAATTTCACGATACCTGAGCCCTACGATCCCACCGCTGACCGAACAGATCGTAGGTTCTGGGAACGAGAAGGGGTTTAAGTGGTTCGTACTTTTTCCTTTGTTGCTTTTTAACCTTGTATAATCGATTGCAATCTTTTACTTAGTTTTGTAACCTTTGACGTAGAGTTTATAAAGCCTCCTTAGCAAAATGAAAGTAAAGAAAGAAAGAAACAGACATGCAATGTAGTTTAATAGAAAATAGTAAAGAAAACTGGAACGTTACTGTCATAAAGACTGCTTTGGTTTCATACACTTTTCTCATCTATATGACTTTTTTATTCGATTTCTAGTGAAAAACCTAATACAGCGAAATGCATTGACGGCCTAGTAGAGGTTTTGAGATGGTTGAAGTGTAGTGTGACACTGTAAAGAAAAGAAAAATGAAGAATTCAATCATCAACTGCATCTTGGTAAGTTTTGACTCTTGAAGTTTATCTGTGGCATATGAATCGGTGCATACAACTGACGCTAAAGCAGTACGTGCTCTGATTAGATAGATAAAGGTAATTGAAAATTCTTCAAGTGTGGTTAAAACACATGTATGCAAGTAACCGCAAAGAGAGGTGGTTTGATGGACTTGATGGTCAACATAGCTTGAATTTCAAGTATAACCGCAGTGTTCGTTTTTAGAATCGTGCAATAAAAACCTTTTCCGGCCAGTCTCCAGTGAGTCTCTCTACGCTAAACATGGAAGACTCTACCCAAGAGACTACGACTTATACACAGTGCATATTTATGCACTTGTCGTACAAAGAAATTTATGGTTAGAAGAGGAAAAATGCCACGGATGAAATAAACTTAATATTCAATAGTTATTTCAATAATAGAAATAAAAAGTGCCAAAAAAGGTTAAAAATCCTGGACGTTTCGCGCTTTATTAATAACCCTTCTCCAGTAGGAGGCAAGTTGAATAACTTGAATATTCTGTATGAAAAAGCCACGTAGCAAACAACATTTTTTTTTTCAGCAATTAACTTAGTATTTTACATCTTCTATGATCAATGATCGACAAACGAAGGACAATAAGGAATGCGCTAGCCAAAGGACTAACCAATGAACGAATGAATGTGTAATACAGATCAAATAGCCTAGGGAGTTTCACAGTGAGAGGTATCTCAGAACTTGTGAATTTTAGGCACAGGACACTTGATCAATATTAGATTTTTTAAAGCTCATCATTTTCATTTAAGTCGATTCTGATTTGACTGACTCTGCCTTGGCAAGCTGTAACTAATTTGTTATTGTAAAAGAAACTGGCCAGACAGCTCAAAAACTTGCTTTCTTTGTTTTACGTGTCTGTAAAATCATCACGTGAGGGAGTACGACCTTCGTAAAACAGTCATCAAACAGTGCAAAATAATGAATATAGTAATGGAAGAAACTCAAGGGCGCTCTTTTTGGCTTGAGCTCATATCAACACAAAAACACCCAACGCGAAGCTAGAGAGATCGAAAACAAAATCCATACTAAAATGCAGAAGCTGTGCGGGTTCAAACAAATATGACCCTGTAAATCATCGGTCAGTAGCACATGCATCTGTAATTCTAAACAGCTTTAATTTCAAATCCTATTTTTGAGCAATGGATGTTATTGATCAATATCAAGAGGCAAACCTTTCCGGTTGTTAAGAAAACAGAGATGATATTTCAGAAAATGAGATGCGCAAAAACCTTCAGGAGTGATTCGTTCGATGAACCTCACAACATATTTCAAAAGCACTGATCAAAGTTTTCACAACTTTGTCGACTGCTTCGAACTTTATTCTTCCCTCAAAAAAAACGCAAAATAAATTTGTAAAACTACCCAGAAACAAAAAGCAAAATTCGTATTTTTGGGCTTGAAATGTTCGATTGTATTTCACATGGTTTGTGGTGGTTGATGCTTGGCCAAATTTAGACGACAGTTGTCCCCAAATACCCAGCGCCAACCTGGCTACACTTTGTCTCTCAAAGATAAAAGCTCTTCTAAAAACTATCAAACGTTGTTTAGAGACCAAACATAGCTTCATATGAACTGTTCATTTAAATGGACAATAGATGGTTTCTGAAGTCATTGAGGATTGTTAATTAGGGCAAATGAGAATTAAAACCTCAAAAACTAAAAAGGTCGTAAGACATCCTGCCCCTTTCCATTTGAGTACTCGAGACTTCCTTTTCGTGCACACATGTAATTTCGTGTAATAGAAAGCGAATTAAAGCTCAAAAGGATCTAAGCACTGTCCACTTTCTGACAAAAGAGAAAGCTGGTAAAACATGTAACCTTGAAACTCGCCCGCGTGGGTTGATTGTGACACTTCCTTTTCGAGAAGACAATATCAATGCTATTACCCAACAGCCATTGTACTGGATTCCATACTAGAAAACAATTGAAGTTTACACGCAACCAGATTTCCAAAGAGTACACTACAAGAATGACATGGGTGTCAAAACAACCTCCATTTTACCCGCTTCTGACTCCAGCCAAGGCCCAAATTGTAGTTTTTTTAAGGAAAAGTATAAACAGGCAAAACGAATCAGATCACAAGAACAATGAGTCTCTGTTTTCCGTCTAACAAACCCAAGCAAATATTTGTGGCATCAAATTGATGACCGACAAAGATTTCCTTTTACTTGAACGACGTTTCGAAATGGAAGCGAAAAGTAAAACATTTTCAACAGAGCCTTGGAATTAAAACGGCAACAATCACATTATGATTTTTACGTTCTTGACCGCCCATTTCCAATTCCACTGTCGATTTTCCATTGAGCTCCTGGTTAGCCATTAAGCTCTACGCCGAGAAATTTCGATTTTAAAAACAGGGACTGTATTTGATTCTATTCACACATGCACAAAGCGCAACTTTGAAAACTGATTTCAAATTCATTTGTGTAGAATTCACTATATAGTCTCGAATTTCATTCTTGACTTTACCAACAAAACCTTTGTCGACATACTTCAGATCATTATGATGTTGAAAGCTCTAACTACGGTTCAAAACGTTCAATGCGCATTTATCCCTAGCCTTGCGTGTTTATTTCGAATTTACTACTGAGTTTAGTTTGCAGGTTTGACTTTATGTGCTTGTGCGCGTAGTTATTTACCATAACTGAAGACAATATACTGCAGGCACTTGTCCGTAGGTCAGCCGATATAAATCTTGACGCGTATTAAAGGAGGTGGAAAACCAAAATAGATTTTAATTGTTCATGAACAATAACCGTTTATCACAATGAAATAAACTCTTGTTTTGAATTTCAGCTTTGCTCATTGTCGAGGTAGCTTAAAGCGAATTTTCGCACCCTCCGGGTTTTCTTGGAATAGAGACCATTGCCTCTATATCTTCCCAGGGAGAACCAAGATTGAAGCAAGCTATTGTGTTATTAAATCGGCGGCCATCTTCACAGAATCAAAATCAAAGCATCGCAAATGAGATACGGGTCGTGAAGACCGCGTTCACAAAAGGCAACATATTTTAATAGTTCCCTATAAGTGGCGGAAAATAACGCGAAACGATGCCGCAGCGGTTATTACTGAATAGCGGATAGATTTTATTATGTTTCGTGTATCACCACACGACAAGTGTTATTGAAATGAACACTTACTACAAGCGATCATTTCTACGAAATTAACACAGCCCATGTCGATTTCAAACGAACTGTGTGCTTACTAGAAGTCGCGAGCAATAAAGATCACATTGATCTAATCTTGTGGGATGAAAAACGCGCTACTTAATCTACATTCCTTTATCACGCATTTTCATTACTACAAAACCTCGTAAAACGTGGCTTTCAACATGAAATTGCAAAATATTGACTCCACTTACTTGGACAGGGCTCCGCTCTGCCTTCACTGATTAGCACGAGGCTGGTTGATATTACAAGTAAGACCTTCGTCGACAAGAACATCACGAAAGAAATCAAAGGAACTGTTTCCACTTTCCCCTGCAAATCCTAAGATCGCTCGCTCCAGCACCAAGGTAGTCACAACGTACCATCTAATGAAATACTCCGCAAGGCTCTCAATCTGCCGTAATGAATAGCAGTGTTAAAAGGATGAATTTGTCGATCGCGGCTCTCAAAGCAGCGAGTCATTTAGCGCTTGCTATCTTGAGGCACGGTGATAGGACATGACTCACAACTTGCTTATGAACACTGACCGCATGAATTATGAATGCTTCGGTATCTTCTGTCACGTTTCTAACTGTCAGTTTACTTTAGTGGCATTGAGCATTATTCGTGAGCAAACTTTGTAGCGTCCGACCGCGATGCTACGATGAAAATCACAACGTTACAATCGCACTTCGGAGCTCTGAACAGACAGAGGAAATATACGAACCGGGCACAAGCAGAAGAGGAAATGAAATATTTTCACTTCCTGCGAAGACTACTCCCAATAAACAATAACTAAAAATTAGCATACCTTCACAGTTCTGTTTTCTTAAACGTCCATTTTGCAATAAAAAATTTCTATTTCCATAATCGCAGTAGAAATTCTAGGAAAATGCTGAGAGAATATTTCCCGTTTGAGCAGTTACTGATTGTCCACACTTCGACGAAATTCAATAACAGACCACTTAGGCGCAGTCAACTGAACAATGATCACGAATTAACCTTGCATTGACAGCGGTTACCATTGTTATACGATACACTCGTGCAGCGATTACATACCGCGCAACTTCCGGTGACAGAAAACCTCTCTATACCTCCCCCGTGGTGGTTGACTGTATCTCCGTTCACTTTAGCTCGACTCCCAACTGTTTCAGCGAAAAAGAAAACTGACGGAGTCTAGTGATCCTGTAGTGCTGTGGAATAACGTTGAGCACGGTAAATCGAGAGTTTCTCAAAGAAAAGTTTGCGTTTTGCTTTCTGGAGTTTTGGTCAGCGTGGGTGAGGGTGGTTGCCCTGAGAGTGTTATACTTTCCAGAATATTCACACCCCTGAGCGTCACGAATCTTGGCAAAGCATATTGTATGCAACTAGTGATGCGCTTAACAACTGCTTACCAATATAGCGGCTTCAAAACAAAGCAGCTCGCACACCTTGATAGAAAAAGCTTTTTGAAGGGATCAATTAACTTGAACGCTATTGTTTTGCAAAAAGCCAAATAACATAAAATAATAGCAAGGGCTCAGTGACATAAATAACTAATAGCACGCAGGGGATTTAGATCCCTGCAAATCGCGCAGCTGTCTTCGGCAAGAAAAGTAAGCCTCTCGCTTGGTTTCTAGTTTAGAGTTAGTGGAATCGGTGTGAGATCGGCCAAATACACTTGGCAGTTAACTTATCCTGAATTTTTGCGTTGGATCGGTCGCTGAAGGACTGCAAAGCAAGTTGGTTTGGGATCCTTTGTATGGCTCAACAGATCAGCGCTGCAAATCTCTGAACAAAGTTTCTTTTAATGAAACTGGAATTAGTAAATTCCATCTTAATTTCCTTGGGTATTATACAACACTGTCACAAGATCTTAAATTGAATTCCAATTTCTCCATCCATGGCTCGACTCCAAGAGATACCTTCCGAAGGTGAACATTTTTTTACCTTGTTTTCAAGTTTCTTTACCTCAAGGCCACCGCTGGGAATTTTTTAAGCTTCTAACTGCGATTATTTGATCCACAAAAGAATTATTTATAAATTTATGAATCGATAAATATTTCTTTTTGTTTTTGCCTCATTTGCTACATATGATAAAAACAAGGTTTAAAACACCTGTCCTGGGGAAGATGATCACATCAAGAAAGACGGAAAAAAAAGAACACATATGTGATGTTTTTTCATTCAGTCCAATTTTGTCATCCTTGAAACAGTCCCGTTTTGAAAACGCCAGATGATTCCTCGTACGCTCCACGTTACTTTCGCGAACACAAAGTTCAGATAACTGTATGTGATCGTCCATTTCCTTTTACTGGCTTCTGTGCGCTATGTCTTCGAATTTTTCTTGGCGGAGTGGAGGCAATGCTGCTTACTTTATTTTTATCTTGGACAAAATATTACCTTTAATTCCCAATTTCTTAAGGTCGTTTACCTGAATAAAATTAAAGTTCTCTTGCTCGAGGCATACGGTCCAATGCGCAGCTGATGATTGGCAGCAGTTTAACCTTGGCATTGTACGTGGAAAACATTTTACTACGCTCCTCGTTTCACTAAAAAAAAAATCTGAAAAAGTCCAAAAAACATATGGTGCTACATAAATTGATCCCTTTATACTTTTAGTCCGGTGAGCAAGAATAAGACATAAACTTATTTTACGTATTTAAAAAGAGCAGTGACCTAGCCGGAGAAAAAACACTCCAGATCACTTGGGGAGCTAAATAGTACGTGCAGATACGCGATCCATATGGGCGCGATCCTTACCGCGTGCCGGGTCTATTGTAAGGGTACCTATTGGCCCCTATTTACAAGCTAAATCATGGTCCAAAGAATAGCATGTTCATGTGGTACTGATTGTAAACGACTAATATAGTGTAAATGCGTGGAAAAAGTGTCTGATGCTGACGCCAAGGCATGTTTACATCCTTCGCTAATTATCATCCGTTGAAGCTTGGTCTGTTGCCAGAAGGACAATATCGTCCCGCTATAAAGCTTTATTCTAAAGCCTGTGGGTCAAATGTTGGAAGTTTAGTATCAGTTCAAGAAAGCATATATGAGTATATAGGATAAAACGCTAACTAGTTTAATACTCATCAAGCTGCTAACTTGCTATATGCATTTAATTCGAAACTCGCAATTATAAACGAGTGAGCTGGTTTGCACGCCGTGCGAACCAGTCGAGTGATGGACCATAAGGACCTTTGAGAGCTACAACTCCGGGGTTTTACAAAGGGGTGAGTTAGCAATGGTGAGTAAGGTGGCGAGTTAATTCGGGTGAGTTGCAAAATATTGAAGTTTCAAGATTCTGCGGGCATAATCTTGAATTTCAAGATTTTGCCGGTTTTCAAGATTATGACGGTAAGATATTGAAAATTCAACATTTTGCCGGCAAAATCTTGAAAATTCATGATTTTGCCGGCAAAATGTTGAAATTCAAGATTATGCCCGCAGAATCTTGAATGTTCAAGATTATGCCGGCATAATCTGATTCTATCTTCAAACACACGGAACGGCTATGGGTAGTAAAATGGCTATAGCCTTCGCCAATATTTTTATGGCAAAAATAGAACAAGCAATCTTGAGGCAAAACAAAGAGAAACCGCTAGTGTGGAAAAGGTTTATTGACGACATCTTCTGTTTGTGGGACACAAACAAAGAAGATATAGAAATTTTCATTGAGAAAGCCAATGCTTATCACCCTACTATAAAGTTTACTGCTGAAGTATCAGAAATAGAAACTACATTCTTGGACACAACAGTATATAAGGGAGAGACTAAGGGAGAACGATTCGAGAAAGAAAGAATTCTCGATGTGCGTACACATTTTAAGCCTACTGAAACATTTCAGTACACACACTTCAACAGTTGTCACCCAGCAGGCGTTAAAAAAGGTTTTGTCAAAGGAGAAGCTCTCAGGCTTCTTAGAACAAACTCTTCAAAATCCACATTTGAAGAGAACATTGAAAATTTCAAAACGCGCCTTACCTTGAGAGGCTACTCGGAACAAAAGGTAGATAATCCTCTCAGAAGACAGGACAGAAGCTCTCAAACAAAAATTGAGATCGCACAACTGAAAGATTCTACCCTTTGTCACGCAATTCCAACCGTCATTGCCACACTTGAAAAACATACTTATGGACAAATGGCATTTAATACAGAACCAGCCGTTACTCAGAGAGATATTCAAGGAGCCTCCCTTGATCTCTTACAGAAAAGGAAAATCGCTAAAAGATATGCTTGTTAAAGCATCTATGTGCAACAAGCTTTTTGATACTCTTTGCCTTCCGATACTTTTATACAGCTCAGAAGTCTGGGGAGCATACGACAATATTGACCTTAAGAATTGGGACAGAGACCCCATCGAAAAACTGCACACTCAATTTTACAAATACTACCTGACATAGGTTTAAACAGGAGAGCTCCAGACGTTGTATCCCGCAATGAAGTTGGAAGGTTTTCCCTCAAATTAAACATCTATACAAGAATACTTAAATTCTGGATTCACCTTGAAAACCTCCCAGAAAATAGTATTGCAAAACAATGCCTCCAATTGTCATCTCAGTTAGCTGAGCATAAAATACCCTCCTTTATATTTTCTTTAAATGAAATTCTTCAGATATATGGTTGTACTAATCGAGAACGAATACAAATAGTGCATGATGTTGTAGACTATAATGCACAAACTGTTGCAACAAACCTACCTAAAATAAACAGAACATCATGATCGCTTTGAAAAATCACCAATTTGACAATTGACATGATACGGTCTGCTTAAATGTAGAATAAAACTGTAGTTTCCTATCAGACGTCTGATAGGAAACTACAGTTTTATTCTACATTTAAGACTGATCAAAGTATTTCTCTTCAATTGGAATTAATTAAAAACGTATTTCACAGACAATCAGTTGCAAAGTTAAGATCGGGCAATCATGACTTAAGAATTGAAACTGGCAGACATTGTGTCCCGAAAATACCTGAAAAGCTAAGAATTTGCCAAAATTGTTCGTCTAGTGAGGTAGAAAATGAAATTCACTTTCCTTTTTTACTGCAATTCATATAAGTGTATAAGGAAAACGTTTTTTAATGATATAATTTTAAAATATCCCGACTTTAACACTCTTAGTGAAGGTGACAAAATATTATATCTCTTTAATAACATAGACCCTTTTGTATGTAAGAAACTAGGATATTTTATTTTCGAGGCTTTTCAGAAAAGAAAACAAAGATCTGGATTGTAATTTAATTGTTATTAATTATTTTATAAATCATTGTTGTATAATTAGTCCTATCATTCTTTTCCTTTTTCTTTATGCAATACCTTCGATGTATATGGGAATGCAAATAAATTGTTGTTGTTGTTATTTCCTGATGTTTATCACCGCGGTTTGCTTTTTGTTTCTCCTTATGCTAAGATGGCCATAAAACAAAAGTATCTATGATCAAGGAACATTCCACATTATGCCTGCTAAATCTTGAATTAAGATTGAGCAAAATCTTGAAAATTCAAGATTTTGCCGGCAAAATGTGGAATTTCAGTATTTTGCCGGCAAAATATTGAAAATTCAGTATTCTGCCGGCACAATCTTGAAATTCAAGATTTTGCCGGCAAAATATTGAAAATTCAAGATTATGCCGGTATAATCTTGAATTTTCAATATTTTGCTGGCAACATATTGAAATTCCACATTTTGCCGGCAAAATCTTGAATTTTCAAGATTTTGCTCTCATAATCTTCAAATTCAGGATTTTGCAACTCACTCTGAGCTTAACTCACCGCAATAACTCACCAGCCGTAACTCGCCCTGCTGGCGGACCTACAACACCGGCGGCTGCAAATGTGCATTATGGCATTTGTCAGTCAGGTGGAGTGCGATTCAGTTTAAAATAATTGACAGCGAACGTTAAATATTTCTCGATAACGCCACTTGTAAATAATACATGCTAAATTTCGGTGCTTTTAGATAGTAAACCGTCAAATATTGTACGATTGGCGTCATTTTTTGCTTTATACGCTGAGAAAAATAAAGCGGCGAGTCGGTCAGTGTACTTTCAAGCGTAAAAGCGTTGTGAAAGGATTGCCGAAAGACTTCCGCCCGTTTCCGGAAAATTCCCGATAAGATTCGCACTCTTGAGTAATTGCCCCCTTCCCCTGCCCTCACCTCCGATGACGGTGCCATGGCATTAGGCTACCGAAGATTGCACGAAGGTTTATATTTGAGTGTTTCCAGTCAGTCTGACATTTCAAAGGAATTTTCGGAAAAAAACCTAACATTATGGCACTATATTGTTCCAAACCACACTTCAAGCTCAGACCACTCGTTCGGTTTAATTTACAGCTTTTTCTTGCCATTCCGAACGCTAAGAGTGCGGTTGAATACAATCCGAGGGATATAGGATAAGGCTAGATATGTAACTGTTTTCAGCATTCTGCGTGGATTAGTTCTAATTTATGAGTTATGAGGTATGCCATATAGCCAATATAGGCAACGTCTTATATTCTTTGTTCTCAGCTGATCTTTTTAATATAAACTTTATCGTTTTCTTAGCTCTTTGTTTTGAAAATACCTGCCCATCCGGCGCAGTTTGAATGCCGTATTGGAATCGATCAGTGCATGTGTGGATCGATTCAAAATAATACACCCTTAGATCCAATGGCGATCAGACACTACCGCTACATTATAAATACTGCCCTAACCTTTTTCAATATACTAATACGGACTTCAATGCTCTTAGTAACGTATTGTTAGGAAGTACTAGCGCTCGTTGACTTGACTATTTTGTATTCTATCATTTTGAGAATTAACGTTGTAAAAGATGTACTGCGATGTAGAACGTTATACCTGAGAGACTACGAGCAGTCTCTCTTTCCGCTCAGAGATAGTCGAGGAAAACAAACAAGCGAGTGGGGGCGAAATCGCCTGCCGCGTTGAAACGTGACGCGCGTGTCGAGCCGCTAGTGTACGTAGCTCACTACACTAGCGGCTCAACACGCGCGACACGCGCGTCACGTTTCGGCGATGTTCGCGTCCGCTCGTTTCCCTCGACTATCCCTGAGCGGAAAAAGAGAGACTGCTCGTAGTCTATATACCTGACTGTCATCGGGTTTTCAATTTTTTTTATTTTTTTTATTATTATTATTATTTTTTTTTGTAATTTGAATGACACTGCACAGTTCCCTCGAGTACCACTGACACTTGTGACGTCAGCACTGCAACAGCACAGGGTAAAAACTGTATCTGACGAGCAACTCAGTTCAGCAGAAACTTACCTTTCAGAGAATGCCCAAATAACGAAAACGATTTTATGACTAACTCTTGCCGAGTTAGTCATAAGAAAACTAGGAGCTTTGGTCGTAAGTTGAAGCAAAATTTGGCCTTGCTACAGACTGCCAATTCTCAGTGCGGAAACTGATTTCACCTCACGATTAGTTTAAAACTTCAGCTCGAAACAACCCTACCAAAAGGTTGAATAACATAACTACAGACAGAGAGAGAGAGAGAATGAGAGAGAGAGAGAGAGAGAGAGAGAGAGAGAGAGAGAGAGAGAGAGAGAGAGAGAGAGAGAGAGAGAGAGAGAGAGAGAAATTTTTCGATCTCACCTCACCCCAGGCGATACACAACAAGATCGTTGCGTGCTCCTTAGTCACCCGTTATAATATAATCCGAGGACAAAAGGTCTACTGTTCGCAATTCACCAACAAACCCACCTAGTCATGTTTGTTCTCAGCGTTCTTGTATTGGCTCATTCCAATTGCGATTAGGATCAGTTATCTGATATATAGTGAAAGGGCGCCCGCATGTAAACGAGCTCAATAAAGCCGTGTGGCAGCTTTGTTACGAGAAACAACTGTAAGAGTTTATCAGTCTAAAAGTATTATACTCTTTAGATGCAGCCGGACTTGCACCCGCAGCAAACGGGGCAAAGTTGTCAGTCACTTCCTTAGCCTTTCAATGATCACTGAGTGGCCTTGGCAACGGGTGCGGTTGTGAAGTCAGTCCACATTTGTTCAGAAAACTGAGATCTCTTAACTACTATGAACCAAAATGACAGCATTTGCGCAATCGTTGCTCCACATATTGTGTATTGCCAGCAAAACACACGATATCCGAAAGAGCGACTTTCCTTCTTTGTGTTTAATTTGGTGCGTGCAAAATTTCAAGTCGGTGATGTTGGAGTTGGTACAAAATTGTACCACAGGTACCAACTCCAACATCACCGACTTGGAACATGGGTTTTTGGTGTTTGATGTGTGATTTACCAGGGCGTTCCGTAGGTAGAGGGGGAGTCGTTTCTTAACTTTTCCACATCGTAATGTGATTTTCATTTGATTTAGCCGATAATGTACCATGCAAGACTTGTCTAAATTGATATGGGGTAATGTTTGCTGTCAACTGCCAAAGAAGGAAACGATAAATAAGCGACTAGACTTGCGGGCGGCTGTAAAATCTCTTCTTCCTCGACTTGATATTGCACCGGGTATTTGTTGGCCTCGCAAATATTACCAACGGTATCAATTCAGCTGCAACTCAAACTATGTTTATATCTGCTCGCATGAAACGAGGCGACGAAATCGTGAAGACTCGAGACATGCACCGGACAAAGGAGAGAAAGTACCCTCGGTTGCAGGCTTGCTTTGGTTGCCGTGTTTTTGTGTTTTGTTCCCAAGCCAGAGAAACTCGTTCTTCAGTTTTCAGTGTCCTCAGTCAGTCTTAGGGGTTAAGAAAGGCTTCGGAAATGTCAGAAAAAAAGGTGTCCTGTTTAGGAAAGTATCATGATTACTATATTCGAACGAAGTTATCACTTGCTTCTTTCTAGCGGACTGTATCATTACGATTTTTGTCTAGATGCAGTGTTATGTTTGGACGGAAGTTGAGTGCGGGGAGGTAGCAAATTTGTGAGTTCCTTTCAGCGTGCTTCCCAGCGTCACATAACCAATATCTTAAGGCAATGTCGGTTTTACAATGTATGACCTTAAATGTGATAAGTAACTAGTTTCAAAAAATAATGTTGCATTACCTTCGTTGTGAAGCATAGTTATGGCCAAACAACGAATGTATTTCTGCTGTTACATAATCGCTCTGACATTTGGATTTTACATATTGCTATATTCGACATACCGATGCCAACTATCGACTGAACATTTATTTGAATACAAATAAATTTTGCAAAATTCCCCTTGCTCATTTTCTTCTCCTTCCTATATACACCTAATTGCAATAACGTTGTCATATAAAAATGAAAAAAGGGAAAAGAAAAAACCCAAATAGGAATAAATTATGTACGCTAGCTACATTCAGGGAATAGCTCTGACGATTGGTTAACGCTCAAAAGGTCTTTTAGGTGGCCAATTTAACTTGCTTCAACGCAGTTGATATCAAATTGAAGTATCACACCGTCGTCCATAACTGCTTTGAGAATTATGAAGATCTAAGAATGTAATTTGCATGGCTAATTAATTCCTATTTGGCATTTTTCTTTATTCTTTTTTCCATTTTTGTATGACAACGTTATTGCAATTAGGTGTATATATAGCACTGCACTGATGAGGCCCAGAAGGCAGAAACAGTACTGTCTCTGCAGTTATATATATATATATATATATATATATATATTAAAGTCCATATGAAACGATATTGAGTAGATAAACATTATTATTACCGCTCCATCATTGTTGAATTGTTGAGCACTATTCTAGATTTATCAGTGTGGAACTCTCCTGAAAAAAATATATATATATAGTCCATCAAAAACATCATTTGTCTAGATCTTTTCTCCAGAAATAAGCATATAAAACCACAAAAAAACTGGAAATAAGACTTGCCGATATTTCGTCTTTATTAGTAAAAGACTTCGTCAGGGCAACTGATCAAGCGGCTAGAGCCGTTACAATATATACGCTTATAGGTAACGTAAGACGCTCAACAGTAAAAATACGCGAGCACATGTGGGCGGTTACAACCGTTACAATATTCGCACCAAATAAAATAAACGTCAAACGTTAAATAGCTAAGGCACGCGCGCTCGCAAGCGCGCGCCCTTCTGTACAACTAAATATACAGCAAATAAAAATACAGTAACTTAAAGCATAGGGATTAAAACTCAATACAATTAAAATTTTAAAACAGATCCCTCCTAGGATTTCTACTACAGAAAAAATCATCGCTATTAAGCCCCGAAGGGTAAATTGTCCTCAGACGATAAGCCCACTGGGCTGCCCAGTATTTTTACTGTTGAGCGTCTTACGTTACCTATAAGCGTATATATTGTAACGGCTCTAGCCGCTTGATCAGTTGCCCTGACGAAGTCTTTTACTAATAAAGACGAAATATCGGCAAGTCTTATTTCCAGTCTTTTGTGGTTATATATATATATATTTTTTTTTTTTTGGCTTTTGGTGACCTTTTCATCTACGGAAGGCGAAACCAGAAATGTAGATATACTGTGCGTGCGAAAAAAAAAAAAACAGGCCATGTTTGGCGAACGGTGGCACTACCCTGAAGTTATGGTTACATGCAGATGGGTTTTTTTAAGACGAGCGCTGACAAACAAATGTCATTGCGATTTCTTTTGTAACTAAAATATATCGGTGTCAAAAAATAACATGACTTTTGTTTAGTTTTCAGACGAAAGGCACAGTTTTACCGCGAATAAATGCGATAAACCGAGTACTTCCATGTAATACACCTTCCACATTTTACCTTCAATATTATATCATCCCGACGTAACGCACCAGTAAACTGACTGATTCATCTCCCTCCAAGCTTACCTCATTTCACAAAATCCACACAATACTTGCGAGAGGCGCTGGAATGTCGGATCTAACTCCACTGATTGTTTTAATATTTTCTCACTTCTACCTGTGCTCACTTGCTAACTGTTTGTTACGAAACTACTTAAGTTGCTTGGCAGAGAGAAATATTGAAAAGTATAAATAGAACAGGAATATGTACCTATATTTAAATAGGACAAATATCACCTCCCGCGCAGCTAAGTACTATTTACAATCTCAGCTTATTTATTTCCTTCTTCCTTCTAGAAACATACCTTGGGGCACGTAGGATACAATTTATCAATGGAACGTCTGCGCCTGCTAAATTTGTTAGCTAAACTCCTTTATTGCCTCGACTTGAAAGTCTTACCTCATATAAAAACTGATTATGTTCCCGGAACATGAACAGTAATTGAAACTGACGTTGCGATGCTTTCTTGGTTATTGTTGTTTTGATTTTCCTGTTTTAATAGTACACTGGGAATTCAGTTATCACTCAGTGGGTCAAACTATCCCAAGTATAAGTCCGCTAGTCGCCGTTTTTTTCTTTGTCGCGAATACATCCAATTGTTTCCAAGTAACCCTGCTGTAAGGTTTATTATACTGGATTTCTCTATACTGTGAGATTTGAAGTAAACGTCTGAAGATTTTCTAGGAACCATTAACTATTACCTATATTTGTTCATTTTTCATTTCCTGGCGATCTATTCATAGAACGAACAGTTAGGGGTGTTCAGGAAAAAGTACTTAATAGTTCTTCGTCCTTTGGCATAAACGTCGCTTTAGCCAAGCAGATGTCCTATTGGATGCAATTGTCGCTATAGCTTTTAACATTGACAATTTTGTCACTCACCTTCAGTTGATGGCTTTTAATGTATTTCGAATATTCCCCCCAGGCTGTATTCTAAAGCAAGCTAGAGTATTTGAACTGAAAATAATCCTTGGTTTAATGCAAAGTGCCTACAGGACTGGATGTAAAAAGGTAAATTTTGAGCTATGACTTTCTGTTCTTGTTAAGATTTCACACTGGGCATTCAGTTCTTAAAATAATCTTACAGTGAATTAGCACACGTACCCTTAAGTGTTACGTACATTGAACACAAAATTAAAGTCTGCATTATGTCTCAGCTCAGCTGACACCCTGTAGATGCGAAATACATACTCAGCTGTCATCTGTGGCTGTCCCTTGAATATGCTTTCACATGCACCAGAGGAAGATATAGACTACCTTGTCCCGTGTGGTGCATGACATTAAAAAATCTCTCCCCTGTTAGCTAGCCTACCCTCTTAGCATATTATTAAATTCCCGTGTTTCAGTTCAGTGGCGATACTGATGGAATAGTGAAAAACGTGTACTCTAGTAAATTTTTTTCTTTTTTTCAGTCGAGTGGATCTTTTTACACAAGTCATGATATAAACACTGTCAGTAACGTTATGAGATCTGTTGAAGATTGCCCCATGTCAGGAGCCCATGCCTGTGTGGAAATCATGAGTAAAAGGGTGCACATTAGTTCGCTATCAAAATATATTTCAGATTCAAGAAAGTTGTTTCCAAGGACGCCGTAGAAACTAATATGACGCCTAAACTGGGCTAACGCATCAAATATTTTATAGCCATGTTTCTTAGCTTCCAAACTGCTGTATTGGCTGCTCAGACTGGACTACACTCTTGGGCAAGTTTTGCTAATTGCACAAAAACTGGTGCATCCATAATAATGTTGAAAGTGTGATCGAATATTAACATAAAGAGGGCCAAGGGCTGTTAAAATTTTATTAAATCCTTACCAAGTTTTGCTAAATACACGCAGCCAAATAACAGCTTTTAAGACTAGTTTATTTTAGCAGGGCCTGGATGAAAATTACTTTGTGTAATTCTAGTTTACCCTGTCTAAATAAAGTGTTGTTGTTGTTGTTACGTATGATGTGAAACTATACATGTAGCGGAAATATAATAGGCTAAAATATATTTTGTCTAAGGACTTGCCCTATATATAAAACATTAGAATTAGCCAATTTATCATAAAATGTATGATCATTATATTAACAATAAATAACAAAGCAAGTGTTCCATTTTCGCCACCTAAACAATAAATTTCTAAGGCCCATCGCTAAATAGACTGATCCGCTGAAAGGTGAAAATTGTTTCTCATGAGGTATGAATTTAAACACAACTCAAAACGGCTTATTTTCACACGTCTGTTTTCTTTTAATTAAGCGCCTTTATTGTTCAACCACATGAGCTGATAGGTTTAATGATATTCGTAATGTTCTTAATATCACCACAGAATCTTGGTGAGTCCTGTGCTGCCGGTCTATATATGTGATAGTTTTGCAGTTCTGAAGCATTTGGTAACAGAAAACAGGGATGGTCATAGTCTCGTAGATGGTTTTATTTTTTATGTTCGTCGATCTTTAAAAGTTTGAATGTAGAGGAACTGCGTTAAGCATTTCCCGTGACAATTATTATTATTATTATTATTATTATTATTATTATTATTATTATTATTATTATTATTATTATGATGATGATGATGATGATGATGATGATGATGATGTATTTTCTAAGGCAATAAAAAGACCAGACCGGATACCAAATAGGCGAGTGCCGAGATCCCCAGAGACTATCGTCTACCTTCTAACTAGGCGCTTCTTTTGTCCACACAGGATTTTAGCGAGGGGCAAGGGGTCATGGGAAAGCCGAAAAACGCGAACACGCGAACGCGTTTTTCGTTAAGTCTTCCCTTAGTGCCTTGCAATCTCTGTGAAGCCTCCCGATCTCTCGTGTCGAAAACCTCAGAAGCGCCTGGGTACTAGGCGGCACCTCCTGTCCCGTTAACTCGTCCCGTGACTCGTCCCGTTCTGAGGACATTTACATCGTGGCTTACATGACGCACTAAAAGAGTTTTAAAAAATGGCGTCCAAATTAGAGGAAGATCCCGAAGAAGGAGACAAACCTGTTGCAGAATGTTTGGTCAGAAACGAGGAAATAGTCGACAAATGTGTCACAGAACAAGTAACAGATAACAAAAATCGAGAAAAAGCATCTAAATTATCAGGAAATTCTCAAGTAGTCGACAAAGTGATCGACAATTTTTCTGGCGATGAATCGGAAAGTGAAACTTTTCAAGACGCCGTAGCGGATTTTGGCTTAAGCAATGAAATGGACTTTTGTGCAACAACAGCTCTCGAAGGGGAAAAGAATGGTGATGTACCTGTAGAGGAAGAGAAGGGCAAGGATGAAGAGGAAGAAAAACTAACTCCGGAAGAAAAAGAGGTTTGTTAACGCAGTACTAGAATAGCCTGTTCACAGACCCTCGCGGGGAATTAATCGAGCTCGAGAACAAGGAATTGCAGAAGGAAGTGACAGAGTGAATAGTCTCTTGAGAAGGTATTAAAAACTTATTTCCCCTTTTTCTTCAAGAAGAGAAAAGTCCCATTTTCTGTTCAGGCGGTCTTTTAACCTAATCGACTGTTCTACGCGAGTAGTCACCATCCGCCAGGAAACGTAAAATGAAGAAGAACCAAGGTACATGTAGTGTTATTTTAGTCACGTCGTTTGGGTTTCACGTTCTCAAGAAGGTTGCCACCATGTGGCGCATCATGTGACGTGTTTTCCGGATTTTATGGCGCTGTCTATGTTATTCCTTTGATAACACGTAATCCAGTCCATTTTTTGAACCTTATAGCAATTGGTATAATTTCATAGGATTTTCCTGCTAGCAATTTGCAATGAATAGACTATTTTCATTATGACGTCACACACGCAAAGGTTTCTGGTAGTTGTAGTAAAGATTACGCCCAGGGTCGCTCAATCGCGGGAAAATTCAAAATAATCCACAAAAACAAATGCAATGCAATGGCGGCCGAGTAGGTCGATCATATCACGTCTATAATGTGCATAACTGAGAGGACCTCGAGTGACATAAGCGGCAAACCTGCTTTTACCCCACCAGGACACATCAAGAGACAACAATGTAAAAGTAGGGAAGCTTTATTTTGCAAGATTTTTTTATTTTTTAATCATTTCGCACTCCGTGTGTTACAAAACTTTTTTAGCGGATGGCTTCTTGTACGTTCGATTTTCAGGCCAGTAATTTTACATGCATCCTTAGGATTGAAGTCTTTTGAAGGCATTTCTTTTTAAAGCTTGTTGCTACAAGGAAAAGACCTGAAGAATACTCGACGGCGGTTATAGAAGAAGTTGTTAATAGAGCAAAGAAATCCTTGTTCGAGAACAGACTGTAAATATTGCCAGTGTCGTTTTTACTTCCAAGGACAACGATCGATTTTTAAGTATTTCTCCCACTTCATCCGTTGGAAAATTAAATAATTGACTGTGGATTGACTTCGTAAGAATTTTTTAACTGAGTGAATCCACATTTACAATAGCTTTCTTGAAATGTTTAAAAAAACTTGCAGAAATTTGGTACAAAACAGTGTCAAGTTAAGCGGAATTGTACTCGAGGTATTTTGCTTTCCCAGGACAGCAAGTGCTATTCTGAATATTTTTTCATACCCAAAGGCTTGTTTTCCCTTTTTCTGTGTTTGTCTTTTCATGGAATTTCGCGATAAAATTAAAATAAGCGATCTGATATTGCAATTGCATTTTTATTACAGTTAATCTTGGCAAGGAAATGTTGTGCGTATAAACTTTCAAGATTTTGTTCATTAAGCTTACGTCTTATTTCGCAAAATGGTAAAATAATTAAAAAATAGTCATAGAAACTATTCTAGACTGAGTTAGTGCTGTTTCTCAAGCCAAATTTGATTTCCTTTGGTACTGCACATTGGGTTGTTTGAACGCAAAAAATCGTTTGGCCGTCTTAGTGCGAATATAAGCTTAAACATTGCTTGCTTTTTCAGTTGACAGGAGTATTTCAATCATCTTTACATGTTTTGTGTTAACTTGTAGTAGTGAATGGTATTTCTCTTCCATTTCAATGACTTAACTCAGAACTGCCGGTTTACTCAAAGCGAAATATTTTTTAAATGTATTTGCTTTGTTTTGTTTTTATTAATTCTCAGAGCGAGTCGCTCAAAGCATTTCACTGGGTTACTTCATTTTGTTTTGCACTATGCTAGATATAAAATTTTTATTGCTTCGATCTCCATTTGGTTCTGTGAATTCTTTTTCTCATGAGGGAAATTGTATTGGCACATTGTTAAGACACGTTTTCCTGCTACACACTTGGTATCCAGAATTTGGGAAAAAAGTTTTCCATTGAAATGTTCGTTAACAACACTTCGAAATTCCTCGTTTATCGAAAAAAAAACATAAAAAACTCCACGCTGAATTTCTTTGAATTTGTACAGCAATCGAGCACATAACTTTGTAAAACACCTGGTACCTTTCCTTGGCTGACATGGCGCTTCTGCTGATTTTTTGACACTTTCCCGCGATCGCGCGACACTGGGCGCGATCTTTACTACAACTACCAGAAGCCTTAGCGCGTGTGACGTCATAATGAAAATGGTCTATTGCAGCAATCAAAGTAGCAAACATCCCCCTTGAGCGCAGTTCCAGTGCTCTTTAGAAAGCCATGCAAAACTGACTTCAGTAAGTCGCATCTGTATGAAAGCAATGAAAAAGCAGCATACATGTAGGTCACTTGTCAGGTCCATGAGAACCCTCATAGACGATTTTTTGGCTCGCTGTTGGAAGCCTTAGTTGCTAAGGACGCTAACGTTGATCTAATTAAATGCTCGAAAATCTAATTAAGTGAATCCATCGTTTAAGCCAATCATAGAGTGTAATGGAATTTGATCTTGATTGCCGTTTTCAACGCTCGCAGTTGGAGTTTGATTTGAGGCCGAAAACATACATCCGGCACGTTTCACCCGTCGAATTTGAAACCCTAGCTTTTTCGCCGCGACGGAAACCTGAAAATGGGGAAACATTCAAGCTTCTTGAGTTGTTTTTCGAACTTTTGTAGGATCTTTCAGTGGTCGCGCTACCTTTGTGAAGACACTACGATTTTTGTCGAGTGCAGACGCGATGATGAAATATAATAATCACGAGTGCTTTTTTTAATTAAAAAAAAACGTTCACATCATCGAAAACAACGGTGTCATCCCTAACGTTATCATTGTGATGTATTTCGGTAATTTGCACCACAGAGATCAATTTGCTCAAAATTCTTTTGTTGTACTTTCCCTGTAAGTCCTGTAATAAGCAATTTTCGCTATTGTTTTGCGATAAGCCGCTGCCCATTCGAATTTGGTATATCAGATTATGGAATAGCGGGCGCACACGCAAGCCAGAGGCAACTTAACCAGCGATCGCGTTACAAGCCTTGGAAGCGGGAATTGAAGGGAAAGCGCGCGCTTTCGAAAGAACGATCATGCCACGACGCTTGCGTGAAAATCAATCGATGAGAAACGCAGGATAAGAAATGAAAGGAACAAAAGAAAACGATTGTCTCGGATTATGGAAAGAGAGGCCAAGAAAATCGAAAACAGAAAGAAAGAGACATGTATTCATGTATGCTAAATAACTGGCTCGTGTTTACTATGCCAAATGGAAGGAACTAGTCGAACAGAATAAAAGAGGAACGCTGGACAGAACCAAGGTATGACTTAAATTTTATAAACAGTGCCAATCACAGTATTTAAGATCGCACTTAATATTTTTGTTTATCTGAACTGGCGGGTGTTGCGCCTCATACAGTTCGATGTAACATAAACAATACTGATCAAAAAACTTAAGATCGCACTTATCCATCTGAACTGGCGGGTGTTGCGCCTTATACAGTTCGATGTAACATAAACAGTACCAATCACAGAATTGAGATCGCACGTAATATTTTTGTCCATCTGAACTGGCGGGTGTTGCGCCTCATACAGTTCGATGTAACATAAACAATACTGATCACAAAATTGAGATCGCACGTAATATTTTTGTCCATCTGAACTGGCGGGTGTTGCGCCTTATACGGTTCGATGTAACATGAACAGTACTGATCACAAAATTTATGATCGCACCTAATATTTTTATCCATCTGAACTGGCGGGTGTTGCGCCTCATACAGTTCGATGTAACATAAACAGTACTGATCACAACATTTAAGATCGCACTTAATATTTTTATCCATCTGAACTGGCGGGTGTTGCGCCTCATACAGTTCGATGTAACATAAACAATACTAATCACAGAATTAAGATCGCACTTAATTTCTTTGTCCATCTGAACTGGCGGGTGTTGCGCCTCATACAGTTCGATACAATATAAACAGTACTGATCACAAAATGTAAGATCGCACTTATCCATCTGAACTGGCGGGTGTTGCGCCTTATACAGTTCGATGTAACATAAACAGTACCAATCACAGAATTGAGATCGCACGTAATATTTTTGTCCATCTGAACTGGCGGGTGTTGCGCCTTATACGGTTCGATGTAACATAAACAGTACTGATCACAACATTTAAGATCGCACTTAATATTTTTATCCATCTGAACTGGCGGGTGTTGCGCCTCATACAGTTCGAT
This sequence comes from Siderastrea radians, assembly GCA_964017195.1. Lineage (NCBI taxonomy): Eukaryota > Metazoa > Cnidaria > Anthozoa > Scleractinia > Rhizangiidae > Siderastrea > Siderastrea radians. The sequence continues at coordinate 48,370,225 of OZ024887.1, read as the reverse complement.
GTAACATAAACAATACTAATCACAGAATTAAGATCGCACTTAATTTCTTTGTCCATCTGAACTGGCGGGTGTTGCGCCTCATACAGTTCGATACAATATAAACAGTACTGATCACAAAACGTAAGATCGCACTTAATAGTTTTATCCATCTGAACTGGCGGGTGTTGCGCCTAATACAGTTCAATGTAACACAAACAGTACTAATCATAGACTCACTGAGCAGAATTGTAAACGGAAGTGAAGAACGTATCTTACTTCCTGACAATAAAAAATGTCAACTCACCCTACCCTTGCTAATTTCTAATGATAAACAAAACTGATGAAGCATAATTATAAGAGAATATGAGAATATGAGCATATGAGAATATATATGGTTTCCAATTCACCCATTCATTACTAGAATATTGCAGTAAATGACCGAAAACATCAAGTCCAGGTGGTCTAATGTTTGCAAGTACAACAATTTCAAATTATAACACCCTCCCACCTAGCCTTCCCCTCCCGAATCTCGCACTGAAAAAAGTGGACTGACTGCGTGTCGTATTGTCTGTCGCGTTTACTCGCCTCGCCTGACTATCAATTATTCGGCTCAGTACGGCATGTCTGAAGAAGGGGAGGCGAACTATCGAAAAGCTGAACCGCAAGTAAAAAGAACGAAGCGAAGCGGTTCTTGCGCTCGGATGTTTCGATATTTCGCAAGCACCGTGGAAAGTTGACGTGTGACTGATGGTTAACATTTGTTATACCAGAGAACACACGAGAGTCCAACTGTGTGCCTCGTCAAGTGTTGACGTGTGACTGACGATTAACATTCATTTATTAGAGGCCAGAGGAGAATCCGACTGTGTGCTCTTTCAACGGCTCCTATTGTCTTCTAGTGGGTAGGGATCAAAGTTCGGACATTTCAGATGACCGAACTTTCCGTTTCTAAGGCCTGAGGGTTCTCATGCTTGTCAGATCACTTCACTCTTTTTTTTTAATAAGAACCATTTCTATAAGAAAGTTAAGGCTGAAAAAGAACATACAACTGTAACTCAGTCTGCAATTTAGTTTAAAACTTTATTATACTCCACCTGTTTATAGAAAGAGCAGTGTAAAGAAAATTAAAATCATAGAATTAGCCTGCATAGCAAGTGTTTCTGTAGGCTTTTCTGCCAATTCAAAGCATTTTTCACTTTTTGGCCATTATTCAAAGTTATTTTAGGTACAGTAGCGAGTCTTTTGTTTCCTAAACTCCGCCAAAGCAGCATATCAACTTGTCTAATAATAAAATAAACAGCTGCTTGAAACTCCATCAGTCAACAGTCCTTGTCGCAAGACTGTTCCTTTAGATTCCCAGAATCTATTATTTCCCCCACATCAGGGGGATCTATTACATGTATTTGTCTTGAGTCAAACCTGAACATCAACGATTTCCCAGCTAAAGAGGAACTTCAGGTAAAAACAGTGATAGTGAATTCGTCTGGGAATGTCACTACAAGAATTCCCCAAGACGAGATGAGGCAAGTAAACAGTTATGTTTGTACAGGTCATGCTGAAATGAACATACCTGATTTGATTGATGGATTGATCACTTGTCAAACAACACTACAGTACCAAGTCGTGCTTATCAGAAATCCTGTTCGTGGGCGAACAGGTTTTTCAAAATCGTGGGGGGGGGGGGGCAAGTATTTCCTTTCCTCCCTTCCCCTCCCCCTTCTTGCACTTATTTTGTGCTTGCCCCAATTTTCACGCAGGCAAAAGCAAAAAATGTTTCAAATCTGCAGAAGACCCAACCAAAACGCTTCCTACAGTATGCAGGCTATCATAGATTAGAACACAAGTCTGAGCAGTGACATAGTCCAACATGGTCAAATATGTAGAGCAGCGATATCATAACACATATTGCCATGTACACTCATTTCAGAGTTCCCATTAGTGCACACGTGTGCGTATTTTGCGCACAAAATTCTAAAAGGACGCAAGCTTTTTCGAGCCTGTGTGTCCCAGGGACACGCAACAACTGGGTACTACCCGGACATCTTTGCAAACGTCTTCCCATGTGCTTCGTCGATCTGCCATTTTGTTTAGTCGGACATGTCAACACAGAAAACGCTATTTGACATTTTTGAGCCTTCGACACCGAAACCAAGTCAAACTTCGCCTATCGGACAGAAAAGAAAATCAGATGCAGATCCTCAGGAAGTTTCTGCATCCAAAAAACGTGTCTTTAAGAGAGATATGCTCCTGAGAATGATGAAGGTCTATTCAATGCTGATGAAGCAAGAAATTCATTTCTCCAGTTCAAGTACTTTCTAAATACCGTGTGGCACTAAATTTTTGTGGGTTCTAATTTTTGCGATTTTTGCGGTTTTTGTCACGATCCACAAAAATAAGTTCCCACAAAATAAAATTACCGCAAGTTTTCTAGTTTTCTAATTCTAGTTAATTTCCACACGTTTGCTGTTGACACATGTCATACATGGAGAGCTCTGTCAGTCTGATTGCTTATAAAAAGAAAGGACACAGGACAAACTTTCCAAAAATAAAGTTTAATTTATTACCCTGTTTTCCAGCTTTGCCCGTGTATTCACTACACGCACGCAGACACACACACACACACACACACACACACAAACTTAAATGGTGTAGGGACCCTTAGAAAGCAAAAAGGACCCTCAGTTTTCTGGAATGGAGGTCCCAAGGACCCCTAACTTCCAAAACAAGTGGGAACTCTGCTCATTTTCCATTCAAAATAGCAAATTACTCGTGTATTAAGCAGTTATAAAATTTCTAGAATTAAGGCTGAGGGAAAGAAAATCTGTGGTTCACGATGACATAGTGGTCACTTACCAGAGGTTAAAAAACAATGGAAAATTTCAACCCCTCAGGCCTAAAAGTGGTCGAATATGGGAGGTGTCGCTTACAGGAGGTTCCAATTATAGTGAATTGACTGGGGAAATTTTTGTATTTTGGAAAAGTGGTCGCTTGTGGGAGGTGGTGGCACAGGGAGGTACGACTGTGGTAGTCTGAAAACATACAGGATTTCAGTTGCTAAATAAATCATTTCAATGCAATGTGCATTATTTCAATCCATTTTATTTACATGTATTTCCAGTGTGATACCAATTTAGTCAAATTCGTCAGATCCAAAGAAATGTTCACTCAGTATTTATTATTTTCTTGATTTTTAAAGGAAAGAAAGACTCAGGCACAAGAATTTAAAGACCGAGGCAATGATTATTTTAAAAGATCAGGTATTTGTCATCACATATTGGTGCATTTTAAGAAAAAATGTTATGAATTGTTAGCACTTATAGTTCTATTTGTCTTTCACTCTAACCTATTAAAATTGCTTTGTACATTCTTCCGTTGACTCTTCAATATTCATGTCATGCATATTTTTCATTTTTAAAAAGTAATGTTTAAAATAATATTTGTTTAAACATTGGCCTGACTGCATTGAATTCATAGCTTGTAATGCATAGAGCCTCAGTATAATGATCATGTTGAGACTTGTTAACCTTCTTCAGAGCTCATCTTTGAGTCTTGATACAATTTAATGATATTAGAAGTAGTATTTTTTTAAGTATTTAAGTAATTTTTTGTCTTTTTTATTTTCATTTAGAATATCCAGAAGCTAAAGAGTTGTACACAAATGCAATAAAGATTTGTCCAGATGATTTCACAAAAGAAAAATCCATATTTTATGCAAATAGGGCAGCCTGTCTGGTTAAAATGGTATGTTGCAGCAACTGCATAACAATCGTTTTTGTCATAATTGTCTAATTACTCACAATCAGAGACTGTGAAACCACCAGGGAGGCTGGGGTTGCAGTAGTCCCCCACCCAAATAATTTTTTGGATAAGTAATAACTAATGTACGTGTAAGATGTGTAATTAAGAGGAAAATAAGAAAGAACTACTTTTTTTAAAGTGGATTTTAATTTTAATGTATTTTTATTACCGGTAATAACTAAATGTTCAAACAGTGATTTCCAGTTCAGCAGAGCTAATTTACATGGAGTCCTGTATCTACATGAAAAATTATAGCTTATGATACTTGTACTAATAATAATAGTAGTAAAAATATAATTCACACAAAACTACCCAACTACTTATAGAAATCATTGATTAAAAAAATCATTGCCACCTGAAGAACTGCACATGCCAAATGAGCAAAATGCTGATGGCAATTTGTAAGTTCACTTTTTTTAGTAGCTTCCAAATATAGATTCCAGTTACTATCTCACCAAGTGTCACTGCATCTGAATTCTGCTGCTTACCTATAATTTATCACAATTACTTGAAGAACAAGTCACACTAGGGGACAGGTCGCAAAGACATGTTACGGGTAAAGATCACAGCAACAATTTCCCGCATGTGTCATGCCTAATTTCAAGACAGAAATTTGTCACAGTGACCAAATTTTGTCCCCACAACCTGATGCACAAATTGAACCTGCTTGAATTCGTGCGACAGGTCAAGGGGACAAAATGACACAAATTTTCAGTCTCACCTCGCACTGTTCAGGGGACTTGTCCCTGCAACAAAATAAATAAACCAGTCAAAAAGCGTCCTTTATTTATAGTGACGTCCTCAAAGGTGTAACTTCCTTTGAATTGAAGGGCCGTGTATGTTTACCAGCTCAATGAACTTGTTATAAGACATCTTCTCGTATTCAGAAAATCCAGTATCTTCCATTGCTAGTTCTTAAAAAAATAGTGTATTGAGCACCTTTTTTTTCTCTCTTGATAGTCACCATCCTGTCCACCATTTTTGTTTTGGGAAGAACAGAGCCAAATTTGTTATCAGGGAAAATACGGTCACATACAGAGAGTACCTAGGTGACCACTTAATACAGGCTCCAGAAAATCCATGTCATGCTTAGTTAAACAGCATTATTTCTTATTTGATCACATCATGTACAGTTCGTTCATTAGCAACACTCATGCGGCTGTATTAAAAACAGTGACAATATGAAAAAGGGGAACAAAGCGGAATATACAGTAATATACACTTTTTAATGTGTACTGTATACATAATAATTATGGTCTTTTTTACCATTAATAATTTGGTTTTAACGATTTAAACCATGTTTAAACGTAAAGAAGACCATCGCAGTTATAGACGCAACTTTTGCAGTTGCGAAAAGAAAGCCTGAAAAAAATTCAGGCTTGTATGGGATTCAAAGCCTTGACCTCTGCAATACTGGTGCAGCGCTCTAGCCAATTGAGCTAACAAGCCAAATGGGAGCTGGTCATTAGGTCGGTTCATTATAAACCCGTGAAGGATGAAGATGAAATGATGAATATATGAATACCCGTGAAGGGTGAAGATGAAATGATGAATATATGAATATCATGTATTAGAACTGCGGGATGAAGAATTAAATGTAAAGAAGACCATCGCAATCATAGACGCAACTTTTGTAGTTACAAAAAGAAAGCCTGAAAAAAATTCAGGCTTGTACGGGACTTGAACTCTTGACCTTTGCAATAGTGGTGCAGCACTCTAAACCACAGTTGTTTATACTTAATTGATTTCTGGCAATTTGGACATTAGTGGAAACTATTTGGCAATTCCATTAAAATGCTTGTCATTTCTAAGTGGTCACCCTCTATTAAGCATTCACCTATCAAAGACCTGGAAACTGCTTCCCTTTATCACTGTTAACTTAACCTCCATTAAGTAGTCACCTCTATAAACCGGTCGTGGTCACCCTTTTCAAAGACCCACAGAGCTGTTTCTATTGTTTTGACCTGTATTAAACTGACACTTTGTACAAGGAATTAATTCAAACAAATTAACTATAATTATTATAGTTAATTTGTTTGAATTAATTCCTTGGACAAAGTGTCAGTTTAATACAGGTCAAAACAATAGAAACAGCTCTGTGGGTCTTTGAAAAGGGTGACCACGACCGCTTTATAGAGGTGACTACTTAATGGAGGTTAAGTTAACAGTGATAAAGGGAAGCAGTTTCCAGGTCTTTGATAGGTGAATGCTTAATAGAGGGTGACCACTTAATAATACAGGTCCACTTAATGCAGGTTTAACTGTATGACTCAACCCACACTCATATGTGTTGCAAAACAGTCTAGTGGACCACTACAAGGCAGGAACTGACACAGAGAAACTTGTCAAAGTTGCAAGTTTCAAGTAACCAAAGCAGGATGAGAGATTGTAGAAATCTGAAAATAAATTTGATCATAAATAACCCCCAGGTCACCGCCCTGTGCTAATAGATCAACTGTTGAGTAGAAAATTGCCCAAAACAGCCTCCTGAAGGTTAGGAAAGCACTTAAAGCCATAAAACACACAACAGGTAAAGGTTTTTTTAAATGAAGCTAGATTTTTATGGCTTTTTGAGGGAAAACTGGGTGTTATTATCACTCAAATTTCAGGTCCATACAAACTCTCATTTTAGACTTTGGTTACCTGTAGCAAAATGAAAGTCGTTAGCTAAAATTACTGAGTTCCTAGATATTTTCAGCTGCTTTGAGCAACTGCTCTTGCAGTTGACATGTATCCTTTGGTATTTTATATGTTAAACCTGATTAATCAGCATCATAGGCTGGCTGTATTGCACCTGACTGAGACGCTTCTCCAACCAGTCAAGTGTTGGGAAGCTAGAGCCTCTTTTCACAACTAGGGTGTCCAGTCTATACCCATGAGAAGGGTTTGTGAAGGCCTTGAACATGATGGCTCATCCTCTTCCATCTTCAAGTTATACTCCAGCAATTTCATCAGTCATGCAATAACTATCCGTGAGAAGTGTTTTGGCCTCAACCATTTCACCTTTTTTTACATTTTAGTACATTCTCTAGATGTTTGGTGTGGGAGGTTAATTTGCAATCCTAGGCATTTATTTTGGAGATTTTGTCTTGCATTCTTACACGTTTTACAGCTTTTAAGCAAAACAGAGAAGCAGGTAGCTTTTAAGATTCATTGCAGGAGTGCAGAGGACCTCCAAGTCTTCTCCAGGCAGCAGAAGGCTTACCAAGCTTTTTGCTGTTGAAGTCATAAATTAGTAAGGGTGTTTGTCCTGTGGGGTGTCTACCATACCAACTAAGATGCATTTTTGGCCATTTCAGAAGGAGTAAATTAGTAACATTTCTGGGGGTACAGTGTATACCCCCCCATAACACCCTTGTTGGGGAGCACCTGTTATAGCACATGCTAAAAGTGCCTCTGGCATTCATGAGTTTTAGAAGAAATGCTCCATGGTCCCTGCCAAGCAGTGACTTCTCTTTCTCGGTGTCAATTCAATCATTAGATATTAGTGCCCCTGCTCAAGTTACAGAGGAGGAAAGCCATGTTTTTTTTATATGTTTATATAATGAACTATACTTCTCAGATCATAATGTTTTATGTACAGAACATTTGACATACAAGTAACATCAATTTTATTTTTTATCATCACCCAGTAATTTTAAAGGATCTGGTTCACAACACAGAGTTCTTTCTATTCATAGTACCTTCATAATCAGCTTAATAATAAATTGAGACATTTTTGAGATGTTTTCATTCTCCTGATAGGACCAGCACAAAGACGCAATAGAGGACTGCACAAAAGGTACAGTATGAAAATCAAAAGTTTAACATTCAATGTGGATATGAACACTTTCTCTTTTCTTACTAGAATGGTCTGCCACTGGCCAAATGTTGGATATGCAAATTAATTAATCTTGTCACAAGTCCTGCACATGCATGCTCTGACTTCTAAATAATAATGGATGTTACAAAAAGTAAAAAAAAGCCACTATGCGTTTTTATGCAAGTTAGCAAAATTGGCACTACTGGAAAGGAAAATCGCCTCAATTGCATCAATAATTTAATAATAATAATAATAATAATAATAGTAATAATAATAATAATAATAACAATGATAATAACTTTATGTAAGTGTCAAGAACTAGCCATTATACACCGCTAATTGGGGACACTAGCATAGCAAAGAGATTCCTCTAGCTCTGTTTTTAAAAGGTTTCAAAAAATGTTTTATAAAATGTTTTAAACTTCTGGCACGTTTCTCTAAGAATAACTTTAACATGTAACAGTAAACTGCTTTTGTGCTTTCCAGCTTTGGACCTAAATCCAGATTACATGAAAGTGAGGCTTAGAAGAGCCCAGTGTTATGAGCAGGAGGATCGGCTGGAAGAGTCATTAGAAGGTATTAATTCTGTCTGCGCTGCACTTAGCTCTTCCTCTTGAAACCATTGCAGCTTGTTACGTGTCAAGTAACTGACTGAAGTACTTATACTGCTAGGTTCTTAGAGATTTGTTACATACTAAGGTGTAATGTATCTAAAAGAACTCTGACTTCACATTCTCGCACACCATGGTTATAGTTTTTGCATTTTCATGTGAGGCAAAGTACATGTATAACAGACTGGTTACCTAAGGTAAGAAGAGTGCATCTATCAACCCACTACCAGCAGATTAGCCATGAAACATGAAATTGCAAATTCTTTTTCCACTACAGTGTAGTACTCCAAAGGCACACATATTCCAAGAAAATAATTTGCTAGTTTACAATAAATAAGTACCACAATAAGACAGAGAGTAAAATTGTAACATTGTACTTTACTCCACATGTACAAGTTTCATCAAGGAATGAAATTTGTTGGCATACAATATAGTCACCACTACACCAAATATATTAACCACTGAGAGATATTAATTGACAAATTTGTAACATTTTGAGGAACTGTGAATTTTTAGGCTAACAGTGAATTTTGAAAAGGTTTTCACTACATTTCACAAAAAAAAACTGCATGTGAGTTGGTATCAAAAAAACCGAGTAGTGACTACATGTACATGTAAAGTCCTTCAATAACGTGTGTTCACGTTTAAGCTTTTTTGGCGACTTTTCTTGTGTCCTCAAACCTGAATGTCTGTTAGTGTCGATAATAATAGTGCTTCAAGCATTCAAAATTACCCACTGCTGTGAAGTGCATGTCATGGTACTAAGAGATAGATGACGTGTGTAATAAACTGGGTAAAATGAAAGCTGTCTTGGATGCTAACATGGTTTACTGGCCGAGACAAGTGCAAGTGACTGTGATGTTTTTTTTTTCCTATTTAAAGATTATCAGAAAGTATTTGATGCTGATCGTTCTTCTCATGTCGCCAGAGAAGCTCTTATGGTAAGTGACAGCAATTGGTACCTGTCTGTCCACTGTCCAGTGTCACCTGGTGGGTATAGTACCAGAGGATCTACCTTCCAGTCGTTCTGTCTGATTTGTGACACATTAGTCCAGTATTCAACTCCATGGTCAAGCTATGCAAATAGTTAATTAAAAACAAAACTTTTTGTTTTCATTTTCAACATATTTTATTAGACATCATAAAAGTTCCATGATGTTTCGCCAGGCATGTAAAAAGCACTTCTCCATGTTAGTGTTTACCATTGCGACACTTAAACAGAACACTTTATGTTTTTATTTTTTGTAATTGCCTTGGTAAGTGTCTCGCATCACTAGTTCAACCAGTAATTATTATTCACCCAATTCTCTCTTCTTGGAATTTCAGAGACTTCCAGAACAAATTAGAGTCAAACATGAGAAAATGAAAGAAGAAATGATAGGTACTTTTGTGTTTTATCAAGTTTAATAAGTACAGTAAATTGAAACAAGTGGAGTACAATTCATGGAGTAATCAGCTCAGCTCTTACAAGTCTAATAACTATTAAAACTATTAAACTAACTGTTATAACTATTATAAAATGATAAATTCTGAAGGTAGTATACTTTTTATAGAAGTTGAAATTTATCGGCGGCCAATGTAGTAATTTCCTTTGATGTTATCTTATTTATATACCTAATTCAATAAAGGTTGCTTTGGCAATTGGTCATTGGCAATTGGATATTGGGCATTTGGGCATACGGAACACAATGCAATGCTTTGCTTGAGTGACCGCAAACAATAGCTTCCCAATGCCCAATTACCCAATGCCCAAAGCAACCTTTATTGAATTAGATATATACACAGATCCAATGTGTATACATACAGATTTTTATCTTATCTTATCTTATCTTTTTAAAGATATTTAACAGCCAGAAAGAAACGTATTAGAAACACATTTTAGCATTTCTACCAGAAAGCGGCTCAAACAGATGGACTAAAGTTGTAATTGGACAATTAATCTTCACACGGTACAATTATACCAAAATCCGTCAGGAACGAATTTCATATTGAAAGGATTACAAGTACAATAAACTAAGCGACTTTCCGCCCAAAAAATAACTGATTGCTGCAGAATTTTCAGGCAGATCGCTTAGTACGATTGCTTGTCATTACGATGACAATTTTGACGTAAATTTATTAGAATGGCAAACCTTAGGGTATTGTTTAGGGGCTAGGTCATGAGGATTTGTACGGTTTGGGTCGAAATTGTACTGAAGTTAAAAACTAAGCACCTTTTCTCGTAGTAGAGGTAATTGAAGCAAAATTGAACAGTTATTTTGGGTTTCTTTGTTTCCACTAAGGTTTCTTTTAGCTCTTTACCTTTTAACTCAGCAATAACCTCTTTACCAAAACAGCGCCTTACTGGACTGTTGTAAGAACAGGTAGAGCAGGCACACATGTAGTCGTCACTGAAACGATCACCTCTTATATCTTTGAAACATTTCTCGGTGTTTCATCAAGTTGATTGATCCTTAAGTTAACTAGACTGCTTCGCTGTGATGCACCCTATTTTAAAACTGACTGTATTAAAGTTTTAGCTTGCGCCAGTCGCACATGTCACTGTTCGCCTCGTGTGAAAATCGTGTACAGTTTCATAATTTAGCATTGTCTGAGGTTCATTGTGGTAGGGATCTTAGATCTGCTTCCAAATCCTAAAACATTTCTTTTAGGTCGTACATAATCATCGCAAGCAAGTTGTAGAATTGATTTGCACATCATGTCACAGTTGACCCTCAATTTCCCTCATGCTGGAACAACCGAGTTATCAAGCTAAGCGTTTGTGTCGTCTGAGGAGTGTCTCTCAGTCTTGACAAATCAGGTTACTTGCCTGTGATTTTCCTTATCCCATAACTTGCTAAGTAGCTTGAACACGGTCTAAGCTGATCTTAGACTATATATCATTACACTCAGATATTTTTATTACTGTATGAAAAGTAGTTATTTCTGATACGACCAAGGTAAGAAGCTCATCAAGTTATATAATGGGCGTCGCAGCCTAATGTAAATTAGTGATGTCCTAAATCAAAAATTAATTTACATTAACTTGAATAATGTAGGACATCGCATGTCCAACATCATCAATTCGCCACTTGCTCTGAATACGTAGATGAAGAAATTACTTTTTAAATGCTTTTAAAACTTTTGACCTGTCTTCCTTGATAACTTTTTGTTTTAACTTTGTGTAGGAAAACTGAAGGAATTGGGGAATGTCTTTCTACGACCATTTGGCCTGTCGACGGATAATTTCAAGATTCAACAAGATCCGAATTCTGGAGGATACTCTGTTAATTTTCAAAAATAAACTGCATTGGAAAATAGAAGAACTTCACTCTGCGTATTTTGAAATTAAAGACGAGACAATTTAAACACGAGGTGATAGTACGCTAATCCAGAATCAAGACCATGGGACCACGAGGACCTACCTGTAGATAACCATTGCCGGACGCTTCAATTTATGTTTGATGTTGGATACATCAATGAATACTATTTGATATTGCATCATTTTGGAGAACTCTTCTCGGGCAATTTAGCTAAAGGACAACGGACAACAACAAATTTTATCTCAACAACCTGAATTTCAACATGCAGCATTTTTCCTATTTTTTACCCTCCACGGGTAACATTAAAGAATAGAATTCAGTGCTGTATTGCAGTGTGCTACCAATCTTAATAGTTCATTGGGGCACAAGTGGGAGCTGCTATTCTACTGTCACTTGGTTCTGTTAAGTTACAACCTCGTGACAGAAAGGGTAATATGGTTTATCATGAAACGTATAATCACCAGTAACCCAAGCAGCAAAGATGCTGCTTACTGTACGCGTTGTTATGATTGACTGTTGGGATACACTGTGCAGCTAACATTAAAAAAAAAAGTTTAAATGATAATTCAGTGGATGTTCCTAGCTTATACAGGCGATTTAGCGCCCTCCCTAGAGGAAGCTCAACTGTTTTGATGTGGACAGATAGTTTTTGATTTGTCCTTTGTGAATTTTCCTCTTTCGTGCTCCACCGTGACGTGTGAAATACTGTTGAGTTACCTATTAATATATGTCCTTATTTTTTCTTTTCTTTTTCATTTTCGAGTTTTAGCAGAGCTAGATAAAGAATTATAAATGTCTATGAATTGCAAGGACATAACTATCTCCTTGTTGCAGTTTGTGAACATCAATTCCTCTTTGCTTGTGGTTTGCTTGTGATAACAGTAAGACTTTGTGATGATATCAGTATAAAGTATCAACTAAGGTTATTTTATATTTGAGTTAGGCTTTCATGAAAAGTAGCGATACTACATGAAGTAAATAATCAATTTAGTCACTGTCTATTTTTTTTTTTGTCAATTTTCTTTCATTCACTAGCGTTTTTAATTGTTCATATGGAAACCAGGTATACAGTGTAAACCACAGGTAGCCCAAGCTCGAAATATGAGCGTCAGCACTGTTGCGTAACCTTCGAATTATAAGGGTTTGTTTGGGAAAGAAAAACGTTTTTCTTTCCCATACAAACCCTTATAATTCGAAGGTTACGCAACAGTGCTGACGCTCATATTTCGAGCTTGGGCTACCTGTGTGTAAACATGTTTGAAGTCTGTTCGATCGCTGAATAACCGCGTGTTTATACGTTTCCAAATGACCCTGAAATGATCGCTTTACTTCAGCCATTCAGCAGTGCACGATTTTTGGCAATGATTGGAAACAGCATTAAATGGTACTGCTAATAAGCTGTTGTTCTTGTTTGCCTTTCAGCTTGGTTTCAATGCAGGGTGTTCATTGTCCCAGCCCTACGGGAGCAGTAAACACTGGCTGCTAGAACCACAATCACAATCCATAATCTGGGGCTACGTTCAAACCCTTACTCGTCATATCCTAATTTTTATTCAAATGGTTCTCCCTCCAAATATCTAGAACAAAAATGGTTCCCGTCTTATGTAACGTGCAACCAAGGCCAAAGGCAATAAAGTGGACCGGGCTGAAGTTAGCTGCCAATTCACTGCCAATTCCCCAGCTGCCAATTCACTCCTTAGAAGTATGCTGCCAATTCGTTTCTTTTTAGAAATTGATAAATCTCTTTCAGCCATTGAAAAGATTACCTTACACCTTTGCTAAAACTGTGAGTTGCGCGCATGCGCAACGTCACGGAGCAAATGCGCAAAGAACTGTTGATTTGTTGATTTAGTTCAGTCTTGGGACTTAGTATTCAGAGCAAAAAATAAATATGGGAATGCATGATCAAATAACTGTTGATCGGTGCTATCGCCGAATCTCAGTTTTCTTTAGAATTAATGATGTTGTGAAAGGGATCTCATCTCTTGATACTTTAGCCCTGTAATTATTTCTTGATCTGATTTAGGACTATAGAAACCTCACACATTGTCTATTTCGTTCACGTGATACAACATTAGTAATGGAATAACTATGTTTTGGTTATTTTCTCGGTAATAAATGACACTTCCTGTTAAACTACTTTGGCTCAGTATTCCATCTCTCGATATCTCAGTTCCGTCTCTTTACCTTTTATTGCGATAAAATGCTCTGAACTTGACACAGATTTCCTACCTTGTCACATAATACCACCTTTAACATTGAATAACTATTTTTTGTTTCTTTTCCCGGTTGCAATTGAAACTTCGTGTTAAACTACTTTGGCTCAGTATTCCATCTCTCGATGTCTCAGTTCCGTCTCTTTACCTTTTATTGCAATAAAATGCTCTGAACTTGACACAGATTTCCTACCTTGTCACATAATACCACCTTTAACATTGAATAACTATTTTTTGTTTCTTTTCCCGGTTGCAATTGACACTTCGTGTTTAACTACTTTGGTTCAGTATTCCATCTCTCGATGTCTCAGTTTCGTCTCTTTACCTTTTATTGCAATAAAATGCTCTGAACATGACACAGATTTCCTACCTTGTCACGTAATACCACCTTTAACATTGAATAACTATTTTATGTTTCTTTTCCCAGTAGCAATTGACACTTCGTGTTCAACTACTTTGGCTCAGTATTCCATCTCTCGATGTCTCAGTTCCGTCTCTTTACCCTTTATTGCAATAAAATGCTCTGAACTTGACACAGATTTCCTACCTTGTCACGTAATACCACTTTTAACATTGAATAACTATTTTTTGTTTCTTTTCCCGGTAGCAATTGACACTTCGTGTTAAACTACTTTGGCTCAGTATTCCATCTCTCGATGTCTCAGTTCCGTCTCTTTACCTTTTTTTGTAATAACATGATCTGAACTTCACATAGATTTTCTTTCGTGGCGGCGATGTTGTCACGCAATACCGCTTTTAAAATTGAATGACTGTTTTTTGTTTCTTTTCCCGGTAACAAATGACACTTCGTGTTAAACTACTTTTGTGCAGTATTCCATCTCTCGATGTCGCAATTTTGTGTCTTTACCATTTTTAGCAATAATGTGCTCTCAACTTCACATGGATTTCCTTTCGTGGCCGGCGTGTTGTCTCGAAATACCACTTTTAAAATTGAATAACTATTTTTTGGCTCTTTTCCAGGAAACAAGTGACACTTCTTTCACTACTTTAGTTCGGTATTCTTTCTCTCCATGTCGTAGTCTCGTCCCTCCACGTTTTCCCTCGATGACATGTTCCGAACTTCACATAGATTTACTTACGTGGTCGACACCTTGTGACGCTATGCAACATTAGAAATTAAATAACTATTTAAGGGGGGTTTTCCCGGCAACAATCTCTTGATATAAACCATTATTATTATTATTATTATTATTATTATTATTATGATGATGATGATGTCATTTCGGTTGTTCCATCTCGTCACATGATGCAAATTATGAAATATTAAATAAAACTTTTTTTCGCCAGGTTCATTATAACAGAGGACACTACCTCTCAAACTACTTTAATGTACTATTCCATCTCTCCATATCTCTCTGTGCCTTTTCCCATCATTGTGTGCCACAGGAAATCGCACAATTTGACTAACAGGGCGGCCATGATGTGAACTGATGCGAACTTAAAGTCGAATAACGATTTAGTGGCATTTATACGACAATCCGTCGATGTCTCAGGCACTTGCACCACTCTGAACATTGTAGTATACTGCGGTGGAGTACCTTTCACCAACTTGTACTGTCACGTAAATGACACATGTGCTGTGTTTTTAACGATGCGATGGGTCAAAAGATCGCCACCTTGCTATCTTGACTCGATGCAAACATTGTTATAATTATTACACGTTCGTCAATTGCTATCGGCTTATGGCAATAAATCGTACGAAGTGAAATCTGCGTTATATACACTATCAAAAATGTACAGATCATCAATAGAAGAATACAATCCAATGATATTTGTCGCCCGTAAGACAACTATCCGAGACCACTGTTCGCTAGCACTGTCACTATAGGTTATGTAAGTCCTGCTTCGCCTATCTTTTCAATCAGTCCACTTGATATGTTTCGCAACAGTACTGCTTGCTTCGATGTCGCGTTATGACGTATGACGATTTTGGATGATACATAACAATATATCTTCACTTTTTCTTCTCATTTGCGTGGTCATATGGTCATCATAAGAGCCAAGTACTCAGTTTTCACAAATACGATATATGGCTACTTTCAGTGGCTAGGATGACACCGGACTTATTTACAAAGCCACCGACTATTGAGATCAGCTTTTCTTGACATTTTATCGAGCATTCTCTCCAGAACACCGCCATGCCTCGGCAGGTAAGATTTCAATTAATATGCTTTGCAAGTATTCCAGTTTCCACAATATATATTTCGGTGAGGCCTTCCTTTTCTTATCCTTTTTTTTTTTTTTTTAAGAAATCTAGACTACAATACAAATTGAATCACCAACGCATTGCGGAAATTATTAAAGAAGTTGGCCTTCCAGGGAGAACAACACTTCCATCAGGCGTAAAGGAAGGCTCGTACTGGCATACTGTCAGTACAAGATATCTTGGAGGAGAGGCACCGCGACTGAAATTTGTGAAGGCGGTCTGTAATCTCTGGCGGTACCAGTTTTTTCGTGAGCCTGTCGAGGTTAGGTCATTTTCCAGCGTGATCTTTTAAAGTCACTCTACCGCCCTTTTATTTGATTTTATGTGGGTTTCTCTTTTGTAGTCTTCAGTTCAAGAAAGTGCTACGGTTGGTTCGCAAAGAGACAAAGTTGCATCCAATAGCGCATCATTCGAAGAGGAGATACAGGTTTGCAAATGAACATGGTGATTAACACTTCTGTAGCCTATCGTTAGCTTTTCCAGTCACTCTAAAGCACTTATTGTTGTTTTTGTCATTTTTTTGCCTGATGTTTTTTGGTTTTCTCTTAGGGACCGGTCATTATTTAGCGGAGGGGAAGGGCCGCTATATTTGGGGGGAGGGTCACTATTTTTTGAACTCCACTTAGGGGAGGGCCATTATAAAAAAAGTTATTAAGGGGAGGGCTGCGATTTTTTTGGAGATACGTATTTACCACGTGTCTTGAACTCAGATATCTCTTGATTTTGGTCACCTCTACCTCTTGTAGGTTTTCAATTTGTCATTGATCGCAGCATTAAAAGTGAAATGTGGACGCAAGGTCTTAAAGACGTATCTGTTTAATAAACCACAATATTAAATTTATACACCATTCATTTATTGTACAAAGTTCGTACAAATTTAAATACAACATGCATGAGAAGATTTCAGAAGAAGCTAAAAACCGGCCGCAAAATTGTAATGCTGGACTCGCGCACACGCACCGATTCTATCCATGGAGATTTCAGCATTGCAAGTGTCTCATCCAACATTGTTGGAACTTGTTTGAACCATTTCAGCACACATCTGCAACGATGTTGCGTCCAACAAATTTGGCAGTTACGAGCATTCGCACGGGCCTTTTCAGTGATTATTATACCTAATAACACCTAACAAGGATAAAATTTGCCATATAAATACACAAAACTTCTGATTTGGATAGTTAGTCTGATACATGGTCCAGGTATGGCATGGAAGTTAGGGCATTGTCCCAGTATGGACCGTAATCGTCATCTGAAGAATACTCCTGCACTGGCCTTATTTGGACTACGGCTGCTTCAACAACACTGCAGTCATCTTCTTCAACATAGCTCTCATCACCACCATCATAATCCAGATCATCATCATCATGGTCGTCGTCGTCGTCGCCGTGGTAACTACTAGTTGCAGCATTTCCTCCATTCCTGCCTATAGCTAGTAAACCTGAGAGGTAGTTCTTCGCTTCACTGCTTAGCCGAGGTGTATCATATCGGCATAGCAATAATTCCACCCATTTTTCTTTTCTCTTTTGTTCAGTTTTAACACAAGCTCTTTTTCTATGTGACTTTTTTTCACAGAGAGGTTCTTCGTCTAAAACAGGGGCGATCTTTTTTAGCTACTCATAGCCTTACGTTTTGCCGCACGGTTTTTGTTCTGTTTTGAGTTGGATCGCGATTTTTTCTTGAAGGCTCCAAATCAACCTGAAAGAGATTCGAGGCTTTCTTTCCAAGCTCGTGGTAGCCAGCTTGGTTTTAAGCTCAAGCAGGTGAGAAATAACGTCCTCGTCAAAATGATGTGACATTTTACGGCCAGCTTAAATTTTTCCGTTTGCAAGAATCGAATTGCTGATTGCAGATCACTCTTCACTTTGTCTTCAATTTCCTGCAGAGGTTTTTCCACCTGATCGATTCCATTCAAGTTCTTTGTTATAATGCTGGAATCATGGAGCTTTAATGTGCGGTTCACCCTCAGTAGCTAACCAGCTGTGGAAGGGTTTTTGTGTTGTCCAGTTGCTGTGTTTTGCTCTTCACCTTCTCGACTTCCTGGCGGACAGTGTAATGGCGCCTTTCCTCCTTGTGGAACTCTTCAGAAAACGCCTGTTTTGATACAGCCAAGAAGGAAACATTTTTAACAAAAAATGACTCATCGGTGTTCGCTCAGATGAACTAATAAGAGAATCACTTCCTTGTCCGACGACAATCGTAATGATGACAGCGAAGAAGTGTACTACCAAAATCTGGTAGAACATGCAGGCCATGGAAAGGACGATATCTGATATATTTCTGATTCCATTGAAGTTTCACCTTTGACTAAAGGAAACGCTGGGCCTTTTTGCAAACCGCTGTTGTTTTTTTTTGCCGTTGGGGAGGGTCACAATTTTTTTTATTCGAGTTAGGGGAGGGTCAGATATTTTTAAAACTCTTATGAGGGAGGGCCACAACTTCTTGGCCGAACTTTTTCTCCGTTTAGTGGCCCTCCCCCCCCCTCCCCCCCGCTAAATAACGACCGGTCCCTTACAGGCCTCTGTAAAGGGAGGTGTTACAACTGTGACAGACGCGGGTGCATTAGATCGCGTTTTATTGGAAGAGGAGGTACGCGATTGCAAATGAACTTAATTAATGGTGATAGCAACTTATATTTGAAATGCGAGCTTGCATTAGCAAATCGTTACTTTTCTAGTCATTCTGAGGTACTTACCGTTGCTCTGGTTGTTTCTCTGTGGAATGTATTTTGGTTCTCTTTTATAGGCCTCTGTGAAGAGGGATGTTACGGTTGTGACAGACGAGAGTCCATCAGATCGCGCATCAGTGGAAGGCGAGGTACGGGATTTCACATGAACTTAGTATACAGTCATACTAACTTATATTAAAAATGTGAGCTTGTTTTATATAATCGTCACTTTTCTATTCATTCTTGTTTCATTGTTTAATTATAAGTTGTTTTGTTCTCTCCATTAGGCCTCTGTGAAGGGGGATGTTACAGTTGTGCCAGACGAGGGTGCATCAGATCGCGCATCATTGGAAGGCGAGGTACGGGATTGCACATGAACTTAATGCACAGTCATACTAACTTACATCAAAAATGTGAGCTTGTTTTATATAATCGTTACTTTTATTAATTCTTGTCTTATTGCTTGATTATAAGTTGTTCTGTTCTCTCCATTAGGCCTCTGTGAAGGGGGGATGTTACGGTTGTGACAGAAGAGGGTGCAACAGATCGCGCATCATTGGAAGGCGAGGTACGGTATTGCAAATGACTTAACGAAGGGCGATACTAACCTCTATACCAAACAAATGTGAACGAGCCAATCGTCATGGCATGTTTTGTTTGAATTTCAGTCGCTACATCATGATGTGCATTGTGACAAGGCGAAGGATGAAGATCCTGTACTTTCTGATGACGAGAACGAATTGGTAGTGCTCTTGAAGCAAGTCTTCTTATTTGATTAGTCTCTCTGTCTATCTGTCTGTCTGTCTGTCTGTCTCTCTGTCTGTCTGTCTGTCTCTCCCTTATGGCATATTTCCACTCATAAGAGCGCATGGTTCTTTCGTTTTCAGATACCTCCCCCCAAAAGGAGGCGTAGTTCCCTTTTCCCTGCGAAGGAAGTTCTTACTCCCAAGGTTATCGCACCTCGTTATCGTAACGAAGTTCCACGAAGGTTAGTACTATAGAGAAAATGAAATGCTGTGTAGCACTTTTGTTACTAATCTTGAATGATAACGTAAAAGCACCTGCAGTTAATTGACCACATAGAATTAGCATCCAGCATAGGTTAAAGTCCCATCTTGGCCTTGACATTACAAACCTCAGTTCAGTACTTGGGAAGAGATCTGGAAAAAAAGAGACCTTAAAAATTATAGAAACCATACCCTTTCGACATCGATGCAAGGTCTGCGGTGTCCAATAAGGCCGTGGGATGCGAACTCTCTCCCGATTATTTTTTAAGCATTTTGTTCTTCATCTCGTTACATCGTTCATCCCTCCAACTTTGTTCTCACTTTACCGCTACAACATACTTTTTGTTGTCCTTCTTCTCTTCTAACTTCTCTTTTCGTCTTTCTCTTTTGTGGGGATACGTTTTCAAGTATGAAAGAAGTTTTTTTTTTACCTAACTTTGCTTTTGCAGACACCTGTTATTTTGAAGGACTTTATTCTTGAAACAAGATATAAAAGAAAGTCGAAGACTTCGAATGTGAGTAATAAGCTTGATGCGGACGTTCAGAGTCTATTTTGTGTTGTCTTTAACTGAATGTCGTTCTCAATTCATTGTAATAAATCACCTAAACACCTGCCGGCCCAAGTGACGATACCAAGGACTTTTTTGCAAAGAAATGAACATTTGCTTAAAGGGAGCATTTACTGGGAACGTTCCAGTAGAATATACAATGTGTGTAGACTTAATATATTGTACTATAAGTGAAGTCAAACGATAAAATTTAATTTTGTGAATGGACGCAAGGGATTGTTGTACTGACTTTCCTTTAGATTAATCCTCTGTCTTGTACCTAAAAACTGCCTTTCAAACCTTACAAAAGACTATACATTTAATCTCGGTTTTAAGGCCACGCTACAAATAGCGCGTTTGCCAGGGAACTGACTTCGCAATAAACGCCCGAACCCTGATTAAAGTGCAAACGGCCGCCGGTGTGCGTGTGTTACTTTTTTCCCGCTAAATATTGGTTTGGTTGTTTTCAGCTGAGTGAAGAAGTGCTTTACTACATATGTGAAAAGCCAGAGGATAATAGGTAGTTATAACAAATATAAAACAATGGATTTGCTACCGTTGTGATTAGAAAGAAAGTTAAAGATACGTGAGATTTTTTCTATTTCATGGTTGCTCAGTGCACTCCTTTACATTCAGTAATTAGTCACCATTTATTAGTCCAGGCTTTATATTACGTGCGACGTGTGCACACAGTCTTTTCACCCAGAATGCCTCCAACTCACAGAAGCTGACTTGGACATCATCTTAAAACAGCCGCATTTCATCTGTTCTGAATGCTCGGAGAACGAGCAAGTGCAAAGTGAACATCAAGATATCTGTGTAGGTGCATGTTCATATTGTATTCCCTATCTAGTTTCTATTGCCTTGAATAAAACACCTCTTAAAACTTTATTCGTTTTTTCCCAAAGGAAGAGGAGCTGTATTTGCTGAAACCCACTTTCGATGTTGACGAAGACAATTCAAGACCGCTTGAATTACGTAAGGAACAGGTGGGCATTGTTTCGACTCTTTTTTCAAGAATACGATCGCCTGCCAAACACAGGGCACCTTATAAAGATGTGTAGAATTTTACCTGTGTGTGTCACATCAAATGAACACGACGTCTTGCTTCTAATTGCTTGCAGTGTGATATGAATGCACAAGGCAAACAGCTACAGAAAAATGAAACCGGACCAGAAAACAAAATTAGTTGTTCAATTTTAAAGGTGGTATCACGTGACAACATGGCCGCCAGGAAGGGAAATCTATGTGAAGTTCAGAGCTTGTCACCCTACGAAAAGGTAAAAAGATGGAAATGAGACATGGAGAGATGGAATACTGCACAAGAGTAGTTTAACACAAAATGTCAATTGCGACCGGGAAAACTCCCAAAAAATAGTTATTTAATTATAAAAGTGGTATTACGTGACAAGGTAGGAAATCTGTGTTAAGTTCAGAGCAGGTTATTGCAAGAAGAGGTAGAGAAACGGAACTGCGACACCGAGAAGTGTAACGTGAAGTGCCAATTGTTACCGGGAAAAGAAACAAAAAATGGTTATTCACTTGCAAAAGTGGTACTATATGACAACATGGCGGCGTGTAAGGAAATGTATGTGAAGTTCAGAGCATATTATTGTAAACGAAGTTAGAGAGACATAACGGAGACATCAAGCAATGAAATACTGAGCCCAAGCAGTTTAAAGAGGAATAGTCATTTGTTACCGGAAAAAAAAAATTAAAAAGTGGTATTGCGTGACAACATCGCCGCCACGAAAGAAAATCTATGTGAAGTTCAGAGTATGTTACTACGAAAAAAGGTAAAGAGACGAAACTGAGACATCGAGAGATGGAATACTGCACAACAGTAGTTTAACACGAAGTGTCAATTGCTACCGGGAAAAGAAACAAAAAATAGTTATTCAATTTTAAAAGTGGTATTGCGTGACAACATCGCCGCCACGAAAAAAAATCCGTGTCAAGTTCAGAGCATGTTATTACGAAAGAAGGTAAAGAGACGGAAGTGAGACATCGAGAGATGGAATACTGAGCCAAAGTAGTTTAACACGAAGTGTCAATTCCTACCGGGTAAAGAAACAAAAAGTAGTTATTCAATGTTAAAAGTGGTATTACGTGACAAGGTAGGAAATCTGTGTCACGTTCAAAGCATTGTATTGCAAAAAAAAGGTAAAGAGACGGAACTAAGACATCGAGAGATGGAATACTGAGCCAAAGTAGTTTAACACGAAGTGTCAATTGCAACCGGGAAAGAAACAAAACATAGTTATTCAAAGTTAAAAGTGGTATTACGGACAATGTAGGAAATCTGTGTCAAGTTCAGAGCATTTTATTGCAATAAAAGGTAAAGAGACGGAACTGAGACATAGAGAGATGGAATACTGAGCCAAAGTAGTTTAACACGAAGTGTCAATTGCAACCGGGAAAAGAAACAAAAAATAGTTATTCAATGTTAAAAGTGGTATTACGTGACAAGGTAGGAAATCTGTGTCAAGTTCAGAGCATTTTATTGCAATAAAGGGTAAAGAAACGGAACTGAGACATCGAGAGATGGAATACTGAGCCAAAGTAGTTTCACACGAAGTCTCAATTGCTACTGGGAAAAGAAACATAAAATAGTTATTCACTGTTAAAGGTGGTATTACGTGACAAGGTAGGAAATCTGTGGCAAGTTCAGAGCATTTCATTGCAATAAAAGGTAAAGAGACGGAACTGAGACATCGAGAGCTGGAATACTGAGCGAACTTAGTTTAACAAGAAGTGTGAATTGCTACCGGGAAAAGAAACAAAAAATAGTTATTCAATGTTAAAGGAGGTATTACGTTACAAGGTAGCAAATCTGTGTCAAGTTCACAGCATTTTATTGCAATAAAATGATAAAGGGACGGAACTGAGACATCGAGAGATGGAATACTGAGCCAAAGTATTTTAACAAGAAGTGTCAATTGCTACCGGGAAAAAGAAAGAAAAAATAGTTATTCAATGTTAAAGGTGGTATTACGTGACAAGGCAGGAAATCTGTGTCAAGTTCAGAGCATTTTATTGCAATAAAAGGTAAAGAGACGGAACTGACACATAGAGAGCTGGAATACTGAGCCAAAGTAGTTTAACACGAAGCGTCAATTGCTACCGGGAAAAGAAACAAAAAATAGTTATTCAATGTTAAAGGTGGTATTACGTGACAAGGTAGGAAATCTGTGTCATGTTCAGAGCATTTTATTGCAATAAAAGGTAAAGAGACAGAACTGAGACATCGAGAGATGGAATACTGAGCCAAAGTAGTTTAACACGAAGTGTCAATTGCTACCGGGAAAAGAAACATAAAATAGTTATTCAATGTTAAAAGTGGTATTACGTGACAGGGCAGGAAATCTGTCTCAAGTTCAGAGCATTTTATTGCAATAAAAGGTAAAGAGACGGAACTGAGACAGCGAGAGATGGAATACTGAGCCAAAGTAGTTTAACACGAAGTGTCAATTGCAACCGGGAAAAGAAACAAAAAATAGTTATTCAATGTTAAAAGTGGTATTACGTGACAAGATAAGAAATGTGTGTCAAGTTCAGAGCATTTTATTGCAATAAAAGGTAAAGAGACGGAACTGAGACAACGAGAGATGGAATACTGAGCCAAAGTAGTTTAACACGAAGTGTCAATTGCTACTGGGAAAAGAAACATAAAATAGTTATTCAATGTTAAAGGTGGTATTACGTGACAAGGTAGGAAATCTGTGTCAAGTTCAGAGCATTTTATTGCAATAAAAGGTAAAGAGACGGAACTGAGACATCGAGAGATGGAATTCTGAGCCAACTTAGTTTAATAAGAAGTGTGAATTGCTACCGGGAAAAGAAACAAAAAATAGTTATTCAATGTTAAAAGTGGTATTACGTGACAAGGTAAGAAATCTGTGTCACGTTCAGAGCATTTTATTGCAATAAAAGGTAAAGAGACGGAACTGAGACATCGAGAGATGGAATACTGAGCCAAAGTAGTTTAACAAGAAGTGTCAATTGCTACCAGGAAAAGAAACAAAAAATAGTTATTCAATGTTAAAGGTGGTATTACGTGACAAGGTAGGAAATCTGTGTCATGTTCAGAGCATTTTATTGCAATAAAAGGTAAAGAGACGGAACTGAGACATCGAGAGGTGGAATACTGAGCCAAAGTAGTTTAACACGAAGTGTGAATTGCTACTGGGAAAAGAAACATAAAATAGTTATTCAATGTTAAAGGTGGTATTACGTGACAAGGTAGGAAATCTGTGTCAAGTTCAGAGCATTTTATTGCAATAAAAGGTAAAGAGACGGAACTGAGACATCGAGAGATGGAATACTGAGCCAACTTAGTTTAACAGGAAGTGTGAATTGCTACCGGGAAAAGAAACAAAAAATAGTTATTCAATGTTAAAAGTGGTATTACGTGACAAGATAAGAAATCTGTGCCAAGTTCAGAGCATTTTATTGCAATAAAAGGTAAAGAGACGGAACTGAGACATCGAGAGATGGAATACTGAGCCAAAGTAGTTTAACAAGAAGTGTCAATTGCTACCAGGAAAAGAAGCAAAAAATAGTTATTCAATGTTAAAGGTGGTATTACGTGACAAGGTAGGAAATCTGTGTCAAGTTCAGAGCATTTTATTGCAATAAAAGGTAAAGAGACGGAACTGAGACATCGAGAGATGGAATACTGAGCCAAAGTAGTTTAACACGAAGCGTCAATTGCTACCGGGAAAAGAAACATAAAATAGTTATTCAATGTTAAAAGTGGTATTACGTGACAGGGCAGGAAATCTGTGTCAAGTTATGTTAAAAGTTAACACGAAGTGTCAATTGCAACCGGGAAAAGAAACAAAAAATAGTTATTCAATGTTAAAAGTGGTATTACGTGACAAGGTAAGAAATCTGTGTGAAGTTCAGAGCATTTTATTGCAATAAAAGGTAACGAGACGGAACTGAGACATCGAGAGATGGAATACTGAGCCTAAGTAGTTTAACACGAAGTGTGAATTGCTACTGGGAAAAGAAACATAAAATAGTTATTCAATGTTAAAGGTGGTATTACGTGACAAAGTAAGAAATCTGTGTCAAGTTCAGAGCATTTTATTGCAATAAAAGGTAAAGAGACGGAACTGAGACATCGAGAGATGGAATACTGAGCCAAAGTAGTTTAACACGAAGTCTCAATTGCTACTGGGAAAAGAAACATAAAATAGTTATTCAATGTTAAAGGAGGTATTACGTTACAAGGTAGGAAATCTGTGTCAAGTTCAGAGCATTTTATTGCAGTAAAATGATAAAGGGACGGAACTGAGACATCGAGAGATGGAATACTGAGCCAAAGTAGTTTAACAAGAAGTGTCAATTGCTACCGGGAAAAGAAACAAAAAATAGTTATTCAATGTTAAAGGTGGTATTACGTGACAAGGTAGGAAATCTGTGTCAAGTTCAGAGCATTTTATTGCAATAAAAAGTAAAGAGACGGAACCGAGACATCGAGAGATGGAATACTGAGCCAAAGTAGTTTAACAAGAAGTGTTAATTGCTACCGGGAAAAGAAACAAAAAATAGTTATTCAATGTTAAAGGTGGTATTACGTGACAAGGTAGGAAATCTGTGTCATGTTCAGAGCATTTTATTGCAATAAAAGGTAAAGAGACGGAACTGAGACATCGAGAGATGGAATACTGAGCCAAAGTAGTTAAACACGAAGTGTCAATTGCAACCGGGAAAAGAAACAAAAAAAAGTTATTCAATGTTAAAAGTGGTATTACGTGACAGGGCAGGAAATCTGTGTCAAGTTCAGAGCATTTTATTGCAATAAAAGGTAAAGAGACGGAACTGAGACAGCGAGAGATGGAATACTGAGCCAAAGTAGTTAAACACGAAGTGTCAATTGCAACCGGGAAAAGAAACAAAAATAGTTATTCAATGTTAAAAGTGGTATTACGTGACAAGGTAAGAAATCTGTGTCAAGTTCAGAGCATTTTATTGCAATAAAAGGTAAGGAGACGGAACTGAGACATCGAGAGATGGAATACTGAGCCAAAGTAGTTTCACACGAAGTGTCAATTGCTACCGGGAATGAACCAAAAAATTGTTATTCAATGTTAAAAGTGGTATTACGTGACAAGGTAGGAAATCTGTGTCAAGTTCAGAGCATTTTATTGCAATAAAAGGTAAAGAGACGGAACTGAGACATCGAGAGATGGAATACTGGGCCAAAGTAGTTTAACAGGAAGTGTCATTTATTACCGAGAAAATAACCAAAACATAGTTATTCCATTACTAATGTTGTATCACGTGAACGAAATAGACAATGTGTGAGGTTTCTATAGTCCTAAATCAGATCAAGAAATAATTACAGGGCACTAAAGTATCAAGAGATGAGATCCCTTTCACAACATCTTTAATTCTAAAGAAAATTGAGATTCGGCGATAGCACCGATCAACAGTTATTTGATCATGCATTTCCATATTTTTTTTTTTG
The DNA here is from genome assembly GCA_964017195.1 of Siderastrea radians. Taxonomy (NCBI): domain Eukaryota; kingdom Metazoa; phylum Cnidaria; class Anthozoa; order Scleractinia; family Rhizangiidae; genus Siderastrea; species Siderastrea radians. The sequence goes on along the minus strand of OZ024887.1, from coordinate 48,343,592 downwards.
CTCTGAGTCCCAAGACTGAACTAAATCAACAAATCAACAGTTCTTTGCGCATTTGCTCCGTGACGTTGCGCATGTGCGCAACTCACAGTTTTAGCAATGGTGTAAGGTAATCTTTTCAATGGCTGAAAGAGATTTATCAATTTCTAAAAAGAAACGAATTGGCAGCATACTTCTAAGGAGTGAATTGGCAGCTGGGGAATTGGCAGTGAATTGGCAGCTAACTTCAGCCCGGTATAAAGTGGCTGTACTGTGACCAAAGGTCATTGCTCTTGAATTTCTATTTCCGGTAAGAACTATTTATATTTGTGCTTATGAGTCTCCCGTCAATTTATAGACGCCATCCACGCCATCTTTGCTTTACGCTTGTAAAGCAACTGCTTTCGGATAAACTTTTGATCAAGTAAATCTCTAAATCTCTCTTCCGTTCTAAATACCTAATATTATCCCCTCTTTTTTTTCTTGGAGGACTACAGTGGACAATTGCCAACCCCGTATCAAGTGTCGTGACTCATGACTCATGAGGATCACGCGCACGATTAAAGACCGCCATTAAAGCGCAGCAGAATAGATAATCCAACATGGAGTCCGTTTCGCTTAACAGCTCCGTTCCCCTAAACAGCTATGAACAACCCGAGTCTGCTACAACTGGTCCACAATCACAAACTGCGGAGGCGACTCTAAATAAGGTATTATCTACCACGGCTGGTTCACTGTCTCTACTGGGAGCACTGATTATCATTACTACATTCGTGATGTGGCCCGACCTGAAAACGAATTCACGTAGAATAATCGTGTTTATATCAATCGGCGATTTTTTTATGGCGTTTTCAAACATTGTAGGCCTGTATAACCCCCCCAAAGAAAATTATACTTGTGATATCCAAGCAACAGTTAACATAGTTGCGAATTTGTCTTCGTTTCTGTGGACAATGAACTTGTCGTTTTACCTTTATCTGACCGTCTGCGTAAAAATCCCCGTTGAAACGGAGAGGCGATGCATGGGATTGTTTCACATCACAGCATGGGGAATTCCTTTAATTATAGCAGCATTAGCGTACGGACTAAATGCAGTTGGATATTCAAGAGATATGGTCTCTTCAGGCTGGTGTTGGATTTCTAGTGACCAACCATGGGGGAAGATGGTTCTGTGGCTGTTTTTTGCTGGGAAAGGCTGGGAAATCATAGCGTACATTACCATTACTGTGTTCTCTACTTTGGTCAAGCTTCAGATTAGACGAGAGGTAAGGGATTTGTGTAAAGTTCTTAGGATACGAGAGCAATATTTCCAATCTTGTCCATCTTCTCATTAGAATAATTACAGGTTGGTTCCTGGCAGTCTGACATAAAATTCAGATTTTCATGTTCAATGTATTTTTTGAACAGTCAAATTTAACTTTGGCTCTAACACAAAACATTATGTTGGTGCTCTTTTCTGATATAATTATGGTGTGTATTTTCTTTCCATTACTGTAGGTACGCTTGGGATTCATTCCAGGAGGTGATTTTTTGACATCAAAGACTCGAGATGTAGTAAAGAAGGCAGACCGCAAGTTAACCTTGATCCCTGTGGTGTTTATTTTGCTACGCGTCTGGGGAACCGTCAGGTTTTTCCGGTTCTTGGTTTATCACCCTGAGGACCCATCACTGCTAAAATGGCTCATAGTACTTCATGTAAGTATATTGTCAAACTTCTCCTTTATAAGGTGAGAAGGTGCCAGCTAAAACAGAGGGCACTAAGGCTAAAGGGTAGTCCAGATCACCCTTTCGTGGCTGATAAACAAAGGAATATTTATGCTGACGCAGTGAAATTATAACTTTCAATAGGCTTTTGACTTGACCTGTGACCATGTTTAAAGCTCAGAGCTGGCACTCCCTTCCAAAACAGAGGAGATTTTAAAAATATAGCTAGAGTTAAAAGTTAACTCAATTTTTCGGCAACTCTTCTATGAAAAATTTTATGCAATAAAATCCCCAGAATAAGGCAGACCTCACAAAAATAGCATTAAATTCTCTTGTGCTCGCCATCAAAAACATGAAACCTTTCACTCTTGAAAAAAATTAATCAATGTCTCGAAAATTTTATTTCAAGTTTAGAAATCACAAAATTTCACTACATTTACCTGTTGTCAATAACTTGGATCATTCCACCTCAACTGCACCTAAAAAAGCAGGTTAATGATTAATCCCATGTTATAGTTTAGATTTCGCTGTATACTTAACAAAGAGCAATGGCACTGTTCATTAGACAGACAGACATTTGCATTGCAGGTATATAGTTATTGATTGGGACTCGGTTTGTTTTTCAGGGTATCGGTGACAGTAGCCAAGGCTTTGCCAATTTCGTTTTGTTTTGTCTGTTAACTGACAAAATAAGGAAGAAGTTCAGACTTTGTTGTGTCCGAGTCTTACCATTTTGCTGCACTTTCCGGGAGAAAGATCCCTTGTTTGAGAGTACAGTCTTCCCACTGAATGACACTTCAGACTTCAGCACTTATGGAGCAAGAGATTACATAATTGTCCATTAAGTCAGTTGGTTAATTTTCCGGTCGTGAGTAAGAACATTCTGAAGATATGTACTCAAAAATATCGTTTTGAAGTCAGGTCACAAAAGTAATGTAAAATTGTCATTAAATGTGAATCTGTCTTCAAGTTTTCTGCTTGAGAACAGCACAGAATATTGAACCTCTCTATGGGAAGTTTAAAAAAACCGCTAGTAAGACTTCATCAGGTACTGAAGCGATGATTTATAAATGATGATGAACAGAAAAAAAGTCTCATTCTGTAAATGGGAAATGGATTGACGTTTTCTGTCTTGTCAGTTATATATCTTGAACATCGTCCATCATTAGCGTGACGCACCTCTGTAGCTTGATTCTATTCAATGTTCACTACACGCGATACACAATGTACAAAACAGGATAAAAGTGACATGTAAGAAATTGGTGAGGACGCCTAAACAAAAACTCCATGGCTTATAATACCTGGCTTCCTTTGATAATAATGTTAGGTAAGCTTACGTTTTTGGCCATAACGTTAAAATAGGTAACCTTTGTTGTATGGTAGTGGTTAGATTATTTAGCTAAATATATAAGTTTTTATGCAACCAATAACAAATCTCAGCTGAGGAGATTTAGGCATTGCTTAACTCGTGTCCCCTTGCACTAGCAGAGAAAAAACACGTTATCTAGCATTCTGTTATCCATCTTTCATTGTCCCAGCCACCCTGACCATAGCTATTGTGGGCTATTGTGCCCGCTCCCATGCGCCGTAACCGCTTGTAGACTTATCATCGTGAATGAGCAAAGAATTCCTGGCAGGAATTGTGTGCGCTGTTTCGGCTTTCCGGTTTTGTTTTCAAGTTTCTCCTTCAGTGAAGAACGCAGAATTACTTGTTTGCACTGCTAAAATGACAGTCATTTCTTGGAAGTTATTAAGTTAAGCTTCTGAAGGAATAAAATTGTATATATTAGAATATGAAGCCTGAGTATATTCGAAAGGTCTTGTTCTCTCCCAGGAGAGCTCTTTCACAATTTTGCTTTTCCCAAGACAATGTACCGGTAGGACAGTAGTGGAAATTTATTAGAAGTCTATTTGCTGACGGGCTTTTTTTGCTGTAGAAAGTGAGTCAGTAGCAAAACGTTGCTTAGCATGGGCCGTTAAAATTTTGAGAGTGAAGCCGCTGAAGTTCTGTACATGTTTGTGTTACGTAATAACTGAAAGCGTCTCACTGTATTGGAACAATAATTTTATTAAGGTTGATACTGAAGCAAGTTAGGCTACTCGTCCTCGTTTAGTACGAATAGTTAATAGCGGACGGCTTCGCGCCCTTGACTGTTCGTTTATGGAAAAATCTGCCTGAAAGATTACTTGTATAACGTACTTCAAATACACTTTGTCTACAATCAAATTGAAAACAAGGATCAATTTTAAAAACGGTAAATCTTAGCCCACTTGAATCTAATGGAAAGTTCCTTTATAAGTGTTTACATAGTAAAAAGATCTTTGTAATGTATGTAATCTTAAGGAATGTTAAGTTCTTCATTAAACTTTTCGTGCATTATGCCATGGGTACAATTTGATGCACCTTTTTTTTCGAATTACTGATCAACGTTTGAAAAATTTTTCAACTTTATTCATGCCCGCTTGGCACAACATGAGCATTCACGGCGGTGATCTGTCGCATCCCAGAGCTGGCAGCTGCCCTGACCTACTACATCCAAAAACGTTCCTGCGTTTTGGAAGAGTTGCTATATCATTCTCCCTGTCACGCTAGTTTCCGGTAAGAGATGAAGTTTTAAAAATCACGTTTACTCAAATTTTTTTCTTGGCGATACGAGTTAATAAGAACCACTGAAAGGGAGGGGACAAACGTGCGGCCATACTGCGTTTAGACTAGCGTGAGGTCTCGAAACGAATAAAAACATAAATGAAAAAAGCTTTCCGTGTCGTTTCCCTGCTATTGACTACATCATGGAATCATGCTTCAAATATTTTTTTTTACTTGAACTCTGGACCCAGATCGCGGAGGCAGTGAGCACGTGCTAACGCCTTCTTTGCGTCTGTCGTCTCTGCAATAAAGAATATTTTGTAGACATTGTGATTGGTGGTTGCCTGTAAGCCACCATAAGACACGCAAGTGTGTCTCGTGCGTGAGTGATCTGTGTGCAGAACCCATGTGACACCATGGCGTCTTGTAACGACACAAAACGTGAAAAGTAAATTGAATTTCTTTCTGTGATGCGAGAAGAAAGCTTGTTGCTGAGAAATCTATGAATGGAGAGGATCTGGCCCTGTGAAAAGATCGAAAATCCGTATTTGTTGGATACATTTCCAAAAGGCCAAGGTTAGTTTTCCAGAAAAACTTGTTTCTTTTCCGGAAAAACTTACAGTGAAATGTACCATTCAAAATGTCAGTTCCCATACCAACGAATTGATCATCGATAGAGGTGTCTTTAGTTGGTCTTAGCTTGTTGTTGGTTATATCGCCTCACTGATCCCCTCTCGGTTTTGTAGACGTAGTACAAAATTTTGTTTAAAATCTATCAAAAGTCTACATATTTTAATGTGAGGGATCTAGAACCTCATGCAAATATAAAGTAAAGAATACAGTTTCAGTTTTTCATCCAAGTACATTCTATTTTAACTAACAGTCTGTTTCCCAAATAAAATTGTCGAGGAACCATCAATGACCGTTTGTACGTCGAAACTTGTCATGATCATTTATAGCCTGTGTAGCAGGCACCAGAAAAGGAGGGAAAGGGAAGATTCACGACCGCTAGCAGCGAATGTGGAGCGCTTCCTTTTATATGAATCCCCCTGTCCCTTCTCTTTCGGCGCCTTCATGCCACGCAGCGCTAGATGCTTCACGTCGTCACCTCAAACCGCAAAAGTTAAAATTTGCTTTATTGTATTAAATGCTCAGTCATGATTTCATTTATTTGGGTTACAACAGGAGATTTGGAAGTTATCAGTTTTTAAATTAATAACTTCCAAAAAGTCTGCTGTGGCAAACACCGGTTATAGAAACTTGAGCACTTCGAATACAGTATAACTGCCCACATTAGAAGGCGAATGGTTATAAAGGCCAGTGTACTCAGAGATTACTAAGGCAAAACACAGTAAATCGATATCCGAGATTTAGTTCTTGAAGCACTTTACCACTTGGACAAACAGCAGCAAATCGTGGCCGGATCTTTGAGTAATTTATCGTTTCAGACATAGAAACGTCCATAAATGTTGTAGCTTCTTGACACATCATTTGAAGCTGGTTGCATTCTTTTTTCTTTCGAACTTGGTACTTGAACTAAATGTTAGATGTTAGTCTATTGGCTGAATTTCAACTTCCGCGGTGTAAACAATGACGTCAACAAAGTTCGCGCCAAGGAAGCCAAACTGAAATTGCAATAATGTTATTACTGAACTGAAACTCTACATAAGAATTTTTTTAGTAGGGACTTCTTCACGTTCCCACTTTTTTCCGCCTAAAATGGGGTGAACGACGTGGCTGGAGTGTGCCCTAGCTTTCTCGGTGTCTCAATCGAATTTACAGCCACTTTGTGAGATCTTCTTGATTGCAATCAAATTTACCAAGTGATACAAAATTATGTAGGAATACGAAGGCCCGGGGGGGGGGGGGGGTGGGCGGGCCACTTGACCCATGTTTGGGTATATGGGTGCCGCTGAGGGTTTGAAACCCTAACTAGTCCATGAGCCGAATCTCAAAAGAGGCCTAGAAATTGAGTTTCGTAGCACCCCCCAGGGGACATAGTGAACTTGGTATCAATTTAAAGCTTATGACCTATATTTTTAGAATCTACTTGTTTTCAAACTGGTAACGTGTGCTATAATGAGATATTGGGCTGTTTCCATGGGGGGTGGGGTGGGGGAGAATTTGCTTTTTATAGTCTTGGTGAGAAGAAAAATGTTTCATACCTCGAACAAACATCAACCAAATTGGCTCAAATTGGCAAGATATAGTTATTGTATCATAAGCTACCCAAATGTGTTATCGGATCTAAGGTTTTTGGTTTCCATGGCAACAGGCACCAGTCATATACTGCTTGGTTATGAAAATATGTGGTTTTTCGCATATAAAATAAAATTTATATATTTAACTTGAGAAAACGCCTATAAAGTATTTTGCAGTCAGAGCGTTTGCTCTAAGACACTTTAATTCTATTCAAGATGCGCCAAAGATGCATTAATTGGCGTCACATCTGGTAAGGGCCAAGCAAAAAAAGAAAAGAAAAAACAATCATCTCTTTATTAAGCAATGCATCTCACTTTATTGAGCAATGGAAAGTTTATCATTATACATCTCAATAAAGCAATGCCAACTACTGACTAACAAAGCAGTGCCTGTGGCATTGCATGTTTTCATAGCAACGGTTACAACATTCTCTGTATCTAATCTGCATTGATGCTAGATTTCAAGAAACTTTTCATGAAATTTGTCAAAACCGCAATACGGTTACAGGTTACATGTAATCCTCTTCCTCGCTACTGGGGTCGTCCTCATCATCGCTGAATTGACTGTTGTCACAGTTGACACATTCTTCCCCACAGGAACATGCATCTGTGCAGTGGAGTTCGTTCTTGACGCAGGAGCACCTACGAGTTTCACACATTCCTCTGCAGCCACAGCACACTAGCTCCATTACAGATTCCGGGGCCGGCACGATGTCGGTCCAGTCAATCTCCAGCTCCTCTCCTCTAACTCGCCATCCTTGACCATCTGGTCCTTGGCTTAGAATTCGCGCATCCAATGCATGCTTCCAAACATAGGCTTGGTAGTTTGCGCGTTGTAGATGCTTCTGTAGGGCAGCATGGGTGGGAGGAAGCTGGTACGACTGTAGATTCTGGTTTTTGCAGAATAACTTGTATCTCGTATCGTTGACCTTACAACAGTTAACGTCATTATAAAGTGAACAAACAAACTTCTCCATTTCATTTAGATCTCTTCTCATTGGTGGGACACGCTCGCCGATTCTAAGGATACTTGCTCTGCTGCCTTCATCAGCTTTCACGATGTCTAGAGCCACCTTCTTCCCTTTTCCAGCAAAAGAGCTTACTGTGTAACACCCAGTGAGTGCGTGTAGCCCTGGTAATGCCTGACACACCTCAACACCTAGCACCTCACAGACCTGGCTGACAGGGATGACACGAGCTCGACTTCTTGTGCCACTGAGAAGAAAGATGTCAGCAGTTATGTTCTCTCTAAAGTAGCATGCCAATACTTCCACATCAGTGTCCGATGACTTGATTAAGATCTGTTGATGGCCCGCGTTAGAGGCATGCAAGGCATGGAGAAACATTCGGGTATCTGCCTCTTCTTGGTTACTGCAGAGTTCGAGCACAATACCAGAGGAAATGCTACCTTGAGCGTCAACGCTTATCTTGGTGCAACTCTCCCCATGTGTGACAAACAGCGTTCTTTCTCCGATCTTCTCGGCAAAGCGCTGGTCGGTCCCCCACACATCTGCAAGAAATTCCATCAGGTTGGTCTTGTTCAAGCCATTTGCAATGAACTTTTTCCACTGTCGCGGACAAAGCTGTTGTGGACTTGTAATCTGGACAGATAACTGGCCTCACCTCCCCCGCTTCTCGCGCTCAATGTTCTTTATTGAGATGCTTGGGTACTGGTCTGCTACAAAGTCTAACCTCCTCGCTTCTCCCGCTTGCTTGATTACTGCACTGAGGGTAAGATCAGCAAGGTCAATGAAACGATCTGGTATTCTAGGTAGGGTTTGTAGTAGTGCCATGGCATCTATGATGACAGCAGAAGCATTTGGTAGATTTGGAAGGATCTCTACACCATCTTCCAGAAGCTTCGCTAGAGCGGACCTGTTTGTCTTAGCGAGTGAGCCATCGTAGGTTGCCAGAGACCAAGGCACAGGTCCTAGTTCGTGAGTGAGGAGATCTCTTAGGTCGATCTGTCGACTCTGTCCGATGGCCAGGAGCCTGGCAAAAGGATTTCTATCTGCTCGGAGCACAAAACTCTTCCCCCCTTGGTTCACCGTCTTCTTGACCTCTCCAAATTTGCCTAACGTCAGCCTTGGTAGTGTCTCGAAGAACCCTACTGTACGGCTGGTCAGTCGGTCTTGCACAAACGACACTAACGCAGTCTTTCCTTTCTCCTCCGCTTTTAGCAGGTCTTCCTTCAAAGGGTTGCTTGCAACGGAACCTGAGCTCAGACTTACGAGGTCGTCTGCCTTCTCAAATGGATTCCTCCAGTGACTGATCACCTCCATGACCTTCTGCACTTCTTCTTCATCCCTTCTCTTGCGAACCGAGCCTGACTCCTTGTGACCCTTTCTCTCGTCCTGAGGATGCGAAGAGGCCATCTCTCTGCATCGATCGACAAAGCTTGCTCTTGCATGCGCAGTTAACATCCACCGCTGCACGGCACCCTTCTTAAGGCTAAACCCTATAATGCCACCCTTGGTTTTCGTGTTGCGGTTCAAAGTTTGTTCGATGGTTTGGTCAACTGGAAGCTGCGAGAAGCCATGGGAGGTTGTGCGTTGTACACCAAAGTCTCCTTGGGACAGCATGCTGTAAGCCTCGGGGTGCTTATCTGGAAGTTCTAACATGTGAACTAGGTACACTGGCAAATACCGTGCGTAATTGGTGTGGTCGTATGCAAAAAAAACACGGAAGCATAGCTTTAATGCACTCCAGATGAAGCTGCCAATTCCCTTCTCTCGTGGCCCTTATGAGACTCAGCAGAGTAGCTACCATCTCCAAGTACGAGTTGCAGAACATCTTCAGGGGACCGTCATTCTCGTCTTTGCAGTACTGCTCGTAAAGATTAGCTAGCTCTTGAAATTCTGGCAAGGACTGGACCAAATCAAAACTTTCTGCATTAAGTTCCTCTCTGACGAGCTGCAATGCACTTACAAGATGCATGTAATTGGTACCCTTCCCTTGAGTTACAAGCCATCCCTTAAACTGCTGCCACTGCAGACGATGCAGAGCCTCGAAAACGATCTGGAAGAAAAACCACTATTTTTACTTACACATGCCTTTTATGTGCGCATGTCCTGTGTTACAACTGCGTATCTCTTAGTTTTGTCCGTAAATGGAATAGCAAATATATTTTACCTTGTGCGTGCGAATAGCACGGTTGTAATGCTTTCCTTGGAGTACACCCGAGACAGAACCAGTAGCAACGATTCCACTTTCAATCAGAACGTCTTCGAGTCCGGCACCGGAGAACCTCTTGCCAATTGCAGCAAGGAAAGCACAAACCGTATGAAACGTTCCCATCCTTAGAACCACACGCTGAAATTGCTGGGGATTTTGCCACACTATTTCTAAGGCCTTGGCATATATCGCTTGATCAAACACTATGATCACCTCTCTCTGCCCGAGTTGATCTGCCATCTGCAGAGACCTCTGTAATATTGTGTAGACTGTCGGCAACTCTGTGGGACTTGCCTCAATCACTGGACAATACCCGACGCAGCTCTCACGAAGACCCCTCCCTTCCATTATCTTAATATTGAACGCCGTCCAAGCTGGTATGACTTGCGGATGCTCTGTAGACAGTGCAAACAATGAATCCTCAAGTGGCTGTCGACACAGCATCCATGCAAAGTCGATTCGGCGAGCTATCTGTGTGGTTTCTTGTATAGACTGTATCACTTGGTTGAGGTTGATCTGCAGAACAGCAGGCCCCTGTCGGCGACCGGAATGATAAGGAATAACATCGGTGGCAATGTGTGTGACTGTGCGCTTCTTAGGGTGCGCTTCTTCAACTTGAATGTCTGGTGGTGGAGCACAGGTAAGTAGTATTCGTTGGACAACAATACCATTAGTGCAGTGTGTCGTTCCTTTGCCTGTTAGGAGACAGATACGAAAGTCGTACATTAAGAACAAAATAGTTCCCGTTTTATAAAATATAAATAAACAATTGTACATCAGTGCGCCATAAATCAATATGTTACTCCGAAGTACAAACAGATGAGCTGAAAAGAGGAAGAGATACGGTAAAGAGATCAAATAAATGCCGATGCAAAAATGATAATTTGTCCTTCTCTTTAGATACCTGATAAAGTCTCCTCCTGAATGTCATTGTTATCCCAACAGAAAACGGCAAAAACACTGGGACTGCACACAGTCGGCAACAGTACGCCATTGCGGAGATTTGTTATTTGCTGCTCAGCAATTGCTATCTCAAGCTCCTCAATCTGAGAATATGAAAGGCCGTGACCAAATCTGTTCAAGAGAGTTACCAGTTCAGCATTCCCAGTGAGGCTTTTGACTGTCATGGGTAGTAGCACATGCTTGGGAGTCTTGGTGCGACCCCGGGAAGCACAGTGAATTAGATCCTGTCCTAGTGAAAGAATCCAGCGATGAACATGGTTGGGTAGATTTGTAACCCGCTCAGGACTAAATTCAGTATCTGAGGTAAGAATCCAAGCCAGCATGTTGTACAGCATATCAGGCACTAAAGCAGCAGCAGCTTGTAACTCGTCAGCCTTTGGTGGCCATGGAAGAATTGGCTTCACGTCCAGAAGAAGGTTTCGCAGTTCTTTTGAGGCAAGATAAACCTGATGTGCAACGTCCTTCTTGGCTCTTGGGTCTTGCTCATCAATCTCCTCCGCTCCAGACTCTAACCCACCAGTTGTCATATCTGATTGCGAAACCAAAGACTCGACAATTTCACCCTTCTTGACATTGGCGCTATAAACAAGCTCGGGCTGGCTAGGATCAGAAGGCTTGCGAAAGTCCAACTGTTTTCCAAATGCTCCTTTCTGTCGTTGCTTGAGCTTTGATGACCTGTAGTCACTGATATTTAAGCCTTCCTCGTTTAGGTGTGAAACAAATTTTCCAACAAGTTCCGTCATGTTAAGGATTCTTGTTTTAATAATGACTTCACTTTGAAGATAATGACACAGTTTGCCAAATGCTGTGCTGTAGCCTCTAGATTCCTTATCTTCAGAGGCACAGTTTTGAGCTTCGAGCTTTGTTAGTGTCTCAAGGCGAACATAATTCTTGTAGCACGATCTGTGGTATTTAATCTCGCGAGCAATGCAATCCTGTCCTTTTATCTGCAGCAGCACACGATTGTCGCCCCTTATCTCTGCTGCTCTGAGGAGGGATGCACTACCATACTCGCTGATATTCTGGGTTAGAGCTTCCCTTGACCTCGCTCCCTTTCCCCCTTTACATTTCTCTACTTGGCAAATAATGCATTTATCAATGTCAAATCTCTGAACATGTGATCTATGGAAGCGTTTTGCTGGTGGCTCTTCACTTGGCTCGTCTGCAGCGATTTCATGATAAGCAGATGCAGGCGCGGCCTTGTCAGCATTCCCTTCGATCCTAGATATGTTGCCTATATTAGTATAACTCTGGTAGCATTGCCTGTGGTACCCTCCTTTGGGGCCCTCTCTCCAGTGGTTCATCATTGTAAGCCAAATGTGGTCTTTTCGTCTCAAAGAGCATTTCTCAAACTTCTCCCAGCTTTTCTCCGTAAACAAGGTTAATTTCCCGCTACTACTTTCGGCTACATGACAAAGGCACTTTTTCCAGTTGGGCTGCAACAAACTGGCTGAACATTTCCTAGAAGCTGGCTTGATCTCTGTCATCTCTTCCTCATTAGGCAGTAAAAATTATCGTCTTAATTCACCTAGGGAATATTAAGTAGCTACTTTAGGAGCCATTAACAATTGCCTAAAACGTTTCTATTCGTGGATGTTTTTACGTTTTTTTTCAATATATTTTTACAAGTAACATACACATAGAACTTTACAAACACTAAGTACACTTAGAACACAACTGTAACACATCCCAAATTTCTAAATTTCTTACTTAGTTACGCTGTACACGTACTGAGATTTAACCTATTTGCGCTTTTAAATAAAAGCGATAATATGTAATAATATATCTGCCAACTTTTTGTGATTCATAGGCGTGACATTTTTATCCTGAGAGTGTCAGGATTTTTCGCAGGGAGCCGATAATATCCGAAGATGTCGGAAGATGTCCGAAGACGTCCGAAGATTTCCAAGAAGATTTCCGAAGATTTCGGAAGTAGACTTTCCTGTTCCCAAGCTCCTAAACACAACCTCGTCTCCAGTGACGTTCTCTACTAAAATCGGAGATTTCGCGAAAGTGCGATCAGCATTTTCTCGCATTGGTTCGAGTTTATTTAAATACTGTATATTTTTTTCAAAATGAGTCGGTTAAGGCTGTAATGGCTCAAACTTTTTCACTAGGCGTGAGAAATGGGAACGCAGGCGTGAGTAGGCGTGAGATCGCAGTTTGCGATCCGCAGGCGTGACAATCACGCCTTAGGCGTGACACTTGGCAGGTATATAATAATACAACACTAACAGCACAGTAGTTATCATATTCATATTTGTGTATACACATGTAACGATACTAAAACACTATACAATGCATTTGTTGAAAAACTTAGCATGCCACTTGTAATATTTAAACTACTGTGCTTTTCTTTTAGCATTACAGTGCTTACAAAATAACAGCTGAAGTATTTGCAAATTAAAAGTACCAAGGCTCAGTACTTACAGTTTTTTTTGAAGCAGCTTTCTTATAAAGACAACGTTGACTTCTTGTGTTAGGTTTTCATAACGAGGAACTGACATTTGGAATGAAAGTTAAACGTGTGACAATCGTTACTTAATTAGTTTCCCACAAAAAAGTGCAATTAAAGAAGGAAATACGTTTTAGCTGAATTGGTACTTACAGATCATCGAGTGAAGTAAAGCTTGTAAAACTGCTTCCTTTAAGACGAATTTTGCAATAAAAGAATTTTCAACTTAAAGTCATTATTTTACATAGTTTTGGTTGAACGTTTGCATTCCAAAAAAGCTAAAAACGTTGTTTTGTTAGGCATATGTTGGGTTTGTAATCCAAGATGGCCGACTCTTCTAAATGCAAAGCATCATGGGATAAGCAATCGTGCTATGCATTGTGGGATAAATACCAAAGGATCTTGAATAAAGCACATTTCATTCAAATTACTGGGTGGAGAACTCCTTTATAACAGAAAAAAATCTTCCTCAATCAAATATTGTGAAAAAGAAAGAAAAATGAAAATAACATTCATTAAATAAAGATATTAAGATAAATAATGGCATTACAGATACATTTTTAAGACATTGATGCATCTTTGAGACATCTTGAATAAAATTAGAATGCTTTTGGGGGCACTTCCGAGAAATCGAACTCGAGTTAAATATATAAATTTTATTTTATATGCGAAAAACTACATATTTTCATAACCAAGCAGTATATGACTGGTGCCTGTTGCCATGGAAACCAAAAACCTTAGATCCGATAACACATTTGGGTAGCTTATGATACAATAACTATATCTTGCCAATTTGAGCCAATTTGGTTGATGTTTGTTTGAGGTATGAAACATTTTTCTTCTCACCAAGACTATAAAAAGCAAATTCTCCCCCACCCCACCCCCCATGGAAACAGCCCAATATCTCATTATAGCACACGTTACCAGTTTGAAAACAAGTAGATTCTAAAAATATAGGTCATAAGCTTTAAATTGATACCAAATTCACTATATCCCATGGGGGGGTGCTACGAGGCATAATTTTTAGGCCCTTTGGCTTATGTACTAGGTCCCTGTTTTATGGGACCAGGAGCCATAATCGGGGACAAATGGTAAAGTACACACTCTCTTGTTTTACACAATTTTCAAATGTATCGAAGACCAGCAAATGTCCCCGATCTAAAATTGCTAAATACTGTATTAGCCATATTTAAGTTCGGACCCTGTTTAGGAAAGACTCGCATAAAATTATATACCCTGTTTAGGACAGAGAGGCTGAAAACCATACCCTGTCCAGGGGCACATCCCCTATAGGCCACATGAGGGAGAACCCTCCCGCCCCCCCTCCAGGGAACGGAAAGAAGAGAGACCCTGGGAACGAGGTTGGGGAGAAATTTGAACCTCAAAATGCAAAATTGGATCATCTCAAAGTTTCTACGACCACTGCACTTTCCAATAATAACGTGCAAGCTTTAAAGTCGGGTGGAAAGTTTTTTCAACATTCAACTTACGTTACTGTCCAACTGATTGCTGCTATTGTAGCATGATATACTGATAAAAGTGTTCTCTACATTTACCAACGTAGTCACCAGCTCAACTATCCTTAAGACGCAAAATTCCCATTTGTTTTAGAGAAATCAGCCAGAATGTGAGCGAGTGACGAATCCGGTGACTTTTGATACCGGATTAGTTTTCGAATTCGCGTTTACACACAATAGGACGTATCCGGGGTCAAAGGTACCTGAATTGGGTCACGAATCCGAATACTTTGCTTCCGATAAATAAAGTGAATACTTTGTATCCAATTATTTTCATTCTGGAATCTTGCATTGTGTAAGCGGATTTTTCAGTGAATCCGGATACTTTCTACGGCTTTTACGGCCTTTGTGTCTTCAATCGTGAATTTGAGCATCAGGTTTATCCCGATATAAGAACTTTAAGTACCACAGTGATCGATTTTAACCATATTTAGTATATTGGTTGACGAACCGCCTACTGGGTGACGAATATAAGTCTGTTGTCGTCTTTAGTAGTCTAATTCCGCCCTTAGCTTTTGGTTTTATTCTCAGTCGGAAGAAATATGAATGACCTACTATAGAGGAGAAGCTTCATTCTACTTTGCCAAATTTACATTTTTTTTTTTTTAAATCTGAACGTTTGTCACATTCTAGTCTCTGAGCGATGGCCCTCTGAAGCAATCACCTGCCGGTATCTCATATGAAAGTGTTCGTAATGTAGTGTAATTTATTAGGAATACGAATACCCTGTAATGTACACACCTCACGAATCTGAACACCCAAGGTGTGATAAATCGAGATATGTCCAGGATTGAACTCTGCTACGAGAATTACGAAAACTGCGAAAATTCTCAGAGGTACCAAGAATGGCTTACAAGATGTCAGAGGGACCCAACAAGAACTGCCAATTTTACGAAAATTACGAGAATTAAGAGAACTGCGAAAATTCGCAACATCTCAGAGGGACCCAACGAGAATTACGAAAACTGCGAATATTCGCAAAGGTACCAAGAATGGCTTACGGGATGTCACAGGGACCCAACGAGAACTGCGAATTATACGAAAATTAAGAGAATTACGAGAACTGCGAAAATTCGCAACATCTCAGAGGGACCCAACGAGAATTACGAAAACTGCGAATATTCACAAAGGTACCAAGAATGGCTTACGAGATGTCAGAGGGACCCAACGAGAACTGCGAATTTTACAAAAATTACGAGAATTACGAAAACTGCGAAAATTCGCAAGATCTCAGAGGGACCCAACGAGAATTACAAAAACTTCATAAATTTGCAAAGGTACCAAGAATGGCTAAGAGATGTCAGAGGGACCCAACGAGAACTGCGAATTCTACGAAAATTACGAGAACTGCGAATATTTGCAAGATCTCAGAGGGACCCAACGAGAATTACGAAAACTGCGAATATTCGCAAAGGTACGAAGAATGGCTTAGGACATGTCAGAGGGACCAACGAGAACTGCGAATTTTACGAAAATTACGAGAATTACGAGAACTGCGAGAATTCACAAGATCTCAGAGGGTTCCCAACAAGAAATACGAGAATTACGAAAACTGCGAATATTTGCAAAGGTAGCAAGGATCGCTTATGAGAGGTCAGAGGGGCCCAACAAGGACTGCGAATTTTACAAAAATTACGAGAATTACCAGAACTGCAAAAATGTGCAAGATCCTTGAGGGAACCAACGAGAATTATCAGAATTAAGAAAACTGCGAAAATTCACAAAGGTTCCACAAGGTATTTCTGGAATGATTACTTTGTAACAGCTTGTTTCAGCTATAATTTCACCCATCACAAACTGCAAAAGTCTCTGGGTTAGTTTAAATTAGTTTCATTTTATGACTGGATTAAACTTAAGAATACCAATCCCCTTTTTTGCATGTCATTGAATAACAATATTATTCTTTTTGTTTTCATATGCCTCATTCTTCAAAACATTAAGAGATATGTGAATGAGGGGACGGGTATTCTAAAGTTGCTCCCATGATTGTTTGGCTATAGGAACTAATCATTCAAGAAATGACCACTGTTTTTGCCTTAGTATTTGAGCTGCCATGAAATGCAGCTTGTCAATATATGTAGGCTTAATAAGGGTACATGCCACAATATGTATCTGAGAGCCTTAATTAAAAGTGGGGGTGCAAACACAACAACCGATCAACAACAGATAAGAAACCAAACAAAAGAAGCATATGCTTACGTTATTTTCTTCGTTCCTTGTATCGTAACCACTACAGCCAATAACTTGTTGCCAGTACTCTTTTGTTTGATAATCATTTCATGTTCTCTTGAATGAAACTACCGATGTAAATTGACATCTTTGGATTGAAAGCCATGCCAGTCAGTAGAAAAACGCATACTTGAATTGTGAAAAGTACTGGTAGAGATGACCTTCACATTTCCAGACTGAAGAAGCATGGGTAGTAGAGAATTTCTCAGCTTCCAGGTTGTCGATGAGGAATCGAACAGTTAGGAGGCTCGAAACAGTTTTGTTGGGCGCGCGCAGACTGGGTTTCAATTTACCCGTGAGACTCAAAAATTAAAACGAACAAACAAAAATGGCGTCGCGCTCTCGTCTGGATTTAATATTTTGCGCCGGTCTTTTAAAAGCTACGTGTAGGCAAGGTTGAAAACGACTGGAACTTAGGTGACAATTCACTTGATTCATGTCCTCTTCAATGTTATCAACGCGATCGTCAACTCAGCCGCGTATGAAGCGCAGTAAGCTTATATCCAGAGGCTGTGCAACTGAACTGTGCTAGAGAGGACGGTGACCTCAAAACTCTCTCATCTCCAGTGAAATCGTATAAAGACCCTAGGATAGTCGCCTTTTTACCATTAGTTTCTTTCACTGGCTGTTTTGACCACGGAAGCCTTTTCTACGTCCAGGTCGCAGGAAAAACGTCTGGCACCGTTTCCGTGCCAGAGCAAATTTTTCGCGAACTCCGATTCGTGTTTCTGAGAAAACATTTCCATTTAGAAAAAAAAAACAAAACGGCACACACACACGTTTACGGTGTTGTTAGCAAAAACAATGTAGACTACAGTGAAAGGTTTTTATTGTCTTCACATCATGAAATAACAGGGCAAGAATTAAAAGAAAAAATTAGTGTAACAAAATTAAACTTGCAGTGAGCGAAAAAATACCTTGTGAAACCGACAGATTTTGACTCAATAAAGAGACTTATTCATGTCGAAATGTTGACAAACCAGCCGCTACAAAGAAAATATTACAAACAATGAGGTGAAAGATTCGCTTTCTATTTTGCTGAAGTGGTAGTTTCAATCTCAGTTTCACCGCAAATCTGTTTACTTGCGAAACAAAATTAAAAAGAGTACAAGAGAATTTCAAAACAATTCATCGCGCGCTATATTTTTATCAGCAGCCGGTTCTCTAGAAACAAGTTAGTTTTTTCAAGTTAGTTTTCTGGAAAATACTCCACATTTCCGGATAAACGAAGTGCTCTCTTATTTGCTTAATTAAGTGATAGTGCGATAGTTTGGTGGTAATACGTTTTTTTTTTCGTAATGCAATAAGAAAAACCGACCTGTAGAATAATCTCAAAACATTACTGCGTTTGTAAATTCGTTTCAGTTGGTACGAAATACTCCAAATGCTCGGATAAAAGCAATGGTTTCTATCTTGCCGAACTGGTAATATTGATAATTTGACTGTTACTGGTTTTTCCTGGGGCGAAAACAATTCTTCAAACCTTCAAAGCGGTTCTTTAAATTGAGTTTTGATCAATCAATCGAACGAGTTTCATCAACAGAAAATTCTTGACAACATTGACACTTATCAAAGATCATCAAAGGTAGTTTTGTCCTCGTTTGAATACATACCTCTACATAAGGGACTTCTTCAATGTATTGTTTTTATAGTCGGAAATGTTGCCTTTTTGTTAATTCTGTCCTTGTGCTCCTGTAAGAGATATAATCCCGAAGTGGTGTCCATGTACGCGTTGCTCAATCCTGAACTCCGTTTGAAGGACAACCTTGCCTGATTGCAGTATTTTCGAAACTCCGTTGTTTTTAAGATTTTCAAGCACATTCCACTTTGGTAGAAGTTCTTGCTCTCCATCGCATACGTTTCCAATCCTCGTTTAGGTTAAGAATCGTTGACATGTAAATAATTGTACAGTGCATGGTATAAACAGTAAGCTAAAGTCCACCACCGCTTTCGAAAACATGGTAAGCTTATTTGTGATAGCCTGAGTGCAGACGTCTCCTATTTCCTTCCACCCGGGGAAAAGAGACGTCTGCAAAACGGCGTCGCTAATCGTGTTCCAATATCCTGCTGTTTTTCATGAATTCGTGGAAAGTGCTTTTATTGGTTGCTTGACAATAGCCACTGTTAGAAACAACTCTAATTGGCTATCGTCGGGAAATGCTCGAGATAATGTATGCGACTACATTTAGCGGGGTTTTCCATTGATAAAAACATGTCCGATTGTGTGTTGTGTTTCTCGACTATTCTGAAAAACAACGACAAAAACCTTGTGAAAAGTCGCAGTGAATTTAAAGTTCAGGAAGAAATCCTTTCTCTTCAGTTCATCGTACACGAAACATCGCCATATATTTGTAGATCGTGCGTGGGAAAGTTGCGAAAGCTGAGAGGTCTTTACGCCAACGTGGGAAAAATGGAGGACGAACTTTTTAGCAATTATATTTCCAAAGCTTTCAAGGCAGGACTTACAGTAAAAAAAAAGATCGAGACACTAGGAAAGGACAGCGTAGGAACTTCGGCTTCTCCCGAGAAGCGAATTCTTTTGGAGGAGTCGGCAGTCAGCTCGCTGGTTACGTCAACTCCTGTGAAAGCCGTTCGCAATGCTTCTGTGTGAAAAATTCAGATTCCTCCTCTTAGTCCTGTTCGACCTCCGATCATGGAGCGATCAGAGGGAAACGATTCTGGCACAGAAAACAAAACCCTGTTATCATAATTTATGCGAAATTTAAAACCCGAACAGCAGGATACTGGAACACGATTAGCGACGCCGTTTCGCAGACGTCTCTTTTCCGCGGGTGGAAGGAAATAGGAGACGTCTGCACGCAGGCTAATTTGTGAACGAACGCTGCGAACGTTTGCAAACATTTCTAGAGATAAGTTCAGTTTTCACGGAGTTCAAACAGGCTCTTCAGGCAGACGATAAATCAAAACAAGTACAGAAAGCAGCCTGTCTTACGAGGATTAAGTCAATCTTTGTTCCCAAGGTGTAAAACGGAAGCATTAGTCGCCATTCTGAGCAAAGTGCCGATGAATTCACTTGAGATAGAATCAATCTGCACAAGGAGGAAAACATTCCGCTATATTTGGTGCCAATGATCCAATGATTTGAAAACAAATGATGTAATGTTCTTCGACAAGCACCGATCCACTCAAAACGTCACCTTTTCAAACGTAAAGAAAGTCATCAGGGCGAAAGAAACGCCCAACGAAGTAAACCTGGAATAACCAGACTTGAAACCGCGTGTCGAGAGTCGCGTGACAAGTTTCTACGCATGCGCAATTGCCTATCTTGTCTCATTCTCGGTCCAATTCGTTAAGGTGCTATTGCGCCTGATCCGTTCTCGTCTGTGGAGCTCTGGGCTTGAGCTCTGGGCATGACAATTCTGACAACAACTGAGAAATTTGAATTCCTATCGATCGAGTCGTGGTGCTATGGATCGACTAAAAGCTGTTCGGGACCCTCTTAATCTCCTGCAATTAGCTGAAAACCTGCTTTAAAAGGAACAAACTTAAGAAGCTGGCTTTCGTGCAGTAGTTGTTCAGAAGAACGGTTGTCCCTGCATTTTGCTCACGGGTTTTGGATTTGTATCTTGCCTGATTAAAGGTATAATATTATTGCATTTGCATTGTATTGAATTGTACATTTATTTTAATACATTCGTCTGGTTTCTGTTGTATGAGAATGTCAACTGTGTACTTATCGTTTCGCCACCCCTAAACGCTATACTGTATTACGTTTTACCCCATCGAAAATTTCCAGAAGCATTTGGCGTCCAAGTTTTTAAACATCGACATCAAGAGGTCATTACAAAAGTTGATGAGACAGTTACATGTAAGTTTATTTATGGAAAAGCCGAAGTTTTGTAGAAAATGCTGTAGCGAGGAAAGAATCGCTGGCATTTAGCGACAATCTCAACACTTTGAATTCAAAATTTGGTCGCTTAATCTGCCCTAAGCCGCATTCTTTGCGTGGAAATTGATCAAGTCAATGTATTAATTAATGCCCTGATTAATTCAATCGGAAATAAAACGTTATGCGTGGAAGCCAAAAAATTTTTACGTTATTGCGCATACAGTTTGATTTGGCCAATCAAAAAAAATAAATTTTTGGCCGTTACCAGAGCTACAAGAGACGTAATTAAAAAAAAAAGCCGCGTAGCTCTGGGGACGAGAATGATCTTGTCTTGTCTAGATTTTCAAAATTTTGTAACTTAGGAAGAACATAATTTCGCTTCCGCTCGGTAAATTTCTTTGATTTTTTGCGTTAATTTGCATACGTCAAAAGCGAAATTTGAAACCTTACACAAGTAACGTAACGATGCTTTTGAAACAACTCAGCCCGGGCGCTAGCTCTCGACAGACGTTTTGCCTTTCTGTTTCACCTGTAAATGTGTAAATTTATAAATATTCGGAAATTTAACGTCGCTTATACAATGCTTGTCACTATGCTGAACCTGTGAAATGCCTGTTTTACGCAACAACAGGGAAAAGGTTTCGAGCGACATTAAGCTCCAGCGTTTTGTCAAGTAACCGTTTTGAGAATTATTGCAACAATTTCGGTAACATTAAAAACTTAAAGTGGATAATTTACTACCCTATAAGGAAAAGAGCAGCCAATTCTAAACGCATGTGTATCATTTGATCGCATAAAAAGGTGACGATTACACCTCATTTTTCGACACACTCGGATCGATCTGTAACCAATAACGCACGCGATTGTCCGATGTATAAGCGACAAGCTCATTAGTTTCTCGACTCGAAACTCGATTCTCGATCTTCGAAATTCTCGACAACTCGAGACTCGATTCTCGAAATTTTCGAGAATCGAGTCTCGAGACACGAGGATCGAGACGCGAGGGACTACCAACTTACCTTTGGCCGATGGTATATACACTCTTTTCTTTTTATAAGAGCCTTTTTTATAAGAACGTTGAGGCTGAAATTGACCCAGATTTTAAAAACACATCATGAGTAACAACATGAATTTTTATCGAATCACATTTTCTCTGTTTTGTTTTGTTTTTTTTTTTAATGTAGAACTCAGGCTATATTTTCTTTCTTTCTCAACTGTGGAAGAGTAATAAAGTGAATTTTGCTAAGAAGAAAAACAACAACAGCATATATGTCAAAGAAATTTGACATGATACAGCGCACAATGGGCGTTTTAAGGTTTCCTGGTCACCTTTACATCAGTTTTCTGAACTTCTATACCACGTAACTTAAGAACATGCTAAGAACATTTTAGGCTCAAAACGTGAAAAAAATAAGAACATTCAGTTTCGGTTCAGCCTCAGCCGCAAAATTAGACGTTCTTATAAAAAAAAGAGTGTAGTGATGTTGCTAGGAGCTTTTAAAACGGGAGATATTGACATATGCCTGTGCTCACACTGGATGTTATATCTCGTGCTAAACGCTTTTAGAACGAGCGATATTCATAGATTGTTTTTATATCTCCGCTAGGTGCTTTTAAAGTAAGGGATATTTATAGAGTCATTTCATATCTGACGCTAGGTGGCTGAAAATTCACGTCTCGTTCGCTATCCTGTTTAACATATGGCGCAAATTTTGTAAAATCTGTTAGCCGGCTAGTGCCTGTTGACAGAAAATCATTAAAGGGTGCAAAAAATTGTTGAGGCTGCGAAATTTTGGCATACTGTATTGGGTGGAGAGGATTGGACTGGACTAGTAAAACGCGGACTGGTAAAAGGTAACAAAATACAAGTTATCATGATTTCTAACAGAGACATTACAATAAATTCTGATTTACAACAACCTGATCTATAACTTGCTAGAAAATGTAATTAGGCAGGATGAACGTTTATGCGTTTGTCTCACGGTCGAATTGCTTTGAGTTGTTGATCGCGACGTTTCGAGTGCAATACTGCTAGTCTTCATCAGGTGATGAGGTTGATTGTTTACGTGTCGCTATTTGTAGCATGTTTGTTCGCTGCTATTGGTGCATTTCGATCCTCATTATTATTCCGACTATTAGATGTTGTTCCCTCACAGGTCCGCTTTGTGGTTGATCAGCTGTTGTGCTTTCTGATCGTAGGTATCCAAGCTTCAGGAATTTCGATTCCACTATCTCTATTGATGTTATTAGGATGAAGTCTGATATGGATAGCCTCTTTGACCCTACGTGTGTACCAGTGAGGGTCACGATCAATAAACTTAACTTCTTTCCAAATAGGAAGATGCCCCGTTTCGTTAGCGTCCTCCGAAACTGCGGAGGTTTGCGTACGAGCAAGCAGTATATCTCTGTCGTGTTCTTTTATCCTGTCTTGCATCGCTCTCCCTGTTTCCACGATGTATACTTTGCCGCACTGACATGGAATCTTATAGACGACACCGTCTTGTTTAGTTGGTTCAAGGGCGTCTTTCGCTCGCACTAAGTGAGACCTAAGAGTTGTGTCTGATTGAAGACAGTGCGTCCGCCCTGTTGTTGTAGGTAGCGGCGAAGAACCTCTGATACACCTTTTATGTAGGGTAGAACCGCAGTAGATTTAAATTCTGGCGTAGGTTCTTTGTTGGCTGTTGGTCTTGTTGTCTTTGTGAGCTTTCGTACAAATGAAGAAGGATATTCGTTCGAAACAAGTACCGATGATAAATGTTTCTTTTCTTCAGAGATAGCTGCTGGTTTTGATGTAAGGTGTTTGGCTCGGTCGTATGGACACTTAACAATACCACGTTTCACTGACTGGGGATGGTGTGAATCATAGGTAGGTATTGGTCAGTGTGGGTGGGCTTTCTGAAAACAGTGGTGGTGAGAAGTCCGTTTAAATCCCTTGAAACTGAAACCCGTTGTATTGGAAATACGTGGATCTTAAGACAAAGTTTAAAACGTAACAATCAACCTCGTCGCCTGCTGAAGACTAGCAGTATTGCACTCGAGGAATATTTTGTTGCGTTTTACCAGTCCGCGTTTTACTAGTCCGCGTTTTACCAGTCGGCGTTTTACTAGTCCGCGTTTTACTAGTCCTCGATTTACTAGTCCGCGTTTCACTAGTCCTCGTTTTACTAGTCCGCGTTTTACTAGTCCAGTTCAGTCCAGTCCAGTCCAGTCCAGTCCTCCAAATACAGTATGCCCGAAATTTCGCAAATTTTGTAAATGTTGTTTGTCTCAAGCGAAAAATCGCAAAACACGTAAATTTGTTAATCTCGCTTCTTTAGAACGAAAACTCGTAACATTACGAAAAATCGTAAAATTTGGAACTGATGCGAAGAATCGTAAAATTCGTTGCAGAGTTCAATCCTGGACATAAGTGGATAAATCCGGAAGCATTTAAGAATCTGCATATTTTTCCTCTAGTGTAAACTTAGCCCAAATGCTGCTGTAATGAACTCGTCTAACAGCAGACGCGTTTTGCGAGTTTTCCTTCAGCCGCTTATATTAGACCTTTTTGAGTAGTCTCGTTTACATTCTCTCTTGTTTTCCTTTAAACAATTGCTATTAGAGAGAAAATAATGAAATTATGATGTAGTAGGTAATGCATTTAATGTAGTTATTATTGTAAGTATGGTGTAGGAAGAACCGCAGCACCACAGTTTCTTTAGAAACTAACCTCCTTGTTTGTTTGTTTATATAAAAATGTTTCTGTCACTTGGAATGAAAAGAAAAAGAGACAGTGCCATATTTGTCCTGTTGGTCTGTTTTGGCTGCTGTCACTTTTCGTTGCAGTGTTCTATGCTGTATTGAAAACCAATCTTATTATGTAGGCTGTGCCAACAATGGTTATCTGGCCCGAGTCATCTGGACGTTTCTGAGTCGTAACTTCGACCATCGTTGGAAGCTGTAGTTGAAAAACTGAAGGATACTGGCCAAAATGGACGACTGTCGATGAGAGACCAAATCAACCTGATGTCTAAGTGAAACAGGATACAGGATTGCGCACGCGTTCAATACCCGGGGGCTTCCTTGAAAAAGTGACGGAGATGCTTGTCATCCTTTTTAGGGATCAAAGTTCACTTTGGGTGTGTAACATCTGAAACGATTTCCGTTGGAATTAACCTGGTTAAATGGCAGGTAAAAGATGATAGGAGAAGACGGTCCTCTTGAGAGTGAAACTGAATTTGAGCTCCACCCTCAGGAATCCTGGTGCTTTTTAAGGGTTGCGAGGGACACTCCCAATCCCCTCACTTTTTTATAGGAGTCTTTCTATGGGTTAAACGCACTGTTGGGATTAAAAGATAAAGTATAGATTCCTTTTTTCCATCTAGGTAGGATTAACCTTTCGGCAGCATCTAAAATTTAATTCCTTCTCTGTACGTATACCTGCAATCTGGGTCGATTTTTCATTATTTTATTCAACTGCTAGTTTAAACATAGGCCCGCAATGCGTGCAGAACCGACGAAGTGTTGGTTCGTCTCGAAAAGAAAGCAAGCGAGCCGTGCGTAACTGCAGCTTCAATAACATTCAAGCATCTGTAACAGCAAGTTGCAGTAAAAGTGTGTAACTGTAACTAACGCTTAAATTTGACCAACTGAAAAGGCGACTAATACCCTGGAAAGGAGGTCAACTGGATTATTCACCCTCTCCTCACCAAACATAGCCCCACAGACTACGCCCATGGCGTCATGCATTCTTCACTCAAGATCATTTTTCGCGGTCTTTTGGTCGGTCTTCCTCAAAACCCGGAACAAAAATTCTCAAAACAGACGCATTTCACAAAATGGGCGACAAATTTCCCAATATAAAAGTAACCACATCTTCACGATTGATCAGCATGGGCACCGTAACAGCCCAAAAGAATTGAACGTTTCCCCATACCTGGGAACCACGCTTTGTGCACATCATGTCAAGGGCTCCTTAAGCCAAATTGTGAATGCAAATACGAAATAAATCATTGCCGTGCTCTATCGAACAGGTTACAAGAAAGCGCATCATAGGCATTTACCAGTCGTTTTGACCCACTCCACCCTCGACAAATGTTTTTACTTGGTTCACGGGCTAACTGGCGAAACGAAAATTGTGACAGTATTTTGTCCTTTGCGTTACCGAATGACGTTATGTTTAAAATCTGATGACTCAGCTCATCTGTCTTATTGCTTTGAATATTTAATTTTGTTGAATTAAACTAAAAAATCAAATGTTGATATACATTTGTCCACAACTGAACATGCTTTTACCAAGAGTTGTGAGCAATGTATTTATATACTGTTGTGAATAGGGCACTATAAAAACATGATTATCGATAAAGACAAACACATCGTCAGAATCTGAACGTACTAACCGGCGTGACGAAAATTGTGACAGTATTTTGTCTTTTGCGTTACCGAATGACGTAATGTTTAAAATCGGATGACTCAGCTCATCTGTCTTATCGCTTTGAATATTTTGTTGAATTAAAATTATAATTTAAGGATAAATTTTGTCCACAACTGAACATGCCGTTATCAAGAGTTGTAAGCGAAGCATTTATATACTGTTGTGAATATGGAGAAATTAGTACAAAAGCGAAGTCGTCGCTTTATCTCAAACACGTTAAAGCATGTCTTATGACGTAATCGTTAAATCTGGTTTCCTCTTCCGCAGTCAGCAAGTCAGTGTCTCGAACTCTAAAATCGAACAAATCGGTTCAAAATCAAAAGTAAAGCAGAAAAATAAAAAGACTAACTGGTATATCCTTCTGTGCCGCTTATAGTAAGAAGAAGATCCAAGAAGATCCAGCGTCGTGTCGTAATTCATTTCCCGCCTGCCAATAACCTTTCTTAACGTTGGCACCTAGACATTTTCAAGTAATAAACATAACCACAACAACATACACCAGAATTTTCCTTTCATAACCTTTTCTGAGAAAGATTTTATCCTTACGATGTCTCAGCAACACTTTGGTCCCACCAGCATCAACAGTGCCACTGGACTTCACCTCCTGTTATTATCAGTCCTCCTTGCTTTCTTTCACTAGTATTGCACAGATATTTCAGTCCGGTCAAAACCAACACTGCTCGGCGGAAGTGTCCTTCTATGCCTACGATACTTTTTATGTGGAACCTTGTCCTATCGTGCGTGCGTGTGTGTACTAATCGATGGGCTTAACTGCAGAATACGTCATCCCATCCCGTGGGCCATAGCGAAATACACACCTTGTGAGCCTTACACGACGTATTTTGACCGACCAATCCAGTCGACCCTCTTGACACGACTGCTCTTACTCGACTTCGTCGGTTAAAACATAGGCCTGCAATGCGTGCAGAACCGACGAAGTGTTCGTCTTGAAAGGAAAGCAAGCGAACGGTGCGTGACTGCAGCTTCAATAACATTCAAGCATCTGTAACAGAAAGTTGCAGTAAAAGTGTGTAACTGTAACTAACGCTTAAATTTGACCAACTAAAAAGGCGACCAATACCCTGGAAAGGAGGTCAACTGAATTATTCACCCTCTCCTCACCAAACATAGCCCCACAGACTACGCCCATGACGTCATGCATTCTTCACTCAAGATCATTTTTCGCGGTCTTTTGGTCGGTCTTCCTCAAAACCCGGAACAAAAATTCTCAAAACAGACGCATTTCACAAAATGGGCGACAAATTTCCCAATATAAAAGTAACCACATCTTCACGATTGATCAGTATGGGCACCGTAACAGCCCAAAAGAATTGAACTTTTCCCCATCCCTGGGAACCACGAATTGTGCACAGTTTCCTTTAATCATGTCAAGGGCTCCTTAAGCCAAATTGTGAATGCAAATACGAAATAAATCATTGCTGTGCTCTATCGTACAGGTTACAAGAAAGCGCATTATAGACATTTACCAGTCGTTTTGACCCACTCCACCCTCTACAAATGTTTTTACTTGGTTCAACGTGCTAACTGGCGTAACGAAAATTGTGACAGTATTTTGTCCTTTGCGTTACCGAATGACGTTATGTTTAAAATCTGATGACTCAGCTCATCTGTCTTATCGCTTTGAATATTTAATTTTGTTGAATTAAACTAAAAAACTAAATGTTGATATACATTTGTCCACACTTGAACATGCTTTTACCAAGAGTTGTGAGCAATGTATTTATATACTGTTGTGAATAGGGCACTATAAAAACATGATTATCGATAAAGACAAACACATCGTCAGAATCTCAACGCGCTAACCGGCGTGACGAAAATTGTGACAGTATTTTGTCTTTTGCGTTACCGAATGACGTAATGTTTAAAATCGGATGACTCAGCTCATCTGTCTTATCGCTTTGAATATTTTGTTGAATTAAAATTAAAATTTAAAGATAAATTTTGTCCACAACCGAACATGCCTTTATCAAGAGTTGTAAGCGAAGCATTTATATACTGTTGTGAATATGGCACTATACAAATATGATTATCAATCTGGAGAAATAAGTAAAAAGCGAAGTCGTCGCTTTATCTCAAACACGTTAAAGCATGTCTTATGACGTAATCGTTAAATCTGGTTTCCTCTTCCGCAGTCAGTAAGTCAGTGTCTCGAACTCTAAAATCGAACAAATCGGTTCAAAATCAAAAGTAAAGCAGAAAAATTAAAAAGACTAACTGCTATATCCTTCTGTATACTATCCAAGAAGATCCAGCCTCGTGTCGTAATTCATTTCCCACCTGCCAATAACCTTTCTTAACGTTGGCAGCTAGACATTTTTAAGTAATAAACATAACCACAACAACATACACCAGAATTTTCCCGTTTCATAACCTTTACTGAAAACGATTCTATCCTTACGATGTCTCAGCAACACTTTGGTCCCACCAGCATCAACAGTGCCACTGGACTTCACCTCCTGTTATTATCAGTCCTCCTTGCTTTCTTTCACTAGTATTGCACAGATATTTCAGTCCGGTCAAAACCAACACTGCTCGGCGGAAGTGTCCTCCTATACCCATAGGAAGCCCAAGCATAATATTTGAATATCATTAAAAATGGCGTTTCAAAATATAAGACTTTGTATGGGATTTCGAAGCGAACATTTTGAGCAATACATAACCGCAAACGAACTGAATAAAGTTCATGAAACATTACATGGTGTTGTTTGCTATCCTTACCATAGGAAGCCCAAGCATAATATTTGAATATCATTAAAAATGGCGTTTCAAAATATAAGACTTTGTATGGGATTTCGAAGCGAACATTTTGAGCAATACATAACAACGAACTAACTGAATTAAGTTCATGAAACATTACATGGTGTTGTTTGCTATCCTTACAAAGCATTTTGGGCAATTTTAGGTCCATTTACTGAACTGTGTTAGTACGTGTATAATACATTGACAAGGAAGGAGTCATTTGGCCCAATTTAGCCACTATCACCGCTCGACACGTTTCGGAATTCGCTCGAATTTACCCACAAATATAGTTCAGGCTCCCATTCTGACTTAGCGACGTGACAAAAGGAAGACATACAAGTGATTTTCTCAAAACCAATTGCACATACCTCGTGTCCCAAAAGAATTATCCACTGCACAAAATCATAATAGCATCTCAAAATAGGCCGCCAGGGATGCGTGAGGATCCCGATAGCCCCGTTTGACCGCGGTCGGCACTGGACACCAGTCAAATCATGCCCTTATCGGGAGGGACACGCTCGTTTTGGTCGTGTTACAATTGTAGTAACTATGACCCGGTACGGACACAAAATTGTCGCTCCAACGTAGTCTGGTTCGCGTGAGAAAATCGCTGCGTGTTACAAGCGGATAGCAAAAATAAATCATTCCCATTTCTGAATTTATATCCATTTTCAGGGTGTATATTTTCTTGTTTTTTCTAATAAGTAGGTTACCTGACCGGCTTCATGCAAATATAGAAATAGATATTGTATATACAATGATAACAATTTTAAAATAACATTTTCATGCGCGTGAGGATATGAATTTAAATGAATTTGCCAACTTCGGTTCGAAAAAATATACCTGGTATATAAAACCTATCGAGGATTCCAAAAAATTGAACACATTCAATTCACGCAGAGTACGTATTTAAAATTAACGCAGTAGACTGACCTGTATTACAAACGTTTTGTACACCAACGCAAATATGTTCAATTTACCACGCATGAATAGAAACATAGGAGGAAGGAGAAACACGGTTCACTTTCTCTTTTTCTTGACTCGTTTTCAGTTTCTAACAGCCAAGACCGTTTTAATTTCTTTCGATAACTTAATTCTCTCCATAAGGTCACGGAGTCCCGCGCAGCGATTCCACCTTTCTCGCGCGAACCAGACTACGTTGGAGCGACAATTTTGTGTCCGTACCGGGTCATAGTTACTACAATTGTAACACGACCAAAACGAGCGTGTCCCTCCCGATAAGGGCATGATTTGACTGGTGTCCAGTGCCGACCGCGGTCAAACGGGGCTATCGGGATCCTCACGCATCCCTGGCGGCCTATTTTGAGATGCTATTATGATTTTGTGCAGTGGATAATTCTTTTGGGACACGAGGTATGTGCAATTGGTTTTGAGAAAATCACTTGTATGTCTTCCTTTTGTCACGTCGCTAAGTCAGAATGGGAGCCTGAACTATATTTGTGGGTAAATTCGAGCGAATTCCGAAACGTGTCGAGCGGTGATAGTGGCTAAATTGGGCCAAATGACTCCTTCCTTGTCAATGTATTATACACGTACTAACACAGTTCAGTAAATGGACCTAAAATTGCCCAAAATGCTTTGTAAGGATAGCAAACAACACCATGTAATGTTTCATGAACTTAATTCAGTTAGTTCGTTGTTATGTATTGCTCAAAATGTTCGCTTCGAAATCCCATACAAAGTCTTATATTTTGAAACGCCATTTTTAATGATATTCAAATATTATGCTTGGGCTTCCTATGTCCTTACAACGCATTTTGAGCAATTTTAGGTCTATTTACCTTACATGTACTAATACACAGTAAGGTAAATAGACCTAAAATTGCTCAAAATGCGTTGTAAGGATAGCAAACAACACCATGTAATGTTTCATGAACTTTATTCAGTTAGTTTGCGGTTATGTATTGCTCAAAATGTTCGCTTCGAAATCCCATACAAAGTCTTATATTTTGAAACGCCATTTTTAATAATATTCAAATGTTATGCTTGGGTGTCCTGTGCTATACCTACGATACTTTTTATGTGGACCCTTGTCCTATCGTGCGTGCGTGTGTGTACTAATCGATGGGCTTAACTGCAGAATACGTCATCCCATCCCGTGGGCCATAGCGAAATACACACCTTGTGAGCCTTACACGACGTATTTTGACCGACCAAACCAGTCGACGCTCTTGACACGACTGCTCTAACTCGACTTCGTCGGTTAAACATAGGCGCGCAATACGCGCAGAGCCAATGACGTTTTTTTTCACAATATGGTGAAATTTGTCCTGACAACCTATGGGACTTTACACCTCCGGTAAGTCCCACCCTAACCCCTCAGCCCCCCCCCCCCCCCCCCCACCACCACCATCAAAAAGATCTTGTGGTTATCCACTATAAAACCTGGTAATGATTCAGCAGCGTGACTACGCGGAGTAAAAAAAAACGAAGAAAGCTCTTTGTTTCACGGTTCTTCAAAGAACACAGACAAAAACAAGTAAACTTAAACTTAAACTCACCGTCGAAAAATATTGCATACATAATTTAGGCAAAGATCAGTGGAAAGTTAACAATTTTACTTCAGAAATAAATGCAAGTTGCAGTTGAACCTTTTAATTTCTTACTTCTACCGGCGAATATCCAATACTTTTCAGTGCTCATAAAGGGTCAACTTTCTAAAGGGTGCCGTTTTGACGCTCTGCGTGATTTGCGTGACACGCGACTCGCTTTACTTTGTTTAATTTGTAAGGTTTCAGACGTTTCAGGCAACCACTTACGAGCGAATTTTTTTGTAGACCGCGTGAAAACAGAAAAATGTGGCACATGCTTACAAAATCAACTACCTTCACTTTTTGCTCAGAGATACCTTATGGTGAGTCAATAAACGTGGTGTATTTTTTTGTTTAAATCTATTTTCATTTTCGAGAAAATACTCAAAAACTGTAACGAGCGCCCGGCGCTATAAAATGCCCGAAACGAGAGCGACGAACATGGTCAAATGAACTTTGCTCATCAAAAGCGCAAATTAAAGAAGGCCTTTCTCAAGTTTGTATATTTGTACAGGAGGCATTGACGAATGATTTGAGTCTAAAGTCAGGATAATTAACTGAACTTTGAAATCCAGGCGAGCATTTAAAAATCACCAATTTTTCATTGTTTACAGATTTCATTTTGGAGCAGTTTTTCACGAAACACTTTTCCTATGCGGTATAACTCAGATTCACCTGAAATTACGGCTTAGATAAGTAGAAATGATGTACTTTTTAAGGATATAAAAATTTGCCTGGGGCTTTTAATTTCATCCAAGAAATAGCCCGTCCTATTTCGAGGAAACCACTCGACAGCGACTAATGCCAACAAAGCAAATAATCGAATTACGCGGTACGCTTTCTCTTATGATAAAGCCAAAATTCGAACAAAATCTTGTCGTTTAGCTCCATACGAGTTTATTATTTAATATTTTACCCTTACCTTGCAAAAGCAGTGGTTGAACATTGTTTCCCCCCTTCTTTCGTCGGCAAATTGTAATTTCCCACGGGCAAGCGGCTATGGTACTCAGGACACAATCAGTCACTATTAGCGAAGGCCCTCGTAAACATCGTATTTCTTGACAACTTTAACCATATTTCAGGTTCCATACAGCCATTCATACAAGAGACTTGATAACACGATGAACAGATGCACTTAACGAAGTTTAGAGCCTCAAATGAGACAATGAAATTCAAAGAACGGTTGCGTGTCATTACTCACCCTCGTGTTTGTCACGGAATGAGAGTCACGAACTCCTGGGGGCTGGGGCGGTGGGTACTGTACAGGGGGACTCCCCACAAAGGCTGCATTTTTTTCAGACTGGAGGCTTATAGAGATAGGATCTCACGAGCTGGAGTATGGAAAAGGGTAAGGAAACTGTCATTTAGGTATTTGAAATGCTTTTCGAACAGACCCACCAAACGGTTGGTCGGTTGGGCTCTAGCCATGTTATAAAAGCTTGGTGAGAAGTAATAGTATTAAACGCGACTAGATTGGCACGATGATTCTCGACTGAATACAAAACTGCAGAAATTCAAAACCCTGTAGGGTCCTTCTGTTTCTGTTCACACTATTCGTGTTTTCGCTGCCCAGATATCGTGGAAGTAATTTCCTTGGCGTAAATTTAGCTTAGTCCATTCCCAAGTAAACAATTACGAAATGGTTATCAGCTGTATTTTAGGAATTGACATTTGCGAAGTTTGTTTTGAGCATCGCGAAGAAGGTACTACTTACGCGGTAGTCAACTTCTACCCTTCGCCCTCTCAAAAATGTAAGTGAGCACGAACCCTGTGAGTTTAAATACGCACCTCGGAACATTCGCGTTTTTAAAAGCTTTCTCATGTTCCCTTGTACGTCCGCATGTGCAATCTCTCACTCGGTTATAAAAAAAGCCGCTTTTAGAAACTCCAGTTTCCCTTTTATTTATTCAATACAAAGGGTCTACAGACTTGAAAATAAGCACTGCATCTAGCACCAACTAATTTCTTAGTCATAGTCATGTCTTGAATACAAAAACTGCGGTAATCCGTAGAGGCTTTTTATTCCTGTTGAAATGATTACAAACGATTCAGACGACTGTAATACTTGTCGGAACCCCAAGAAGAGATCAATCTGGGCGTGGTTCAAGCTTTCTTGTTTGACCCCTGGAGGATACCATTTCCATGCCTAATCGATCTAGACTGCCAACAAATCATGAAAGCGTTTTTTTTTCTTCAAGTGCAACTCAAAACGAAACCTTGGTGGCTAAACTCACTGGCAGCCTGTCCTGAACACCCTATGTTTGACCAAAATCAGTAACTTACACACCTGAGCGAGAAGACGAGCATCTCTTTAATATGGGAGTTCCCCTCTCCGCCTCTAGTACGCAGAGGAGTCTGTCATAAACGTTTTTACATTTTTCAGCTTGCTTTAAGGCCATGTTACACAAGGCAATTTTCCTTGCAACTTGCAACGCAACGATGACGACTGAAAAACACTGCAAGTTGCAGAGGGGGTGTCACGAGTTCGCAATTTTTGTTCGCAACTTGCAACGCACCCGCTGGAAATTATTAAGTTCAAATCTTGCACAAGCGAAGGACGCGCTCTGATTGGCTCATTTTAATTAAATTGCGTTGCAAGTTACGATTGACATGTCACACGCAGCAACTTGTCTCGAAACGTTGCGAAAAGAAAAGGATAGTTCTACTTTTCCTGTAACTTGCAATGCAACATTTTGTTGCATTGCAGGTTGCGAAAATGGTGTGTTACACGTGCAATTTTTTTCGCAACTTGTTGCGTTGCAAGTTGCAGGAAAAATTGCGTCGTGTAACATGGCCTTTAGGGGACCATTCAAACTTGTCAGTGCGCGATCACTGGGCACGGACCGGGCACTTCAAACGAGGTCGCGATAATTTTCGACTGCATTGACTCGAATGCGGTGCTAGTGTTTCAGCATATTATCACGTCACGTGTTACAAAATCAACCGCTGGTATCAGACGAGTCGCTAAGCTCGATTTCATATCCGCCACCACCGTCGCCACCGTCGCCCGATTTTATCATACCAAAAGAGAGAAAAAAACCTATCCACACTGTGTTAGGTCCCTCCTTTTTAAACCTAACCATATCACATTTTGTTTAACCGCAAACAGACCTTTACCGTTACTGGTTGTTTTCGCTTCACCACGATAGCAATTACGTAAAATTAAACGGAGAATTAACTAATGAATAAACCCCTTCTTGCTCGATTGTGATGATGATGACGCTCATTAATGAAAATAGCGCACTCAAGGCTTTACAGTTTCTTTTAAAGTTTCGCTTTTTGGGCTATTGTTTATTTTTCAGACAATCTTTCAGCCTCGGGAATTATCATCCCATATACTGTGGAACTCAGTTTTTCTGAAACTTCCGATAATTTGATGCTGCCAAAAGCAGTTTCCTCTCCCTCACTCAAGCACGGGAAGTTTACCATCACTTTTTGAACTATTGTTTTCTCGACAAGTCGGAACCAATGTTCTCTCGTATGTTCGAGAAAGCGGGATTCCACTGTATCAGCCGCCTGAACTGTTTTATTTAGCAAATAACAGTGTCGTAAATGTTTGGTACTTTCCGTGATCAGTTTACTGATGGCAGGTGCAGCTAAGGCAGAGCGACTCTATCTTGCTCACATAAGGCTGTTTGCGATACATCGTTATTCCGGCGATATCAATGCCAAAAAATAAACAAATCTCTCTCAGCACTGGAACGGAAAAGTTCTTTAACTTGGACTTTGCTGCCATATCACACAAATTGTACGCATCAAAAGTGATCGGGTGTCTCGGGGCCAATTCGTGCAGAGCCATATTCCTAAGTTCATCCATTTCTGCTTCATGCACAGCGCTTTCGAAGTCGTCATCAGACTGTTCCTCATCGTCTTGAAGAGTCTTTTTCGCAGAGAGACGGGAAAAGAAGCCGGCAATTTGCTGTGCAGTAAGAAAATCGTTGCTTTTAAGTCCCCCTGGTTATAGGCCCATCTAGCTGGAAACAAAAAAATACATCCGGTAATAAGTCGCCCCCCCCCCCCCCCGGGTATAAGGAAACCTTCGCTGGATGACAGTACTCAACGGGCTACAAATGTTGCTTTAATGTGACTTTTTAACGTGAAAACGTATTTCCATCTACACTGCCGTGGCCTGTTTCGAAAGGTTTTTTTACCCCGTTTATAAGCCCCACCAAAACCACTTACGAAGTTGCACAAGCCCAGGGCTTATATCCGGAATTTTACGGCATTCCTCAAAGTATATAGCCCACCAAGTTTAATTCAATCTGTAACCGAGCCTCCTCTCTCACATGTCATTGCGTGACAGAACAAGGAGCGAAAGTCAAACCGCCATTTTCGCTGTAGTTGATCTCCTGCAACAACAACGGCCAAAACGTGGTTTTCAAAATGTGAAAAACGTTTCTGCTTTAAGTGGCCGTTTTAACTAAAATGTGGTTGGAACTGTGAAGACGGAAATGCGATGTTTTTTTGCAAGGACCTTCCAGCATAGTTATTGCTGATTTACTAAATATTGAATGTGCGATTTGGGAAACACCGTCCGAGTGCTGGTGAAGTATTTGAAACGAATGTAGGATACAAACCAATCTTCAACAAAT
This sequence comes from Siderastrea radians, assembly GCA_964017195.1. Classification (NCBI taxonomy): domain Eukaryota; kingdom Metazoa; phylum Cnidaria; class Anthozoa; order Scleractinia; family Rhizangiidae; genus Siderastrea; species Siderastrea radians. The sequence goes on along the minus strand of OZ024887.1, from coordinate 48,307,619 downwards.
TGTTACACCAGGTAAGCTAAATATGTTGAGTTTCGGATCAAGTAGAGTGCTAACTAATAAGATTTTGTTGGAATTTTGGCTTTGAGAAGGGAAAGCGTAGTTCGATTATTTGCGGTTGTTGACAAGGCGGTGTTGTGATTTCGTCCAAATAGAAAGGGGTAGTTCTTCATAGCAATTAAAAGCCCCAGGCTAATTTTTATACCATTAAAAAGAACGTCATTTCCACTTATCAAAACCCAAGTCTTAAGTGATTCTGAGTTATACCGCATAGGAAAAGTGTTCCTTGAAAAACTGCTCCAAAATGTGGTTTTTAATCAATCAAATTTTAGTGATTTTTAAACAGGCTCCAGAAATTTAAATTAACCTTTATAATCCTCTTCTTAGACTCAAATCATTTGTAAATGCCTCCTTTACAAATTCACAAAATCGAGAAAAGCCTGCATTATTTTGCGCTTGTGAGCAGCAAAGTTCTTGTGCTCTTACTCGTGGTATGAATTTCGACCATTTCATGGCTGTCGGCGCTCGTGACAGTTTTTAAGAATTTTTTGCAAAACAAAAATAGCTTTGAAAGAAAAAATCACACCACGTTGATTGACTCACCATAAGGTATCTCTGAAATAAATTTGAGAGTAGTCTTGTTTTTCATCATGTGCCACCTCTCACTCGGTCACGGAAAAAAGTCGCTCTTACGTTCTTAGTACATTGTATTGTCAAAACGGGAGTCTGTCATCAAACGGCGTTTCTTGTATCCACAATATTTTCGTTCGAAATCGGTTTGAACTAGCGTTTATAAACACGACTGAAATAGTTTTGCAACTATATTTATTTCCCCTGTTATTTGAAGTTGCTTGCTTTGTAATCAAGTCGGCTATAATAATTTTCGTCTTTTTGCTTCACAAATCGACCAAAGTATGTTTACATTTGTAACTTTCCCACGGTACAAAGTTATTTTTAGCTCACGTGTTTATTTGGAGTCTCAACCTACAGCCGAATAAATTTCGTTTGCTTTACCTTCGAACAGTACGAAAATGTTCAAATTCAGCTCGCTTTCCAGTAGATCCAACAGGTCTCTGTTAGAATGCTTTGTCACATATCTGTTGTTGTTAATCTTTCGGTACTGTTTCGGTCGGTTCGAGATGTTTCAAGTGTTGCGTTACATTCCTTATAAGGCTGAAATTACAGCTGTCGACTATGCAAATTTCTCAACATAGGCTTTACACTTTGAGCTATGAATAACCCCGATATAACGTTTAGTATCTTGTTAAGATTTTACTACATCCATCCTCTAATTCCTTGATCACCACTGTGACTTGGATTTTAATACTAGTTTCATTCAAGTTTTTCAGTTTTAAGAATAGCTAGCAACAAGCCGCGCAATTTCCGATTTAGTTTTAATTGGGTTCATGTTTTATAACACGCACACAAAAATGACACTGCAAATTTGAGATTCGCTGTTACCGGGAGATAATGCCGAAAAATTTTATGCTGTTTTACTCTACTCTTTTCACTATCGTTATAAACTTGGGCTTTAAATATTGTTTCTTTCACTGTTAATTAGGGATCGATGTAACGTTAATTTCCACGTTCTGTTCATACAACATCTCAAATTGGCAAGTCCGTCTTGTATTTGCTGCTGTGGAAAAATGTACCTCAGCTAAGTAAACACAGGACTACAACGCGAATAAAATCCTGCCAGACCTCACGTACACAAAACAGATCCACACTTGCGAATGCAAAACACTTCAAAGCCCGGGGGTCTTACTCCCATAACATTAGCTGTATGGGTTTGTGCCGCTGATAAGGTAAGACTTTCAGTGTCCCGGTGCACACCCCCACCCATCGTCTCACAGAATATCCCCCCAGCCTCACAAATCGTAAGACAGACATCGCACGTACGTATAACGTCTCAGACGTCTATCGTTGACTTTTAGGCTCTGACAGTAGCCATATGACGTCACTAACGTGACGTCATTGGCTAAAAATGTTGTTGCGATTAGGAGGCCAGAAAAAGGCAGAATCAGCACGGCTGTTGGTGATCGTTCCAACAAACGGCAAGTAGGTGCTCAGAAAAAGAAGACGGAAGCTTTTACTAGGCAAAAATGTCACCGCTGGAATGTAAGCGACTACCTTAATTTCATCGATTTGAGAAGACGTTCGGTTGTGTGGCTACGAAATGTTGATGTAATCACATTCGGCAACGGGTTTTAGTGGAGTCCAGCATGTGCCGGTTTGGGGGCGGAATTTGGTCATACATACTAGTTCTCTTTCTGCCCTTTGCTGTTTTTCGAACTGTTGGTGGAATTAGTAGTTGCTCTATTTTGACTGCGTGTTATTTACATTGTTTAGGACGCAGTTAAGCATTTGATTGGCTTTGGGCCCTTGTCAGAGCGCTTATTCATGCAGAACGCATGGAGTAGCATTTTGGCTTCGAGCTCTTATCAAAGTGTTTACTTATTGAAAACGCGTTGAGTCCCTGCTTGGTTTCGGGCCCTATTCAGAGTGTTTATTTGTCGAAAAAGCGTTTAGTCTCTGCTTGGCTTTGCGATCAAGGCCTTTGTAAGAGTGCCTCTGATTGGCTACGGACCTTCTCAGAGTGTTAATTTGTTGAGAATGCGCTAAGTGTCTGATTGGCTTTGGGCTCAGCCTAGTACCTAAGCGTTCTCCTCCCGCTCACTCGACCTGGCGCGAACTGTCGTGACTCATTGGGTGACGTCACGAGATTTCGCGTCGAGTCGAGTGAGCGAGAAGAGAACGCCTGGGTACTAGGCTGCTTTGGGCCCTTGTCAGGGTGTTTATTTGTCGAGAACGCGTCGAGTTTTCTGATTAGCTTCGGGCCATTATCAGAGTGTTTATTTGTTGGGTACACGTTGACTGTCTGTTTGGCCTCGTGCCCAGGTCAGAGTGTTTGTTTTTTGATAACTTTAATAGGAAGTCTCTGGTTGGCTTTCAGTTACGCCCGTGTAAGAGTTTATTGAGAACACATTAAGCATCTGATCACCATCATACCATGTTCAGAGTGTTTTATTTGTCCTGGCACGATCACTTGGGTCCCAAAGTGGCCACAGACCCTTCTCGAAGTTTGGTTGGGGACACGTTGAGCTAGTCTCTGATTGGCTTCGGGTTTTTGCTGCGGTCAGTCTTTCTTCGTTGAAGATGCTATAATATCCTCTGATTGGCCTCAGGTCCTTGTCAGTGTTCGTTTGTTGAGAATGCGTCAAGAATCTGATCGGCTCCGGGCCTTCGTTAAAGTGTCTATTTGTTTCGTTCACTTTGTAACTTTTTAGCTTGGCGAGTACGCTAGAAGACCTAGAAGTCCTTTGTTTTTTGCCTTCAGCCGCATTTGTCGGTGTATATTCTCAATGTTGGGTACGCGTCACAATTGATGGGCTTTGCACTTTTGTTAGTGCGCTTTTTACTTTACACATATGTTTATGTTAGGTTCAGTTGGGTTCTATTCCAAAATGGTACCGGAATCGGCCTTTCCCATGACTATCCTAAAGAAGAAATTGAAGAGAATTCAGGGAGCACTAAAGTAGGCCAGGCGGGAAAACCAGCAAGCCCTCTTTCAGGTTGATAAGTTAATAACGAGTAGCCAGTTTTACAGAGGAAGGGAAAAATCTTCCACTTTTCATTAGTAACACCTCGGTAGATTGAGGGCTGTAGTGCTTAAATGCACGTCCTTTGGAGAATTCATGTACTTGTGGCTATTGATTATGTTTTTCCTCCTCTTACCTTCGTGTTAGTAAGCTTTTTTAAACCGAATTACTTTACCAGATGTATAATTTTGATATTCAGGTCTTAACTCGTCAGTATCCTTCAATTTTTATGCGTGTTTGTTCAACTGTTAGCTGTTCAGTGGAGATTGTTTTTTTGAAATTGTTGAATATCGGAACGTTCGCGAGTCAAACGTTTGTGAGCTGCATTTATTCCTTGCCCATTTCTCTTGTTCTTTTTCTTCGAGTTTGGCCTTGCTTAAGCTGTTTTTTTTTTCGAATGCTTCATTATCACTTCTCCTTTGTCTCCAGCTTCTGCAGTCTGACTGTGACAACTTATGTGAGTTTATAAGTAAATTGTTGCACAGCTATTGTAAAGGAAGAGCAAGAGCGTTGCCGATACCTTCTCATATCTCTTTTGAAACTCATTAGATAGTTTCAAAGACTGGTCCTCAGGAGACCTATAGATATGTCTTTGCAAGGCCGCACAATGATTTAGGTGGGACAGCGTGTCATTGTCGATGGTAGGGATGCATGACGTATTGAAGTTGGTAGAGCCTCCCTCTCCCTGGGGTATCGCTGTCTCTTCGAGAACAGGTAGTGTATCTGGGGGGGGGGAGGGAGGGTGTGGGGGAGGTTTTTCGGAGTTTGGAGAGAGAGCTGGCCATTTTTTGATGCTTCCACTCAGCAGAATAGTAAGAGGGTGACGAAGCCGAAGTGTTGCTCCCATCTCTGAGGGGGGTGAATAGGGGTATGCAAATCCGCCGGGGTAGGGGTATGCAAATTTTGGTCCGATCGGCCTATCCGACGTTATGTTCGTTCAAATCCGGATCCGCTTTACTTAAAAACTTGCCGTGGTAAATATACTGCATATGGGTATATATATATATATATATTTGTTTTCTTTTTCTTCACAGTATTTAGATTTTACCCGAAGTTTTCTTTCTTTGCTAGTGTTTGAGAAAGTAGCGTTATAGCATTACAAAAATCTCGAATAAATAAATACTTTCACAAGTTGTTCTGCGATCGCGACTACTTCGTAAAAACGATAAAAATGCTGTGGTAATCAATGAAAAGTTCGTATTTGACATTTGGTGTATTTCATTACGTGTAGTAGCTGTATTTCTGTTTGCAAATCAGTCCTTAAATATCCGTTAACATCTTTAACAACCGGGCGAATATCTTTCACTTCGGGCGAATCACCATTGGCCGAATCAACTTCCGCGCGAACGACCGCAATTCGAATAGAAGTTCCTGCGACAGCTTCGTAAATTCTAGCATAAAAAAGTTGGACATTGGTGTGTTTCTCCGCACAATTCAGCTTTGAATTATCAAATAATCTGCGAGCATATAATAAAACCAAATCGACAGTGTAATGATTTCCGATACTGATTTGGAATGCAAATATCTGGTATGGGGCATAACGATTTTGTAATCTCTTTAGTTACATCACTTTGGCCAATCTTCTAACTTACAGCACGTTTTAAAGTAGGCAGTACTCAACTTTCCAACCGGCAAGTATTTTCCACGGTATCATCTTGGACCTTTTGAGTCCATGATCTTCAACTTTTTTAGCACAATTACATTTTATTCTCGATAAAATGGTCACTACAATCTAGTCATGGGCTTTCTGATCTTTTCACTTGCCAAAAAAGACGGGTAAGTGGCTTGCCTATCTCCATTGCGAACTGCATTTGTTTTCCGGCTTACTATAGTGTTTCATTTGTTAATAGTTTGATTCGCAGTTAGTCCTTTCGTTAAATATGAGGGGGGGGGGGGATGTAAGCTGCATTCAGTTTATTGAGTCCCTGACCAATTTGTAAATCTGGCGTAACGTTCCAGCGGGATGTGATTCAGTAAAATTTCGACCAAGGCCGGCCACCGAAAATTAATGATCCGATCCACAATCCGAACTTCTAGACATACAGAGTCCGGAATCCGGGCCAAAATTTTCAGCTGATCCGCGATCCAAGGTATTTTTCAAATCCGCGAATCCACTTATTTGATCGCTAAAATCCGCAATCCGCGCGCAAAAATAGGCCAAATCCGCCGATCCGCAAACCTATTCACCCCCTCATCTCTTAATCCGAGCTGTTGATGATTTTGGATGGAACGGCGATGCTCGCCAAAGCGCTCGTCAAGATGTCGTTTAGCTTCCCCAATGTATTCGCAAGGCAAGTTACGGAATCGCTGTTCCCTCCAAAATCATCAACAGCTTGCTAACCCTACCCCTGTTTCGGAACATTTCAACTTACCCGGGCACTCCGTCAACGACATCCGTCTCAGGCTTGGAGCTGATAAATATTAACCGAGACTCCTTAAGAAAAGCACGTGAGGCACACTTAATTGACAAGGCTAAGACACTGAAGCTACAAGGATTGAACAGACGCGATCAGCTACAACAATGACACTTCTTGTTCAGCTGCCAACCTATCATATTCATTTATTTATTTTTAAATTTTTAAATTTTATGTTATAACGGTCCTGTAACGTATTTACTCATTTCACTCTTGTAGCCCCTGAAGAAGGTTTGTCTTGCAAACCGAGATATCGGGCAAATTTTTGTTACATACATTTTTTTACCTTACGTATTTCGTCTTCTATGTCTTTCTTTAACTGCCGTAAGGATCAGTCGTTCCGTATATTTTTTACTTCAAATGTTTTACTGATCCAGGTCTACTTAAGATCCGGCAACTATCAACACCTTGTCGCTGTGGTCCTGCCAGTTTATAAACTTGGTATTATTGAAGAGAGAAGACCCTGGGAACAAGGTTGGTCGCCTGAGGCACGCGTGGTCCACGTGCGTGATTCAAAATGGCGGCATTCTCGACCCCAGTGCTTACCCTTCTGACTTCGCGCCAGTTATGCGCAAAAGAGCGCTGGAGTCGAGAATGAGGTGGTTCTATTATTGGTGGTTTTGCGGAACGCGCATAAGCCTCCAACAGAGACTTCCTTAGTGCTCGTCACGCAATCCATTGCGTGACAAGCCCAAAGAATGTTTGCGTTGGAGGCTAAAACTTTGCATCGCATCGCGTGCAACACGCGTCAATTTTCCGCGCGCGTCTTTTTCCATTATCTGAACATCTTTTTGGTCCCCAAGAAAAAACAGGTAACTTGGAACAAGTCTACACGTACAGGTGAGCCGTGAGCCGTGAGCCGTGGTTACTAGCACGGTCGGAAAACAAATGATTTCCTGTTTCGTTCCCAGTCCCTCCAAGTTTCGTGACTGCTTGTTCGACTGCTTGCGTATCGCGGCATCACAAGAAAAACATGACAACATTGAGTGATTTGTTGTCTTGAACACACTGAACTAATGGATTCTACTTCATCTGATCCACAAGGGCAAATTGCAGGAGCAGCCCTAGAAAAGGCCGACACAGCAACTCCTTACAATCAGACGACAATCGCAACAGGAGTTCTAAACAAAGTCTTATCTACCACGGCTGGTTCACTGTCGATACTAGGAGCACTGATTATCATTACTACATTCGTGATGTGGCCCGACCTGAGAACGAATTCACGCAGAATAATCGTCTTTATATCAATCGGCGATCTTTTTGTCGCGATTTCAAACATTATAGGATTGTATACCACATCCGCTGACGACGCTACGTGTAACATCCAAGCAACACTAAACATAATGGCGATTTTGTCTTCGTTTTTCTGGACCACTTACTTGTCCTGTTATTTCTACTTGACTATTTGCAAGAAGATTTCCACACAAATGGAATCTGGAATGATGTTGTTCTTCCACGCCACAGCATGGGGAATTCCTCTCCTGTTAGCAGCAATTGCTTTTGGATTTAAAGCTGTGGGAAATTCACAAGACCTCGTGTCTTCCGGATGGTGTTGGATAAAATACAAGCAATTATGGTGGAAGGTGGTTCTGTGGATGTGTATCGCTGGAAAAGGCTGGGAAATTTTAGCATACATTTCCATTACTGTATTCTATGTGTTGGTCAAGCTGCAGATTAGACGAGAGGTATGTAGTGAAATTGTAAGGCTGATAAAAGATGGCAGCATTACCTACATTGCCCCAGCCAGTGAAGCAATTGACCTTACAATCAGCCCACATAGTGGGCAATTTGATCGGCCATTTTTGAAAAGTCAATGCCTGGGCGCTTGCCCGGCAGGGGGGAGGGGGGGATGATTGCTTTTGGAATTGATCCATACATAAGGAGCCTAATGATTAATGGCTCTTGATAGCAATTTAAAGTCCCCTTTCTGGATCAGCTGAAGGTCACCAGGTCATTTCTTTTCACAGCTGTTTGCATTGTTGCTAACAGCCTGTTACTTCAACGGTAGTTGATCCTCCATGAGTAAGAAAATCTGAGATTTTCATAGCAAGCTATTTTCCAGAACTTGTACTTGACACCACTGACAACTGCTGATCTCCAGTTCTCTATATATTTCCAGTCAGATGTCTGGTTACTATGCTTACCAGGACATAGCAAAATAGTAAACATGCTTTTGTTGACAAGCAAGCTTCCACCAAACAAAAAACTTAAAAGACAAAAATGCTAGTAAAAAAGTTTCCACAGAGGTGGAGTACTAAAAGAAATTGGCTTGGAGACATCATTAAAACTTACAGTTGGTCGAATCAGGGCACTTGTCTGCCAGTCCAGTGTGACTACATTTGTACTTTTTTAATTTGTATGAGTGGATTCTCCAAAGCACTGACATTCAACAGGGAGTTTTCCTTGTTTTACTTAAATAAATCTTACAGTACTTTCCCAAGAACAGTGTATCTCTAGAATTAATTTTTACAAATGTGTGGTTCCAGAAGATATCCATACCCCAACCACGGAGGGAATTGGAAATTCCGGAGGGGTGGGGGGGTCAAAAGCCCAGGAAAATCCAGAGGACAGGGGGGTTGAACGGATAAATTACTTTCCAGAGGGTCAACTTCGATTCATTCCAATGTGAGTTGCAGATAAAGTTCGAAAATTATGACTTACCGAATTTGTAGATCTTTATTGTGGAATTAAATTAGTTTAACTGCTAAATAAACACTTTTGTTAAACGTAAAACCGGTATTCTTTTTCCCAAGGGCGCTTTGGAAGCGATATTGGGGCGGAAACGAGATAAGCATCGTCGCTGCGTAGAAGTAGCCGCCATTACTCGTTACCAGTCTTCGTGAAGACAGCAACGTGTACCAGGAGTGGTTACATTTACTTATCGAGACGACAATCCTTTGACCAAAAAAATGTCTGCGTCATCTAAACAACCTGAATTTTAAGCTTACCTTCATGATTGACATTAATTATAAGCGTTGTTTACGAACAATCAGTCCGTCCTTTTTAACTTCCCCATGTGGCAACTGGCAAGCGAAGCGCGATCTCATTGACTCGTAGAAGTCGTGTTTTGCTAAACTCAGCAACGAGAATATTGCTACTCTTGCACCTTCAAGTAAAGGGGTTCTTAACTGAGGGCTATGCAGTGTAACGACTTTAGAGAACTCAATATTCGTTATTCTTCCTATTTTGATCATTTCCCCTTAATTTTGTTTGTTCGTTTTCTTTGATCGCGTTCATGTTGAAGTAACGTTTATCAGCAACACTGCGACTTTTCAAGCGAATTCTGCAATTAAAACGAACATTTTACATGCTTTTGTCAAGGTAATTTTACAGATACCTAGTATATCTGTTTGACGTAGGGAAGAACAGTTGGTATTGGTAAGATAATATGTTGTGAGTAAGTTATGACTATGTACATTATTATTTTAAGACCTTTTAAACGCTAATAAACGGTAGAAACGCGCCCTACGATAATCGGAACGGCTTAGCTTCATTTAAATTTGGATCAGTTGCTACATTTTTAACACTCTCCCTTCTTGAACGAAATTTCCCAGAGGGGTTGGGGGGGGTGTTTGACAAACTGTGGAAAATCCAGAGGGATGGGGGGGTTATAGCTTACTTCAAAAAATGGAAAATCCAGGGAGGAGGGGGCGTCCTAAGTGAAATTCCCTCCGTGGTAGGGGTATGGATATTTTCTGGAACCACACAATCTGGTTTTCCACAAATTTCCATTTCTTTTAATTGCACATGCATACGCTGTTGGCATCATACATGGTATATATGCTTGTCATTCCTCCACATAAATATTTATAGACATGACTGTACTTGTACTGCACGTATTCAAATGGAAACCATTATTTTTATAATGCTGCTCATTTTCAAACTTCATAATTTGTCAAACTAAATGGCAGTTTGTGACACTGCAAAAACTCAGATCATGGGCCACAGCAACACTAAATTGGGTGAGTTTGGCAGTTTCATACTGTATTTGGTGCTTCCGCATGCGGACCAGAACCAGTAAATTTTGTGACTTTGTACTGTGGACTGCCGTAGCAGTGGTTTCAAGTACACACAGATTGTGCAGCACAGGCTGCATTAGCAGTACCCTCAAGTGAATCAAATAATGACCCCTTGCCAGCATACATGTATTCTATGATATTCCAGTCTTTCCACTGCTTGATTGTAAATCTTTCAGTAAACATCCCAAACTGTTCGCTTCCAGTCTCCGAGTGCAGCTTATGTGCCATAAGTTTCAACTGCAACTCATCCTGTGACATTTTGTAGGTCATAGAACTCATGACAAATCAATTATTTTTGTCTTACTGGGTTCATGGGAAGCAGGGACACCTTCCTACTCAAACTTCCTTTGAGTAGCACCTTGATCTCTATCCACCTTGTGCTTTTAAGTTGACCATCAATCCACTGATCTTGTGCAGAAATACTGCAGGTGATGGCTGAAACGTTAATAGCAAGTTTACCCCAACTCAAAGCTTATCCCTTGCTCACCCCCAAATTCCAACAATTGCCTTAATTGCTGCTCTAGTCTGTGTAATTCATACAGGAGTGCACACAAACTACATGACTCTTTTTACTGTAGGTGAACACAGGATTTGCTCCAGGAAGCTATTTCCTAACCCTGAAGTCTATAGAGGTAGTAAAGAGGGCAGATCGCAAGTTAACATTCATCCCTGTGGTGTTTATTTTGCTGCGCATCTGGGGAACCGTCAGGTTTTTCCGTCTGTTGGCTCATCACCCTCACAGACCACCAGTACGAGAGTGGCTTTTAATACTTCATGTAAGTACAGTTGATTATTGACCTTTTTAATAATGGTGAGATGCTATGTTTATTAAGCACATAATTAATTACTGGCCTCAAAACCAGGAAGAGGTGTACTCCCCTGTGTCAACTGTATAGCTATTTATATAATTGTGCCATTCCAAAGGCTATCTGCTTTCACCTGAAATGGCTCCAAACTTGGGTGTGGTTTGCAAAAATGTATAAACATGTTGATCTTTCTTCATCTTTTAAAATGGGCACATTTCAGAGAAGTATGTCAACACATTGATGAACATGGGAATTCACATCATGTGAGAAGGCAACACAATATGGAGCCAAGGAACTTGGAAGACCAATATTTCATTGTCATACTGGAATACAAGAGCAAGCTTGATAGCTGTCTGATGTATGAACTGTTATATATCAGAGAGTTAACACCAGTACTTGATACTTAGTCAGACTCTATTAGAGCTATTGCTTGTCTAAATATTGGAACTGACCCAATTTGTTGAGTCATGAACTGACCCAATTTGCACTTTTTAACCTTGACAATGATATTTTGAAGATGTCGAAATGTTGTTTGACATTATTGCTTATTTTGGTATTAAAATATAAAAGAACCTGAAAAAATGAACAGTATACTGGGGGTGTCAATTGACCCAGTAAGCTTGCATGTAATCCCAAGCACATTATTGTCCTTAATAACAGTAAAACTATTACAAGCCTAGTGAAATAACTAGGTTATGTTACAATGGAATAGATAATTAATGGCCTGCAAGCTCTTGGGGTGAGATTGCTCGATGCCACATCTCATCCAAAAAGTTTAGTTTTAAAAGCACATTCACAAGGGGCCTATTGTTTCTTTTCAGGGTGTCGGTGACAGCAGCCAAGGCTTTGCCAATTTTATTTTGTTTTGTTTGTTTACTGACAAGATAAGAAAAAAGTTTAGACTTTGCTGCATCCAGTTGCTGTCATGCTTCTGTTTTCAAGAGAAAGAGGCCTTGCTTGAGAGTACAAACTTAACATATGGTGCAAGAGAGTAAAATGTCTAGTCAAGTGTCTTCTTCTTAAGGATTGATCTTAAATTGCTTTTCTTTAATTAAGCAAGACTTACAAGGATTTTTAAAAAGCTCGATTTGCCTACAGCCTAGAAGGGGCCATATAATGTAAAAGACAATATTACAACATGAATTATTGGAATTATTGTGATAGAATTACCGGTACATGTATTGGAAGTATATGGTTGAGTAATTTAAGGGTTTCATTAAGTGCATGTATGCAACCTTCACTTAAATTGGCTGATAACTGAAGTCCTTTGATCTTGGTTAATGAAATTTGATAGTTTTCAGAATGTCACAAAAAGTGAATCTAATGATAAAATTTTCAGTAAAAATTTATATATATATTATTTTGGCCAACCAGGAATTATCCCGAGTAGATTTTAAAACTACATGTATTCCACAAGCACGCATTGACTATGAGGTGGTAAGCGAAGCTCCAAGTGGTTTTTATTCACCTCATATCCAAGAAGCGAGAGTGGAGTGTTGTTAACCGGCCGTCGCTATAGCGACCGCCGGTTTATAAAATGGGCACGGTTTTGTCGTGATAGTCAGTTGGCTTAACATACGAAAAAAGTGCTGTAAAGCTTGTGGTACGGGTACTCAAGAGTGGTACTGTCTTATATAAGGCGCATGCGCATATTAGTCTGCTGAATGTTACCTCCGTGTGTTCTTGTCTTTTAATTTACAGTATTTAGAGATGTGAACAGCGAAGGGTTGTTAAGTTTGGGGATTTTTGTTTTTGTCTTGTATAACGCATGTGCAATTGAGTAAAGCAGCTAATAGGATTGAATGCGAAATTGGCTGTGTTGTCTGATCTAGTTAGTGGTTATGGTGAAAATTTTTTTAGCGCAGGAGCTTTTTTTTATTGGGATTGACATTTTGAGGGATGTAAAAATGTGGGAGTCAGAAGGATTTGTGAATGTCCGGAGCATATCACGCTTCTGTGAATCGTCATTAATAAGGAGATCAATTAATAAGGTAGGTGTTACGAGTCTTTTTGCATTGAAAGAACGAAAATATCTGAATATTATCGACGGATTTGTGTGGTTTGCGTGTGGTGTTCGCTAAAGGCTACGAGCAGTCTCTCTTTCCGTTCAGACTAGTGAAGGAAAAGAAAAACAAGCGAGTGAGCGCGAAATCGATTGCGGCTCGACAGGCGCGTTAGCTTTCAAAGACGTGGGCGACTTTCGTCCCCGCTCGCTTGTTTAGTTTTGCTAGGGGATTCCCGGGTTAGCAAACCGGATTTAAACATCACGTCATGAGATATGCCTTGACGTGTCCCATACTCTGACGATCTGCTCGAGCTTGTGTTTATCAAGCGTTATATTTTGATTCTACTGCTACAGCCTGTATGTTCACTGTTTGTATTTAAGGTCTAGGCACAACAGTTAATACTTCGTCGTCCCTGTGTGAGTATTCTCAGTTGTGGACAAATTTATATCGACATTCAACGTTTGAGTGAGTTTGCGTTTTTCAGCACAAATAAAAGCGATAAGAAAGATAAGCTGAGTCATCAGAGTTTAAACATTACGTCAACCAGTAACGCTATAGTCAAAATATTGTGTCACACAATCACACTTTTCGTCACGCCGGTTCGTATAAATAGAGGATCGCGCTAACATTTGTGAAACCTAGGGGTGGGGAGGGTCAGAATGGCCGGTTAAAATGCCCAACGGGCTTTCTTGTTTTATTTAATTCTTCACATTTTTGGGCAAAACGTTTTCTCCACAGCGAAAACTATTAAACGCCGCAACACGACATCTATTTTGACACCCCTCTGTAACAGACCCGGTGGAATCAATATCCTCACCAGGTTGGCTAATTTTCCTCTAGGTCAGCTTATTTTTCACCGGGTTTTTTTTCAGTTGTCTATCAGGTTTATTCAGTAACAGACTTAACGTAAATACTCTATTAAGCCCTCTCTCCAAAGGTAAAAAATCATCAGTTATGTAAATCTTCATGACAGATAGCCACTGACTTAGTCCAGAAAGGAAAGTCAAGTTAGTAAGTTTCTTGCGGGAGTCGCAGCTCCCGGCGAATAAAAATTGAAGCAAAATAACATATAAACCATGACAGACACAACCTTAAAACAGTTTTGAAACTGTTTTGGATCACTCACCCCCCCCCCCCCCCCCCAGATATTAGGACGTATTTCGGAAACGGCCATTACGGTCATCGCAGACAAGCAATTATGTCGCGGTATCTGTTTCCTCTGTCTCTTCTTTGCCTGCGATCTTGATAGACAAAGGTTTCTTGTGCCTCACGCTCTGAAGCTTCACCTTCTTCTGTGTCCGCAGTTGGTCTTTCCTCGTCCTTGTCTTCGTTTGATTCATTTATCTGCTATCTCCAGAATTTCGCTGTACGTTTCTGTTGACATCAGGAATTTAGTTTCCGTTACCGTAACAGCCTCCTCCGAGGACACGGTCACTGCACTATGGTTTCCAACCCGCAACACATGCGCATGTGCCATGATAGCATTCTTCCAGCTGGGATCGACGGAATAGCAAATGTTGTCACCATCTCGTGCAGTTTCAACCAGCACGTCTCTGCGGACTCTGGATCGAGGACCTAGACTTCTCAGCAATACAATATGGATGACTCTCAACAGATGAAAAGGCACTCCATCAGTGCCACGAAAGGCCACTTCCTCTCCTATCTCGAAAGCATTATTGTTGACATCAGTTGCAGCATTATCTTGATTATGCATGGAGTCTATGAGGACAGCACCTTCTTGGGGATTCGTTGATGGTGAAAATGTTGAATCCTGTATCGGTACAACATGTTAGGGACGCCTGGTTGCATACTGGGGAATCTCTTAACGCTTTCATAGGTCCGGATTTGGTAGCCATGTGAATACCACTTAGGTTCGCCTTTTGCTCGTTAGTTAAGCTTCCTTTGCTTCCAAGTATGCTCACATATCCCCCAAAAAGTCATCAATGTGTATCTGCTTTCTCAACAAAGCTGGATCACTGTCCTTACCATGTTCTAAGTTCGTCTTTACTTTCCATAAGTCTTCAGTTGTGAAGCAATGTTCATGTCTCTCTTGGAACATTGTCCACATTGCTTCTGAAGAGCTCTCGTTTTCCTCAAGGCCTACAGCAGCATACGTGTAAGTGGAGGACGCCTCATGTTCGCCTGACACTGACGTTTTGACGCATAGTGCATTCTGTAGTAACAACTGGGATGATAAAGTGGAAAGCCTCAGCTGCCATACGTTTGGAACATTGCAGAAACGTTGGGCTATTGCCTGGATTCTTCTCAGTGATGTGGCCAAAGAATCCATCAATCAAGCGTGTGCCAAGAGTCTTGACCGTCTATAATTTCTCTCAGAAGATTCTCCTTTCCGATGCCCTCAAAATCGTCTGACAGATATTGTACACCATTCACAAGAGTTATGTAAAATCTCTCTACTGTACGTGAAGCATAGATTCCTGGCTTATATCAAGTGAAACAGCACCGGTGTAAGTTCTTATGTCTATGATAAGATACTCTAACCTTTCAGGTGCCGTGATGACGTCTGGAACTGAATCGACCAATGTCTTTTTCCGTATAGAGGAAGCATGAACTGGATCAGATGAGCGAACTCTTTCTGAAACTAATCTCATTGCTTCAGCAATATCGTGCCATGTAGACTGATACTGGATGAGGCCTTGTAAAGAAAAAACCTTTTGGATAGCACCTTGGTTTGCTCAGCTACATACAGACATGCGCCTCGTGCCGTTATATCAGCGGGAAAACACAGTTTGGGAGATGTTGCTCGGTCCATCGGTTTTGTGAGGATCATTGATCAGCCCGAGAGTCAAAGCCACCGATTACTCTGAAAAATTCATCTTGTATATACAGTGCTTCAGGTGGTCAGAGAAGTAGACCTCTCCATCCATTTCACACAATCCAAAAGGAAATATTATGCCGTCAGCAGCACCACACCTGAAACCTTATTTCACGCCAGAGTCTTCATTTATGACAACCTTGACTTCCCCACTCAATTCTCCCGTAGACAAACAGTCTGTAACAACAATCACATTGTCAGCAAAGTACAGACAGTCAATTGGATGGATTAAGTTAGAACCCTCAATGTTGCGGCGTATTGTAATTGACGTGTAATCAGCAGAGAGAGTGCAGAGGTAAATCTCGCTTGCAACAGGATTAGTGACCAAGACTTGTTCTTCGCTTGGGAGGCCGGTGCGAATGCCAAATGGATGGAATACCAAGTTCTCTTCTTCAGTGCGCTCAGCGACGTCTTATAAGATGGATGATGGGCTATTTGTCCAACGCAAGTAAAGTAAGTAAGTAAACATTAGAAAATGTGTAACAACTTGACAACGCAGTATATGAGGAAATGATTTTTGAAATAAAAAAAAATGGGTGATAGAGGCTTTAAGCCATTGCCAAAATGTATTACCCAAAGTTGACTGCTAATGAACATAATAAACAATAACAATGATGAACATTTGAAAATTGTGCTTACTAAGCCTTAAGCAAAACGTTAAGTCTGTTATCAATGAACCTGCCTGTTCAGGTGTGGTCATTGAATTATTACATCATCATACATCACCACTGTAAATGTACTTACCTCTGTAGTGTGATGTCACTGGGTGTCTACGTGATCGCTCTTTATATGCTGCCGTAAATGATCTTTCTTTATAATGTCATTGAAGTGTCCAAGTGCTACAACAACAGCACGGGTCGGGCACTGAGCACACAATGGGTTAAGTGACAGATCAGTTGATCCAAACACTTTCCTTGCTGTAGCTCTTTTATTAAAAAACTTTCTCAATTCGTGTGTTGTCAGCAGTTTTTTGGTTGGACATGAAGCTGTTCCCCTTTTGGGCAAGGTGAGACAACAACTTTGTAAGAATGAGAAACTGGACATGCCTTGCACCACTTTTCCTTCACGTTATTGCGGATCAGTTCTCGCGTTGGGTCTTCTCTTGACTTTTTTGAGAGTCCTTAAATGAATACACTTCTCCAGTCCTTTTCGATTATCATGTCTAGCAAATTTTTCTGTGGCACGTTTGATGATGTTGATAGATCCAGTTGAGTGCAAGGAGTCACTGGCTGCACTTGAGACTGTTTCAACTTGTACGGTTACTGTAAAATCTTGTCAGCTCTTTAGATAATACACAAACGATTCCCACGTGGCTAAGCTCAATTGAACTTTGCAGTCGTTATGACTGTACTAAAACTGTGGATTTGTTCGGGAAGTAGAGCAAGCATTTAGGACTTCTGCCTTGAAAATAGAAAAACCAGTGACCGACTTCAGGGAAAACAGAAAGGGAATGTAGCTTTCACAAAACGAGCTGTGTAAATAGGCTCATCCGCCTTCGACGGCAGCTACGACTTCTAGCGATCTTCCCTCTTTCAATGAAATTTATTTCGTCGACGACGTCTGTGGGTGTGATCTTCATCGTCAGTACTCCTGTCGTCCGAAAAATCAGACGAGGACGAAGAGCTATCCGTCTCAGAACTGCGGCTAGTGTGCGCCATCTTTGACTCGTTGGTATGTTCAGGAGTTGTAGTGTCACGTGTTAACAATTCGGCATTCTATTGGTTAAAAAAGTCATGTTTTCCCGCCATTTACGGTCCTGTTGTGGTATAGGACCGACCCCTCTCAGCTCTACAGTACCCTCTGCACTGTTCATTTTGTTATCGCTTTCTGATTCTTTTTTTTTTTCAATGTTGCTGTTTTTCCTTTATCAAACAAACAAATATATATAAAAAAAAATACGCCGGGTATGTAAACTTACACCAGATAGTCACCAGGGAAGCAAAATCAAAATAGTTGGGTAGGATCAAAATATTCGCCAGGTACCAGAGAGGCGAAATTTTCAGTGGGAAGAGTACAAAAATCTACTGGGTCGGGTTACAGAAGGGTGTAGTTTGCTTATAAGGCAAAATGTAGGGTTATTCATTGGCAGAAATTCCATAACCACGATTGAGAATTTAGGCCAAGGTCAAACGTCAAACTTTACATGTGTCGAACCTAATGCAAATTACCAAAAACTATTGTTTTTGTTAATTTGCGTAAGGTTCGACACATGTAAAGTGCGACGTTTGGCCTTGGCCTTAGGGAAAGCAAGTTTTAGTGGTTGCTTTTTTAAGAAAAATTAAGCACAGTGACACAGTTACTACTGACAGATGTTGCTTTTTATATAAAGATTTTAAACTCTTTACAACAAATATACAAGAAGTATGTATCGAGTTTAGTTCGATAAATTGCTTGTAAATAATTTTATACGTGCTTCGCCTGATTGCTCTAGTGACCTTACTCATGCACGTGTTAGTGTACACTAATTACAAAATCACTGACCGCAATGACAATTTGTCGCAATTAGCGTTCCTTGAGGCTTTCAGTATCAGGAATTTAAAGCCAAGAATTAATGAAGGACTAAAACTCTCTAGAGAGTTAGACCTTTTTCTCTTAAGTAATTGTAATTTCTTCACCTGTAAATCTACGTAATAACTGTTGGTATATAAGCTGCCTACCTGTGGCATTTCTTCACTTGACTATGACTCTAGAATGGAGCCCAAATGTTGTATATTTATCACTATCCTGTAATAAACCAAAACTTGGTTTTAAAATGATCACAATTCTAGTTCTCGCTTTTTTGCTCTATTTAGTATAAATCTACTAGCGTTCTATCACTAATACTGTTCTCTGATTGGCTACGCTACTCACTGTCTATTCTGTTGTAGATAGTGAGTAGAGTGTTTTCCGCGCGCGGTGTGACCTATTTATATCATTTTTCAATAAAAGCATGTAGTGTCTGCTGTTAATTTGTGAACGTCTAGTAGATTTATACTAAAACAATTAGATTGTTCGCTCTCGATTTCTATGCGTGATAGTTGATTCGGCCTTCGGCCTCATCAACTATCACGCGATAGAAATCTCGAGCTCATAATCTAATTGTACTGTATTAGTACTTTAGAATTTTAAGATACGTTGTCAGCATTTAGAGAGTTTTAAAATTAACGTTGCCTTCTGTGAATAATCTTATAGAAACACGTTAGAAACTGTCAGCACATCGTGTCAAAACGCCCACGAACTTTAAAATAATGCATAACAGTCAATCAAGATCCAAACAAATTAGCCTGATAAACGAAAGAAACAGTGGTTGTTTACCATTAACAACAACTTTTCGGCAATTCTGGTTGGAAAGTAAATGGTACACGACTTTTCGGGTCGTTCCAGTGGAAAATTTCCGGGAGCAACGGAACGTCTGAAAAGGTAGTCCTGTTTTTCCGGACGGAATGTTCCAAACGGAAATTCGTGTACCATTTGTTCAAACCTAGTCTTTGATACCAGTTTCAGGCTCTCGCGGCCATTTTCTGTCCCAACAACAATTGATTAGGGAGCTTAACGGGAAGGAAAACGTCACTTTTAAAATGACTTCACAATCCTTGAAACTTCTTGGCGATTAATCCCACTCGTTTAACCTGTCTAATGCAGTCGAATTATCCAGGAGCGGAATTTGTAAGGACGGCGTATCAGTTCAGGAAGAACTTATTTAGAAAATTAATTAGAAAACTGAGCCGTGTCTCCAGTTAGCGCCCTGTCTTTACAGGGTGCTAGATCACTTGACACTGTTATATTATTACTATTATAAGAACGAAAATTCACCGTCGTGTGTTTGCGTTCTACCCAAAACGTTGAATTTTGCCCGTGTAAATGGTAAACAACCAGGCCCCAGTTGTTCAAAAGGTGGATAGCGCTATCCACTGGATAAATCGCTATCCAGTGGACAAGTATTAGGGAAACCAATTGGGTTATCCACTGGATAGAGATTTATCCAGTGGATAGCGCTATCCACCTTTTGAACAACTGGGGCCAGTAGTATAACTAAGAAATTAATCGCTAACATTGAACAAAAGAAAGAAAAGGATATCGCAGAAATTTGTTACCTTAATAAATAGTTGAGTTAAGGTACTGAATAGAAATAAAATTAAAAAGTCTGACATAGACATTTTTCTACGAGTAATTAACAAACATTTATCATGGCAAAATTAAAGTAATTTATGTAGCAAACGACTCGTTTCCAGGAATAATGCGGTGTAAGTCGAGGGATTACTTTTGTTAGGAGGAAATCTCTTTTCCTTTGGTGGAAATAGAAATCGAAACAAAATGCCTATAATGTATTTCGCCAAGAAAGGTACAAAACCACAGAAGTGAAAATGGGAGCTGTGGGGAGTTGGTGCTCGTGAGAAAATCTGTAATCTTAACTTTTAAATTATGCGGCATTATCTTGAAAGTTAATGGGGGTTCCGACGTCACGTTGTGCATATGGCTTTTAAAAGATTATTCACGATTTGTTCATTTATTTTAGAGTTCTATTTCTAAATGTTCGAATTCTTCTGTTGATTGGAAAGCTCTTTCTTTCGATGGAAAAGACAAAAACGTGCCGATGTGTCTCTTTTTAAAGAAACGGTCCTTATCACAGAAGTAGAGGCCATATCGGAAGACAATGGAAACTGGCGTTAAAGATGTTTTATTCACATGGTACAAATCAAAGTTGCGGGGGTATTGATGCTTGTGAGAAATGATATGGAACTTTTAAAAGCCGGGATTAGATACGAAGAGCCATTTCAATGTTTGACGCTGTTATGCAGAGATTTTTCTAAAGTCTGTGCACCGAATAAAGTTCAAGGAAAAGGAACTTTTGACAGCGATTTGGAGAACTTGCTCGCACGTTATCTCATCGAGATAACGAGCAACCCATACTAAATAGTCGAGCATCTTTTAACATGAACCTTTCGCTCAGGAGACTGGGCAACCACTCCCTACGTATTCGAAATAAAATAGTGGTAATAATAGAAACAACTTCAAAAAGAAAAGAAAGAAGGAACAATAACAAAAACAACATCGTTGCTGCCGGTGCAGTGCGATCTGGTATCTATCTATGGCATCTTTTTCATCATGAAGCTTGCATTTTCTAGCTATAGCTTTTCTTCAGGGATTCCAGTTTACCTTAGCTCTTACTTACTTAACGTATTTAAATATTTTATTTACTTAACCTATTTAAATTCTGTAAGAAAATTACGATTTAAGCCGGGGCATTGTGAGGTCTATGAAGTCTAAGCACTAATCAAGGGCATCCAACGGTTCGTTTTGGAAGGCCTAAGTCGCCTCAGAAATTCGGATTTCATTGCAGTGAAAACTAGATATTTATTTGGCGAACCATCACCTAAGGACTTTCGTAACAAGGTTACTAATTAATTCCTATTGTTTTCGGAGGGACAGACATGTCGTTTAGAGTGTAAAATAGGCCAGCTAGCATTTTTGGAGAGCCATCAGCAGCTCGGAAATTCGGCGGATAGGATCCTGTTTCGTAAAATTTTCTGCGGCCTAAATTTTGAGCGAAAGGTTGTTTACCATTTACACGGGCAAACCGGTCTGTTTACCGTTTGGGTCGGTTTGGGCAAATGGTAAGCAAATTTCTGTATTGGGAAAATTCCATTCGGGACTGGCGCTTACCATTTGCAGAAATCCCTACCATTTACCAAAAAATTTGCACGACGGTGAGAACGAGAAGGTCGCAAAACAAAAGCTTTGATTAACAAAACAACGACTCTGCACGTGCGTTATTTTTGGTATATTTCTTTGCCGTTCTGTGCACAACTACAGCGTGAAATGACCAAATTCAACGTTTTGTGTAGAACGCAAACACACGACGGTGAATTTTCGTTTTAATAATAATAATAATAATAATAGTAGTAGTAGTAGTAATAACTTTATTCACGTGTCAAGTGATCTAGCACCCTGTAAAGACAGGGCGCTAATTGAGGACACAGCTATTTTCTAATTAATTTTCTAAATAAGTTCTTCCTAAACTGATACGCCGTCCTTACAAATTCAGCTCCTGGATAATTCGACTGCATTAGAAAGGTTAAACGAGTCGGAATAATCGCCAAGAAGTTTCAAAGATTGTGAAGTCATTTTAAAAGTGATGTTTTTCTTCCCGTTAAGCTCCCTAATCAATTGTTGTTGGGACAGAAAATGGCCGCGAGAGCCTGAAACTGGTATCATAGACTAGGTTTGAACAAATGGTACACGAATTTCCGTTTGGAACATTCCGTCCGGAAAAACAGGACTACCTTTTTAGACGTTCTGTTGCTCCCGGAAATTTTCCACTGGAACGACCCGAAAAGTCGTGTACCACCTACTTTCCAACCGGAATTTCCGGAAAGTTGTTGTAAATGGTAAACAACCAAAATCTCCGAACAGTTCAACCTGTGTTAGCTTACACTAATATGCCTCTAAAAAGCTCTGAAACAATCTAAAAAAGTAGAAAATATATTTCGAGTATCTCACTAACATTTTCTCGTTGGGTGCTCCCGACTAATAGCGCAGTGACTACGAACGTAAGAGCACGTCAGTATTTCGCAAACACAAAATTCGCTAAGGATCAATCCGATTGGGAGCGTTTCTAGCTTACAGACAAATTTATGTCGGCTTTGTAAATAATTGAAATTTTCATGAGTGGATCTTTCTTTTTTAAGTAAACTGTTGACCGCGCTTTGGGTTTTGGACTTCATAAGCAAACATACACTGTGTCTGAGGCCATCCACGTGATTTTCCTCCTATAGCCATAAATAAGGACCAATCACAGTGTTACTGTATTGAGAGCCATCTAGTCAGACCAAATATCGGGAAAATCCACTTTTAGGTAAAAAGGTATGGACTGCACTTTACACGGTGGAAATTGATTATAATTATTCGGTCATCACGAATTTAAATAGTCCATGCTTTGGGTTCTGGACTTAGTTTAATATGTAACAACACGCCATGTCGCGGACACCAATAACCGCGTAATAACTTGTCAGTACAAAAACCACTTCTTAACGGTTACAATCCTTATAAATCTGTGTTTTTTGTTTGGCACTGCGATTTTTACGAAAGAGGAATGCTTTCAAATTTTGACAAAATGTTTGTAATTATGCTTCTTGTCTTGAAGACGCTTATAAACCAAATGGGTAACACTTGAAAATTATTTCAATTTGCAAGGTACGACATGTGATAGTCAACTACTTTTCAACTACGTAGTGTAGAGGGTGGTCATATATCGACCTTGGACCTCTAGATCTTTTCTGACACGGATAAGTGACAAACCTTTATGAAGTGGGTTTGTACTAGGTCTTCTGTGAAGCACAAACAAGAAATTTCAGTTTTGTTCGACAATTTTATAAAACGACCTTAGATTGGTAAATTACTGGATTTTCCCACTTAGGGCAAAGCTGAAGCTAAATAGGGTTTCAAAATATTTTACTTCCTAAGAAGGCTGAACTTTAGCGGTCGCGAGTTCTTACTCAAGAAAGTTTGAATAAGTTTTAACTTATTAAAATAAGTTAATTTGAGGAGCAACCTAATTTTGTTTACTCTTTCAGTGTATGGCTCTGAATATTCCTCCAGAAAATATGGAGAGTTCGAAATCAAAGCACTCAGCTGTAAAGTTAAGATTAAAACTTTGTGCCCGTACTGCACCAGCAATTTTTGTAACTTTCCCTTTTTTCCAGAATCGCGCCAAACAATCTCTCAGGCTAAGCATAGTGAATTAAAATTAAAACACTATTGGCTGTCGGTATGCGATAAAAAGTTATGCCTAACAGAAATTCTGGGAAGCAGTAAGCAAAAAGATGTCAGGCATCAATGGCACATGGAAGGAATTCTCTGGAAACAAGAATACTTGTTCAAAATAATTATCTACAAGTTTACGAAATCCACGCGCATCTGCGTTAAGCTATTCACTCGGTTTTTCTCAGTTTTCATGTTTTCAAAATTCGCGAACGCCCACAGTGTTAAAAGAGGGTCTTGAAGGGGTAAAATGGGAGCTGGAATTTGTCTATTTTAGCACTGGGAAAATGAGATTTGAGGCACTGGGACTGGGATTTGGCGACTGGGACTGGGAAAAAAGTAGCCCATAATGGGAATGGGAAAGATGTCCTATAGAGTCTACAGATCATTTGAAACTCTTATTTTAAAAGTTTCTTAATGCATAAAAATGCAACAAAATAGTCCTTAGGAAGACCTAAGAATGTTAATTACTTTGCAAATCAACAGATGTCAAACCGATGTAGTTGCGACCTGATTTTGGCGTTGATTTGAGCCCTTCGACGTGCAAGCAAAGTCGCACTCCCACCGTGGTACATGGTGGGGCGTGGTGATGGAACCCCTCCCCTGGCTTTTTGCTGTGTTTCAATATTTCGGAGAGATTTTACCTTTGGTAGAAAGCCGTTGATGTGCTACACAAGATGAGGTATATATTATGTGGCGCAGTGCTGCTGGGGGCATGGAAAAATTGAAAACCTAATGGGCTGGTGGATGTACGTCTGAGCATGCGCCTAAAAGGTCAAAACCATGGGATCGATTATTTTATTTAAAATGGCGGATACAAAGAGTAGTATTTTCTCACGTGCAGCTTTGTTTTTTTTGTTTTTGTTGCTGTTTTTTTTTTCTGTTTTAGTGCCGATTTTCTCCATGGGAAATTTAATACCTCGGAGAGGTGTTTAACTACACTAGCTGGGTACCCTAAGTATCGTTCAGGAGTGATTCAAAGTTTTTAATGCTTTCCTCAACTGTTGCCTTAGAAGAGTTGTTCTAAGAAGCCTCAACACCTCTCCTTAAATAAAGCCATTCGTGAAGCCTGGTGGTGACACGAATATGAAAGTTCTCCGTAGGTTTGTAATGGGTTTGCACGACAAGGATAGATTCTTTGTTGGATAGACCAAATAAAACGAAAGACTTTAACGTTAACTTCACAACATGTTTATTTTCTTCTCGACCTCGTGGTTCAACTAAGCTCGCAAACCTTTTCGGGACTAGTGCTTCGCAAATCTAATGGTCAGCGCCCGCTCAATTCTCTGCCACTCCATTTGTGAAATCTGCATTTTCAACTTTGTACACCTTTGTTTCCCAGAATGTAATCTCCGTTTCTGAGATTTCAGTCGTACATTTGATAGTTAGGTGGAATGTGCATTTCCCTTTTCAAGGAATCATTTTCTATTTTCTCTGCGCCAGTATTCCAAAAGGGAGAACACGTCGTCCCCCATCTTTTCCACACTAGCAGTTTTTTGCAGCTCTGTCTTAGTATTTCTCTTTCTATTTTTGGGCATGGAATATTTGCAAAAGCCACGGCCATTTTTGTTCCCAAGGCAGTTCTATCAGTTTGTAGATGGCTTTTCCATTGAATTGGAAAGAATTTTAATATTCTTTCAAGATTAGACTGGGCATTTCTCTCAAATACCTTGTGGGGAGGGGAGAGTTTTCGTCATATAAAGCTTCGCATACTTGGCATATAGCTGCATACGCGTACGGTGGTAATACCCTCCTTTTAACCTATGCAAAGATTTACTCAACAAATGTCCCAGTTTCTGAATTCAAGCAGGCTGGGTGAAGCTGTTGTAGGAAAAAAAAGTTCTATATTGATTATTTTACATATCTTGCTTGGGTTAGAACAAAAAATACAGGTGTTTGGTTAATTGCTTTCACTTTGACCACTTTTAAGACTTTTAAGATGCAGTGGGATTTGTGGCACTGGGAATGGGATTTGTGGTAAAAATTGGACTGGGAACTGGGATTTGGGCAAAAGTTGGGCTGGGAAATGGGATTTGGAACCCCCCTTCAGGACCGTCTTAAAAGTAAAATAACTTTCGACCGTTTCTGGTTTCGGTATTCAATACCAGTGCGTTTGTGATAGAGCAAAACGCGATGATACTCTATAAAGCATGGTCAGTTATCCGCGAATTGGAAGGTTTCAACTCTCCCTGGGTAGTCTTGGGGATGTACAAAGCGATACTTGAATAGCGAAAGAAAAATTCCTGAAATACGTGAAACGCGACTGATTCATGAATACCGGTAGACCATGTCACGACTTTCGACGCCATCTTTACGGGTAGGCAAGCAGGCGTGAAATTACAGTGTTTGTATGAGAATCCGATGTCGAATAATTTTCGTAAAATGTCCGTTCTGAGAAAAAATTATCAGTTGTAAACTAAAGCTACAAGGCAAAGGATTCTTCTGACAAATTTTCAGGGCCGTATCCGTGCTAGAACTTGCCCTATCGCTTGTTTTAGATTTTCTATACATTCGTAGGCGGGAAGAAAAATCTTTACAGACAAATGTATAGAAAATTAAAGGTCATTAAAAGTAGCGGTGCTAGCGCAGGTGAGGTCTTCAAATTTCGTCAGAAGAATCTTTGGCCTAATAGCTTTAGTCTAGAATTCATTTTTTTTTTTTTCAGAACGGACGTTTCACGAAAATTATTCGATATCGGATTCTCATACTTCACGCCTGCCTTGCCCACCCGTCAAGATGGCGTCGAAAACCGTGCCAAGGTCTATTTCTTTCAGCCCTTGTTTTTGTCAGTTTACTAATAATCATTACCGTGGCCCATTACCGACATTACCCGTAATCATTTTTTTTTTCTGAAGCATGTCAGCGGTCCGGAATCCTAAATCCTTGAATCTGATTGGCTAATAACGCGCGCTCCAGCTGTCCGGATTTCCCATGCGGACTCCGCGTACCGCGGGAAAACTTGAAGTGAAATCATTTTACTCCCGCACAAAGAAACATTGGATTTTTCTTCTTAAACTGGAACTTTTCTCTCACTATAAACCGGTGTAAACTGAGAGGAAAAATCAGCAATGGAATAAAAGGCCTGGTTATTCTACAAAAAGACGAGTATTCCTGTGTTTTTATTGAGAAAATTGTGCTGGCTTCCTTTTTTTCGAATCGTGGTTTTCTATTGTCACGCCATTTGATTTAACAAGGGTAAATGCAAGTTTTTTAATAGTCTTTTGACCGTACCTCCGTTTCTCGTTTGAAATTTCGTTCTTTTCCTTGGAGATCTCTTTTCTAATCTTTTCCCATTTAGTTTCATTCAAGACAATATGATTATTAGCGATTGTTAGCTAAAATAGTCAAACAAAAAATTTCGCAACTCTGTGTCTTGTACAAGAACTGTTGCTTGTCAACAGGTTTTTGTAGTTTAGTTTTCTCAAAGTATCGATTTGCGTAAATCTTGACCAACAACGAACAAAAATGTTTAAAATACTAAGATTCTTTAGGTACTGAAAACCAGATTTATTAAAACGTGTAATTTCATTTTGAACAAGGCAAAGCTTATTTCTTTATGCACGGTTCAATTCTACCTGTTACCATCCCCCCCCCCCCCCGGGCACATCCCCGGGGATTTGCAATTTTTTTCTTACTTGGCGGTCTATTCCCCACCCCCAGGCACGCAGAAAGAGACAATTCCCCATCCCCGGGACTCCTCATCGACCAAAATTGATTTCCGTACAATAGCACAACCTGCAACCAGACGTTTTGACAAGAACTTAAACGCTTTTCTAGAGTTTACTGAACGAAGGAACATGGACATGGACACTACATCGAAGAAGAAAACTGAAGAAAAAAGTCTAACCGCACTGGCATTCTGCTGGCGAGTAAAGAAATGTTCTTCACCGCGTGTTTTATTAGCACATGGGCAAAAGAGGTCCGGGTGAGCAAATTGATGACAGCATTTTAAAGGAGTTTTTCTTAGCTTGTTTCACAAGAACACTGGACTGAGATCTCTGTTTAATATAAAGCCGTGCATCTGTTTCATACAAATACGCTGAAGAAATATTTCTATGTTTGTGATAAACGCCATCCATTCGAGTACACATCAAACGCACTTTCGTTTAACAATTTATAATAAACGTGCCTTTGAATACAGATTTTAATTTCGAGAGATTATTCTTCTCCAACCAGTCTGCTACAAATTCTAGAGATTTTCCCTGGAAACAGGCAGTCTTCTCTACGCGGTCCGGCGCCATTGTGTCGAATGAGAAGTGATAAGCTAGTGACGTGCTTCAAAAGAAAAACGAGAAGTTGTTTTCAATTTGCCCCGCCCCCCTACCCCCGGGACAAATCCGTTTCAAACAATTCCCCACCCCCGGATCCGAAGGGCTGGACTTGTCCCGGGGGTTGCCCGGGGGGATGGTAACAGGTAGTATTGAACCATGCATTATTCTTGCTATGAGACGTCGGGGTTTGCTCTTAACGCTTATTGTTTTATGATATATTTTAAGTTCTGTTTTATCGTTAGTCTATCCTTTATCCCTACGGTTTGCTAGCGTCTCTTTCTCATAAGCTAAATAATTTGAATTAAACTCTGATCGTGGGAACTAGCGCACGTAGAAAGACTGTTTACAAACAATTGTCAAACCAACTCGCCTCGTTCCACCTCCAAAAAAGCAGAAAAAAATAAACACGTTATTCAGCGGCCTAGGTTTGTCCGTTTAGGGAAAAACTGTGCCCTCAGACTTGCGTACGGCCCTTGGCCGCATACTCAAGGCCTCGGGCACAGTTTGTCCATATACGGACCTCCCGGCCGGTGAATAACATATAAGTATACTCAACAAAACAGACTATAATAAAAGTCACTTATTAAAACAAATAACCGTCACCTTTAGGCTCTCGACAACAGGAAGTGTTTCAAAGGGTGTTTTCGTGACATCGGAGACTGGACAAGACAGACCATCAAACGTCAGAAACATACAACCTGCTAAAAGATGGCCGCAATTACGAAGGCAAGTCTCTTCGAATTAGCAACCAAACTGGCAAATTATACCACCACGCCAACTCTTAGTCAGACGGCAATCGCAACAGGAGTTGTAAACAAAGTCTTATCTACCACGGCTGGTTCACTGTCGATACTAGGAGCACTGATTATCATTACTACATTCGTGATATGGCCCGATCTGAGAACAAATTCACGCAGAATAATCGCCTCTACCACGGCTGGTTCACTGTCGATACTAGGAGCACTGATTATCATTACTACATTCGTGATATGGCCCGATCTGAGAACAAATTCACGCAGAATAATCGCCTTTATATCAATCGGCGATCTTTTTGTCGCGATCTCAAACATTATAGGATTGTAGACCACATCCTCCACTGACGACACTACATGTAAAATCAAAGCAACACTAAAGATAATGGCGGTTTTGTCTTCGGTTTTCTGGACCACTTACTTGTCCTGTTATTTCTACTTGACTATTTGCAAGAAGATCTCCACACAAATGGAATCTCGAATGATGTTGTTCTTCCACGCCGCATGGGGAATTCCTCCCCTGTTAGCAGCAATTGCTTATGGAGTTGAAGCTGTGGGAAATTCACAGGACCTCGTGTCTTCCGGCTGGTGTTGGATAACATGCCATCAACTATGGTGGAAGATGGTTCTGTGGATGTTCATTGGTGGAAAGGGCTGGGAAATCATAGCATATATTGCCATTACTCTGCTCTGTACACTGGTGAAGTTCCATATCAGACAAGAGGTATTTAAAAGTAGGCATAATGCATTGGGAAAGCTATGAGGTTTCTCAACCCCGGCACCCTCTTTACCTTGTCATAGCAAGTATGCCGAAGGATTAGGATATTCAGTAAACTCTAGTAGAATCCATAATCGATTATGGCTCCTGTTATAGCTATAGCTTTTATAGTGATTACTGTGGTTTTCAGATATTCTATGGATAGGGTATTTACTATAAAAATCCGGGGCATTATTTATTTTTCAAGTAAATGTTGTCCGCAACAGAGCGCCGATTAAAGGGGCTGTGTTACGGCATTCCTGTCCGATTTGTTTAGTTTTTCCAATTACTTGCCCTTACTCGCTATGGAAACTTAACGTTAGCGAAGAAATTACTTGTAAATGACAAAATCACAGCTTCGTGACAAACAAATATGTATCCCGAGCGTTATATTTAAATTTACAAACAACAGAGATAAACTTTGAAAAACTGTTAGGCTAACAACTTGTCAAAAACCCCAATTCCAATCCCTGTTAATCTTCCTCAGTTTTGCCCATCCGTGCCTTCTTTTGTATTTGCTGTGTTATTTAAATCTTTCGTCAATGTTTTAAGTGGTTATTTCCATGTTTCGGTCAATTTGGTGGCCAGGTCCTAGTAGCTGAATTTGGCTAAACTTCTTAACACAGCTCCTTTAAGGAAGTTCCCTTGCAGGCGCCTTAGAATTCCGAAGAGCCTGTGTCCATGGTGTAATCAGGGTTCCATCTAGGATTTATTGTCTGCTTTCGCTATACAGAGAAATCATACACAAGAAAGAAAATTCTTTCATATAATTTTGTACCTAAAACAGCACCTCTTCCTTGCAATGAAATAACTGTTCATATTGATGCAAAATGCTGAGTAAACAAAATCTGAAGCCTGATACTATTAAAATTATTATCGTTAAACGTAAGAGGCCTAAGCAATTAAAAAAAAAAACGGCGAGCGATATTTTCTTGGTGTAGAAGGCAAAAGGCTGATTTGATATTTTTACAAGAAACACACTCCTGCAAAGAGCGAGAGGTTCAGTGGAAAAAGGAATGGGGCGCGGAGATATTATTTTCTCATGGGCACACAAACGCCAGAGGTGTCGCGGTGCTTATGAAGAAAGGCTTTGATATTGATATACGGTTGACTCAGAAAGATTCAATTGGAAGACTTATGTTGCTAAAAGCTGTGATCAAAGAGGAAAATTATACAATTGCAAACATCTATGGATCGAACAAAGATGCCGACGCTGTTAAATTTTATCACAATCTGTCGAATTTATTAAGAACCAATGACTTCGGGAATGAAGAAAACATAATTATGGGAGGTGATTTTAATTGTCCCTTAAATGTTAGCTTAGACAAAAAAGGTGGAATTCAAATTCCCCGAAGACACGTCGTAAAATCTATTGAAGAAATTCAGGATGAATTCAGTCTCCATGACATTTGGCGTATAAAAAAATCCAAATCAACAAAGTTTTACCTGGGGTCTTTGGTCTCCTTTTATATTTTGTAGATTAGATTATTGGTTGATCTCGGATAAACTACATGATTTAGTGTCTAATGCGGATATCTTACCCTCAATTAAATCGGACCACTCTGCAATATTTCTAGAACTCGAAGAAATCAAGGAAAATAGTAGAGGTCCTGGCTATTGGAAATTGAATACCGCGTTACTTGCGAACGAAGAATATAAAAACATGATAAATGATAAATTGCCGATTTGGCTTGAAGAAGCCAAGGATCTAAAAGACCATAGATCGATCTGGGACTGGATCAAATTTAATATAAGAACTGATTCTATGATTTTTTCAAAACGATTATCTAAAATTCGACAGAAACGCGAAGAAGAATTAACCTGCAAATATAAAGAATCATTAGCCGCCTTTCAAGATAATCCCAGCGACAATACGCGAACAACTATGGAAAGCTGTAAAAACGAACTTGAATCTATGTATGATAAAAAAAAGTTGAAGGTATTATTGTTCGGGCAAGGGCACGATGGCATGAACACGGAGAAAAGAATAGTAAATATTTTTTAAATTTGGAAAAACGTAATCACATTAAAAAACACATTCGACAATTGCACATTAGTGGAGTCATCTCTACTGATCCTTTCTCGATAATAAACTCACAGAAACAATTTTACACCAAGTTGTATAGCAGTTGCAAAACAAAGTTAGACACTCCAGAGGCGACAGCCTTTTTTGAAAATCCAAATCTACCAAAGCTCTCGAGTGAAGCGAGTAGCGAATGTGAAGGAAGAATAACTATTGATGAATGTCAAAACATTATTAAAACATTTCCATTAGTACACCAAAACAGTCAATATTCCGGGCATTCTATTATTTATAGATTTCGAAAAAGCATTCGACAGTCTTGAATGGAATTTTATGTTTAAATGTCTAGAAACTTTCGGCTTTGGTCACAGTCTCATAAGGTGGGTTGAAACATTTTATAGTAATATATCCAGTTGTATAATAAACAACGGAACTTTCTCAGCAAATTTTGAGTTAGGGAGAGGTGTCAGGCAAGGAGACCCTCTATCGCCATATTTATTTGTAATCGCAATTGAGATTTTAGCTGCTGCAATTCGAACTAGTACCGATATTAAAGGGATCAAATTAGAATCAGAGGAATGGAAAATTGTTCAATATGCAGATGACCTTACTGCTTTTTTTATCTGATTTACACTCCGTACAAAGCCTCTTTATTTTACTTGACCGATTTGAACAACTATCGGGGTTAAAAGTTAATTACACCAAAACAGAAGCAATGTGGATTGGTTCGTGTCGTGACAATACCGAAACACCTCTATCTTTAAAATGGTGCAAAACTGTAAAAGCCCTTGGTGTGCACTTCAGTTATAACAGCGAAGAGTCGCTCCAAAAGAACTTTTACGATAAGATTTCCGATATTAAAAAGCAAATACATCTTTGGAGTTGGAGAGGTCTTTCTCTATTGGGCAAGGTATCCATTATTAAAAGTCTTCTTCTCCCCAAAATGATATACATATTTTCTATCCTCTCACCCCCCCCCCCCGGAATTTGTTGCGCTGATACAAACAATAATTTATAAATTCTTGTGGAAAGGGCCTGACAAAAGAACAAGAAAAGGCGCAATTAATAGTTTCGACAATGGCGGGTTAAACCTTACTGATCTGGAGACTTCAATTAAGTCTCTAAGATTAGCGTGGATTTCAAAAATTCTCAATTCTGAATCACTTCAATGGAAAAGCTATCTTAGATATCTGCTCAAACCCTTCGGTGGATTTCTCTGTTTTCATTGCAACTATAACATTAATGATTATAATATCAAGTCGATTTTTTGTTCAGAAATGCTGCAGTGGTGGTCTGAATTCCGCTCAAAATTTGCAACGGAAACTACATCTTTTGACTCGATAATTTGGAATAACTGCAATATAAGGATAGACGACAAACCGATCTATTATCAGAATTATGTGAATGCTAGTGTGATTCTTGTCAGTGATTTGATGTTTGCTCGATTTGCTCTGAATAATAGCGGAGCCTGCGGGTAAAGCCCGCCAGTGGAGCTCCATTGCTAAGGAAATATGGTAACCTATCAATCATCAATCCGAGAAATTTTGGTTGTGACGTAATAGTCACGTGACCGTCCGTCCGTATGTCCGTACATCCGTACGTCTGTCCGTCCGCACACTCTGTGGGAGGGGGAGGGGAGTCCCAAGACAACCCGACGGGGGCAGAGAATACCATCTTTTCTTGGCGGGAAATCGCACGGTGCTTTAGGGCAACCGGCATTTTTCTTGGCGGGAAATCGCATGACCATCGTCGCTTTTGAAAAAGAGGTCTCTTTAAAAGCTTAAGCTTCTTTAGCATTAACGATTGCTTGAGAGTACTGAAGTTTTATACTTGACAAAAAAAACATCTAATATATATAAATGGAAAGAAAAAGTTCAAAAGAATACTGGTAGAAGGCGAAAAGTTCAAGTTACGAAAGTTGCATTCAAAGGACTTCATCGCTTTGTTTTCTTCACGGCGGAGAGTTTGCCCTGTTCTGAAACACAACCGAGTAAGTGAAGTTTTTAAAAGGTCTAAGGTACATGATTTCGAGTATTACGATGAAAGAAATTACGTTTTGAAATGTAAATTTGATTTATGCCATTAGAAATGTGTTATTTAC
The DNA here is from genome assembly GCA_964017195.1 of Siderastrea radians. Lineage (NCBI taxonomy): Eukaryota > Metazoa > Cnidaria > Anthozoa > Scleractinia > Rhizangiidae > Siderastrea > Siderastrea radians. The sequence goes on along the minus strand of OZ024887.1, from coordinate 48,274,298 downwards.
TTTTGACTTTAAAAATTATTAGAAAACGCGCTCAGATTTGTGACAGATTCTTGAATATTTTGCCATGCTGAGCCGATTTCACTCGCGTGGACCGACCTACGATTTTGGAAGTGTAACGCGAATTGCATTTAAGTATAAACTTAGGGGTTTTCGAATAAATGTTTTTCAAAAATGATTTCTCTGTCCATTATTTTGTGTTTGTTTATTCATAACAGTAGGTCTAAGCACAGCCGCAAGACAACTGCACAAGCTTTGCTTTCAATTTTCACCGTCCGGTCCATCTCTTTGTGCAATTGTCGATTTTCTTGTCATAGAAGTTTTCAATAGTAATAATCTTTTAAGCGAAGCAGTTGTCGGTTTAAAGCTATTTTATCCGAAAAGCTTCCGAAAACAGTTCTGTGCGTTCCTCAAAGCGCCTAACTTTATATAGGCTTACTTCGCATCCGCAAAACTTATGCCGGCATAATAACAATTTAATTAAAGCGTGTTTGGCGTTTCTTTGTTTTGAATCTTGAATGTCTCTAGTTAGAGAACGAAATATAACGGTTATTTGAAAAACTATAAGCGAAGCAGTTGTCGGTTTAAACCTATTATGCCCGAAAAGCTTCCAAAAACAGTTCGGTGCATTTTTTAAAGCGCTCGAATTTCAGACAATTTGCAGCCGCAAAACTTATGCAACAGAGTTAAGAATGTTTGGACGGTGTTTGTTCGTTTGTTTTCAATCTCGATGGTCTCAAGTTAGAGAACGAAATATAAGCGTTACTTAAGTAACTATAAGCGAAGCAGTTTTGAGTTTAAAGCTATTTTATCCCGTAAGTAATGTGTGTTCCTCAAAGTGCTTGAATTTTTTCGCGGCTGCTAAAACCTACGCGACATTTCTTCGATAAGTTTATTACAAGTGCTTCGAAGCTCCCCAGATCCTTTATTTCGGGTAATCCCAGTAAAGTGCCGGTGAAATGTCAGTATAAATTTTTGACCAGACTAATATTTTTATTTAGTGGCAGTTCATGTTATTTCTTAACATCCGAACGCGATGAAGATAACCCATTTAAACAGTCGAATAATTTTTATTTTGTTTTTGTAAATGAGCGCCATTTCAAGTTCATTCAAGCGAACAGCCAGTAAACCAAGGAGATTTGACAAGCCTTCACAGTTAATGACAGGATATGGAAACATTGCAAACACCAAGCTAGACGGCTCGTGAGTAAAATAATCAAGCTGTGCTCAGCCTCTAGAACGACCTTTCGAGCTTGGTTTTACAGAACAGATCCCCAAAATATTGAAGGACAATTCGGAACACTTTCAGGCTTTTTGAGAAACACTTTTCGAAAGCGAACGAGCCAAAAAAAACCCCGAAATGTATTTCAGACCGAAAAGTTTCAGGACTATTTTTGAGAAACGAACACCAGTTTATTCCTTCGCGGCTCCGCTTTTAGGCTTGGCTAAATCTATATATTATTGATTCCTTTAACTCAGTTAAAGGCATGGAATTAAAAGATACAAATTACCTTACATGGACTGCAATTCGATGTTCCGTACCAAAGTATTTAAAGAAACTAAAGGTCGATAGAAACGTTTTAAGAACACTTGAATTTAAATGTGACGACAAAAGCTTTGATCCTACCTCGAGCAAGAGTAGAAACTTTTACGCCCTTCTCATTCAAGACAAAGCCAAACATTCTAGAGGTTTCTGTAAACTAATGTCAAACTTTAGCCTTAGTGAGGAAGTGACTTGCAAGGCATTTATATTAACAAAATCAGTTGCTGTAGAAACGTTTGCACAGTGCTTTCAGTTCAAGATTTTGAATGACATTTTGTTTTTAAATACCAGATTAGCAAAAATTGGGAAGATTCCTAGTGACCTATGTAGGTTCTGTCAATCCTCTCAAGAAACATTAGAACATTTCTTTTACCAATGTCCTTATTCAACAGAATTTTGGTCTAGATTTGAAAACTTTTGGTTAACTATTACAAAAGAGCAGATAAAACTTGATTATAAAAACATTATATTAGGAATATTAGATGAGAAATCTAGTCTGCTCAATTACTTTGTTATTTTAGGTAAACTTTATCTGTGGAATTGTCGTAAGAATAATCAAAACCCTCTTTTTTTCCATTTTAAGATATAGTCAAGAGAAAATACGAGACTGAAAAGCTTATAGCCTCTCAAAACAACTTGACCTTAAAAACATTTCAGGCTAAATGGAATCCCCTCTGGAATAGTAATCAAGCTTCTTCTATCAAGGACTAAGTGCTGTCTGTAAGCTAACTCCTCGTGAATATTAATATAGAAAGTAATTGTGTAAAGTAGTGTAAGTTTCTCATGACAAGTAGTGTAACTATAATGTCTTTAAAGTGATTAGAAAATTATATTGCAATTAGAGTATATTGTAAGTCTTTCAAGCATTAGCGTAAGCAGAATATCATGTTGTAATTTGTATGGGTAATAATTATTACATAATTTTAGAGTGATTAGAGTACCAGACTGTAAGTAGAATATAATATTGTAAATTGTCTAAGTATTGTATTGTCATTAGTGTAGGCAGAGTCTCGTTAGTTGAGTAAGTGTTGTCATTATTCTATTGTAGAGTGTTGTAATGTTTGCAATAAAAAAAAAAGGATTTATCGTTTGGGGGAGAAGTCCCGAGTGGCCCATCGGTTCCACGAGTTTCCTAGCGGGGGTCCGGGGGCATGCTCCCCCAGAAATTTTTTGAAATGAATATGCGCTGAGATGCAATCTGGTGAATTTTAAGACACAATTTTGAGATAATGTTACAGTGGTATTTTATTTTATTTTTAGTCGTGACCACGTTCTGACAATGTTACATCAGTAGCTCCGATATTTGCTAACGTGAACAGAAGAGTTACCCGACATGTCTAATTGCACACATATTTATACATACTCATTATTGGTAAGTGAGTAACGTAAATAAACTCAACAGCAGCACTTTTCCATTTCTACCAATGGTCGTAACAACAAAAAATTCTAGATAACTGAAAACCTGTAAATAATAACTGACACCGTGTCTAATCGCGTGTGAAAACAAACAGTGTTAAACAAATTATGGCAATTGATCTTTGGAAAATCTCCCTGATCAACCTGAGGATCTAAATGATCTAATATGCCCTTTTCTCTATTGCTGCTAGATGCCATTCGCTTTTCTCATGATTTGCCAACAGGGTTGTAGCCTTCGCCCAGTTCTTTACAGGACGTGTTACCCATGCACCTTTAGCTTGTTATTCGTGCTAGTACTCGATGTTGCCGCAATCTTTTCTGGTGGTTTTACTGCCCAATCAGATTCAGATGGTCCGTGTCTTTTTCTTGGTTGACTCGTGCTAGTCGAACTCGATGTTGTGCCAACCTTTCCTGGTGGTTGCACTGCACAATCAAAATCGCATTCAAATGATCTGTGTACATCAGCGCCTCCTCTCCGTGGTTTTCTTGTTACAGATTTGTCCATGTAATCTCGTACCAGCCTGCTGTTTGTAATACTCCATGTTCCTTGTCATATAGTGTCCTTAGACAGGGAATACGTACTTCATTTTCACTGACCTCGTCGCATCTGGATGATTTTTCCGATATAGTCACTTGTCTACTGTAATGATAACAATATTTTGGGGGAGGAAGCTGAGCAATTTTTTTTTTTTTGGGGGGGGGGGCTTCTACCCCTCAAATACCCTAGATGGAACCGTGAACAGTGTTATTCCTGGCGTGTGGTCATTCTGTGTCTTTTCGCCGGAGTATTCGCAATCAGATAAAGTTCTGTCAAACTTTTCAGCGTTGCGTTTGTGGCGAGAATTGTACTACAAATCTAGTATTCTTCAATGAGAAAATTATCTAAAATATACGAGGTGAAACTGAAGAAGCCATTGCAACACTTGTGGATCCACTCGCCTGAGGTTCGTGGATCCACACACTTTGGCAATGTTATGACGCAATTTATCATCAACAAGAGGACAGACGCATAAGAAACTGACGTCAATTTCTTAATTTTTTATTGAAGTTCTCTAGTGTCAGAAAAGGAAGGAAAAGGCCTACAATTACAAGGGTGGGAACAAAACGTTTGTCCAATCAGCAAAGCGCCGAATGAAATTTTTCTCGTGTTGGCTGATAGCATAACTTTTTTCTTCATTTTAAATTCAGCAGGAAAATCTGCCTTCCTATTATTGCTACCTATTATTACCTACCTATTATTGCTCTTGCACTTCTAGATAACAGAAGGATTCACTTCAGGAAGCCATTTTATAACAGTGAGGTCTATAAGGGTAGCAAAGAAGGTAGATCGCAAGTTGACATTCATTCCTGTGGTGTTTATCTTGCTCCGCATCTGAGGAACTATCAGGGTTTTCCGTTTTTTGGCTTGCTTGCCAGGTTGTCAAGTTACTGGTCCAAGGCCTGTTCTAGAATGGCTTGAAATACTTCAAGTACGTATACAATCGATTTTACTTGAAAGTAATGAGTTGTTATTTCCTGTTTCCTGAGAAATTTTTAGAAACTCTTTGAGATAGGGATGTAAAGCGCATGTAGACAACACGAAAGTGGGTTGGATCCGTGAATAAACGGAAGTAGTTACTAGTCACTGGTCGCATATGTAGTGCCATGCGCCTCTTACTTGGTCCAAGAAGAATAAACGAGCGAACGAACCAATAATTGAATGGATTAATTCATTCTTATTAGTTATTTTATCCAAAGTGTTTTCAAACGGCGTTCAAACTACAAGCCTTTTTTGCAGGGTGTTGGAGACTGTAGCCAGGGATTTGCCAATTTTGTTCTGTTTTGTTTGTTCACTGAAAATATAAGAAGGAGGTTCACACGGTTGTGTGGTCGGTACGTGCCAGTTTGTTGCAAACCTTCAGAGACATCAGAGCAATTACTTCAGAGTACAGTTAGTACGAATTATGATACCTCCGATTAATATATATCTGTTATCCTTATCAGACAACGTATTGAATTGGCACACAGGGCCTTACGTACATTGGTTACGAAATGGAAGATAAAACTGGTATTCAGTTTTAGAAGATGAAAACCGTACCAACTTTTCTTATTTAACAGACCAGTTATAATTACAATTAATGATCACTAGCTTGTGTCTCACAAGAGAGTAATTATAAATTCTAGTGGGACTTGTAGGCTCCAGTAAAGCTTTTTGTCGTGTATAAGACAGTATTGTAAAGCACCAGAATAGGAACTCATAGTTAGAGGAATGGCAATACTTAACATACATGGTACATTTCTGGATAGTGAATTTCATTAGCTACGTTGAATAGTTAAGTAGTTAAAGGTCGTTAAATAAAGCCTCTGTCGATTGATTGAGCTTGCAAAACTAACTGGGTGCAAAATAAGTTAACAATACCGTTTGAGAAATCCCAAACACTTATGTAGCTAAACAATGTAACAGCACAAATTACTAAAGAAAAATTTTTAAATAAGAAAGTGAATAGCAATCTCAGAATTCTTGGGACATATTCACGATTTCGATTGGATTTCTTATTTCGAGTTTTTCTTTTTTACAATACTGAAGAGGTTAGATTCACGAACTGCTCATAAGTATTTTTTGTTAATAATAGCCTGTTCTTAAATATATTATAATAGTACTTAAGATTGATCTGAAATTAGGAGAACTTGATAAATCCGTCTAAAGACAAACATCGTTTAACAATCGGAACCACGGGCTAACCTCTAGCCTGCGAGCAGGCTCAGTTAATAATTTATTCGCGCGAGTATCTCGGCGGCGGAGCCGCGATTTGCGAGCCGGCGAGCGAAGCAGGCCGGCGAGAAGACTGAGAATGGGGCGCCCCATTCTTATCGCCGGCGGCTAGCAAATTGCAGCTCCGCGCCAACTAAATGAGCCTGCTCGCAGGCTAGCTTAACTCTGGTTTAAACTGCAGCTTTCTTAACCCCGGACTAAACTTTGTTTAGACGTTTAGCTACACCTCACAATATTGTTTCAGGGACAAATCTTGCTGGCACATAGCCAACAAAAACAAATCGGTCCGCCTGCGGACAAGGATGAGCGTGAACGTGCGTGGTTTTAAATAAGATCTGATGACAATATTGATACAAAATAGTGTCATTGCTATTAAAAAGTTAGAAAACATTATCGTTAATGTGGTTTTCATATATCATTAACGCCAAAACATTTCGACCGGTTTACGAGCGTGACGCGACGTGTGGGTTTTCAAAAGTGTCATAAAATACAGTAGAATCTCGACAATTTAAACCGCGGTATTCGAACTTCTCGCTAACTCAAATCAAAGCATTTTCCCTTATTTTTACTTTCAATTTTACCCCCGATAACTCGATATTTGAAATTATTTACAAGTGTTTACCTGACGGTTCAAGTTATCAGGATTGTACTGTAGTACATACATATATTTTCGCACTTTCAAAATCGTTTAGAATCTAATAAGAAGTATGTTTTATTATCAAAATTAATTATTTTGTGTTAAAAATCGCATGTGAAAGAAAATTCCACAACGGTCAATCTGGAAAAGTCACGTTTTGTGTGATAGTACGTTTTTTCATTTCTTGCGTGACTAGTTCGTCATGCTTGACAATTATCCATTTGAGAATGCTCTTCAAGAAAACGTCATCGGCTCTGTAAGCCTCGCTTTCCTATGATTACGTCACGTAGCAAGGTGTTAGTAAATTAAGACAGAAATAAAAAATAAAACAAGCCAGAGACGGGTGAGCCGTGCTCCCGAGCACGCTCATCCAAAAACAAATCAGAAAAAATGCTATTGATCCGATGGTTCCCTATGCAAGCACATCGCCGTGGCCTATTTCCCTTTCGTAAACGGTCGTTGCCATTTTTGACCGTCGATGCCATCATTGGTAACCGAGCCTTTTGTCATGGTAGATGTAATGTATGCTCTTTAAGTCACAATAAGGTAGCAAATACTATTTAAATAGTCTTAGAAGGAACAAAGTTTAAGCCCAAGTTGAATTTACGTTAAAAGTTCTGGAAAGGGCTAGGGTCACCTATTATAGATGTATCAGTTATGAAAGACAGTTAATTATAATATGTGCTTTAATTTTTCGGAATTGTGGCGGATTGGCGTGGTAGTGTAGTGGTAAGGGAGAGACTGAGGTTAGCATACGAAAGTACCGGGTTCTATTCTAAGATTAATAAAGAAAAAATTGTTCGTTTTATAAACCCGAGTTCTACAGCAGAGCCCGATTGTTCAAATGTTTTTTTCCTATTTAGTCCAAAAACTCGCACGAGTGACGTCACTGCCTTGCTCATCATTTAATCAATCACGCTCAGCGTTGTATGAACAGTGATAATAGGCTCGATCAACTGATCAAATCTCCAAACAAACAGTGACGTGACTCGCTTCAGCGTACCCAGGAACAGCAGCAAGAGAGGTGTACTAATAAACAGCATTCAAGTTGCACCAAGAAGGCGCGCTCTGAACAGGTCAGTCGAATACTCTTCATTATGCTAGAGCGTAGCCTTTTCACACAAAATTCGCCGCCGACTTTCCAGAGCCAATCAAAACCCTATTTTCTAATAGTTTAATTGCCAAACAGTATTTTTTGAAACACGTAATGTTCATTGGGTCCTTTCTTTACCTATAATAGACTTGATAATTAGTGTACAGCTGAATTCACAGTCGTAGTTAGGACTTCATTATGTGCGATCAAGGAACAATACTTGTTCTCGGTGTATTCTATTTCTGTTTATCTTAAAGATACATCAATTATTGTGTTGGCCTCTTCGACTCTTCCTTGCTTTTTCAGCTTTAAGATTTAAATCTTGGTTTCATGCTCAACTTTATTTTGACGTATCCGTCTAGATAGCGTCCAGTTACTGAGCAACTCAACACTACAGCCCCGGGGATCCAAAGACTATTTTGTACCATGTTTTCAAATTCATCTTGCATTGGAACGATACACTTATTCAAAACTGCTGAGTATCTTTGTACTGATATGATTTGCCGCTTTGGATTTCACTGTGACTTTAGATGCTCTGTTACACTATTGTCTAGTTTCTTTTGCAATGGAAAACTGAGTTGAACAGGCGCTAATAGGAACAAAAAGAACCGTAATTACTTAAGATAGAGAACATATCTACAACAAAGGAAGACCGTTTCACTAATGACGGAACTTTTGATTTATTTGCACATCTACATTAATTTGTAATGTGCCATTTTAACCAGGGATCATTCGAATACAGTACCTCAGAGTTCATAGTTATAAGTATGCAGTTTTTGTAGTGAATGAAAGGAGAGATTACTAATATAGGTTTAAAAAGTGTGGTGTTTTTTTAATTTTATTCACCTGGAAGTGAAGTCATTTCTACGTTTTCCTTTTCTCCCGGCGTGACGACAAAGGAATGTTTCAAGCTCCTTGTGATTACATATTGTTGAGTTAAATTATTTTCAATTGGCTTTTTTCTTGCAGCTCATACAACATGTCAAACGAACCTCAAACACCCACAGTAACTGTCACAGATGAAAGCGAGGATGTTACTGAAAAAGAACGCTCTCCTGCCGAGAACGCTTTCTATGAGTCATTCCTCATTCAGTCGAGATCCGCCATCGAAAACTTGTACGCGTCGAACATATATCACAGCCAAAAACATATCAAACAGATCAAAGATCTAGAGCGGCAAAAGCATTACAGCATGTCACAAATGAAAAACAACCAAAAAGAAATGGTCAAAAAGATGGTGCAGCTGCAAGAAAAGCAGGAGAAGATAATGGAGGAGAAAAGAAAACAACGCTTGAAAGTTTTGTCAACAAATGGCGATCATCGGATCAGACCACATTCGACGTCATCAATAATTGATCGCGACTCACGACTTCTTAAGCACAGGCCAAGATCTGGATCCATGCCGTTTCTTGAGCCTATCGACCCGACTCTTGTCAACCGAGGCTTGTCAAAGTCTTCCGAGAATATTCACAAAGATTTGTCTCTATTAAGTGCGAGCCTTCCGGCGAATGTATTGTCAAGATCGTGCGAGGATTTATCAACTCTTGGCAAAAAGAGTGGCAAGGTTATTTTGCCAGCGTTGTCAAAGTCGTCAGGACTGAGATCAGTCGAAGATGCTTCGCCGGAGGACTCCGACTCGACTTTCATAACCCGAATGTCAGCTTCACCCCCGACTAAGCCTAAACTCAACCTGAACTTGGCAGCTGCTGGCTTCAAACCTGAGCATCGCCGAGGATCACTCGATCCTTCTCTTATAAGGGAATTGGAGAAGCGGCGAGGGGTGAAAACAGACAGTCCACCAACGAGTCCAAAGAGCACTCATACCAAATGGGTTCCTAAGTCCTACGGTTTATCTCAGGGAAGAGGGCTTCCACCAGTTTAAACTCTTGTTCATAAGAATGGATTTTTTTAAGGGAAATTTTTTAGGCCTAATGTTCGGACTTTTCATATTGAGTGTTTCACTGTTTCACCCAGTTAGCGCTAATTAAACAACAACTGAAAAAAACAAATTGTTTCTTTTCAAGGCCTTGACTTTCAGGCTTCTTCCTGTGCTGTCGTCGTTGTTGTTGTAGTTGTTGTTGTTGTGTTTGCTTGTTTATTGTTTTTTACAGAATTACCAGATGTATCAGGTTTCGTTTCACTGGCCACAGTTATATTCGGTTGTGATGGTTGCGTCTATGCGATGATGTGTGCATAAATATAAATTCACGCGAACTGCAGCAGAAATAGTGTCCAGTTCCCCCTATGTAACACGCCTGTAGGGAATCATGGTAGTTGTTTACGCGTGCATCTTATTTAAAAGGTTGTTTTTCTGATCAAATATTTTGATTTTTCTAAGTCTTAAATGCTCCCCTGAAATACTTCATTTGATTCAATTGAAGAACAGAAATTGGCCAATACATGTCATTTTGAATTCAACTCCCGTGTTTCTCTGCAGGCGTGTTACATGTCGAGAACAGGCATTGAGCCGAAAGAGATCGCAGCAGTTATCTAGCAACTGTGCAAGTGGCAAATAGCGTCAGAAAAAAAGTTCAGAATTCAAAAGGAATCAAAATCATGACGATTGCGGTACCAGTGCAAACGTTCTACCTCGTGAGTTTAAGAAGTCAGATAGAGCTGCCGATGCAGGGAAATTTTGAATCAAGTGCTAGCCTAAAATCTGTGTAGTTTGTCAGTTCCGGAGGCTCAGATTCTGGGAAACGAGAAAAGAATGGCATACGGTTAATAAAATTAATGCTGCGATTGCTACCTAACGAATAAGAATAAAAATATTTTTCGCGCCGTCTCAGAGACGATCTCCACAATCTAAAAGCCTGGACTGAAACAACTTCTCCACGCTGAAAGGTCATAGTAATAGTTAGTGTGGTTTTTGAATTTACAGTCATCAAGTAAAAGTTGTGACTGCAGATGGATTGCCTTTGGGAGCGATAGCGATATTGAGTGAGTTTCCCTTGCCCTCGCCGGTGATAAACACGACAATTCCACGCTCATTGGACCGATAGTGAAACCATGTTAATTTATCGTATTTCATCAACCTTTTCATTGATGTGCACACATATGAACAACCAGGTTTATTTCAACCATATCTATCATAGTAATTAATAACATTACCCCACAAAACCTACGCTATAGATTTCAAAACTTTATAAGTTAAACAAACAGCACATGTGATTAACACCGTCTGTTTTTCATAACAGGAGGGATATTTATGATCATTTTTACGCCATTCACTAATTGATGGGCGTGGTAACAAAAGATGATAAATTCAGTTTACTGAGTTAGGAGTATTATCTTGAGCTTTGTTGTGAACGAGTTAGGCAACTGTGGGTGCATTTGATTGGCTATATTCTGGAAAAAGAAGATTAGCGATAGTCTTCAGATGTTAACGTTCTTCAAAGATACACCCGTAAATAAATTGTTATGTCTGATAACTCAACACATGTTTTTCGCTCTAGCAGTTGTCTATAGTGTCTCTTAATTCCCAGTTAAAGGATTCATACCCCATCATTTTACGTTTTCGTATCCCGTGACAAGACCAATGCAAAGGCGCCCTAAAGCTACTGCGTTCGGTTAAATGGTATCCTTTCTAAAGAGGTCTTCAGACTCGGTGTTGCATTCAAACAGTTTATTCCACATGAACTTCATAACGGCGAAATAGAACGTCGCCTCCGTTGCATTTAAGACGATCCCTAGTGCCTGTAAACCTTTGGATCTACTTTCGAATTCATGGATCCCAGTGATATCCAACGCAGCTTGAGAAGACATTAGTAAAAAGAGAAAAAAGTTCTCTAAAAAGAACACGATCAGTGTTAAATTGTAAGCGATCAGAAGCCATGAGTACCTGTTGAACTTATTGTCTGGTGCGGGTACAAAATTCCACAAGCAAACCACCGCTGAAATAATAATTTCGTCGAAAATAAATCCAACCTCTATGGTTGCGCTCTCAGGTAAATGCTCGTGAAAGAAAAGGATAACATTATAAGTCACCACTACGACCAGCTGAAAAAGGAAAGACCAAAAACGAGCGATACGAACAAGACGAGAGCATACGAATTTTAAACCAGGAAACTCTGGTCGCTTGAACAGAAACGCAACAGCGATAAACCCGTTCAGAGCCGAGGTCGACTGCCACGCAATTTCGAATTTCGTGGGGTCTGGATAGAGGGTAAAGTTTTCACATCGTAACGTCGCAAGCTTTGCTCTCAAGAAACAGTCCGTGGCGTACACCGAGTATAAAGCTATACTAACAAATCTCCACAACAAGAAGACAAAATAGGCCGCTAGTAGAAGGAACCTGCTGTTTAGAATTGTTTCCGCATACCAGGTGTCTTGCTTCGTGTACTTTGTGTCTTTATTTGTGGGACTTGCCGTTGTGTCCGTGCTTGTTGGCATCCACTGCTTTGCGGAAAAAAAGCCATCGGCCTTACAACGAACTGGCCCTTAATTTTTTTAGCAATTGTAAGTTTAGCACAATCACGACCGACACCAGTTACAGTTTCATTATTCATCATCAGCTAGCTAATGAAGCGATGTATCTACTTTTAATAATTGAGCTTTGTCTACTTGCTGTCTCTCCAGAGAAACCACCCCTCCAAAATGGCCATGCTTGATATTCCTTCCTGGGATTAAGCATTCTCATCTAACAGCAAGTAAAGCCTTGGAAATTTGCAGCTCCTTTTACGTTTCGAATTCCTTTGCCTCAATACATTTATTTCCAAGATTGACATATAAAATTAGCTTTGCCGATTAAAAACGGGGTATTTATACCGTTGTTACTCGCAATTCGTCTTCGAGCCTTAATCTAGAAATATTCAAATTGCGTGGTATTACCGTCCATGAAGAATATTGAGCCTTTAGTGTTAGGTTATTTAAGGCTGAGTTGTGCCAATTAGCTTTACAAACTGTGATGTTCTTGTTTGAGCTAATCATGTTATGAGTGTCTTACGAAGGGCACTGTGGCGCTCACTCGAACTGATAACATGACGGTAAATAACCATTGGTCATTTTTGGGACAAAGAAAATCGCAATTAACTAATTTCAAACCCAAAAGAGGTCTTTGCACCTCCTCGTCACTAATAATTTTTCAGCGGACAGAAATGACAGCCGGAAATACGTCTGCGTTCGCAGGCTACGTCACTAATATACCTGGAGTAACGCTGCCCCTGTTAACAACTGAGCACACCAATGTAAAAATTTATTATATCATCTTACAGCATGCTGATGCACGGGACGGGTCGACTCGAGCGGGTTCAGAAAAAACCGTGCGGCGCTGCACACGTCATCTGTTCATTCAGCATGTGCGCACTTTAACACTCATTGAAGATTCACATTAAGCATTTCACAACAGCTTTTTGACATTTTAAAAATAAAATTAACGGAGAGGGGTGGGGAAGGGGTTAAAAAGTTTATCTGGCACGTGGTTATCCCTGCAAATTATTAATTTTGTTTCTTGACGAACTTTGTATCATCATCAAAACGAAAATTTGGGACAGATGTCATTGCCTACACTTTTTTATTTGTACTGCTTGTTAAAGCACAGAAAAAACAATACGAGTCAAGATGATTTCATTAGTGCGCCAGTTCTGTTATTGGCAGCCTAAGAGAAGTCTCTTTTCGATCAAGGATAGTTGAGCAAAAAGAATTTGCGAGCGAGTGCGAAAATCACTTGCGTGAGGTGTGGTACTGCGATCGAAAGCAATTCGCGGGTGTCCTCGGGGAAAAAATTCGTATGCGCGCCATTTTAAAGGAAAACACGGCAGACTATATATTGTTGAAACGCTCAATAAATGTAGATTTGGGAAAAAAAAATATAAATTGCCGGTTTCTTCCATTCCGCAAAAGAAAATCGCAAACAACCACGAAAATGACCCTGTGTCATTCAATTGAATTAATAGGGTATCAAATCCAAGAGCATTGGCAAAATAACTGCACAGTGTTAATTCGCAAAGCATCAATCATCAAAAGCGTGTCAGCATTTTTCGATATTGTGACTGGTTATTTTTTCATTAATCTGTCAAGTTCGAGCAGCAAAGAATACGCCATGGGAATTGCATCGAAGATCGCCACGGTTGAAATATTATAAATTTCAAAAATCCCCGACACGCTTTGGTTTCACAACATTAAAGGAATGTTCAGGCCAAATTTCACAGAAATCTGCCGAATTTTGGTACCCTATTAATTCATTTCTTCGATTGAATGGCGCATGGTCATTTTCGCGGCCATTTTTGCAATTTCTTTGGTGGAATTAAAAAACTGGCAATTCACCTTTTTTTTTTGTTTGTTTTGAAATCTACATTTATTAAGCTTTCCAGCGATATATAGTTTGCCGACGCGCAGGGGGCTGAGACATTCAGGATAATGCTCTTCTCCAATTCTAATTCAAAGGGACTAAGTAAGCGATTTTTAGTGACAAAACTGGGATTTGTCGACTGAGCTGGCAAGGTAAGGCCAATCAAATCAACTCAGTTGATAAATCCAGATTTTTGTGTTCCCCTCCCCCCCCCCCCCCAAACGCAGCACTAGCACCCGGAGTAATTATTTTAAAACTTGCCTCTTTATTCTAAGTAAGCCTTTGCAAAAGTCACATCAAAATTAATGAAAACGTAAACATAATGGTTCAGTTTCGATCGAAGTCCCTCTTCTAGTGCAGTGAAACTGGTGTCCGTTTTGTCCAGGAATACGCCAGTAAACTCCCCAGGCAGATTTCATACACAGCACTAAAATACAACAAATAAACAAGTTTAAATGAAAACGTAAATGTCCAAATAACCCATTGTTTAGTTTTACTGGGTGTTAATTAATATTGATAAGTCCTGTCCAGGACAGCCAAGACACATATATCAAGCAACAACTAATAAAACGCAAGCAACATTTCATTTGGACAACGTTCTTGTAATATTTTATCGTGAGTGCTGTGAACTTGGGCTGCCTGTGATCTTAGACTTACCGCTGACCTATCGCTAAACGTGACATTTGAACGACATTTGACGTCTGCAAACTACGGGCTCCGGCAGGCGAGAGCGGCAGGCGAGAGGTTGGAAAGAAGTTGCATTGTTTTCGCCAGCTGTTTACAAACAATGCGCCAAATTAAAACTACCCATAAGGTAAGTTCATTGTAAAGTGTTTCGTGTATACAGTCTTGCTGTCTGGTAAAATTTCCTACAGGATGAGAAATTTAGTGGTCTGATATTAGCTGTGGAAACGTGGCGGACAAACGTCGATTTGCGCGCCATGTTTTTAAGTTTAAACACAAATTGGCGACGGTAAAACTTTGCCGTCGAATGCACTCCAGTAAAAATCTCTGATTATGTACTGGTTAGTGAATTTGCAAGGTTTTTAAATTAAGTTTTTTGTGTAATTTAAAGATCTGTAGTTACATGTTTAGGGTTTGCTTATTACATCGATCGGTGCTTGATCGAGTGCAAAAGCAATGGCCACCAGTTCTGAATCTTCCTTAAGCTTAACTTATACGAACTTCCAATGTGTGTGACAGAGGTTATCATTACGTTAAGCAACATTTTGGCTAACTTTTACTAAGCTTTTTCAAAAAAAGAAAACACTTTCTCTGAATACGTCAGATGAAAGTAAACAAGTGCGAGAAGTTGTCCCCGGGGGGGGGGGACTCCCTATAGTGGGCTATACGGAGAGGCTCCGCCCGAAAGGGGTGCCTTTTTTAAGCTTGCAGTGTATAAAAGGGTAGGGAAAATTGCCATTTTAGTATACAAAAGGGCCCCCAAATCAGCTGCAAACTGGAAGAAATGGTGGCTAAAGTGAAGTATATCAAAGGGCGCCACATTTTGGCAGAAATGACTATGCAACTGAATCAGAATGACTGAGACCCCGGAAAAATTGTGGGGATTACAGGAAATTCTATTGTTTTGGCTTATCTTTGAGGTCTAAGAAAGGGGTGAAGTTTTGCTTGATAGGTATGTGAAAGGTGTACCATTTTGGTAAAAAATAGTATATTAAAGGGTAAGGGTTTGAACCTCTGGGCGGAGCCTTCCCGTATAAAACTTTATTGAGTAGCCCCCTAGGGGAAGTTGTGTGGCCACACATTTTCCAGCTGATATAAAAAAGAATTCTTTCTTGGTTGTAATAACTGTTTATATATACAGGAACGTATGGCATGACAATTTGTTAAAAAAAGAATTAACTTTACTATCTGTTGGATCTTTATGCAAATAGAACTCCAATTTGCTTGTAATTTTGTTCAAGCCTGTCTAAGGCTGTTGTTTCTGAAAATCATACACCTGAGTCTTTCACCCCTGACTTGGTTAAGTGTTCCACAAATAATTATAGCGGAGCCCGCGCGTGTAGCACACCAGCGGAGCACCATTACTATGCAAATTTGGTAAACTATCGATCCAAGAAATTTTGGTTGTGACGTCAGCGTACATCTGCCCGCCTGTACAGACTCTGGGGGAGAAGAAGGGGAGTCCCAAGACAACCCGACGGGGGGTGGAGAAAGCCATCTTTTCTTGGCGGGAATTCGCATGATGCTTTTGGGCAGCCGACGTTTTTCTTAGCAGGAAATCACATGACCACCTTTGGTTTTGAAAAAGAGTTTTTTTGAAAGCTTATAATTAGCTTGTTTAGCAAAACGATTCAGTTTGACAGAAGTGAAGTTTAGAACTTGAGATAAAATATCTAATATCTACAAAAAAAGTTCAAAAGAATACTCAGTTGTCTGTTTTGGTGGAAAGGGAAAAGTTACAAAATTTCCCTTCAAGGACTTCATCTTTGTCGTCGGTTCTGCTGGGAACTCGGTCGGCACAGCGCTTGAGTTCACAGCATTTTGCAACGGTCCTGATGCCAAATATAGCAGAGCTAGTGCTTTCTTGTTTTTTCTGTCCACATTTTCCCAGAAAAACACCCATCTCTTTAATCCACCAAACTGTGATCAGTAAACAGCTGTTTAAGTATTAGAATGAAGACTCCTTGTGATGACATTGCAGGATATTCTAGTGGTTAGCCCGATCCCCTTGTAACGGCAGCGACAACAGTGGGTTCGAATCCCAGAGGGAAGGAATTTTTTTCTTCATTCTTTTCTTTTTCTTTTTGTTTTTGTTTTTGTAATTACAACTATAAAAATGAATATTGAGTCCCAGTAATAAAAACGAAAAAGTGGAAAAAGTGTGCCTATGTTTCTATTGCTTGGTAATCTGTCTTGCATGAAAATGAAGTGAGGAAGAAGAATCAACATTGCTCACAGCTGAAAACTGTCCCTTGAAAATCGCTGGAAAAGAGTAAATAAAAAACAAGGTCTACATGTATGATGCTTTATGAGCATTAAGTGTTTGAACAAGAAATATGTGAGCTGAAAGGAGTCACCTACTGCCAAATCACTAACATTTGCACTGTATCTGAAACACAGAGAATTTGCCTCGGTTTATTTACCAGTTGCTTTAATAAACAGAGTTTATTCTAGAAATTGGCCAGTGAGAGCCCAGTGGGCTCCCTTCTATAATCTTAGGGGGTGCCCTTTTTCAAGAAAGGGGGCCATTTTGGAACATTCTGGGTAACTGGGAAGGCCTGGACTCAAGTAACTGCAGAATTCCAGGTGTTTGACTCGTAAAATGGAGGCTCTCATCACTTGCAAACAGTGACCTTCCCTGTTTTTTTTTTAGTATTATTGTTACATGTGCATGAAAGACAATATAATCACTCAGAAGCAACTCAAGAAAGTGCAGAATACCAACACTGAAACAAATGAAGAAAAGAAAGGCAATTGAGATAGCAAGAGTCCATCAATTTTGAAGTATAGAGCGGAGGTCATATCAGTCTTATTGTCAGTGATGTTTTCGAATGCTTTATTTCAGAAAATTAGTACTTACCCTTGGGCACAAATTTTGTGCACCCCATTTGATGCACCAACGTAAAGTTTATGTGGCATTTTTTTCGAATTGCGGAATCCCTCGAAGTCACGTCCTAAAATAAACCCTGAATCAACTTGGGTCTGAAAGAGGTTTTAATCTGCAAAGTACAAAATTGCTAGGCCCAGTCCATGCATTGGAATGAAAGAAATCTTAAATCTTAGCTTAAGTAATAACTATTAACACAGAAATACAACCCGTACTAAATAGCATGACCAATATAAGATATTAGGGTTTAATAAATTGTATTAATTTCAAACATATGCATTAGATTTTCCCCTCGTATGTCGTTTTTCACCATCGTTTTAACCCTTTGCTTGAACAAGGTTAAATTTGTGTTCTAACTATTGCAATCACCACTTCCAGAATGGGCACTGTGTGAAATTAAAGGATGCATGATGTGAAGTGTTCATTAAGCTGCCTGGTAAGTCAACTAACTGATGAGTGTGTAGTTTTTCAGTACTCGTAAAGCAGTGAATAACAACTGTATTGTGGTCTCCAAGTGGTGAATGTGCCTGGCACAAGGAATGATTTATTGCAAGTAGTTGGAGGTTTGTCTCTCACTTGTTAAAAACAATGTATAAACTTCATGTTAAACTACTACATACAAGATGTGGGCTCGTTTGGTTGGTGTCACTGTGGGACAGTCACACCAAATGGTTGCATGTACTTTGGGACATCTTGTGTTGGTCAGGGTCTGACATATTTTTGACAAAACTTGTCCTTGGAAAAGTGGCATTCAAAAAGCAATTGCCTGACAGGATGAGTTAGTTGTCCAATATCACAACTAAAAAGTATAGCGATTGAAGTCTGTTAAATTCAATTCAGAGAATTTAGGAAGTAAACGAGATCGAGAAGCATTATTTATTAAAATAAACTAAAGTCATTACACTTGTAACTATTGTAACTGATATTCTTTATGAAAAAGACTTTTCAACCTGTTTTTTTGCTCCTTTTGCAAATGAACTACAGCTTTTCCAACCGGCATATCCTGTGGCACATTCATATGGCAATTTCTCATCACACAGGCAGCATGATTTACACTCTAAGCATGGGTGTAAGAGGATATCCTTTCTGAACCTATCACTTCCCAATATCAGTGGACTCTGTGCATCACAACAGATTTGAAATCGATTTGACACTTCAACATCTTGCTCTGAATCCAGTGCCAGCCAGAAAAATTCTTGAACCAGCTTGTTCGTTATCATCAAATTTTGGCTTGCACTTTGAACATTTCGCAGGACTTGTGTGAGAAGATCTGGCTGATTTTGTTAAAAACTTGTTCAGCACATTGTAGAGTGGCCTGGCCTTTGAGTTTGGGGGGGGGGGGGGGGAGACTGAGCATAAACACTATGGAACTGCGCAAAATGGCAATTGAAACACTGAGAAAAGCTGAGGAACAAAACTCACCAAATGTCCACAAGATGATTTTTATTGTATTTTATAATGCTTTAGATAAGACTAGGAAAGGCAAAAATCCAAAAGGTTTATCGTTTAATTCCACACAGTAACTTGATATTCAAATGCTACAGCCTGGCGATCTTCTTCGAAAAATAAAGCACTTGCCTGGTAATTTTTTCAACTTGTCCTGGGTGTCCGGGCTCGGTATTTGTCGGACCCTGGTTAAAGGTTTGTAAAATATACCTCAAAAAAGACAAAAAATGAATTGATAAGTGAAGAAAAGACTATTAACTGCCCTCCAGGGTGGGTTGAGAGGAAAATGAGCAGGATTTCTTTGAGTTCTTGAAAACATGCTTGCATTGGGTGGAATCGCTTGCAAGTAACTTTACTCAAGGAATGCAGTTTCCTTATCCTAGGCAATCAAGTTCCTATCTGAATAAATGTTTATGTTTTTGAAGCTTTGTTGTCCCTTTTCTGTGTTTGTTCACTGGAAGAACTTCATAAATAAGGGACCTGACATAAACAATTCCAACTCTCCTATTGTGGTTTTGTCTTTCTTGCATAGTAAAATGAGAAAGTGTAGTGCATAATTGTCCATTTCTGATTAAAAAAACTTTAACGTTTGTTGCCTTTTTTAGCAATTTATATTTTGCAGCTGGTGTTTTTTATTCCAAAATTAGATATGGTAACCATTTTATACAGAATTGGTGTTGTTTTTTCAATTCAACTGGTTGTTCTTTGGTACTTTACATTAGGGTTGTTAAGACTGATTGCTAATTTTGTCAAACCACTAAAAAGTAGGACAACGTTCTCTACAATAACGCTGAAAATTCAACAGCAAAAAACTAATTGAAATAGCTCATTGTAGTTCATGTAAAACATTAAAGTGCACCTAACCCCTAAAATTTTTTTTTGGCTAAATAAATTCTGTTATCATCTGGAACATTTCTTCGCAAAAATTTTTTGATTTGGTTAAATTCTTGATTTTCTGTGCCCTGTTAAGTTCAAGAAAAATTTGGTTCACGTCCGAGTAAGAGGAACCTGGGCCGAGCCGTAGTTGTGATGTCAGTTCAAGAACCAAGAATTCCACGCCGCTTAGTTTTGAGCTGTGTTTCTCTGACTTTATTTGTTCATCGAAGCCTTCTGACCTTCTAGCTAATTCGAACAAAGTCATAGTATGACTAAAATTCCACTGTTGTAATCCAAAGCAGATACTGAGACGAGCTACGCGGATTCTGCTGATTTGTAGATGAATTTTAGCTCTGAATACGAGATAGATGTGGAATACGAAGTCGACATTACACCGCCAAAGGATGAAGAAAGTGCTGTCCTGCCCATATCTGCTAAAAAGCCGCTAACCAACGAAGAATGAATTGCTCAATGCAAAAAGGAAATAAAGGCAAACTAAGAACTGGAACAGCAATTAAAGCAACTTACAATTGGCCTTGGAGGGCCGCGAAGAAACCGGAATGCTGAGCTTCGCCCGTGAGTGTTTACATTTTATTTCGCACGTTCGGTCTTCACGTTTGGTCTTGGTTTTCCTGCTCTCTGCTTCTCGCATTTGAGATTTACTGAGATTTATATTCAAGCTGAGGGAACCTCTTATAGAAATGGAGATTTTAATAAAGCATTCCTTTCTTTATTTATTTATTTTACATAGAAGTAAATGTGGAAACTGCGATATTACTTACATCTTGTCCATTTCTGTAACCAGCATTAACAATAACAACATTTTATAACACTAGTGAATCAAATTATGAATATATGAAGTTCATATATTTGAACTGCGGAATAAAGAAATAAATGTAAAAAAGTTATTAACGCAACTTATGCTAAATGACCAGCTCCCAGTTGGCTTGTTAGCTCAATTGGTTAGAGCGCTGCACCGGTATCGCAGAGGTCAGGGTTCGAGTCCCGGCAAGCCTGATTTTTTCAGGCTTTCTTTTCGCAACTGCATACAGGTGTAAGTTGCGTTAATAACTGCGAGGATCTTCCTTACATTTACTAGTGAATCAGGAAGGCAATTATTTTCTAAAGGACATTGACGAGAATTATAAGCACGAGAGTTTGTTAGTATCGGTTCAACTGAGATTATCTTACCAATCATTTTTCTCGCGTCAACGTGCAAGCAGTTTCCTCAGATCCCAGCGCGAGCGGAAATGTACAAATTATGTAACTCAACCGGCCGTCGCTTAACTCGTGACTTGAGGCTTCACCGCTCATCGCTCACACTTTGATCTTCTTGCGGCCTTTTTTCGCACAAAAATGGTAATAAAAGAATTAAGTCCTCTACTTCAACGGAGGATATGAACAAGGGATCTCTGCACAGTAATGTTTTGTTATGCTCAAGTGATTTGATATGACTCAAGATAAAATTCTCTTAGCGAGGCACGTTCACAGACTAGAATAAGGAATAATGGCAATGGCTTGTTATTGTGGAGAAAGCGCGTTCGGTTCTGCTGATGGAGGACTTTCTATAAATACGGTCTTTAATTTTAAACCCTACGCTGTTTTGGGCACCGCTTACATGTACGACAAATCTTTGCTTAAAAAGCATCGAGCATAGTATCGAGTGCTTGGAAGGCTGCTGCTTTGCTCGCTATTGCTTTACAAAATCCACTCATTTCATCCCTTCGCCCCTGGTCGCTCGTCGTCAAAAAATGCTGTATTTTTGTAGTGATACGTCTTGTGATTCGTTTCTTTGGTTACTATGTCTCGGAGCAATACGAACGGTCGACAGTTTTCTGTACATCCTCGAGAGCTCAAGAGAAATATAGCTCCGACAGAGATAGTGCGAGACTGCGGGTTCTTGATTTGACATCACAAGGTGACTAGTCCCATGCCCTCACTGCTCGACCCTGAACCAAAATGGTGTCTATTTTTGGCCGATTTTCCGTACTTCAACCGCGCACAGAAAATCAGGGATTAAACCAAATCAAAAACTTTTTGTAAAGAAATGCTCCAAATGATAACAGGATTTATTTGACAGGGAAAAATTTTTAGGGTTAGGTGCACTTTAAGGAAGAAGTCGTTCTGAACAAAAATTGTTTCTCTAGCTATAACATAGTCCATAAGGTAACAGCATGACTGCTGTCACAGCTCAGGATGACTGTCCACTGTCCAAACTAAATTCAACACTTAAGCCTACTTGAAATGAGGACATGTGTTTATTCTCGTCTCCAGAGCTGCGATCCTTTTGGCCAGCGCAATGGATCGAGAGCTCTGGCAGGGTTCAAAACAGGAAGTCCGCAAATCACAGACTTCTGGCTTTCTGTGTAGCCTCGGAAATTTGAAACAATAACAGTTACCATTGGTTACAAAAATGGACAGCTATTGTGCTTGGGTGCCATTCTGGCCCCTGCCAGAGCTCTCGATCCATGGCGCTGGCCAAAAGGATCGCAGCTCTGGGAACGAGAATGATGTGTTCAGTACTGCTTGAAATTACACTGTATTGGTTCATGAGCACACGGTGAAACTTGATCTGCCACCATTTTGTTTTCCTCGAATTTGCCATAGTGGGATGAAAACGACCGAACACCATAACTGACATGATGTGGCATTGCCTTGGTAACCAAACAATATTGGCTGATTTCTATTGTTTTGGTATTGTTTATACTTAATCTCTTTTATATTCTCATTAAAGAACCAATTTCGGACTGGAATCAAGTGGCTACCTGTCGAGTGGCTAAGTGTACATGTAATGTTTGATATAAATGTGATGGTGCATTTTAAGCTTGAATTAACATACATGTTAATTCAGTCAGTGACACAGGTGGCTTGGTAAAAAAAAAAAAACAGGAGTCAAACCTATGATGTTCTGGTTACTAATCCAGACGCTCTACCACTGAGCTACATGTACAGGAGAATGTGGGAGCTAGGGCCATTAAACTAGGTTCATGTGACAAACAGTCAAACCTATTGAACCTTGTTTAATGGCCCTAGCTTCCACCAGTCTCCTGTAGCTCAGTGGTAGAGCATCTGGACCAGTAATCAGAAAGTCATAGGTTTGATTCCTGAGACAAAAGTGCAAATAGGCACAAAGCTGTGTGAAAGCTTGTCCCCGTTATTTCTTTAGCTCTGCATCAGGTTGCTGTTCTTGAGCATGGACTGCACCTGTAGAGGTAATGCATTAAAGGCATTATGTGACAGGTGTGGCATGACATGAGACCGTACCAGTTGGGAACTGGAAAGAATTTTCTTTATAAAGAGTTCGCAGTGCGCAGGGTCATGTATATGGGAAATGGCATCTGCTATAGTGTTAGGTGGTGTAGAAATATAACGTGAAGTAAGATGAAAGTTGTATGTTGCTGAGAGCCAGAAAAGTTGGCGCAGCCATGGCATTGCAGGAAACACCCTGTTCCACTTATCGTGAAGGTCATCCTTCCACCATTAAAGGGCGACAAGCACCGTAAACATTTCCTTTTTTTATTAACAAATTACAAATACAAATTCTGTTACCACAGAATTTTCTCAGGAATCTGTTCACCACTTGGGCCTTAGCCCAGAGCTCAGGTTCCTTCCGGTTTAGAAGAGCAGAGATGGACACTTTGGTATTAGGCAAGTCGCTCATTATTTGCTCGGCCAAATTGACAATGCTGTCTGTGATATTCTGTGTAGTCTGGGAGGATTTTGTGCCAATGTGCCAGATGATTCTTTAATAATAATAATATTTATCACTTATAGTGCGCATATACGAATATAATCATATGCATATTACAATCTTGTATTAAAAATAACTAATTTATCATGGCGATATGTTTATATGTTAAAAAGAAACAAGACGACGCCTGAAGGCGTTTACGGGGGATGTGGTAGTGTATGTAAGGACTATTTTGAACGGAGTTGGACAGTTGTCGAGTACATGGGTTGGTACGATATGTGAAAGAGAAACGGAGATGTTCAGTATTAGAGTGTAAAAGGATATACCGTAAACAAGAATAAGACTAATGACCAGTTCTGGCCCCTCTCCATGCAACACCGGCCTTGCGTGACAGAGAGAGAGGGGCCACTGGACTAGAAGAAGACATGGTTAGCATGAAGTGAGCGTGAAGAAATTCAATTATCTTTGAGTGGCGACAAAAAAAGATTTTGAACGTAATGTTAACATCATATTTGTTAGGAAAGGTTTTTAACGATTACCGTAATTTCCTACCGTTTACCCGCACGGCAGATTACCCGCAGCAGTCGATTTTGGCCAAAAGGGGAAAAAAGAATCAGCAGATTACCTGCACTGGTGGATTACCCAAAAAACAAAAGAAAATCGTGCTAAAAAGTTTGAGAACTCAAATGTGAAACTTTGATGTGGGCGTTTCAAACTAGGCATTTTTTAAATTTAACTTGTAACTCCATCATCACTGATCATGACTCGTGGATACACTTATCGCATAAAATTGATCGATGCTTGTAATACATGTACTTATTGAGTCAGTTACCTTTTTATAATGTTTAGGATCAAAGAAACTTTATCCATTGTTTTTGTTAACAAAATACTTTTTTAGCGTGCAGTTAGTAATTTCACACCTATTGTTCATTGAGAATTTAAATAAATGACTTGTAAAATTCGGTTCGCAATTTTCTCAAAAAAACAACATCTCAGGATCCACTGGGTCTAAGAAATTGCTTGAAACGGGAAAATACTTCCTAAATCAAGGCAGTCCTTGCTGTGAATATTTCACTGATGCGTCGAGTATTCTTCTATTATTTTTATCGCTGTCAATGTTTTGTTTACACGCGTGCTGACAATAATGCTTTTCATCACGTTCCACTAATTATGCGGCGCCGTGAATTGAGCAGGTCCCTGAGATATTTATTTATCTCAGGTTCTACTGGGTCTAAGAAATCGCTTGAAATGGGAAAATACTCTATAACTTAAGGCTGCGCTTCACTGATGCGTTGAGTATTCTTGTATTATGTTTTTATCACAGTCAATGTTATGTTTACATGGCACACGCGCTGACAAAAACGTATGATAACAACTTTGTACTTCTGACTTGCACATGATTCAAAGTGTTACAGCCAATAAAATCACACAGTTTTTCTGGGACGTCCCTTCAGCCTCGTGCCAAGGGCACGGTTAACGGGAAAGTTAAAAAAACATGCCCATTTGTGACACCGACCGAAACCTAAGTGCTGGTTGACTATGTCATCCCGCGTAATAACTAAAACCATATCCTTTGTTTTTTCATCACAATAATCTCATACTCAATACTATTGTAAAATGAATGTACGATTAAAAGAAATAATAAACAACAGTTATAAAAATAAATGTAAAGAAGATCCTCGCAGTCATTCACGCAACTTGTGCAGTTGCGAAAAGAAAGCCTGAAAAAACTGCAACTGCATAAGTTGCGTGAATGACTGCGAGGATCTTCTTTACATTTATTTCTTCATTCCGCAGTTCCAATTTATGAATTTCATATATTCACAATTTCATCTTCATCTTTCCCGGGTATTTTACGGACCAATTTAATGACCAGCTCCCAGTTGGCTTGTTAGCTCAATTGGTTAGAGCGCTGCACCGGTATTGCAGAGGTCAGGGTTCAAATCCCGGCAAGCCCGTTTTTGTTTTTCAGGCTTTCTTTTCGCAACTGCATAAGTTGCGTGAATGACTGCGAGGATCTTCTTTACATTTATTTCTTCATTCCGCAGTTCAAATATATCAATTTCATATATTCACAATTTCAATTATAAAAGTAATGATAAAAACAAGCAAAATATGATAAATTAATTATACGTCTTAGTTAATAAATAAGTGATCTCTTAAAATTGTCGATAGTACCTGCTTGTCTAACTGATAAAGGCAGACTTTTCCATAATATTGGTGCTGCAATCTCGAACGTGCAGTCACCCATTGTTCTCTTTGTTCTCAATGTGCTGCTCCCTAAGAGAATTCCGTTGCTGTTACGACATAATGAAATCCTCCATGTGACTAGTTGTGGCTCCCGAAAACAACTTCACCACTACTTTATGGGTGTTTGAAAGGTCCCAGGCAGGAACTTGCGGGTTATAGAATCACCAGCGATCATTATTGTTATTATTATTATTTTTATTATTATTATTATTAGTATTATTATTATTATTATTAAAAAAGTGCAGTTACAATAGTGTTTACTTGTGATTAGTTACAACAGTGGTTACTTATTAAATATGTTAAACTAATACAAAAAGAGAACAATTGCATGCTACTAACGGAAGTAAAAACAAAAAAATGATGAGAATCGTAATACTTATGAAACAGAGATGTGCAGTGCAGCAGTAAGAGGTTAAAGTGTCGGATGGAAAAAACACAAATAAAGTTTTAAGGCGTGATCTGGAAACTGACAACTACAGCTGTAGCGAAGGCCACGAAACACAAAGTAGTGTCTAAAAAACCATTGTAGGGGCATGAGCGTAGCAGGAAGCTTATATCTGCAAACAATTAGGAAAAAATTTTGTGGTGGCCCACAAATAATAATTATTTTTATGGTAATCGAACTAGCTAAATCAAGCAGGAGTAAGTTCTTGGCCAACTGGCCAGAGTTTACCTCTAATGAATAGTTCTGACATGTGCTGACAGCGGTGGGGATTCCATTTTTTTTCTGGCAGCCTTGAGTGTTTCCAGTTGCTTTTTCCGACGATTGAGTATCTCGTTGGGGAGATCTCGGAACATCTGGTAGTTAGTACCTTGAAGTCTGTGGCCAAGGTAGAGAATTTTTTGGCAATCCTTGTAACAGAGGAATCGAGCCAGAATAGGTCAAGGCTTGTCCTCTCTCTTCCCAATATGGTGAGTGCGTTGAATTTCAATGCTTCTTTCGTCAAGGAAGCCAAGTTCTCTCTCCAGGAAATTGTGTAAACTATCTTCTACGTTTTCATTCCTGTTTGTAGATGGCTCCTCATTTATATTCATAAATTTGATGTTCTCCCACCTTGAATAAGATTCCAGGGAAAGATTTTCAGTGTGAAGGTCTTCCATTTTGGAATCATATTTTCATTTTCTCTCCAAAGCTCTGCCAATTTGTGTTCATAATCCTGCTGGCTCTTTTTTAGTGCTTCTATTTCATCTTTAGTTTCTTTGCCAGTGAAGTCGAGACTTTCTTTCAAATCGTTGATGTCTTTCAATTCTGTTGATTGAAAGGTTTCGAGTTTCTGTGTTCTTTCTTCTAAA
The DNA here is from genome assembly GCA_964017195.1 of Siderastrea radians. NCBI lineage: Eukaryota > Metazoa > Cnidaria > Anthozoa > Scleractinia > Rhizangiidae > Siderastrea > Siderastrea radians. Next base: position 48,247,444 of record OZ024887.1, on the reverse strand, counting down.
CTCTTGAGGTTCAATTCAATATTTTTCAATGAAGATTCTATTGTGTCCAATTTCCTTAGCTTCTTTAGGATCGCCTGTAGCCTTATATGTAGTTCTTGCGACATGTTTAGGGCGGTTATGATTTCATCTTCTTGTTCGTGGTTCTGGCCTGACAGTGATGCGAGTTGTTTAGATTTCTTAGCATCCGGCAATCCACTGGTGTTGTCATATGTGGCAGAAGACCTGTTCCTTCTTCTACTAGTGAAATGTTCGAGAATTTGAGCCATTTGCACGATTTATCTTAACATTTCACAGTGATTTTGCGGATTGTCGCAAGCTGCGTCCATAGCTCGACCCAGTCTCCTGGAAATTGACATGTACCTTTGCCAAAGGATATTTGTCGCCCAGCTGATGTAGAACCAGTCACCTTTAAAGAAAGCCCCTTCTCCAACTGAGGGTAGAAAACCGGGACCGGGACCAAGTCTACGAGAAAGGTTTTACCATTAAATACACTTAAAAATTCGCTCCACCAGTCAAGATCCACCTTCAACTGTCCGTTAATCCGGACATGATGATGTGTGGCGAAGCAGTGCCAATCATTCGCCTGAAGAATGTTCTGCTGCCGAACACTATGTATGTGGCAAAGTTTAGTTTGCCTATTAGGAACTACAAGTTCTGTTTGGTGATAGATCGCGTCGCTGTGGTTTCGCTAACCAGCAATTGCATCTTGCACAGTTTACGTTTGGGCAATGTGAGTTGCCTGCGGATTGTACATGTATCAATCTTAATGCCAAGAAATGTCAATCGCTGACTAGGCCCGACAGCCTTATCCCAGTTAATATTCACCTAAGAGTTTCATCAGTTCGTGGTACGCATGTAGGCACTCTTCCTAACTGTCAGATATAATCAGAAAGTCCATCCGCATGATAGCTTCCATTAATCTTTGAAATATTTCCGGACTTTTCGCGGCCCCAAATGGAAGCTCAGAGTCATAAAGATAAGTAACCGAGTTATCATCACAGAACTTCCATGCGAGGCCTGTGGCAGTGTAGTTTGACGGGTGAATAGGTATGTGATGGTATGCTCTTTTGAGGTCGATTTTAGGTAGATCGTGTTACATTTAATGAGTGAGATTGCTTTGTCCACCATTACGTGTGAATAGTGCTGTTGCATGCCAGTATATAAGTTAAGGTTGCTGTGTTCTGGTCTGCTGCAGTCGTAGATAAGACAGATTTTGTCACTGTCTGGCTCAGGTATTGCTCCTAAGCCTCTTACTGTAGTAGGTTTTGCAGTTTTAACAATGTAGTTGCGTCCCTGTATCTCCTGGCAAATCGCCTCCTAAACGTTGTCGCGAACATTAATCCAAGTTGCCAATTTGTAATTCATCTTATTGACAGGTCGTATTTTAGAGTCATGTGATATAATACGAAACCATTCCCTTAGTCCTGTCAACAGATGGTCACGGCCAGTATCACATAGCAAGTTTTCTTTCTAGGCATCAATGTTAGTGCTCAGCAGAGATGGGTGTAATGTCACTTGGGTTGAGTGGACGTCGTGGTTGGATGCTCGTGTGGTGGGTGGAGTTAAGAACAATTTGCCATGAGGCAAACGTGTTGAAAGCAGCAGTTTGGCCAATTGCAGCCGACAAGGTGTTAAATTGGTGGCAAATAGGCCTGCCAAGTTGTGGTTGGCGGTCGGCATTGAAGCATGGGTTGGCATTAGCCCTAGACAGAGCTTGGTTAACCTGGTTAATGGCATGACGTTTAACGATAAAGCTTATGTGGAGATGCTGTGAATGGCTGCCCCACCGAAATCCATACTGGTACTAAAGCTTGTGATATTCATTGTTGTACATAACGGAGGCAAGAGTGCAGGACTTAAGCAGTTTCGCCACTTTCACGTACATGAAAGATAATCTGCAATCTGGGACATGCCTGCGAGTATCCCATGTTTGATAACTGATGCATCCTTTTCGCGTTTGCGGCTACCCACATAATTGTGGCTTGCTTCTGGTAGCACATACTTCAATGCGTGCGCCTATGGGTTCTCCAATTTCTTGCTCCTTATCAGAGGATCTGTCATAAGCCCCAGTGTTTACAAAATCGGGAAGTAGAGAAAATTTTGCCTCTTTTTCCTTTTTGGCACATGCTTGCTGTTGGGTTCCTAGGAATACTTGGGTTTTGTTATCAACCATTTCCAGTGGCGCCGTGAAAGGCTGCTCTGTGGTGCCAAGTGTCATTAACAGGTCATCCAGGGAGACTCCTCTGATCTTTTTTAGTAATTCATTCAAGCTTGCATCTTGGGATAATGACTTGGTAGTCATAAGGGTGGTCTTGTTTGCTCGTCTCTTCTCAGACTTTTCGTCTTTGCCTGTACTGTTCAGTTTGCCAAAGGCATGCAACAGAAGTTTACTTTGTCTGAGGGTTAATTCCAGTATTGCGATGTCATCAGCATTCACAAGATTCAAGGCATCAAGGCTGTCAAGGTTGTTTTTTGCTAACTATTCGACCGTCACCTTAATAATAATAATAATAATAACGAATTTTTAAACAGGATGGCCCTTCAGTACATGCGTACTGTTATCAAAGGGGTCCTGTAAAAGAAAAATATATATAACAATATAAAAATAAAATACATCATATAAAAGGATAAAAGGTAAAAAGTTAAAAATCTATTAAATTATGCTTACTAACCTATAAAAATACTTCGTTTAAAGACTGCCTAAATAAAACCCTACTGCTAGTTTGTCTAGTTTTTAAAGGTAAAGAATTAAAAATATTTGCACCAGAGAAATAAAAACTTTTTCGTGCAAATTCAAGTTTCACTTTAGGTAGAACAACAGTGGCTCTACAGTTCCTCGTATCACGATTATGCGTTAATAAATTAAAATAGTTTTTAAAAGGGGTGCAAACGTTGCCTTGTAGGCAGTCAAAAACAAAATTACAGGTTTTTCTCATTAGAGTGTTCTCGATTGTGGGTAGGCGGAGTACACAAGTAAGACATGTAGGATTTGGCAGAATGGTCCTGTGACTTCGTTGTTCCAGGTCTCTGATTTTGCGCTTGCGTGTTTCTGACCAACCAAGCGTACTTTGACCACAGTAAGTGAAAATGGGCATGATCATTGTCCTGTAAATGCGTTCAGCGCTAAAGACATCAATGTTAGAATGGATTCGTCGTAATAAATTTACTCTCCCAGCTGCTTTTTTGTACGTTTTTAAAAAGTGCGTGTCAAGATTTAGTGTGGGATCTAAATGAACCCCGAGGTATTTGTAGGTTGTTGTCGTGTTTATGCGGCATCCGTTTACCGTCAAGTTTAATTCTTTGCCATCGAAACAATTTAATCTTTTCGCTGTTCCAAACAACATAACTTCAGTTTTTCCTTTTTTAAGATTGATGACAAGTTCATTGTCTCTAAACCAGTCAGCGAGACTTTTGATGTCTTCACCGAGATTGTGTTGTATAGCATCCAAGTCTTTCGAGGAGGTGAAAATAACTGTGTCGTCTGCGTAGGTGATAATTTTGGAGTAACGAAGCGGCTGATGGACGTCATTAAAGTGAATCAAGAACAATAGCGGACCTAGAATACTTCCTTGGGGAACACCTGTAAAAACAGGATTAGGTTCAGACAGCACTCCTTTAAATTGGACGAGCTGCTTCCGGAGAAACAGATAATCCGTAAACCAGTTCAGTTCATTGTCCTGTATGCCATAACAAGACAGTTTTTCTAATAAAACTGAGTGGCTGATGGTGTCAAACGCCTTTGTTAAGTCAATGAACACAGCTCCTGTAGCTTTCCCGCCATCTGCTTCTTTCCGGATTAAGTCTGTAAACAGAGTCACCGCCAATTCAGTTGAGCGATTAGATCTAAAACCAAACTGGTGTTCGGAAATAAGGCCGTTGCGATCGAGATGTGTCACTACTTGCTTATAAACAGCTCTCTCCAAAATCTTTGACAGAGTAGGCAGAATTGAAATTGGTCTGTAGTTGTCTATTTCTGCCGTAGAACCAGACTTGAACAGAGGAATCACCTTGGCCACTTTCCAATCGGTTGGAACAACTCCAGTTGCGAGGGATAAGTTAATGATAAAAGTTAAAGGCTTTGTGATGACTTCTGCGGCATCTTTAAGTAATCCAGGGGGCAGATTATCTAGACCAGTCGCTTTCTTTCGTTTAAGTTTTTTCAGCTCCCTCAGAATATCTGCTTCTTTCACAGCTCTGAAAAGGAATTTCTCTTTGCTAAGAGGGGCTTTCGTTCCGTTTTTGCACCAAACAAAGTCACGAAGCAAAAACGACTTTCTTTTCAAATTGATGGCAACATTAGTGAAAAAGTCACAAAAACCGTTTGAGATGAATTTCTTATCGGTAGACTTCGTTCCATTTATCTGAAACGCTGATCCTTGTTCTGATGGTAGTTTCGTTGGATACAGCTTTTTAATGGCACACCAGAATTTATCAGGAGAGTCGGCACTATCTGTTAGAATATCTTGATGATATTTGCTCTTGCATTTTTTAATAAGGCCTGTTACTCTGTTACGCTGTCGCTTGTACGATGACCAGTCCAATTCACAGTTAGTCCTGCGAGCTTTCCTAAGTAAACCATCCCTCAAGTTCATCTCCCGTTTGACCTCTTGAGTCAACCATGGGCAGAGTCTCCCTTTGACCTTCTTTTCAATGAGCGGCGCATGTTTGTCGATACACTGTTGTAAAATATTCTTTAAAACACTCCAGGCAGTGTTGACACAGGACGATGAAAAGACTTGCACAAAGTTCATGGAATTAACACAAAGTTCATGGAATTCTTCAAGCCATGATCATTTCACCATTGTTTGAAGTCATTATAAAAATTACAGAGTTGTTAAGATACTTGTAAGTTGATTGCTTTCTAGCTGCCAACGGTATAAATGTTTCTACAGCTACACTTCACTTATAAACTTGGGACTGGAAGGAATTTCCTTTGCGGTATTTGATTGTGATAAACAAGTCTATCACTCACACAAACAGAACTGACAATATATATAACAATGCAACATCGTTTTATTTCAACATGCTTTTTTATCACGTCGCTGTTACACACGGGCACTCAGTTCAAGCGGGAACACACGGGCACTCAGTTCAAGCGGGAACAAATATCATTTAATTCAACAGTAAGACCTCTGTGTACATCTACTTACTCGAGCTCACGTTTTGGCCTAGCCAGGAGGTCTGTAAAACTACTGGCATGCGTGCGCAATACAAACACTACAATAAATGTGATCAAAAGCTAGTCTCTCATGACATCTCCCTCCTTTGAGCTCCTAAAAGACCAAGTGAATACACAAGTAACATGAACCTGAAAGTATATAGAGTGGCTGGCTTAGTGTATTGAGTCTTAATCAGTCAATGTCCCTGTTACTGTTTGCAGTAAAAGTCTCTAAATTGGGCTGGCTTTCTCACAACACGACGGCTTGAGGTCCTAGCTTTTGGTTGAGGTGAACTGGACTGTGTGTTTGCAGAGGAGAGTACAGCCGGCATCACTTTGCAAGGTTTCAAAATCTGCAGTGGTTCTTCCGGTTCCGCATGTGGAGATCCGAAGCCTGGTCCTTCTGCTTGTGACTCTGGCTCTAGATCCAAATCTTTGCTCATCAGGCATCTTGAATCTACCAGGACTGGTCATTGTGTGCAGGTGTCTGCGGTTCCTATGCACCACGCCAAAAGGTGTCTGGATGACGTTTGACCTAGGAGCAGTGCTTCTTGCAATGACTTTCCCAGGTGTCTTCCATCCTTTCTGCTGATCTAACTTCACATGTACTTAGTCTCCTGGCTGTAGGTCAGGAAGGGTTCGCACTCCATGTTTCCTGTCAAAGTACTGACGGTATGTGGTCTTGGCTTTCTCATCCTTTCTGGTAACTGCTTTGTGGCTTGGTAAAACAGGCTTTAGGTTGGATTCCAATGTAGGTAGAAGGGTGGTAGGGACTTACACCTGTAGCTGTGTGAGGTGTAGCTCTGTAAGACATAAGCACAAGAAAGGGATCACACTGCCTCAGTATTTTCTTGGCGATATGGACTCCACTTTCTGCTTCTCCATGTGCTTGTGGGTCATAAGGGCTAGTAGTAGTAAGCTTGAAGTCATACTCTTGACTAAACTTGTGAAACTGCTCAGAAGAGAATTGTGGTCCACTGTCACCAACAATTTCGTCTGGTACTCCCCGTCGGGCAAAGATGTCCTTGAGCTTATTAATCACAGCATCGCTGGTGGTACTGGACACGAAAGCTATTTCAGGAAATCTTGAATAATAGTCAACGACCACTAGGAACTGCTTACAAGTCTGCACCAATCTTCTTCCACGCTCTTTCTGGGAGAGGTGTAGTGATAAGTGGTTCCTTTCTCTGAGTAGGTAAATTCTCTTGGCAAAAGTCACACGTTGAAACTTTGTTTTGAATGTCACGACCAATGCCAGGCCACCAAACTGACATATTAGCTCTTTCGTGACACTTGGTCATACCCTGATGACCGTCATGGATATGTTCCAATACCTCAGGCCGTAGGCTGGGAGGTATGACTAGACAGTTTCAATACATGATCTTGCCATCCGCTATGGAGAGATCACCATGGACCGCATTGACAGTACAATTGAGAACGTGACTTAGCTCTTCCGCAAGAGAGACGTCTGAAGCAACAATTGAAGATGAATTGAATGAAGGGGACTCAAGCGCAGAGTCAATGTCTAGCGAAAGTTCCACTGGTGAAAGTGATGAAGAAGACGAAAATTTCGAACAGCCAATAGGAAAAGCAAGATCAAGCAAAAAAGCAAACAGCCAGTCGTTGAAAATCAAGCCGCGTCAGGCAAATAGCAGGCCGTCAAAAAACAAACTGCATACCAGGAAAACAAAGGAAACAAATGCACTGACTCAAGATGAACTGGAAGACCTATGCTTTGAAATGGGTAAGAGAAGGGGTGATTTATTGGATTTCACGAAAGAAAAACTTAAAACTACAGGAGACATTTTGCATCAAGGTCATCGTTAAGAAGCATTGTGAATGAAAAGCTACCAGAATTGCTTGATGAGCTAAGTGAAATTTTTATAGAAAAAAAGGCGTGAAACATTCGCCAAGAAGATCTCTAAAGCTGAGAAGAAAGCTACTCTTTCCCACTGCTGGTCTCAAAAGCTTCCTACATTTTTACAAAACGAGATATGGAGTGGCATAATCAATGGTGGCAATGCTTCACGAGGGGATCAAATCTCTATCTTGTCTTGTGTTGCAGAGGCTTTTTACGATTTCGCTCATGTCCACAGTTGAGATAAAACAACAGCAAGTACTTCAGCGCCTGCAGAGACACAGTAGGTCAAAGAAAACCTAATTATTCTTCACAGATTTGGTGGAGCAGCGATTTTTCACAGGGCAAAGGTGCGTAAAAACACCATTGATGGTAAGAAGGGAACTGCGAAGGTAACAGCTGCCTGCAGGGGAAATTTACAGAAGGAACTAGAAATTGTCCAGAAAAGGAAATGGGAAACTCTAACAAATTTATCGCGAGAACTTGGTGTTGATTTAAATGAAGGTGGACTTCATTTCATGAAAGACGAACTAATTGAGTTTGTTCGTTTGGCAGACAATCAGACTCGCAAGTTTACAAATGACAGAATTTTCCACCGAAATCCGTCATCTTTTTTTTTAGCACTGTATTTAGCAACGTTTGTGGCAGTGAAGAACTGTTCACCAGTTTCGTGAGCTCTCTAAAATGTGTCGGTGTTGTTGATTACGAGGAATACATTATTTGTGAAATTGGTGTATTGAGAGCTTCTGACAAAGTTATGCCCCACATGTGTAAAGTCGTTCATGCAAGGCATGAAGGAGAAGGACCTTGAATTTGACAAGAAAGTGTGTGATGTTGACGGTAGTCTCCGAGACAAGCTTAAGGGGTATGTTATGAATGCTAAGAGATAGTTGAATCCTAGGTTTAAATAATATTATTGTGAAGGGGTATGTCATGAATAGTAAAAGAGTGGAATCTTGAACTTTTTATTCTGGTAAAAGTATCTAATCAGAGAAGTGATGTTTCCCTTCAATAGTCCTTTTATAACCATTCTCTTTATACATGTAGAGTTCTAATTTGCAGCAAATTTCTTATTTTTTTGGTGATAATCTTACAACCGGACATGAAGCTAGGATTCTCTGTGGACAGATGTCAAATGCCCAAGGTACAATGGAGGGATAGGTTAACACCCGTCCCATATTTTGAGTGTGCACAAATGCATGCATAATGCCTGTTGGTATGGGGCACTGCTGGAATTCACTGAAAGAAAAATATTAACCCTTTCCCGCCCAAGGTAAATGCCAAGTTTTTCTAAATTGGCAAAGATGAATTGGTAGACTCCATGTGATATACCATTTGAAAGGTTATGTCTAGGGTGTGCTGTAAATCACACTAACAGGGATGGAGGATGTCTCAGATTAGACTGAGAAGGGTGCAAAATGAAAAAAGAAAAACATTTAAAATTTTCCTGTTCCTCGTACATATTGGGTATACCCCTAAACCATAGCTAAATTTGCAGCTCTCAGTGCACTGCTTGTTGTCAGATATCAACTTGAACCTAAAATTACAAAGGGAAAATGTTCCAAATGATGGGGGGGGGGGGTGGTAAATCAAGTCTCATATAGGAGGGGGGTTCAATTTATGCCTTCAATGTGCAGATCTTTCCAAGATCTTATGGTTGTGCAAATTGCACACAAATTGACCAAATATTGAGCATGTAATGGCATCTTGTGCCATATGGCACTCTTAGGCATTAAAGGGTTAAAGTATTCTGAAAACTATTCTTAAAACAAACAACTGCATAAGAGCCCACAGTATACAAAAAACAATTTTAATGTTCACAACTATTTACAGTAATCACTAATGCTCAAGTTTTACAAGATGGCATAATCTGTTGATAACATCACCCATTAAATTACACCCCTGATTGAATACAAAAGAAATGAAAACTAAGTGGCATAGACGGAAGCACCCTATCTTATTTCATTTAAAAGAGAAATATGTTTTCACAGGATTAAGAACGTAGCTAACCTTTTCTTTGAGTACACACCCCCCTCTTAATTAGTGAACCTCTTTCATGATATCTGAATTATGTATGGGAAAAGAGTGGTCAGTAAACGTATTGCCGATAAAGGGGTAACCAGGAATTAACTTGCTGAAGCTTGACTGTAACCTTGCAGTACAATTATGAAAAACGTCTACAACTGTATCAGAGCTGCAAATCTCTGTTGGTCATGGGACAATGTCCGACTAAAATCAGCCCATGTCCAACGAAATCTCAACTTTGATCGGACATTATGTCCAGACAACTTTTGTTACCAAATAATAAGTAAATAATGATTAAAAAATAATTATTTCAAAAAGACTTCCACTTAAAAATAATAATTAAAAAAAAAAATGTCCGACCAGTTTTTTCTGACCAAAATGGAGACTTGGTCAGTCATATGTCCTTTCAAAAAAGAAAAATTATTTGCAGCCCTGTTGTGTGCAACATTGATCCTTTTTTTAAAATTCTAAGCTACAGCTGTACTTCCCACTGTAGTGAAATTAATTGTTTCCAAAACATTTTTACAGTAACCTAATATACACCGTACTGTAAGCGTTAGTCTTGTTATTATTGTCCCAACCATTACACTCCAGAAGGCCAACTTTGAACTACATTTTATCTTTACAAAATCCTTGAGCGTGGTCATTCAAACCAAAATTTGATAACTTTGGAATTTGGCATGTTCTCAGCCACAAATGTACACGTACATGTATTTTCTTAAATTAGAGATTTTCACTTACACAATTAATTGTAGGTGATCTTTACAAAGGTTTCATCAGAAGGTAGCTACGCTGGTTTACAAGCATCTTCTTGAACTCAAACTGCCACCTACTTTGTTTTGATTTTCACTTGTTTCTTATGCAATCGGCTGCCTACTGTGGGTAGCTCTGTCACCTGAAACGCGTGGTCTTAAGAGCAAAAGAATTAGAATGTGAATCCCAACCAAGGTAATGTGCACTTATCTCCCAGGGGGCGAAGGTTGTACTTTTGAAAACTCTTTTTGTACCAGTGAATAGCATCACTACAGGTATCAGCCATGCAAACAATAGCCCTATTCTGCCCATGCACATGGGAATCGACAATAGCTACAGGGCCTCCACCAAAGCAAAGCACAGCAACTGTCAGTTCCTCAGTAATAAGAACCCCTGCTTTTCTGTCCTCCCTGTCTGCAAACTGAGAAACAACTCCAATAACAGATGTCATATCTTGGTCAATATAGCTGAACATATTTTCATCGTACGTACCAAGCTGCAATTCATCAGAAAAATTTTGAAAGGCTTCTTCAACATCTAAGTACACAGCCTGACCTTCAAACACTACATCATATAGTGTGTTGCCATCACTTATGCAGTTTACAACTGCGAGACTCCACTCTTCAGGCAACACAGCTGAATTGATCTTTGGCAGCATGGTTGGATGCTCTAACCATGAGCGCTATTTCATTCTTCTCAAATAAATTATTTGCCACAATACAATTATTAGAGGATTTTTTTTTAATATGAGAGAAAATCAAAGGGAAAATCAAGTTTGAAAGAAAGAAAACAGTAACCACATATAAACTAGGAGTAACTGGCCCACAAGTTAAGTGCTTTCTTAACAAATAACTTATAAAACTTAGATCAATTCTTGTAATTAACTCCATGTTCCCACTCTGTCAGAATTTGAAAAATCCAATACCTGCCATGCCAAGAAATACTTGTCTTGACTTCACTGTGTTGTCTCTGTAAACTAAAGAGCAAAGAACAAAATTAAATAATTTAATTACAAAAATTAATGGGAGACTGTCTTTGTACTCCATATCCATGTAAAAAAAACAAACAAATAAGTCTAATATTTCATTTTGTATTCTACTGGGGGCTTTTAATTACGTGACATTTACATTTACTTTTTCCTTGTGCTTTACAAACCAATTAACAAAAAACTGAAAGCCATCTTTGATGTTCTCAACTGCTTGCTGGTACATTACTTGCTTTGCTGGTATAAATCTAGTCTACAACACTAACACTCACTTCAAGAAATCAAGAGAGCAATTTTAATTTATTATTTTTGCAAACTTCTAGATGTTAATGATTATCATACAGCAGCACATGCAAGCACTAATAAATTAAAGTTATGGTGATATCATTGACAGCAACAGCATAACACCAGCTATTTGGGGTGGGGGAGAATTAAAGTGCCACTGGGACCAGAATTTTGGTATTCCATATGTTTGCATTTTAGAAAATAGTCTGTGCTTGTTAGTCACCATGCCAAATTTCAACTCATTACGATGACTGGAAGTTGCTTTTTTCGGACGGTTTTTGTCGAGATTTTATGGCCGCCATTACTGTCCCTTGTTCCGGAAGCTGGCTGGCGAATTAGCAGAAGTGACATTAGAGGCTCACCTCAAACCTAGTACAATCACACGGTTACTTGCCGCGGGAAATTTAACTGTCGTCGAGGGAAGATTTCCTGCCAACTGTTTGCTGTACGGCCTTGAAATTTTCGTTGCTGCAGCATTTATAAAGGGTATTAGTTGTGTTGTACAATGCTACAACAATAAATCCCATTTACGCAGTTGAAGTGATAGTTTGTGTCTTTTTCAATGCGTCCACCATTGTGCAAAACTTATTTTCTTTTAACATATTTTAAAATTTATTTTGCTTGTGGAAAACCCTTTCAGTTCTGCCGTCTGCTAGTGCGAAGATCTTTGGCATAGTCCTCACAAAATGCATCCTGGGCAAATGCAGGACCGCCGCGATATTGCTTAGCTTTTTTTCTTTTTTTTTAAATTCCACGTGTGTTAAGTTCAAAGCAGTAATCACTTAGTAATCATTTATTTTATAGCATACCATCCTGACTGTCGAGAAACTTTTCTCCTTATTCCCTGTCGGTGAAGAGTAACTGTTGATTGACATTACTTTTCAAAATATATAAAGGCTGCGGCAGGTCGGTTCATCTTGCGTGGAAATTTAAGTTGGGAAAAGAGATCACATGCCACTATTTGTCTAAGGGGTTTACAGTGTTATTTCTTTTAACTGCCATAGCAATCGTAGTAAATGAACTACCAAGAAAAATGATTAGATATCAAGTTATTATTTTTACGCAGAGAATAAAGCAAGTGAAAGCTTCGTTTCCTCGGCGGTCCGCATGTTGTTGTTGAGCAGCCAGAAAATTTTCCTTGTGGCTTTGATTTTCACTACAAGTATTTAGATTCCGGTCACACAAGGCCTCCAGTTCTTAAAAAAAGGTCTCGGTTTATTTCACTTTTTCTCGGCTCAAGTTAACAATTCTACAAAAACTGTTCAAAATATTTAGAAACGCCAAGCACTTGTGTTTCAATGCATTAAGCGACCACTGTACTGTGGTGGACACGATAAGCTTCATCAGCTGACTGCCAGATGACTACAGCATTATGGCTCTTCAAGAAAGTTTCTCATACTATGCTAAGAATGGCCAAAAATCTCAATCCTTTACAATATATAATGAATATAAACAACGGCAGACAAAATATAGCTTCTTTTATTTCTCCAACGAAGACAACAATAAAATCAATCGACTGATGCTTGAGAATTCGTGAGCATCAAATTCTAGAGGTTTTATAGGTGTTTTGTCTAAATTTCCAAAGCTTAAAACATCAGTTTTTCAAATAGCTGGACAGCGGTTTATCCGTTGGATAAGAGTAATCCGCTCTTTGAGCAACTTGTGCCTGAACTGTAATCACTGTATAATTAGAAAATTAAACGAGACTTACCTGTTAGTTGAAGTTTGATTGAGATTCTATTGAGTCACCAACTGCACCAAGGGATCACATGAGATTGCCAAGCGCATGCGCAACATCAGTATTCACAGCCGCAATGTGAATGTTATAAGGTCAACATACCTGCTAGCCTCAGAAGAGAGGTAAGGAACCCTTGGGTGGGTATGGCTGGGGTGTGTTACCCCAAGCCAGGGTGGGCATGTGATCCCTTGGTGCAGTTGGTGAATCGATAGAATCTTAATCAAACTTCAACTTACAGGTAAGTCTCGTTTAATTTTCTAATTCTATCTCGAGTAGTATAACCAGAATTAAATGAATGCCGGCAATGTTTCATCATATATATCGTCCAGAAGAGACACTCATCCTTGCCTTTGGCTCAGATTCGGTCCCCTCTGGATGGTATATATTATGTTCCTTACTGCCAGTATTCATTTTGATTCCGGTTATACTACTTCGGTTGATTGTGTATTGATGGTTCCGTCGACAAATACCGGCAAACAACCACCTCTTTTAAACCACCCAGTGCACAAAGTGAAGCAAGCAGGATGGGGGGAGGCAGTACCAGTGCGGATGTGTCACGGAAAATATTTCGTATTGGTCACGTCAGCAATAGAATATAAATATTTTCCAATTGAAGAAATTATTTTAAAAAAACGAGAACATTTTTTGGCGTGTGGCCTCTGAGTGACGCATAAATAATTTTTCCAATTGAAGAAATATCTGTGCAAGTATATATTTTGTAAGATGGAAAGCATTTCCCAACAAGCCGCTGAAGAATTTTTACAAAAACTTCTTGCGGAAATGACGCCAGAAGATAAGTAGTATATTATGCAATTGCTAGCGGAAAACGCGCCGGCAGCGGGGCCTCTCCGCGAGGTTGTTCAGAACATTTTGGATGAACCAGTTCCTCAACGAGTGAAGGAGCGGTTATCGAAACCCCTTCTTCCAGGAAAAAATAAACCAATCACGCCTCCAAGGAAGAAAAAGGAAATAAAAAGGTGGGCAATATTGAAAGAGTTTGATCCTATTCAACCGATAAAGAATCTAGAAAAGAGTTATGAGGGCATGCTTGCAAATTTGTTTAAAAGAGGTGAGGAAGAGGAAGGTGAAGAAAAAGAAGGCTGTCGTTACATCTTCTGGAGAAAAAGACAAGGACTACTTGCGCCACAACTATTCTTATTGGTTGGAAGACATCGAAGACGGGACAATTCTCCTGTTTTATAAAAACTCAGGAGGCTCACCTTGGATAAACAGGTATGATGAAGCAGAAAATTGGTTGAGAGAAAAGGAGGAGGCGTGCCTGAACATTGATAACATCGGAAGACCAAACACAAAATGGGTGTTTAGGGGTTATTCTGATGTTGATGTAAAGGTCGAGCTCGACCGACAGCCACTGTTGGGCACAGGCCCCTTGCCAGACTGGCTGCCTAACTTTGCGCGTGGGCGCACGGAACCAATGGTAGCACTTGACACCTACCAGGACAACTTGTGTCTTCTGTCTCTGCGGTACACCACGGAGCAAGACCAGATCGAAGCACAACAGCAGCACAAGAGCTCGAAAAAGGTTTCTTTAAACTCAGAGCTGCTCCAAACGACAGCCCGAAAACATCGCTTGATGAACTTGATCGGGTTGAAAGACACCTGAATCAGGGGGCAGCTTTCTCGGACTGGCTCGGGATCCGTGTCTATGAGCCTGAGCGCAAGATTGATGGGGGCATGGTATGGCACCTTAGACGAAACCCGCCGACCAAGCCGACGAACATTTTGACAATCGGAATTTACGAGGGGCACATGTTTGTTATCAAGGATATTTCGAAGCTTGCAAGAACGTATGCATGTGTTCATTGCCATGCAAGATTCACTCACGCTTGCCTACCTTCAATGGCATACCGAAACGTGTGCCCAAGGGAAGACGGTGATCAATTGCCTGGCCGAAAGAGTCGAAACACCGCAGACAGCTTTCGAGAAGGCCTTCTATCCAAAACATACAGCTTCTCCAGAATCTCTTCGCTGGCTCGAACAAGAAGCCGCGCGGTGGAAAATTCACATTCACCACGCGGCATGCGGGCACGGCGTCCCTGTGGACGGATACGACCCCAAAACAAGGACTGTATTTCAATACCACGGCTGTTACTGGCACGGATGCCGAAAATGTTACCCGAATGATCGTGATAAAATTATTGCTCACAATGACCAAACAGGTGAAGACCGGTACAAAGCAACTGTTAAACGCACAAGAGTGCTCCGAGCTGCGGGATACCGGGTAATCGAGGCATGGGCGTGTGAAGTAGGGGAAATAGATGTGGAGCTGCCACGCCCCCAAATGCAAAGCTTCCCACACGCGATCTTTTACGATTTCGAGTCGTACGGTGACAAAAATCAGTGAAAGGAACTGACACCTACGCTCACGATCGAAAATGAGCACGTGCCGATTTCGGTGAGCATCGGAGACACCCTTGAAAGAGAGGCCTTGCACATCTGTGAAAGAAACCCGGCAGAGCTGGTCTGCAAGTTCATGGAAGAGCTGGAGCGGCGCAGGCCAAAGCACGAGCAGCGTTCTTGCCTGACGACGTGATGGTGCTTCCAAAAGCGCAGCACCCCAAATTGTAGAATGATGCGACCAGGTGCCAGTTCTCGGGTTCAACTCCGGGTGGTACGATCTGAACCTGATCAGAGAATATTTCGCAGAGCGCCTATCTGACACAACCGGCAAAGTCAGAGTGGCGAAAAAAGGAAACAAGATCATGTTCCTGCTCACTCAGGGCTTCTGCTTCCAAGACATCATCAACTACCTTGGCCCGGGAACCAGCTATGAAAAGTGGACAAAAGCTTATGAATCCACAGCCAAGAAAACGTGGTTTCCATACCAGTGGTTCGATATCCCCGAAAAGCTCGACCACCCTGGGTTGCTGGACTATCCAGTGTGGTACTCATGCCTGGTGGGCGATCGTGTGGGAGATACAGAAGATCAGCTTGGTGAACTTTGTTTGGAACAGGCACATCAAATTTCGGTCTTGGAAATGTACCGCAGTGCTGGTAAGTACTTGCTTCACCAACCAGTTTTGAGCAACATCTTCAGAGACTTTCGCAGCTTCTGCTAATTTTTGATCACTGCAAACCCTTTCCAATACCCTCGCGGGCTGTAATAAATTTTTGCCAACCTTTTGAAACTTTGCACGCTCATTGTATATCACACCATAAAAAATGGACGACCCATTTGGTTGTTTGCAAGGTGTGGAGTCGGTCGAGCACGACCTTTACAAACTGAAAGTTTAATGAACTGCCAAGGATTAATCATTGTCCTTCATGCGAGGTGCACCTAGTTAATGTGACAAATGAGTTCTGTCGTGAGTGCCCAGAATGCCACAGAGTGTTTGAATATGATGATGATCAGTTTCAAGAGGTGAGTCCTGGCAGATCTGCTGCTCCCTCTGCTCATTTAAAAAATTCTCTTCAAAAATGGAAAATTTACGAAATGTTTTCCTTCAACCAGATCTCTTTTCTGGGAAATGTTGTTGCTCAATTTCAGGCGAAAACTGGCAAGTCAGTGAACTATTCCTGCTTTCTGCACAATTATTTTGAAATGTTAAAAGTCTGGCCCTGCAAAAAAGAAATTATGGAATGTATTTCGCATCGCCTTCCTAAATCCTTTGCAGCCAGGTGATGCGCAAGACAGGAGTTTGATGAATGGTGCAGCACTATTTCTGTTTGAAACCCAACCCCAACTTTTATTTTAAATTAATTGTGTTCCTTGCTGCCGCATGTCCCCACTGCCTTTGTTTCCAGGGAACTACATCGAGAGCCTTCACCATGTTTTTGTCCGCTTTGTGTTTGCAATTTTTTTCAGTTTCACCGTATTTTTTGTTTCGGTACGAGCAAACACCATCTACATCATGTTTCATTGCAATCGCGTCTGTTGCCCCCGTTGGTTGTTGATATGTTTGCTTAATCTGACCTGTTTCTGGATCGTAGTTCACCTGCTGTTCAAGGGGATTATATGGCCCGGTATAATAATGGCCCGGTAACGTCCAACCCTGTTTTGGTTTGGGGAGTTTTCCAAACGCTGAATGAATGTCAATCCCCGCCACATCTAAATCCGGTCTGTCTGTTTTGTGGAACTTTGGTTGAAATTTGATAGAGCGTCTCACTGCCAACTTTTTGAAAAACTGGGCGGGCTTTGTCTAGCTTATAATTGATTGCTTTCTTTTACAGATTGGGGTCTCGCAAAGCTTCAGGCGCGTAATAACGTCCAGCCTCGAGCCCCTTTTTCGCAAGAAACGGGATTTCTTTTTCAATGGCTAGATCACCCACCGTCATAGCGATGTTACCAAGCACACTACTGCCCTCCGCTTGGGAGGGCTCGCCTAGTTTCCCGGCAGAAAACGTGTCTTTGTTATTCTGCAACTAGCGCATTTTGTCTTTAAGAGTTTTCAATTGTTCTTTGTAATTACAACCTTTTCACTTCCTTTCACATTGGGGGTGTGCCGTTTTTCTTTCACACAGTACACTTCCATTTTCTGTATATCTTATGAAAAATAATTCTTTCATTTTGAAGAACGTCGTCGGTGAACATTTTCAAAATGTTGGTGAAACTTGTGCCTTTGTTTCTTTCATTTATAAAAAGAGAAGGCAGTAGTAACCACATCTCACACTTTGTTCCCATTGAATTTGGTTGTCGTTTCTGAAAAAATGTTTCTTTCCGTGCACTGACATTTCTTTTTCCCATTCTGAAGGTGGTGGAAGCCCAAATGAGTCAAAATACTCATATGGCCATTTTTGGAACGCCAACAACACACCCAAACTTCCAAAATCATCCAAGTTTATAATGCACGGGGAATGGAACGGAGGTTTCGGTTCATTTCTGCTAAAAATACCTTTGATGGGAATGCGCAAAAAATCGCACCATTTTTTAAGGTCAATGTTGGAGAGAGGCGTGTCTTTAAACTTTATTTTTTTTTATTATCATCCCACGTTCCGAAGAGAGGTGGGGGTTGCATTTGCATTCCTCTTCCCTTTGGAGGTGGGGGCTGTGGGGAGCGACGTGGACATGGTGGTTGAGTTTGCAAGCCTTTCCTGAGTATCTTTTTGACTAAGTCGATAGCCAAAGGTATCCCGATGGATGCTAACATACCAAGGAAACCGCCGTGTTGTGCGGCGCCTCCCCTTGCAACACCTTGTCCAACAAGATATTGTTCCACCTCCTGTTTCTGAGCAGGAGTCATCCTCTGGGCAAATTTGTAAAGTTCAATTTCCTTCGGTCCAAAACCCTTTCCGAATATCTTTTTCAGCACCGAAACTCAAACCAGCACTTGCTAACGGTCCAAGGGCCGGCTTTATCAAAGGTTGTGCCAAACCAAGCATTGCAGAAAACAAATTTCCACCACGCTGTGCAGTATTTTGAATCTGGGTCTGGCTTAATTTGAGCTCAAGCCCTTTCCCTGCCGCGGCTGTTTTTTCACTCGTGAGATTTGAGTAGCAATGAGAAGGAGTTCATCGCCGCGTCCAATTTGCTCCGGTTTTACCCTCAGAGCCACAGCTCTTTTCGAAACACAAGCCATTTTGTAGTTTCTTTTTCTGACCATCGGTCAGCGCTATTTTATATGGATGATAAGTTGTAGCCATCTTGCGTATATATTAATTGAGATTTTTTTTCTAGACGGCGACAAGTTCATTCCCGATTTGCTTCAGCACAAATTCTTCCTCATTCAAAACCACGGCAAAGATTGTGTAATCTTGAGCGTTAGCGGCTTCATTCAGTCTGTAATGGAATTCGAGCTTTTTTGGGTCGCCTGTCACACTTTCTTTGGTGTTTCGTAGATCAAAGTAGATAATTGGGTATAACTCCTGGAAGTTGGCCAGCTGCAGCTGAACGCCGGTGTTGTAGTCGTTCTTTCTGTATCTGAAATTGATTAAATCATTCAAAATTCTTATTTTAAAGTCATGGTCGTAATCAAGCTCAGGGTAAAGACACTGAAGGCGACAAGTGGCTGATCTTGCGGAGTTATCACCGTCGATATTAAATGTGTCAAAGATGTAAGGGTTTTGTGTATAAGAATTTTGTTTCCGGGTTTGTTGAAGAAATACGAAGACATGCTTCGGGTGTTTTACCCCAGGTGTAATCAACCACGTACCTTTTGCATCCCTTTGGGAGCTACTGAGATGCAAAACTTCTTTCAAGTATTTCCATTGGGGTGGTCGCAAGAAATTTTCATTGACCAGGGTTTGTCCTTGGCCAGTAAACTGTAATTGTGGCACCCACAACTCCAATCTACGGACGACAATCCTTTGAGCTGTTCCATCGTTTTGGAAAATCATTTCTCTGTTGTCTTGCAGAACAATTTCAAACTCAAGCTGCATTGGTGGCAGCACCCTGTCTGACAGACCTTCGAAGAAGGAGTATCGGTTCAAAGGGATAATAGTTTGAACTGTCGCACCGCCATGAGATAGAAGTGCCCTTGCCCGCATTCCGACGTTCGTCACATTGCCATCAGTCACTGTCGTGGCGTCAGAGTCAAGATACCAAAATTGGTTTTTAGCCACGCTTCTCGAAAAATCGTCCGAAAAGTCGAGCAGGTTTTTGATGAGAATAACCTTGTGGATATCGTTGCCCTCGTACAGAGTTTTCCCGGCTGATTTAAGATTAAAACTTTTGATCAACGAGAAAGAACCATTAATCGGAGCCGATTCAGTGTCAGCGCCTATGTTTGCTCTATTTGCCACGGCCTCTGAAACTTGAAATCAACGCGGAAATAAGCATTGTACCAGTCATAAACATTGTCCCGATCTCTTACGGTAAATTTGTGGCCCGACTTGTTTTGCGTTTGGTTATTCCCCGGGTATGTGAGTGGAGTGTCCAAATTCACTTGGACGTATGCAGTCTTCTCGAGATATGGCTGTGATCTGAACATCTCAATACAAACGTTTATACAAAGGGAAAAAATTTTTACGTTTAAACTTTGCCAAAATTCAATTTAATTTCAAGGCGGCAGATGGAGCAGGTTTTTTCGGCACTTGGTTTTGCAAAATGTTTTCAAGATTCTTTTTTGCATCCTGTGACACCTTTTGTGGTTTTGGCTTACGCTTTCGCAGTATTTGTTGAATTTATTTTGACCCTTTTTCGACAGCAATTTCACCAACTTTCTGCCCTGCTTTTTCAGCAACTGTTTTTGCAGCTTTGTCGGCGGCTGTCTTCACCACATTTTTTGCAGTGCCTTTGAATGCTTTTCCGATAGCCATAAGAGCGTCACGGATCAAGCCCGACCCCTTGTGTTTATATCGATACCTTCCAGCGTTTTCATCAAAAAAGTTTGTCCACTCACTTGGGTGGTTCATGGTGTATATATTAAAGACAACAAAAAATCCTTACTCTTTTTCAGTCATTATGCTGACAGCAACATCTATCCCGTTGAGATCCAGGGGGTTGTCTCTTCTGTCCATCACCCAAATCCTTATTGAATTAATCTCGCTTTTGTTCACAGGATGCCACTCAAGCTGAAACGGTTCTTTTTGAAACGGATAACTGACCTGAAGCCCTGTTGTTGAAAACTGTATAAGACATTGCTTGGAACATCGTTTGCTCGCCGGCTGATCAGATCGCAGTGGAGAAACACCCAATCAACGCTTCTTGTGATATTTGGGACCATTGTTCCAACAAAACTCTTTTTTCCTGTCAAAATCTTTTTTTCGTAACCAAGCAATTCTGCGAACTCGCCTTCAGAAAGGTCAAGCTCATAATTTTCATGCATCAGAATGACAACCCTGAATATCGTCATATCGAAATACAGAGTGAAAATGAAATCACTGTCTTTGTCTTTCGGGTCTACTTTACCGGTTTGGGTCTGAAGAAAACTGTTGATGTCAGAGTAACCATACAATCCGTTTGGAAAATCAAGGTCTGCCACTCTTCAGTTTTCTTTCTCCAGCGAATTTTGTTGTTACCAAAAGAGGTATCGATGTTGTACCATGAGTAGCTCATTGTGATAAGTTTGTTTAGCGTGGCTTTATAGTTTCCTGAACCCAAGTGGATCGGAGGTTGGAAGTTTATTGTGAAATCGTGTGAAACCTAGCGCCCCCCAGTTCTTTGTTGTTTTGCAAGGCTGGAGTCAAGCAGAAGCTTTAACGACATTATTGGCCTATATAAACACAAACAATTTTGTCTTTTGCTTTAATCGATTGCGCCGAGTCCAACAAGTGAATCAAGCAGAGAAAATACCTGTTTTTTAGTCTTATTGAACTGTTTCCTGCTTTGATTGATCCTAAGCTCACGTAAAGTTGGTGGATCAATTTGTCAGGACTAGTGATGCCACTTCCGTCAGTTTATAATAATAATAATAATAATAATAATAATAATAATAAAAACTTTATTTAACGAGGGTAGCACGAAATAGTGCGAAGCACTAATAAACTTGTGGCCCTCCTTTCTAAGATATTTACAATGAATTATCAATCCTGTTCAGGGAAGTCCTCTTCATCGTCTGAAGGCTCAACAACAGGTCTTCGACTCGTGACAGCTTTTTCCAGGGAGGTTGGAGGAGATTCTTTACTTTTGCGTTGGGGTGTAGACTTTAGGCTCTACTTCCCCTCCTGCAGCTGTTTCGATAGAGGTTGGGTTGCCCTTTTTTCATAGATCCCATCTCTTATTTTTTTGAGCTCCCCCACGGTTCTACCACGTAATGGAGATGTTTTACGTTTTACTTTGTAGTCGGGGTCATTTCCGTATTTCGTGATCAGCTGATTGACCGTTTGCAACAGGGTTGATTCATGGAGATATTCAGGCTCAACCGGTCCCAGCATCCCCCACTCTTTACATGTGGATTTTTCTTCCATCAGCGGTGGGGGTGGTGGTGGAAAATCATCCTTGTCAACATCTTCATATGGGGGTGGTGATGTTGGTTCTGGTGATGGTGATGGTGGTGGTGTTGGTTCTGGTGTTGGGGCATCTGGTCTGAATTCATCACCAAACGGGTTGGTTCTGTCAAATTCATCTAGTGCATAATCGGGACTTTCCTCCACCTCTTGCGAAGTGGTGCTGCTCTTTTCAACAAGCCTTTTTGTAATAGGTTTAAAAAGCTCCTCCCCTGAAAGCTGTCCAAATTCTTTGCTTATTTTGTCCATTCTAAATTATGGTGAATGTCTTATGTTTGCTGATCGACGGCCGACTTTTCCTCAGCCAACTGATTCCGCTTTTGTACTGACATATTTCCAGGGTGATTATATAAAAACCAAAAATGAAGATTCGAAATTATGACCCAGGTTTTTCCGAGAGTAGCTACGAGCAAGGCCACCCTTGCATGCCAGCCGATGTTTTCCGGATGCTGATTTGTGGACCCAGTAATTCTGGCAAAACAAACATATTACTGCATATGCTTTATGAGTTGCAAGAGTTTGATAGAATTTATCTCTTTTCAAAGAACCTGCACCAGAACAAATACCAGGCTCTTTTGCAAGACTTTGCTGAACGAATCAACCCCAAGGTTCGTTACGAGGTCATCGAGGCTCCCGGTGATGAAATCATTCCACTCGAGGAGCTACCGGTGGACAACCAAAAAATTGTTGTTTTTGATGATCTGGTTTGTGAAAGCAACCAAAACGGCATCATGAATTATTTTATCAACGGGTGGCACAGAAACTGCTGTGTTATTTACCTTACTCAAACCTTCTACAAGGTGCAGAAAAATATCAGAGAAAACAAGCGGATTGCGGACGAGATAGGTGTTGATCATACTACGTTAGACCGCGCCACCGATAAAGAATATTCTTTCTTTTACTATGACAAACCCCAAAAATTAATGAAGAAAAATTTCGATGAAGAAATATGATGGGGTATATTAACAGCCAAGTCGGTGAAACTAGCCAAACGACAAGTGAAACGGTGGGTCCTCCTGGGCCGAGGGGTGATATAGGCCCCACGGGACCACAAGGTCCAATAGGTCCCCGAGGGGAAAAAGGTCCTTAAGGGGTGGCCGGACCGCAGGGTCCCCAAGGGGTGGCCAGTCCACAGGGACCCCAAGGGCGAGATGGACTGCAGGGACCAAAAGGCGACAAAGGTGATCCTGGGCCTGAGGGTAGTGCCAGCGGTGCCGCTGATATTGACATGCAAAATAGTACGATATTTTGCGATTAAAAAGCAACCCTTATCCTATCCACGGTGATCTGACAAAGGTAATAAACTATCAGGACATGAGAGATATCTTCCTTTCAAAAAAGGAGGGTGGGGAAATGGAAGCAAGCATTGATATGAATAATAATACACTCTACCACGTAAAAGACCTAGCAGTGGGAGATCAGGCCACAAACAAAAAGTATGTCGACAATCAGCTTGAAAAAAAACTGGATAAAGCGGCTGACATTGATATAAAAAATCATTCGATTACCAATCTTGATCTTCCATCAAACCAGAGAGACGCGGCATGTGTCGAGTTTGTAAACTACAGAATTAAACAATTCAATGAAACACATATCAGTAGCTTGGTAAACAAAAAGGACGCCTTCAGATACTTGATGGAAAACACTGATGAATCGTCGAGTGAAAACAACATCGATGTTTTGGGCATCAACGATTTTCCCGAGTCTCCACATCAAGTAAATAAAAAGCTTACTTTCTCAAACTCCTGTTTGAAAAAGACTCACCGAACCAGTACTGGTCACGCCTCGGTTTTAACCTCCATCCACTTTCGGTCGGTTACCACACGATGGTTGTGGAATGGTTTCCACCAGAAATGAATGAGGTGAGTGTGACACCACAAGCCACGACGATTTCAGTTTCTAATTATACAACCAAAACATTGGAGAAGTACACCAAAACACTTATCCACTTTCACAGATGGAGTAGCTCACCCCCGCAATACATATTTCTCGACCTGCACGGCACGGTCCGTGATACATCATTCCTAAAAGTTGGACATCTAATCGTTTATGGTCTTAAAGAAACCGTTTCCAACGTAGATCCAAGTGTCTATGACACTGCTTTTGTTATTGAAAATTGACAAATGGTAATGCAAACAGACCTGTCTTTAAACGGGCATCGTTTGCGTGATTCCGTTCATTACATAAATGGGATTTTGAATACAAACAATGGAAACACATTTTTATTAAATGGTTGTGACAAAATAATCATTCCAAATCGTAGCCACATATTAAATATAAAAGTGCTCTATTTCAAGCTCAAAAGTCAATATACGCCTATTTCTTTAAAAGTAAAAGACAGTTTCCGTTTAACTCAATCACTTACACTTCAACCCAAGCAACTCAATTACAGACAATAAGTATTAATTTAGAACTGGTGTTTGGTCTTATGGCTGTGGAACTGGCTTCGGTTGTAAAAGATGAAGAAGTGTTACTATTGATTGAATACAGAGCGCCATAAACATTTTTCAGTTATTATATACCACAATGCGCAACATATAAGACTTCAACCATATCGACCAGACACTTTCTAAAGAGAAAGTTAAAAAAATGAAAGATTTATACGCGTATTACCACAAGAAGCATTTTGGATATGAAAAGCTGTACCGTGGTTTTCGACGAAAAAATTTTGTTTGTAATCTTTCGGCTGGCAAATTTATTATCAGTGCCGCAGTAGCCGGAGGCATTACACTGAACCCCGTTGTCATTGCAACTTTAACAGGGGTTGGTCTTATTTTAAAAGCAGTGGCTAGCCTTAAGAAATACAATAAGAAGACAGAACAAGCAAATTTTGCCCACATCGAATACCAAAAAGTCCTTGATGAGATTTGCTTCTACCTCAGAGGCGAAGCTTTCGATTAAAAGGTCTTTCTTGATAGATTAAAAATGATAGATAATTTCGTCACTGATCATTGCATGGAGATTCCGCCATCTATCTCTAAAAAGTATGAAGAAACATTCGCTCCGTTGTAGATTTTCAAAGTAATTATGTACGCTAACAAAATGATTGCACTTTTTGCAACTATTTGTTATTGGTTTTTTGAACTTCTAACACCGCCCGAAATAAAACAAATATGATTTATCACTCGTAATTGTGTTTCAAAAATAATGGCCCCCACTCGTGATAAAGATGGTTACCCCATTTCAGGACAGGATGTGGTTCCATAATACGATTTTCCTCTCCAATGTAATTAAAAAGGTACAAAATAAAAAAAGGCGTAACTATCACGGTGACATTGTGTGACAACAAGCGTGACTGTCACGCGTGACAGGTCACAAGAAATGACAAAACCCTGGTCAGGTGGTGCTCGTTGGCTGTTCTTGCCTAGCCCTTGGACTAGGACTTTCACCTCACCGAAGTGAGGATTTAACCACTGACAAGGCGGTTGTCAGTTCCACATTTAACCTCCGGGAGCGAGGGTGAGAACTCCAAGGAGATCTCTGAGCACCCCCCTGTCATCAGTAGGGCAGAGCGGGCTCACCGGAGGGCACTCTCCCACTGAAAGGAGCCTCCCTATACTCCGTAATTCACCATCGGCATGAGCCATAAACGGGGTTCAGACAATGGCCAACTGTCACCCCCCTGGACTCTACCAGAATTTGTCAACTAATTTATAATGCGACAATCGCGTTTATATTTCATTTAATTTTGTCTGACACACACGTGGTACAGCGTTATTCAACCTTGCAACAGTTTCTGCCTTTTTTTTCTTTGACTGTTGTGATTGCAAAAGACTCCGCCTCAGCCCCCACTCGGTTCAAATTAGATTTTAAAAAAAATGGCGTCCCAACGTTTGAAAACGTTTTTGGTTGTTAAAATCCAACCTGTACCGTTATCCTGGGTAAATCTTCGACCTGTGTGAAGTTAATATCTTATTGTGAAAGCCACAAGAGTTACAGAGCGCCATCGGAAGGAAATAAGTGGAAAAAAGAATTAATATTCATCACGATCGATCGGCGTCACTAATGCGAGTATGGTAAGTTTCAACTGAAAATTCACATATTATGCTCACATAATATAAGAAATTGCTGCCACTCACGGAATCTCATAAAGGTTTCGTCGTAATCATGTTTTTAATTCCATTCCACTCGCAAGTGCCTTAGCAGTACACACAAAACAAGAAGTTCTCGTTTTGAGACTATTTTATTAAGCTGCTGGCACACACTTATAAACGCCATTATTGATTTCGTCTTCAAAGATATGGTGAAGATTCCTAAATAGTCGTAGAGATGGTCCATCATCCACATCGTCATCGGAGCTTTCTTCATCATCTGATGATAAGAATTGTCGGTCATACCTCCAGCCCAAATAATCTTTTAAATAATCTATCACATTTCCGTTCTGGGGAGAATATCGATTGAAAAGCCTCAGTATTTCTTGCTTTAGTTGATGAGGTGTAATCAAATCGTACATCAACAGAAGCCCTTGGTTTATTTGATGAGGGAAAGTAAACAGATGAACCATTCGTTCTTGACTTTCGCTAAAATGTGGATCAAAATAAATCTCGTTCCAGCCCAGCGATAATTGTTGACAAATCTTTATTTTGACATATTCATTGTACAATATTTCCTCAATCGGCCCCAAGTCTATTATATCTAAAATCCCATTGAGAAAATATTCCTCGCTTTGTTGAATGATGTTTGCCATCTTGCAAAATATATATACTTGCGCAGTTATATTCAATAAATAGGAAATTTATTTATGCAACACTCAGAGGTCACCCGACAAATGTTCCTGCTTTGAATATTTAATTAGACCACCAGGGACTCATAACAGCGAGAATTTAAAATAAAAGTTCCCTGTTTTAGTTGATTTCGCAAAACCCTCGTTGAACACGAAATCATAATGTTCCTCTAAAATTTTATCTCCTAATCTTTGAGGTGCCCAGACTTCAAATACGTTTTCACTGTTTCTTGTTCTCAATTGTAATATGAGAGCAATACCATAATTGTTTCGTGTTTCCCTGTCACCAAGGATCTTATATATTCCTTTTTCAAGATCACGCCATCTCATAACTTCACTGTATTGGTTGAAATCTTCCTCTGTTGGCCAAGTATCCTGAAACTTTTTTTGTGCGGCTGCCATCTTGGTATATACCTGTGCAGATATTTCTTCAATTGGAAAATATTTATATTCTATTGCTGACGTGACTTCAATACGAAATATTTTCCGTGACACATCTGCGCTGGTTCTGCCTCCCCCATCCTGCTTGCTTCGCTTTGCGCTGGGTGGTTTAAAAGAGGGGGTTGTTTGCCGGTATTTGTCGACAGGACCATCAATACACAATCAACCGAAGTAGTATAACCGGAATTAAAACGAATACTGGCAATAAGGAACATAATATATACCATCCAGAGGGGACCGAATCCAAGCCAAAGGTGAGGATGAGTGTCCCCTCTGGACGATATATATGATGAAACATTGCCAGTGTTCATTTAATTCCGGTTATACTACTTCTCGTCACCACTGCCCCAGGGATCCCATGAGATTTTAAAGCTAACATTCACATGAGGTGGACACTACATCCTTTGCAACAACGCAAAACCCAGAAATTCATATATATTGTATGTAACAGAAACAATGACCAAAGGTCCTGAAACATATGTAGCTGTGTACATATAAGCTATTGTAATGTAATAACTGTATCATAATGTAACTGTATAAGAACTGTAATAACTGTAATGTAATAACTGCATGTGAGCAGAGCGACACAAGCATAATGAAAGTTAACAGTGCTCCAAAGAAAGCCTAATAACTGTTAACAGCACATAAATGAAAGTTATGGTAGTGTAAATTCATATGACGCTTCTGTTACTTTCATGCAGCTGATATCTAACATATGAAGGCTTTGTCCCCTTTGAGCAGAAACTAAGGCAATAAGCATCAGTAGTTTCAGTGTCAATGATTTCAAATCCACACCTTCAACAGGAGACTGAGAAGACGGGTAAGTCAGTACCGTCCGGACATTGCAGGTTGTTTGGTATCTAGGAGTGGGTGGACTGCACTTGTAAACTCCTCTCATGAATCTTGACACCAGAGTATGGTTACCAATAGCTCGATTGTTTGTGGGGAGAACAACAGCTGAAACTGCACTTCTTGCTGTGTTAAGAGTGGAATATTTTAAGCCTTTCTCATGTAAAGTGACCAAAAAGTCTAACACAGTTCCTACAGGGGGGTCATATGGATTACTTTCCCCGTCCACTGCAAAACTCGAACCATTTCTTGATATATGGCTGATATTGCTTATTGGTGTTGTCTGACCATGACTGCATGATAATTGAGGTAGCTGCATCTGAAATGCTTCTCTTGAGGGTGCTTTCCAGGAGACTAGACATGCCAACAGTTTTAGCTTCTTTCCCAGTGGGTGAGAAGCCTTGCTGTGATGCTGCATTAGCAGAGTTGTTGCTGCTTGTGTCGAGCACTGCATCAATGGTGGACTCTACGTCGGGAGTATTTCCACTTGTACTTTCATTTTCCGCTGACGTTTCGTCGCTTTCCTTATTGTCAGATCGGAGAAGAACATCCTCCTTTAAGCTCTGAAGAGTTTCGGTCTGAAGTTCTGAGCTCTTTGCGAGCTGTGCTATCGAAGCTTGAAGACCTTGGAGAATTCCCGCCATTTTCACATTCGGTCCATCCTTCTGTTTTTCTTTGCTTGAAGTAGATGCTGAGGTAAGTTCACCAGTTAGAGCAATTTCGGTCATCCTTATCTGTATGCTCCTGCAGAATTAAGCTACGTAAAACCCACAAATTTTCTAAATTATAAACTTTTTTCTCTCCGACAAAAACAACGTGGCTGAACTGACATTGCGCGTGAAAAGGCACTGATGTTGCGCATGCACTTGGCAATCTCATGGGATCCCTGGGGCAGTGGTGACGAGACAGAAGCATTATTTCGCACATATTTTGAACTCCCGCCAGTAAGGGGAGAAAAACGACTTTGAACAGTTTGTTTACAAGCTTATAAGCTGAAATCTCTTGACATCAGTTCATACATCGTAGGGTAAGAAAAACTCTTCATTTGCTGAATGAAATGAATCCTCTGATGCTTTGGAAGCTAAAAACTGTTCTGAATGGTAGAAATACTCGGAGGTTTCGCAGCCGATGATAGACATCTTGAGTCAAAACACAAGGAAACACGACTGAGGTGAGCCTCTGACGTCACAAGCTATTAAATTGAGCAATCACCCAGGAACACGTTTTCAGTGATAGCGGACACATTTTGCGCAACTTTGGAGCTAAAAAATATTAGGATGGACGGTTTCTTGTTCAGTTTTCTGGGTAAATATAGACACAACGCAATATTCTGCGACAGAATTTGGCCGAAATAAACCATGAATTTTCGTCTCAGTGGCACTTTAAAAATATGTATATCAAATAACCTAATAGTTAACCCATTGGCGTCCGTGCCGGCCTAAGCCGGCCGCGCGAAAACACCCCCTCTAAAAGCCGTGCCGGCCTGAGCCGGCCGTAATGAAGCACGAAAATAAACGAACCCTCCCCACCCTCCAACAGCGTTTTTGTCGTTGTTTGTTGTCATAGATACCTAAAGGACAAATTAACCAATCAAATGCTGTGTTTTGCGCATTTTTTGACAGGTTGTGAGATGAGCCACGAGGTCGGGAATTTCCCAGATTTTTTAATCTCGCGCGATCGAATTACGATGGCTGACAATGGAGATCACGTTTCAGATAACGCGTCAGTTTCTGAGGACTCAGGGGACGAAGAAAGTTTCTATGGGTTTAATACTGGGGGAACCGTTTCTAACGATGATTCTGATCTTGATTTTAGCGATTTAGATAGCGACGAAGATGGGAGTGAAGCTGGAGAAGATGCCGAACAAGAGGTGGGTGATAATGAAGATTTTGATGAATTGCGCTGGACCGACCAGCTCACTGACCTTCGTATTCCTGATTTTGTTTCGGCTTCCGGCATTAATTTTCAGCTTCCCGATAATCCCAAACCAGTAGATTTCTTTTTAGCTTTTATGGGTGATGATCTGCTAAATAAACTAGTTACAGAAACTAACCTTTATGATCGCCAAAAGCTTGCAGATTTCCCCGCGCGCCTCGCAAATTTTCATCCCGTTACGCTCGTTGAATTGAAAGCTTTCCTTGCGGTAAATATAATTATGGGCATGGTTAGGCTTCCCACTATAGACTCGTACTGGTCAAGCGATGATTTTTTCGGAAATGTAGGAATTAAGAAGGTAATGCCAAGGAATAGATTTAGAGAAATTAGCAGTTTTCTTCATTTCAATGATTCCACTCAAGAAGTGGCCCGTGGAACTCCTGGCTATGATCGACTGTTCAAGGTAAGGCCCGTTCTAAATTATGTTAGAACTAAATGCGAAACTAATTTCAATCCCACTAAAAATATTTCTGTCGATGAAGGTATGGTTCCATTTAGGGGTAGGCTTTCTTTTCGTCAGTACATGCCAGCAAAGCCGACAAAATACGGAATCAAGGTTTGGATGGCCGCGGACTCAAGCAACGGGTACGTATTGAATTTTGATGTTTATTTGGGGAAGGAAACGGGGCAACGGCGAATTCATGGTTTGGGTTATGATGTTGTTACTAAGATGATTACCCCTTTTATGAATAAAAACCACCATGTTTACTTCGATAATTTTTTCAGTTCGGTTAGGCTGTTAGAGCATTTGCGGGTTCAAGACACTTTTGCTTGTGCGACCGTGAGAGTAAACCGCAAAGACTTGCCGCCATGTGCTCGGCAAAAATTGCGTCCCGGGGGGAAGATTGTTAGGCAAAAGGGTAAGATAGTTTTTACTAAATGGCATGATAAAAGGGATGTCCTTGTCCTTTCCTCAAATTCGAGTCCAGATGTCCCTGATGTTGTCATTCGAAGACACAATCAACAGGTCCACAAACCAGCTGTAATCGCTTTGTACAACGAAAACATGGGGGGTGTTGATCTCGCTGATCAACTTCGTAAGTATTATTCAACAGGGCGTTCTTGTAAGAAGTGGTATAAGTATTTGTTTTGGTATTCCATTGATGTTTCAGTTTGTAATGCTTTCATTTTGTATAATCATTTCTGTGTTGGGCAGGGGAAACCCAAATTGAAGCAGGTAGATTTTCGCACTACTCTTTCAAAGCAACTTATCGGGGGGTTTTCATCTAGCGTTTCGGCCGCGCAATCAACAAAGCGTCGCAAAATTGAGAATTTTTCGCTCGAAGAGGAGAACGCTGGTAAGCATTTCTGTGAGAAAATTAAGGGTATTAAGAGGGGGAAAAGACAATGTGTCCGGTGTAAGAGGGTGGGAATTAAGACTCCAAAGGGCGGGCCTGTAGAAACTAGTTATGAATGCGTGCAGTGCAGGGTTGCTTTGTGTCGGGTAAATTGTTTTGCTATTTATCATGCGGTTAATCTGGGTTGAACTTCTTCGTATCCTGAGTCTTCAGCTGCCGAGAAATCCACAACGTGATCCTGCAAGAAACTCAACGAAATAATACTGTTAATGTACATATTGTTAGCTGTCATGTTTGGCTTCCATTTGGTTTCGAAATGTCTTTTGTTTGTGTGCGTTGTTCATTTCACTTTCGCGAAGTATCGCGCGGCAATTGGATTTTTTCGATTTTTGGTTTTCAGATTGGCTTTTAGACACGTTTTTGGTCTTTCATTTTCAATATTTTGGCACATTTTGGCCTTTCCGTTATCATGGTTTTGAATAAACTTTGTTTGGAAACCCGATCTTGTGTGTGTGTTTACTGCGCATATGGTTTATTTTTAGTGCTTGCGTAACGCAGAGAAGAATGTAAAATGGCTGGCTTTTGGGGGGTGTCACGCGCGATAGAACCTTTGGACGGTAATGGGTTAATTTTGTAGGGATGTACAATTTCGGTTGACCTTATGAATTTTTACGGTGTAGCGTCAAAAATTTATAAAGTCAGCCTAAAAATATGTACATGTCGGTTTTTACTGATTAAAAATGTTTGTACAGCAGCTTGACTTTTCAACTCTAAACCACTGCATTATAATTACTCACCTTCTATGAGCTGTATATTAGCTTGACTTGTCAAATGGCCAAGAACACATGACATACCTGGTGAGAGGGACAAATCATCATGAACACTTTGTTGCCCTCCTCAGGAATTTGATGACAACTCCATTATGTTAATCGTAATTTTGGATATCTACTTGACTAACTAATTTGCCCTGTGATAGCAAGGTATAAAAAATACGAGTATTTGCTACTACCCAGTGTTGGAAAGTAATATTCTCTAATTTGGGCTTTTGGGCCCAGAAGTCACTATTATTTTAGCATTTCCTTGAGTGCCAAGAGTTTCTTCCTCATCTTGAGGTACAATGTTATTGACGAAGTCTATGATTAGTGAAGGTTTCTCACCCTTTGCCATCCTTCCTGGTTTCAGGAACATTTCCGTGTTGCTTTGCAATGCTTGCCATGGCTGAGGAATAGTTTGCCAAGCGATTGAAAGTTGGTTGTGCTGCCCACATGGTGCCACCCATTTGCCGATCTTGCACAGGGTCAATGGTCTTTAAAAGCTCATCTAGCGGCGTTTGTTGCCCAACTGCACCATCGAGTTCCAATTTTGATAGTTCTCTCGTGGTGAAGGTGTCTGCTCTGTAATTATCTTGCTGAGATTTGCTCTGCTGTAGCTCTTTGATGACCTTACGTTTTTCTGTGATTCTGGTATGCAGTCTCTCTTCGCTTTGCTGTCGCCAAAGGGCCTGTTCCTCCATTTCAAGTGCCTTTAACTCCTCAATTAGTGAGGGCATTATGTCTTCTTCTTTGTCAAGAGATGCATCGTAAACTTCTTTCCTTGGGGAGCTCTTCTGAAAACCATCACAGAACTTTGAAGGAATACCCCAGTGGTGTTCCTCAAGGGGTGTTTTGCACCCAGTACACTTTGCTACTCGTTTGGATGTATTATCCAAGCCCTGAACAGAACCACTGTTTTTTTTAATTTTTCTTTCTTTTGCTTCAAGGCACAAACAATTACATGCACGATTACAATAAATACAACAATAACAATTTGTTATAAGTGTTACTAATTACAAATTATAGGAGCAGAGTACCCTCTTCCCCTCACACACACATATACAAATAAAGACAAAGAGCAGCTATAATAAGAATATTTCAAATACAATATTGTTTTGCAGCAGAATTATGAAAAGTTACAGTAATAAATTTTTCACACGCTATAGTAGTCGCGTTAATTAACAAAACAAAATATTCCATGGAACAATCAGTTGAGTGACTTAAGACAATGTCCTTATTTAGAAGTGGGGTTTTTCTAAATCATATCTCCAGGTGAATTTGACTATGAATTCATTTAAGGATAATTCTTTTAGAGATAGTTTTTGGGTATATAGGTAGTATTTAGCAAACAAAATTGTGAAGTTCAGTTTTTTATTGATTTTAAATGTATTTTGCTTTTTGCGACCGGTTTTTATTCCAAAGATTAATTCGCTTGGAGATAACGAGAAAGAGGTGACATTTTCAACATTGAACCATTTGATTACTTCAAGGAAGAACAATTGTGTCCAGTGACATTTC
The DNA here is from genome assembly GCA_964017195.1 of Siderastrea radians. Classification (NCBI taxonomy): domain Eukaryota; kingdom Metazoa; phylum Cnidaria; class Anthozoa; order Scleractinia; family Rhizangiidae; genus Siderastrea; species Siderastrea radians. The sequence goes on along the minus strand of OZ024887.1, from coordinate 48,214,222 downwards.
GAAAAGGTGTGAATTATTGAATCGTTTTGTCCACAGCAGGGTCCGAAATTAACTTTTTTCTATTGGCGCCAACTGGCGACTAAACCAAAATTTTTGGTCGCCAGATGGAAATTTCTGGTCGCCAATTTTTTTTTAAGAATCAGAACGAAAAGAACGCGTTTGGGGCCGCAATGGCGATTTTCCAGCTAATGAATAAGATTAAATACAAAGACACTGATTATTTATACACCTACATGTACCACTGAAAAACCATGACAAACGAATCGAAAGCCGGCCATATACATGTACGCAGTTTCGTGCCAAATGTTTCAAGTCAACTTTATACCTTCTCTTGTTTCTACCTTTTGGAGAACAAATGTACCTGACTGAGAAACTGCCGTTTAGTTCTTTGCTCTATGTTCAAAACAATCTTTCCTTTCGCGTTCTATGATCACCATGTTGCTCGCACCAGGCCACAACCGTGCAGCATTTCTCGTTCCATTCCCCTGAACCTCTGATGAGTGCAACGTTAGGTGCTTCATTATCGACTAATGACTCACGTAACTTAAAGAAAAATGCTGTTTATTCGTATGCATACTATAGGTGTAATTTATTTAAAATTCAATGAAGTAATGTTAAAACGTGCAAGGAATCATTAATTTGATTTACAAGTTGTACCATTTTATTGCAGATATTCAATTGAGAGGAGATGCGACAGAATGCAAAATCTATCTTGCTACTCTTAGTTCAGTCACTATTTAGTCAATTTAGCAACAACGTAACGTCGTTGGTCCCTCAATTGCTATTGATGACAACTCACAATCACACCAGTTTAAAATCTCTTGAAATAACAACAACGTTACGATATGATATGAAACTGAACACGGGAAATAACGGCAACGAGATCCCATAAGAATATTCTAATAATTAAAACACAAACAGCAGATGTCTAAATTAAAAACACAAAGAAGCTCTTGGTCTCAACGTGTTTTCTTATTTTCACAAACAATTTGAATACGACTTCTGTTTTTCTTAATTTGACAAGGGAATAGAAACAAATCGTGCATAGCATTCGTTTACTTTAAGGAACAAAAGTTGAAGTAAACATGCTCAATTAACGACAGTAAAAATTATTCACAAGTATTCCTGGTGACCGTGTAGTTTATTTCCTAGAACTTAATGATACCATGCTAAAACAAAACCAGTCCCTTGGTCAGTTTATTTCAGGAAAGAAGATCTTTTGAATGCTGGCCTCCGCTGCCGTTCTCCTGCTTCCTTATTCCTTGTGAACCACTTGTCAACCGTCTGCGCGGGGTCAAAGTCAGCAACCGTCGGGCCCTCTGCGGCAATGCGGATGAGGTCTTCAAGTGTCGCTGATCCAAGATTAACTCGCATACTGCTCTTAATCCGGTTCTGTGCGGAGATGGCACGTTCGCGCTGAGCTGCAGAAATTGGTAGTACCAACAGAATCTCGACAAGGTGAAGGACATTTTGAAAGTCCTGGCGATAAGGCATTTTTGTTAACAAGGTCTGCCACAGGCTTCCATAGTCCTTGTCCCGAAAACTGGTGTTGATCTGCAATTTCATGGAAAGCCACTCATCAGGAATCGCGTTAACCTGGCATCCAGCATTTGCCAGCACAGGTTCAAACCAGTGAGACAGACGTTCTATCTGCTCGTTGCCAAAGACAACAAGATCTTTGGGGTTGGTGGGCCAAGCGTCAACGTTGAACACAAGCATGTCTCTTACAACATCAGTGGTTCTGTTAGACGAGGGCTCATATCCACTTGTTTGATCAATCAAAGGTTGCCGAACCTGTCTTCCAGACCATTCAAGCATAGCCCAATTGCCTCAGCTTTTGTTGCCTCGAAGCTACCAGTACGAGTGGCTGCCGCTTGCTTGTGGACACCATCAAGACAGCCTTCTAACGTAGTCCCTTGAAACTGGACTTGGTCATCGGCGGACTTCTCCAGCGTGCCGAGAAATCGCTGCAAGTGTCCATTTGGAACGGGACGCGTTTTTAGGGAGTCAACGCTGGTGATTGTTTCACGGATTAGTGAAACTGCCACTGGGAGTATCAAATCGTTTCGCTGCATGTTCAAGCTAAGCTTCGAGATGATAGCAAACATGTCTGCGAGAAAATGACAAAATGCTGCAAACTGCACGGTTTTCATTTTCTCACAGACATGTTTTGCTCTCCCCTTGATATCTGAATTTTTCGACGTAGAACTCAAGTGTTCCATGTGGCACAGAACTGAGCCATCCTTACTGGGGGTTATCAAAACCTTTAGGGCTCTGCTGACGTGCGGCAGCCATCTCGTTCCGCTGACTTGGGTGGGCTTCAAAACATTGATCCCCAGTTCAGTTCCAATGCTTTGAAGTTCTCGCGTGCTTTTGGGGCTATAATGATAAGTTTTCCAGATGAACTCTTTTGTAATTCTAGTAGCGCCAACTCTAACCGATGGGGAAGACAGTGAAAATCGATAACGTGGGGGACGTCCCGTCGTAGCAATGCCACCACTCCGCCTTTCTTCCCAAGGTTAACTGATGCTCCATCAGCACCCATACCGACAAGTTTTTCTTTCTACTGGTGAATTCCAACGTCAGCGAAAGCACCATTTACCGTGTCCAAAAGACCTTAAAATTATTAACAATAACAATTTAAACTTATAATAACAATATAACAAAGAGTGATTGAAGGTGGTATAATAATATTCTAACCTTTAAAATAAAAAGCAAGTGAACCTTCTTTCGTTGAAATGAACGCTATTACAACTTCATCGCTCCATGTTGAAGCAAACTACTATTTATTTCAGTAGAGTATGAGAAAGTGCTTCGCACGAGACTGTGAAAGTTTTCTATTTATATGATAACATACCACAGTGATTCGCATGACATGCAGTAATAACTGATCAATTTTTTTTCCTGCCTACTACTAGTACGTCAAAACTTACAAAAAAACAAAAAAAAAAAAAAAAAAAGATACCTTGCGCATGACCATGAGCAACTGCCTTGTGTCCTATTTGCGGGTTGACCATCCTTTACATATCGGCAATGCACTGTCTCATTTTCCTTTCCTGAAGCGTCGGTCGCGCCATCAATCATCACACTCAAGTATTTTTTCCCGTTTACTTCACTAGCTAGTTCCTCTGTTAAAACGGTGGCAATTGTAGATATCAGAGTGCCGCAGCTTTTGTCGTTGGCATATGTTTGGTTAATTTCCAAACCATTCTTCTCTTGGAGTGCTAGAATAGGCCCATATTTACTGAAGGGAAGTTCCTCTTTAGCTATTAGGTACGCGGTGTTGACTTTAACAGCAAATTCCTTCCGGCCTTGTTCTTCCAATTTTTGTTTGCCTTTACGGAAGCTTTGGGTGATCGGGGCGCTTTCCAAAGGTTGTTGTTTAGCGAGAAGTGCATCACGGGCAAGCAAATGTCCACCGGTAACGCTATGTTTCACTAAAGTTTCCTTTTTGAAAGTCTGCGAACCAGTTAGGAAATCGGTTTTTCCAGCCTTTTCAGGGACAGCACAGCAGATTTCACACGTCATCACATTCTTCTCCTCGTATACCACCCATGAAAATTCGTCTTTCCAATGGGGTAGAAACTTGCGTTTAGCTGACGACTTTTTGATTGGATGATTTCCTTCCCCGTCCATCTCAGCACATTTTGCCGTTCTCTTTTTACCTTTTTGTGGAGGGCAATGGTCATCTTTTCCTTTACTTTCCTTTTGAAACTTAGGAACAGCACGAGAGGAAGTTACAAAAGATAAAATACTTCCTTGTTTTGAACTACATGTAGTCGCAGTGCTTTTACTGACATGTGATTGCCGATCAGTTGGAGAAACGTTACCGGCATCAGTGGCCACTTCAAGTGGCGCCGTCTCACAAGATATTTCAGAATTCCAAGTGAGAGGGACGAAATGGTTTGGCACATACCATGAGTTTGGTCGGTTGTCGAGGCTACCACATCTGGACCACAGGAGACACACCGGATCATCATTCATGGGAGGTAAACGAGGCTCAAGAACATTGTGCATTAGTGCCCGATATCGAAAAGCCACGTTTGGGTACACCAAGTAAATCGGTTGTCTTATCACAGAAGCGAGAGCCATCATGTGTAAAAGGCAACCCCACTTTTTAAATTCACAGCCAGCTACTGCTTCCGCTTTCACAGCATCCACTTCACTTCCACCATTTGTGATTACGCTATCACCATCGGACGAAAGGGCAACAGGAAATAGTATATCTTCTGGGATTCCAGAGCGTTCCTTGGTTAGTTTAAAAATTTTGTGCGTTGCGTAGTACTCCGCATTGAAGTAGAGCTCTTCGGCAACAAGAAGACGCAAACAGCCATGACGTAATTGATTTCCGCAAAGGACCAGGGAGGCAGAATTGTATAAACAGTTCCCGTATCCGGTTGCAGTCAATGCCACGGGCTTGCCGGCAAAATATTTGCAATCGATGTCATCAGGAATCAAACCAGTGCTGAAATCATCTTTTGACCACTTTGACAGATCTACATTTCCACCTTTTGACGCCCAGAGAATATCTAAATCTTCAACTAATTTCTTTGCGGATGTTCCGTCTCCACTTTGTAATGAATTACAGAAAGATTTCAGAACATCTTTGGACACCACATCGCCTGAATAAATATTCATGGCGAAAGAACGCACGTGGCCCGTGCGCCCGCAATACCTATGCTATGGGAAACCGCTGAAAAAACATGGCGGCGAAGCTTCGCACTGATCGTAGCTGTGAAACGTTGTGGCGGATTTATAATAACAGGGAAATCGGTTTTATAATTCAAAAGCAACGTAAAGGTAAGTGACCAATTGGCTGGCGGCTCTGAATTTTATTTGTAATCGATTTGGCTGAAAATCAAAGTTATTGTTTGTATTATTATCGTGGCCTGAAATAGTTAATCGCCAGCTGGCGACCAGTTATGAAATTCTGGTCGCCAGCTCTCAATATTTAGTCGCATTGGCGACCAGGAAGGCGCAATTTCGGACCCTGCACAGTATGAACACAGCGTGTTGTCCTCTATACCATAGATGAACAATTCTTTTTTTGTGACTACAATTCTGTGCAAAAGCTTAAAGTAAAATTCCTTAAGCTTATTGTCACTACAAATGCTTTTCACACGGGTAAAGGAGGTTTCTAGGGTTGTTTCGTCTATTTGCAAGTCTCTTTTCCACTTTGAGCTTGCCTTTATTTCATGCTTTTCACTGTCGACCAGAAGCCAATAATAGTCTATTTTTCATTTTGAGCAAGTCTAAGGAGACATCCGGCGCGAGCTGAAATAAATTTGGGCAAAGAAAATTTATTTTGTCAATATGACTCTTTTGTGCCAGCTCAATAAGGTATTTGGGAATTGCTGAAACAACTTGCATGTGAATTAAAAAATTACATCGCATTTTAAATTTTCGTGTAAACTCCGAGTAGGAGAGCAGCTTCCCATCTTCGCGCAAAAGATCTTGTATAAGAAAGACGTTTTTATTAAACCAATTTCTATAGAAGAAAGTTTGGCCTCCTATTAAAATCTACTTATTGTTAAATAAAACATATTGACAGAACTGAGTGTTAAAGGAAATTTTTAGTTCTAAAAAGTATTGTAATATCAATTTGTAGAAGTGAGGCAAGTTAATCCGTTCAAGAAACTTATCATCATAATTGCACCGCAGCAGAAAGTTTATGCCGCCATATTTATCAAGGAAGTGGTTGGGAATAACCTTCCATGATTCAGCATGCGTTCCCTCACAGTCCAAGAATCTAGATATCCAAGCAAGTTTTAATGACTTAGTCATTACCTCAATGCTTGGGGTGCGCAGGCCTCTGTTTTTATAATCTAGTGACATAACTTTGCGTTTGATTTTATCCTTTCTGTTTCTCCAAATAAATTTGAAAATGCTAGAATTGACCGCCTGAGCACAATCTTTATGATGGCAAGTAAAAGAGACAGGCCAAACACGACTCCCATTGGTCGAAATCTGTATTGCAGACCTTCAAAGTTTTGCTCTAACGAGTATATCCTTTAATGACCTCCCTTTTCTGTACGAAAGGATGGGAGGGTCTTTAAATATTTCTCTTAGCACTGGTTGATTCTCTATTAGGTGCCACTTTTTCATTAGAATATTCTTAAGATTAGGCACTGAAGGGCGGTATTCTGTTACGAACGGTAGAATTCTTTTGCGCGTCTTTTGTTTGTTTTGTAGAGCCGACATTCTTTGGCTGAAATTAACTTCTGACAGAATCTTCTTCGAAAGGTTATCTGGATAAGCCCTCGCCCGCAGTCTTCGTTTGAATTGTGTAGTGTTTTCTTCAAAAGTTTTCTCTGAAGAATTAGTTCTGAGGAGTCTAAGGGCTTCGCCTTTAATAAAGCCTTTCCAGACTCCTGGAGGGTGGCAGGAGGAGAATTCTGTGTATTGGAATGATTCTGTCGGTTTGAAATGTGTGCGCACGTCAAGAATAGATTCTCTCTTAAATCTTTCGCCCTTGTAAACACATGTATCCAGATAAGTGATCTCTGTGTCTGAAATCTCAGCCGTAAATTTTATGGTCGGATGGTAATTGTTAGCTTGTTCTAGGAACAGGTCTATGTCTTTTCTGTCTATGTTCCATAGGGAAAATATATCATCAATGTATCTTTTCAAGACCAGTGGTTTTATAGAGCTATGGAGAATGATTTCTGTCTCTATTACGCTCATGAAAATGTTGGCAAATGCTACTGCAACTTTTGTGCCCATAGCAGTGCCGTACGTCTGGAGATAGTGTTTACCGTTAAACTTAAATGAGTTTTCCTTAAGGATGAGTTCAAGCATTTCTCTAATGAAGTGTGTTGGTATAGGAGGACTGTTTTTATGGAATGTTTCGTATGCCTTGCATACAGTGGCTATTCCTTCCTCCTGTGGAATGTTGGTATATAAGCTTGTCACATCCATGGATACTAGAACTGTATTTTTTTCGACCTTTGTTTTTTCTACGAAGTTAATGAAGTCTGTCGTATCTTTAAGATACGATTTTTGTTGTTTGGCTATAGGCTGAAGGAGAAAATCTAGAAAAGATGATATTCGTTCTGTAGGGCCTTCACAGCCCGAAATGATTGGTCTTCCAACTGGATTTGGTTTGTGAATCTTTGTTAGAGTGTAGAAAATAGGAATTCGTGGCGGGTTTTGCGTGAGTGATAGCCATTTCTCTGTCATTGTATCAATATGGTTGCCATGGTGTAGTGTTTTTATGAGTTGCGTGACTTTCTCATAAGTTTCTGACACCATGGGTGATGGAAGGGCTCTGTAGTTTTCTCTCACATCTAGTTGTACTTGCCCCTCGTGTATTTTGTCTTCTTTGTTCATAATGACAGTAGATGTTCCTTTGTCTGCCCTTTTTATGTTAATATTCGTGTTTTGTTTCAGCTCTTTGATGGCTAGACGTTCGTTGGTAGGCAGGTTGTTTTTAGGCTTAGATATTTGTATTTCCGCTAGCTGAATTTTGACCTCTTCTAAGTATGTTTCAAGTGCGACCGACGGTTGAATGGGCGGCTCCCAGTTTGATTTCACGTGGAAGTGATGTGGTTCTTTATCTTTACCATGAAAGATAAATTGTAGGCGCATTCGCCTAGCAAAATTTGCAAAATCTTTTAGTAGTTCTTTTCTTATGTGACCTTTGTTTGTCACGGGTGTAGGAATGTATTTGAGCCCCCTTGACAGAAGGTTAATTTGGTCGCGTGTCAGATCGTAATCTGAGAGGTTTTTTATGTGTTTTTTCTTCGATTCCGTTGTTTTCTTTGTAATATCGTTCTGCAATTTTCGTTTTCTTTCTCTGCGTTTCTTAGTAGAGATAAATTGATTTTCCCTTCCCTTTCTTGTTCGGGGGTGTTTTGCAGACACAGATGACACTCTAGGATAAGGTTCAACTTCTTTATTTTGTTCTCTCTTTAGTTCTATCATCTCTTCATTGAGTTTTGACATTTTTTTCTGGATTCTTTCGATCCTATCAGCGTGTTCTTTAACTGATAGTGGCCTATTCTTAATAAGTTTTACATCAGTGGTTTTTCTTCGTGATTCGAGCTGCTCCAGTTTTCTCAGTTTGACAGCAAGTGTTTCTGTTCGCCTGTAGTGAAACTTAGTTAGAGCATCCAGAAATTTCTTTTCCGCGTCTTTTCGGATGAAGGAGATATCATTTTTGAATTCTTCATCGGGTGCAATGTTAGCCCTTGCTCTATAGCGGAGAGTCTTAGGGCAAGTTCCTTTCTCAGAATGTGTCTTTAGTTTCGCGATTGACTCCTCCGATTTTTTGATCTTTTCTTTAATCTCCTTGGCAGTTTCTGGAGGGATTTGGCGCGGTTTTTTCTTTGGCTGGAACTCTTCATTGTCTCTTGAGTTTTCCTGTTTGCGTTTTCTAGGCGAAGGTTTGCGCAGTCGTTCATCTTGGCGCCTTTTTGGGGCTACCGGTGGCCGTTGTTTTTGCGCGCTTGTTATTTCTTCTTCGCTGTCTGTTTCTAAGATGGCATCTTCTTCGGCAACTTCTTTTTCTGTTGGCACTGAGGTATCGGCAAATAGTCCTTCCTCGTTTAGTATTTTGCTCTCCATCATGTACTTTCTCAAGCAAGAGTACGTAGTTTCGATCCTTTAAGTGGATCTCATCAGTTGCTACTATTTTGTTTTTAGAGGAGTGTAGGTCTAGAGAAGACTGTTTGAGTTAGAGGTGTGCTTAAGTTTATATACCCGTTTTCCGGATCGAAAATAGGGGATTGCTATTGGCTGATTCAAACCGGCCAAAGTGGTACTTGTATTTTCGATCCTAAGTGCACTTGTGTTTCTTAAGAAGGTCTTTAAGCAGTTTTTTCAGCTGATTTCGTGTATATTTTGATATTTTTTGCCTTGAGATACTATATCATGATGTATTCTTTAACGTGTATTGCATTGAATCGCTTTTCATAGCTAATCAGCTGCGTATTTTTTGCTTTTTCTTTGCATTCATTGTATGTTTTAATGTTGTAGATTTGTTGTTTAATCTTTTGACCTTTGGGACGGGGCTCTGTCAAAACATAATCGCAATGATGGCAAGTAAAAGAGACAGGCCAAACACGACTCCCATTGGTCGAAATCTGTATTGCAGACCTTCAAAGTTTTGCTCTAACGAGTATATCCTTTAATGACCTCCCTTTTCTGTACGAAAGGATGGGAGGGTCTTTAAATATTTCTCTTAGCACTGGTTGATTCTCTATTAGGTGCCACTTTTTCATTAGAATATTCTTAAGATTAGGCACTGAAGGGCGGTATTCTGTTACGAACGGTAGAATTCTTTTGCGCGTCTTTTGTTTGTTTTGTAGAGCCGACATTCTTTGGCTGAAATTAACTTCTGACAGAATTTATACATTGCATGCCTCTGACAACCAGTGTGAAACAATCTACATTATTCATGCTTTTTGAACAAAACAATAACACTTAAGTCAAAATAAAAGCGAATGTGTGTTTTTGAGAGACGCGCACCTTGATTGTTACAGACAATTAAATTAGCCAACTGTTTTGCCAACAAATTAAACATGCAACATTTTAACATGTTTATTTGTGAAATACATTTGTAAAGCTTTAAATTGTGATTTGGATCTCAAAGCCATTAAAAAATAAATTGTCACCACAAATAACATAAAGATGTGTTACCAAAGAGCTTTGACAAATAATTGAAAATATAGCTGCCAAGTTTGCAGAAGAAAAAATATCAAAACAACCACAACTACCGGTAAATAACCATATTTCTACATCTCGACATTAAATTTCCACACAATTCCAATTGGTGTAAACCAAGCAAAACGGACCATTGCAGCACACGACCCCAAGCATGTTTCTGTGAAAAATTTTGTATGTAGTACCAAGAGGGGATTATTAGCAAGAGAAAATAGCAACTAATAATCTATGGCCAAATAAACATTGATTGACTTAATGATAAGATCTGATTAAAAAAGTTTTTACCATTTTTCTGTTGATCTTTAAGGAATTCAAGGCGATCCATCTTCCACACTTCCTTAATTAAGAGTCTTTTCTCTCCCTGGCTTTGATTTTTTTGCTTTATCGAAGACTTTCTGCAGTGCTTCCTGTCCATGAACTGACGACTCAATCTCATTAACTAGCAGTGACAACTCATGGTTTTCCTTGTCATTCAGCGAAATCTTGGTCTTCTTCCAGTATTTCCTGGCAATTTTCTTATAGTATTTTCTCTCACCCCTGCTGTTTTTTAGCCATCAAACATGGCAGTCAAACTATTTAAACATCTCTTAATCCTATTACACAAGAAAAATCAAAGCTTGGGGGAGGCACATGGAAAAAAAATCTTCAATGCACTTAACTTACCCAAATTATCTCCAACAGCTTTTAACTCTTGATCTTGTTGGGTGATACAGGGCTTTATAAAGACACCAATCAAAGATACATCAAGATCTTTTTTTAAAACCGTGCGGATGGTTTCAAATCACCAGAATTACAACAAGAGCTAAAAGTATATCTCAACTTCGTCATCAAGTTTCAGCTGCTTCCCAACTGAAACTTCGTGTTCAGAGCTGCTTGTGCTCCTCCTTTTCAAAGATTGGTAAAGTTTTCCGCAAACATTCATTGCTTTAAATTCTTTTCAGCAATGTTGGGTACCTCATCTCTGTGAAAGTAGACTGCACGGTAATGGAAATAACAGATAAAAATAACCTTCGCAGCATGGGTGCGAGGTAAAAAATAAATTTCAAGCAACTATCATGGGGCATGGGGCATGGGGATTCGCTCTCTTCCTTCATTTTCTCTTGGTTTTAAGTGATTAGATTGAAGAGCTTGTTAAGCCAAGTCGGGTTGTTTAAAGCTTCTTTCGTCGTGATTAATCATACACTAATCTGTGAATTGGTCGGTCAGTGACTAAAGTTGCTGTTTTAATTCTTGCTTTTCTTATGAAACCATCATCATCGGGATGTATTTCAAGTACAAGTCCCTTCTTCCACATGCTCCTTCCTAGGAATGGGTTCGATTCCTAACACCAAGTCTCCTCATAGATGAAGGGCCCGGTGGAAAAAGGGCGTAAGTGATGATTTGAGGTTAAAATCGAAATTGCTCCTATTTAGCTGAACATTGGCACACAGGCTGGTTTTCATGTGAGGAACGCTGCTGGGCACTTATTTCTTGACCCGAGATCTAAAATTTGAAGAATTAGCGTAGTACTTTTGCTTAAAACTGACACAAAGAAAACAACAGGACCGCGGATTCTAGGTTGAATTCCTTTGTTTTAGTTCAGGCAGAGAACAAAAGAAATAATCTTTCACGAATCACTTGAGCAAGTTCAGTTCAACAACACTTTTCACGCAAAAGTAATACGCTAATTCTTCAAATTTTAGATCTCAGGTCAAGAAATAAGTGCACAACAGCGTTCCTCACATGAAAACCAGCCTGTGTGCCAATGTTCAGCTAAATAGGAGCAATTTCGATTTTAACCTCAAATCGTCACTTACGCCCTTTTTCCACCGGGCCCTTCAGATGTTCTTGTTTCCTGTGCCATTTGTTTCTTTGCGCCAGATTGGGTGTGAAATATTTCATCCAACAATTGCAATACTCTTGTACTAGTTTCTCTGTACTCCTCATGAGATGTCTGGATTTACTGTTGATTCCACTTCTGGCAAGGGAGGTGGAAAGTGCTTTCGGATTAAAAGTCCATTTGGTGTGATGGGTGGACTCTCCCAAATGCCATTTGAACTAGGGTAGAAGGGATGCTGATTTATCAGGCATCTGACTTCTGCTTATTACGTTCTCAACTGTTCTGTTGTGTGAGTGAAGCTTCCAATGCTTTTCACTCTGATTTAATAAGACTTTCCACAATTCCATTCTGATGTCAAGGAACATTTCAATTCCACTGGAAAGTACATTAAAATTCTTCGGAGATATCACTCTGGATTTTGGGAATATCCGTTCTTGCATTATTTACTTCAGGTAGTGTTGAGTTGCAACAAAATTTGTTTTGCAGTCGGACTAGCAGTTGTTAGGATTTCCTCTTAGGAAAGCAAATTGTCAGAATGCGGTGAGAAATGTGTCAGTACTTCTATCTGCCAGTAGTTCTGCCAGTAGTTGTAGATGGACTGCTTTTGTAGTCGGGCAAATAAATATGATTATGTGTTTTGTCTTATCTATGGAGGTCCAAACATATCGATTGCTGTGTTACTAGGCACTGGGAACACTACTGCAATGCATAGTCTAAGAATCTGGCCCATTAACTGCTCCAGCGGTTTTCTTCGTATCTTTTTGCAGGTCACACATTTTCCATTAAATGTTTCACCATGTGCGATGTAAGCCCACAATCCAGAAACGCTTTCTAGATTTCTAAAAAAGATTTTTGTATCCGCAACATGCTCGCTTTTCATGAAGGTGATCAAGGAGTAGATTAGCTAATTAGTGGTCTTTTGGGAGAAAAATGGGATTGCGCTTTTCATCTGGTAATGACCTGAATGATGGTTTTAATCTTCCATCTTGTTTTCCAATCTAATTATCTGCTGGCACCATTTAAATAGCCAAAGTGATGACTCAATTCTTTTGTCAAAATTACATTTCGATTCTTTGTTTGTATCCCTGTGTTGTTGATGGATCTTAAAATGTAGTCTAAGGTTTTCCTTGCTTTCGTGAATGTTGAACACAAACGCATCAAAATAAATTAAAGTTCTAAGATAGGGTTGTCTTTGGATTCTTTTTGTGCAGCTGAAAAATCCTTTTCTTCACAGGTTGTTCTAGCTACACAGTAGGAATTTTCATTTCTGTTGACAATTCAAAATGTATGATTATGAATTACAAAGGGCACAGCTCTTGCAGCCATTGTCTAACTGTATACTTGTATCACGCTTACATTTAGTGTTACTGAAAACGGCCAGTGATTTAGCTGATCTACAGTAAAAACTGCATATAAAAACCTGCAATTTTCCAAGTTAGCCTTAAAAGTTTATAGTTGTAATTGAACTGAGTGGAGTGCAAGTTGGTCTGAAATCATACGCGTGATTTCAAAATCAAACGAGTGCGCGCGCGCATTTGATTTGAATTCACAAGTATGATTTCAGACCAAAATTGCACGACACGAAGTTCGATTACCACTTTATTACACCCATTTTGAAATTTTTGTCACTATTAGTATTTATTTATCCACTTAGGAAACCCGATTTTTAAAAAAAGCGGAACCGGAAATGCTGTTACATAAATTATGCAAATGATAATGTCATGTGATAAAACTCACTCGTGCGTAAACAAAAACAGGTTTTGCTCAGTCATTCAAAGTTGTCAAGCCACAGCAGATGAGAGGCAAAGCCTTTATGAGAGCCATTAATCCTTCTAAAAAAATGACCACTTCTAAAGTTTAGTCTTCATCGTCTGACTCAATAATGCAAGCCCTTCGCCTTTTCTGTAGTTTTGGAGACTTCGGGGCGTCTTTGGAGTAACTCAAATTAATTGAACATACAACCCGAGTAATTTTGTGCTGGAACCGGAGCTGAACTGCTGGCGAAAGCTGCCATGTACTGGAATGTAAAACCAGGTTGGAATGCTGGAAATAAAGCAGACTGAAATGCAGGATTGAGACCCATTGTCTGATTCATTTGGCTCTGTTGCTGGATATGGGGAAATAGATGACAGAGGAGTTCGCTGTTTGATGGCAATCGCGTGATTTGAGGCGGCCCCATTTGCACTGTTTAGGCTAACTTTTGAGGATTTGCTTGCACTATTTTGGCTTGAAGGTTTGCTGAATCCACTGATTGTGTAAGAAAGTTGCTTTCTCTGGTTTTTGTCTATTTCGTAGTAGTCGTCCAAAGAAGATTCCCGTGAATGGCCTGTGATTTCACAGATGAAATGGCGTGGCAGACCGAATTTCTTCAGTTGATGTCAAGATGGCGGGAGGAGCACCACGAAGCAGTACTGAAGAGTTGAATTCATCCATTATATCTGGAAAAGGGGGAATTTGGGCAACAGAAATTGTAAAATTTCCCCCAAAATGACTTTTTTTGCCTTATGTTCTTCTGCAATCTGATTAACTGGTGCAGTTAAGCCATGAAATGTGATTGATTAGTATTATTTCATTTTCATTTGATTGAATTAAAAAATGATGCGATTTAGAGCAAAAAATAGTGCGATTTGTGAATAAATCGCACTGTTGAAAGCCAATCAGATTGCAAGGATCACTAGTGATTTCAAAATGGGTGTAATATCACATATAATTGTTGCTTACTGGAAAATTAGGCTATTTAGGTCCTTAAACAGGATCTTATTTTCTTAAGAAAAAAGGTTTTTGTTGCTGAAAGAATATGGGTACTGCCCGTTGCTTATATAAAAGATACATTTAATGATGTCTAAAAAACTTCAATCTAAACAACTACAAACCCTAAGCTATTCCATTTCTTTCAGTGGTTTAGTACTGATGTTGTGCATAGTATCTACATTGTATATATAACTGTCTGAAATAACATTGCAAGGGATTTGGCTCATTTCTATTGCCCAGTAGAGTTTGTTTTAGTTGTTTTATGAGTTCCCAGTTTTAAATGAGTCTGTAATACAAGAACCTGTTTCCAAATTTATGCTGAAACAGGTTCTTATGTAAAGGGGGTCTAAATGGAAATCGTAGCCTAACAGGTTCTTATATTTGGTTTTTACTCTGTGTTGTTGATAGTTTGCCCCATAAGTTGGAGTCTTGATATCGTAACAAATGTTCTCCATACGTTACTCTATCCTATCTGGGTATAGAAAAATCTGACTGCTGTAAGTAATGTAGGAAGAATTATAGTCCCCAAAAATATCACAAAAAATTGCCAATCTTCTTGAATTCTAATGCTTCTCTCCATTTACTATGTTATAATAATGATAATTTTATTATAATGTATGTAGAGCATATATCAAGAGTTCTCTTAACAGTCAAATAACAAGTATAAAAACTTAAGTATTTGTCTATATTAAATTTAAGAAATAATACAATACATGTCATTTAAGAGAATGCAATAAGAAAAAATGTGATAACCAATTAAAATCAATAAAGACCACTTGTTAGAAACTGTTCGCGGGAAGTTTGGAGAGCATGAGAGAAGCGTAAGAGTTGCTTCTTGAGTGCTCTCCAAACTTCCCAAGTGCATCCATAACTACTCGATGTACGTACAGCTAAAAGCATGAACCAATTGTTTTATAACATAGCCAGTAGAAATGCCAAAATATTATTTTTTCGCAGGATGCCGCAGTTCCATTTCTTTTCCCTTGAAACTGTAAATATAAGCAATACGAATCAGTGTGCAGTTGATTCAAAACTCAGTCACTGGTTACCATAAAAATCAAGAAAGAACGAGAAAAAAAAGGAACAACAATCAATCACATGACTGAAAGAAAAAGGCGTCAAAACCTTCCGAAGTGTTGCTGCGTTTTTGCAGCGTCTCTTTGTAAAGCTGAATGAATCAGTGAAATTGCTCCAAAGTGAACGTACGAGAATAATTTTTTGAAGAAGTCTTCCAATTATCGCTCTAAGATGTGGTATGATTGATGTTTCCTGAAAAAAACTGTTGTATTCATCCTCCAAAGTGGATTGAAGTTGTATGATTTCAGCTTTGTAGCCCCGAGTCTGAGTTGAAACGAGCACAAAACAAAGTGGAGGCTGCAGACGGAATGTGGTTTAACAACAATGAATCAAGCAACTGGGAAAGCGATCATTCGACTTATTTTAGATTACATTATATTTTGTTTGAACATTTGGAGCTGCTTGAACACAGAGCTACATTGACTGCAGGTAAAACAATGTTATTTTGCGTAGTATATAGTCGTCCTTTCTGGTTGTCAGTGCTTATTTAGCTTGATTTTGGTAGTGAATCACCGAAAGCGTGTGACACATTATTAAATGGTTCGCTCAATTTTACTCTTTTATTTTGTGTCATGTCTTGATATTTTGCTTTTAAAAGTTTTCCATATAAAACCTACCTTTTGTGAACATTCGTTGAGAGAAGACAGTGAATGAAATTGTAAACACAATGCCAAAGACTAAGTTCAAGTTTCTTTACAGTAGTTTTCCCTTGCTTGTCCTAAGAAATCAAACACTAGATGCAACAATTTCGCTGTTGTAATCTCTCTCTAGTTTAACTCTCAGTGCTGTAAGGTGATTTTTCTTGGTCATTTACTCGCCGAGTTGCTCACGACGAAGACACTTTTGGTCGCTACGGGCAGAAAAAACCAAAGTGCATCCATAACTCAACTGCATGCTTCGTTTTCATTGGTCTTGCTCTTGCTTGTTGGCTGCTTTCTGGCTAAAAGATCAATGTCAAGAGAAAAATTTGGAAGTTCTTCGCTAGTTTCTTCCATTGGCTATCGAAAAGTTCAGCAGCAGGAACCCGCTGCTAAACTTGACGGGAACTTTGCAGCAAAATACAACTGCACACGTCATGTTGTATACGCACAGCCGTGCGTATATAGAGATATACACCATGATGGTTCAATAGGAATTCGATAGGACCAGCACGCGAGCTATGTTATAAAACTAGTTCTTTTGTGATGAGAACAAGTATTTAACAATTGGTTCATGCTTAGCGTGCATACATCGAGTTATGGATGCACGCGGGAGGTTTGGAGAGCACGAGAGATGCGTAAGAGTTGCTCGAGGCACAGCCGAGAGCAACTCTAGCTTCTTGAGTGCTCTCCAAACTTCCCAAATGCATCCATAACTCGATGTACGTACAGCTAAAAGCATGAACCAATTGTTTTATAACATAGCCAGTGGAAATGCCGAAATAGTAGTTTTTCGCAAGGTGCCGCAGTTCTATTTCGCTTCTGTTGAAACCGTAAATTATAAGCAGTACGAATCAGTGCGCAGTTGATTCAAAACTCAGTCACTGGTTACCATAAAAATCAAGAAAGAACGAGAAAAAAAAAACGAGAAAGAGAAAAAAAAGGAACAATAATCGATCACATGACTGAAAGAAAAAGGCGCCAAAACCTTGCGAAGTGTTGCCGCGTAGCTGCAGCGTTTCTTTGTAAAGCTGAATGAATCAATAAAAAAGGCTCCGAAGTGAACGTACGAGAATAATTTTTTGAAGAAGTCTTCCAATTATAGCTCTAAGATGTGGTATAAGATTGATGTTTCCTGAAAAAAACTGTTGTATTCATCCTCCAAAGCGGATTGAAGCTGTATGATTTCAGCATTGTAGCTGCGAGTCTGAGTTGAAACGAATGTGGTTTAACAACAATGAATCAAACAACTGGGAAAGCGATCATTCGACTTATTTTGGATTACGTTTTATTTTGTTTGAACATTTGGAGCTGCTTGAACACAGAGCTACATTGACTGCAGGTAAAACGATGTTATTTTGTGTAGTATATAGCCGGAAAAAATTCGTCCTTTCTGGTTGTCAGTGCTTATTTAGCTTGATTTTGGTAGGGAATCACCGAAAACGTGTGAGACATTATTAAATCGTTCGCTCAATTTTACTCTTTTATTTTGTGTCATGTCTTGATATTTTGCTTTTAAAAGTTTTCCATATAAAACGTACCTTTTGTGAACATTTGTTGAGAGAAGACAGTGAATGAAATTGTAAACACAATGCCAGAGACTAAGCTCGAGTTTCTTTAGTTTTCCCTTGCTTGTCCTAAGAAATCAAACACTCTGCAACAATTTCGCTGTTGTAATCTCTCTCTAGTTTAACTCTCAGTGCTGTAAGGTGATTTTTCTTGGTCATTTACTCGCCGAGTTGCTCATGACGAAGACACTTCTGGTCGCTACGGGCAGAAAAAACCAAAGTGCATCCATAACTCAACTGCATGCTTCGTTTTCATTGGTCTTGCTTTTGCTTGTTGGCTGCTTTCTGGCTAAAAGATCAATGACAAGAGAAAAATTTGGAAGTTCTTCGCTAGTTTCTTCCATTGGCTATCGAAAAGTTCAGCAGCAGGAACTCGCCGCTAAACTCGACGGGAACTTTGCAGCAAAATGCAACTGCACACGTCAGGTTATATACGCACAGCCATGCGTATATAGAGATATACACCATAATGGTTCAATAGGAATTCGACAGGACCAGCGCACGAGCTATGTTATAAAACTAGTTCTTTTGTGCTGAGAACAAATATATAATGTTAACTTTTTTGTTTTTTTTCTTTTGACAACATAAACGTAACCAAAAAACCAAAGTTTTAACAAACAGGTCTTTTCCCAGCATTTTGAGCTTCTGCCGCCCATAAGAAGCTAAAAGCAGCTGAGAGTAGCACAACAAATGGATCTTGGGTTTTGGTTAGCACAATGCAATGTATGTAATATAGCATTCAGAACACAATTTTTGATCAATGTGACATTAATGAACAATAACGGATGAACAAAATGGTATTAGATGTCACGCATAAGGTGTCCCTATTTTCTGCAACAACGATTCCCTTTAAAGATTCTTTCACAATCAACTTTTGCAAGCGGGGGTCCCCCCGTTGCAACTTTCATCACATTCTCTAAGTATTGCTCTGACAGTCTGTTTCTAAGGCCTGTCTTGATTATGTTTTGGCAAGAAAACCTCCTTTCCCATGAAGCACTGGATGCAGGAATTACCAATGCAATATTGGCAAGAGTTGTGAAAGTTGGGAACTGTTCACAAAGATCTTCATCAGCAAGGAACCTGTTGATGAACTGCTGCATGTTCATAAGGTGGTGAGGTTTAAAAGGAGACTTGAGTCGCAGGTAGTCTGCTCTTGTGACATCTGGATCAACAATGGCAGTTGATCAATGTTTCTGCCCCCCTTGTTGTCTTTGGCTGACCGTAGTGCTAAATAAGCCTGTTCAGAGCATCTGCTCCATGAGTTGCTATATCTGCAGCACTCTCTGGAAGTGAAGAGGGTTGACTACAAGGTTAAGAGCTTTGCAGATATCTAGTGTCTCCTTCGGGAACCTGTCCCAAAGGTTTTCAATTAAATTACCCAGGAATGCGTGACCAGCAGCAATAAACGCTTGCCTTGCATTATCGCCTGCCTGCTGACATTCCTTCTTATGATGCAAACCATCTGTAAGCACTGATTAAGTTCCTTGAAGCTACGGAGATTTGCAAGATCTCCATTTAAGGTTACTCTGGACCTTCGCGGGTGTCCTCGGGGAAAAAAATTCATATACGCGCCATTTTAAAGAAAAACACGGCAAACTATATATCATTGGAAAGCCTAATAAATGTAGATTTCCGAAAAAATATAAATAATTTATTATTGCCGGTTTCTTCAATTCTGCAAAAGAAAATTGCAAACAACCACGAAAATGACCATGCGTCCTTTTTTTTTATTACAAATTTCAAAAATCCCTGACACACTTTTCCCGTGCAAAAAAGTGTCCTGCCTGGGCCAGCCCAGCCCGGCCCTGGCCAGCCCTGTCTGGCCCAACTGGGCCGGCCCAGGCCGGCCCAAAATTAGCATTTTTCAAAAATGCTAATGCCGAAAAATGCTAATGAGTGGCCGCCCCGGGCCGGTATATTCAGCTGGCCTGGACTGGACATGTCGAGCCCGGGCCGACCCAGACTGGCCGTTAGTCACTACTATGAATTTGGGGGCATTTCGTGGAACGGGCCGGCCCAGTCCGGCCCATTCTGATCCTCCCCTTTCTAAAATATGTGAAGGGGCTTTTATTACTTGGTCATGTCCCTGAACAATTTGACAGTCTTGGGTCAATACCAGAATGTGGCTGGCTCAAGTTGGGTGATTTCATCGTTTTTGTTGACAACTGTGAAGCAAATTAGAACACAGAAACTGTGGTCTCTTTCTTAATTTTTTTATTTTCATTCTAAAGTTAAGTCCTTAAGTCATTTCTAAGGGTCTGTATTGTAGTGATTGTGGATGTTACAATAGGTTGCACAGATGAAAGACCACCGCCAGTTGCTTCTTGGAAAAACACACTAAGCTTGGTTAATGCTAGAAGGTCATCCTTCATGAAGCAAGTTGTTGTAACAAATTTGTATTGCTGCACTTGCTCCAAATATCCCTTGGCTTTTGGAGAGTTGTCTATTATTTTCAGCAGTTTGATGATCTAGACAGCCCACAAGTGCCGGCTACCCTGTGTGCAGACATCTCTTATTTCCTTTACTTCATGCGGAAAAAAAACCTATTTTCCATTACTGTCAGTCCTGTGCATCCTGAAAGGTTTCCAACTTCCTCCTGGATTTTTCACAAGTTATTCCATAGTTTTCCAATGCACGGTTTACTGACATATGTGTTTAGAATAAACAGCAAACTGTAGAGAAAGGGATTTTCCTGTAAACTGTAAATTCTTTGCGACCTTGAACAATATTTTTATCGTTGTGCTTCAAGATAGGCAAAAAAATACAGCACTCAATCACGGTGTTGATCTGCCAATTGAAAGCCCCATTGAACTTATGCCGCATAAATTATCCTGAGCGTTTTTTCATGACAGCCAATCAGAATTGAATCTAACAATGCCTACTGTCGTGCAACGAATTAGAGCATGATTCATGAATTCCTGAAAAACAGCAGGATACTGGAACACGATTTGCAACTGACTGAAAACAGTTTATCCTATATGCCTCGAGTGACCTCTTGTTTGTAGTATTTTCTGTAGCACAATCTTCAAAATATACTTTCAGTCATCTTTTGCTTTTTGATTTAGCCGAAAATTTCATTTCTTCCTGTCTTTTCTTAATTTTTTTTGATTGAAGCATCATTTTGACCCTCGTTTAGGTTGTGTAGTTGAATCAGTAAAGGTTCAATCCAAAGGGAAGACAGTTTGAAACAGTGGGTTCTCGTTTATTGCGCTGTTAGTGTTCAACTGGTGGGAAGTTTTTCTTTACAGCTTTGTAATGAAGTTGTTGATAATGAATGCCATGTTTACAATACAGAGTACCCATTTTTTTAAGAACCTTGCCATTGGTTTGGTTGGCAATATGAGTTAAGGGCTTCAGCTGCAGTGTCAGTGACATAAAGAGAATTTCCATTGGTACATAAGCCATTAGGTTGAACAAAAGGGCACCTCACCTGACAACCATCTCGTGATACACTCTTTCGTGATCCTACCACATACTCTGCATGATCTCAACTAGCTTTCCAATCTTCTGAGTGGATTCGTCGGTAAAAACCATTTCTCCTGAGGGGGTAATTGCCAGACCGTAAACTCTTGAACCATTGACTAGGCTATTGTTATACACTCACTAAAACATGCAATGGTTAACTTCTGTATAGAGGTCAGCTCCGATGACTGAGATATCGGTGAAACTCAAGAAAACGAAACGACTCACAGATTCCACAAGACTGGGGTTTATTGTGCCAACTCTTATAGCAGTTGACGATACTTTCAGCTTCAGTCATCAGGGTGCGCAGTGCCTTGTCGTCGAGTTGTTTACCATGTTCTTATAGTAGGGACGACAGGATAGATCGTGGTGTGCATATTTCATGCTCCTAAATGCCTCCCATATGAGAAGCACAGGAAGCGTTTAGATTGAAGTCAATCCAGTCACAGTCCTCTGATGATAAATAATCTTTGATAGATGTAGTGTTGAGTTTTTAGTGCGGCATTGAGTTCGCTCCTTGTTCCTACCAAATTAGTGCCTTGATCGGATCTGAGCTCTTGCACCTTGTCTCTGTGCCTGATAAAGCATCTCAGTGCATTCAAGAAGGAGTCAGGTGTCATGTGATTAAGAGTTTCCAGGTGTATTGTACAAGAGGCAAGGCATGTGAATATTAGTCCCCAGCGTTTTAGCTCCTTCCCTCCTTCCCTGATGTAGAGGGACCGAAAGCATCCATTCCAGTGTACGTAAATGGGGGAGCTGGTGTGACCCGCTCAGTTGGAAGGTCTGCCATTTTCTGGTCTTAAGTGCGGCCTTGTAACTTGCGGCATGCAACACACTTAGCGATGAGGTGGGAAACTACAGAACGTCCATTGATAATGTGGAATCCAGCTTGACGGATAGCGTTGTGAGTCATGCTTTAACCTTGGTGATGCTGCTTCCCGTGATGAAACTGGCGTATGAGAAGACTGGTCACGTGGCTGTTCTTTGGCACAATAAGGGGGTGTTTGACTTGGTAAGAGGAAGTAAAACTCTTGAGACAACCGCCAACTCTAAGCAGTCCTTCTTCATCCAGAAACGGGTCAAGCTTCTGAAGATTGCTGCTCAACTTAACTATTTTGTTTCTTTTGCATGCAGTCTGGCGCTCTTGAAATTGGTTCTTGTTGCCTTCAAGCTCACTTAAGGCTACAATCTCTGCTTTGAAATGATTATGCTAATCTTATGCTGATCTTGCACAGTCGGGGGTCCTCCCTTTTGACGCCAGTTGTGTTGTTTGTTCGGTTTCAATCTTGCAATCGCCCTCTGAACAAGAATGATACATCATTTTAGGTGGTGAAGAGAAATGATTGAAACAGTCAGGTTTCAGCATTTCGGGATAGGTTTGATGAGTCTTGCATTCATCGATCCTGGTGGCTAACATGGATTTTGTCTCCTTTCTAACTTCGTTATCTGATGGATCCAGTGTACAGGTAGGCTGGGTTTGAAAGGGTAGTGGATCTTGTTGCGACAGGAACTGTGGTCCTTTAAACCAGCGGCTGTTCTCCAATAACCCTTTTGCAGTCAAACCAGGAGAGGCTTCATCGGCCGGGTGCTCTTTTCCTGGAACATGGAACCAGTCTCCTGGAGTGCTATGGTCTCGGATGTGCTGCACATGGTTACCAATGTAGACATTGAAACAGCGTGCATTATTGTTGATGTATCCGATTACCATCTCAGAGTCGGTGTAGTAATAACGAATGTTTTCAATGTCAAGTTCATTCTTGAGCATTGTAGCTACATGGATGGAGATGGTGGCTGCCATTAACTCTAGGCGAACTATAAATATTGCCTTAAGTGGAGCAACTCTAGATTTCGCCATCAGGAAGCTAACATGGACTTCGTTCTTCTGGTTGATCATACACAGATAGATCTGACCCAAACTGGTGTCACTTGCATCTGAGAAGCTATGGATCTTGGTGCGAATAGGGTTGCCAAAACCTGGTGGCTTAAGACAGCAGGGAAACGTAAGCATCTGAAGTAGAGGTAACTCTGTGTGCCATTTCTCCCATAGTGGTAGAATATCCTCTGGCACCAGGTCATCCCAGTTGACGTTCTGATGACAGAGTGCTTGTAGCATCTGTTTGCCGACTAAAAAATGATAAAAGGGGTCAGCTTCTTTTCAGTTTCCTTTCTGTCAGCACAAACATTATTGCTGTGAGAAGAGGCTTAATTAACCTACTGGATTCAATTCCCTCTGAAATTCCGGAGAAAGATGGGTCTTCGCCAAAAAACTCTTAATAATTCTTCTTGTTTCCCTTTTAGGAGATGCGGGCTCTATGCCTCCACCAGTCTTTTTTCTCTCCACGGATAACTGGTTCTGTTCTTTCTTGGCGTTGCTAACCATGCCCCGCCACTTCTCCTTTACCTCTCCCACATTTCTTTTACAAACACCCAGGAAGTTCATTCTTGTGGTTATCTCCTCCCACACTGTCATTTTGTTTTTGCTTGTGGGCGTGTTAGAGAATTGGTTCTTATTATAGTCATATTTTTCTCGGCAGCCTCTAAAATTAGAGTGCATTTGCTCGCTGTAAAATTTGGTTTTCTAGCTCGTTTTGCATCTTTTGCTGGCTCGACATTTCCCACCATCTTTGTTGACGAAAGCTATGCACTGGTGATCATTGCATGAGCGTGCCCACATTCACCATGGCAACGGACTGGGTAGCAACTTATCCAGTAGCTGTCTGTGGCACTATCCAGGCTTTGTGCAACAACTTTTTGTCCACTGGATAACTATCCGGTGGATAGCAACTTTATCCAGTGGGTAAGACTATCCAGTGGATAAAGTTGTCTGGTCTTCGAACAACCAGGGCCTGTTATCCTACATTGTAGCATCTTCTACAAACCATCCTGACAGGGCTGATCATGAAAGTAGCTTTTATGAGTTTGAAAGTTTAAGAGGCTGTCTCCCTAAGAGTGTTCTACTCGATCTCGGACTCCGAAATACATTCCCTTCAAATTTCTACCACAAAAACTACTATCTATCCCTACTACTAAAATGCAATTAAAATGATCCAAAAGTTTATTTTGCTCCCGTTTTGAGGATTTGATTGTCAGTATACCGTAAGTGACTAAAATTTGGCTATTTTGGGTGCCATAGTACGGGGTTTTTCAATTATCGTTTAAAAAGACTTCGCACCATCACAACCTTCAAATTTACACCCATTTGATAGCTTATTACTTCTTTTTACCTCTCCTGTGTCATTTGGACATTTTCCCGATCGAAATCGTGTGAAACTGAAAATGATAAATGGACTAATCTAATAAGTCACTCGAACTGGACGAAATAGTGCGTTTGAAGCATGCCAAAATTCTCAATTGAGGCACTTAGGCCAGACTTAAAAACCCGTTCTAGGCATAGACTAAGCACTATTTCCTAGAATTATACAATAAAACTTGCGGCAGAATGCGATTCTGAGAAATTGTGTCGAAGTTTAGTAAGCCATTTTCGCCAATGGTGTCTTGCGTGACATGAATTTCCATTTAAGTGTTGTTATATATATACGCCTAATTAAAGAGATGTCGATGGTGGTTCAAAAAATTATACAAAGTACTTTCCCTGTTTTTGCTATGAAACCGATTCTGGAGGTCCAAAACCTCGAATAGATACTGCAGTTACTTTATTTGCCACTCACCTTGTTCGATAAATAACTCTCCCCTCCGGCAAAGGATTCGGCGGTTTCATTATAGAGGTGATGAAAAGGTCTTTTTCTCTTGGTCATGAGATAACACAAGGAAGCTTTGATCTCTATAGTGCTTTCAGCTATACTTCAAATTCACCAGTTCCAGTCGCCGTGAGTCTTAAGGGGAAACAAACGAGAAAGGAAAACGATTCCAACATCAACCTGGGAGTTGCGTTACACTGTTATCAGTAACGCGATTTACAAATGTTCGTCAACAACATGATAGGCGCAGATGCGACGCAATATCCAAATGACTTTAACATTTTATCAACGTGCGTCAATGATTAAGGTCAGTATTCACCAAACCGTTTTCTTTTTTTTCTCTTCGAGATTTTCTTGTGAAATATCTATGCCTGCCTGACACGAGAAAGAAGCTCTTTGCTTGTGCGCGAGCCTCCGTTACCCTGACTTGTAATTTTCAAGCTCATTCCCATTTGTGCCCGTCCGTTTCGCCCAGCCAGCAAGAAATAGCAGGCTGTTTTTGCTTGTGTTGTTTCTATAATATGGGATATGTTTTGGGTCTGTTTTTTGCCTCAGCTTCCCGCATTCCTCTAGGCTATTTTTTTGTGTCGGCGTTAACCCTCACACGTACAAGCAATCTCATTCCCCCACTGTGATACAAGGGATGGGGTTGATGGACTCTTGGATTTCGTTTTGTTACGATATTTCTAAAAAATTTCGCCTTTTGAAGATGGCCTTAATGCTCTCTACGAGATGAGGTAGAAAGTAGATATTATCATATAAAAACGGTTGAAATTGAAAATTTTTCATGCTAGACGCGTAAAGTGGGAGATATGCTGTTTGTCGATATCTTATACTTTCTCACCGAAAAAAGTTGAAAAACATGCATTTTATATCAAACTTTGCCATAATGTGGCTAATGGATACATGCATAAAGCTTCTGAAAACGGCAGGTGCTGACAAAAAATCTTTTTGAAGAAATTGATAGCCTGCAGGCCTCCTTCCCTTTCTACGTCCCAGGATCATAATTAAGCATCATTTTATTTACAACACCGACACTCGTGAATAACGTCTTTCACCAAATGAATCAGGTCCGCATTTCGATCTTTTGCTCGAAAAAGAACCTCCAAATGGTGAAGTATTGTTTTAGCATGGCGACACTGAATATGCCTATCTTTTCTGTTCTTATAATAGTCACAAAAATCATAGGCGTCAAAACTATGGAATTTGTGAGCCCGATTTCTTCATGTATAT
Source organism: Siderastrea radians (assembly GCA_964017195.1). Lineage (NCBI taxonomy): Eukaryota > Metazoa > Cnidaria > Anthozoa > Scleractinia > Rhizangiidae > Siderastrea > Siderastrea radians. The sequence goes on along the minus strand of OZ024887.1, from coordinate 48,188,313 downwards.
TGTCCACCAAAGCGCAGCAGTCTCATACCAGAATTGACAGCCTCAATATCTTGATTTTCATCTTCTGGCCGGACTGTCGCATCCGTTGATGCAGTGCTAGCATCCTGGCTGCGGGACTTCTGCCGTGAAGCTAAACGTGAAAAGAAGCTGGTAATCTGGGTCTTCGTGAGCCATTCTTCTCTTTCAAACAGCCTTTCGTTTCTTTCATTTCGTGCATTACGTATGCTTTTTGCTTGAACTTGATCTGGGTCAGCCTTTCTCCCATGTCCAACTTTGCCGTGGTCTTGTGGTCAGGATTCAAAATTAATTTTTAGTTTAAATTTTGTCCTTTTTCACCCTCCCTCATCCTTCAGAATGTATGTTCTAAAGTGTTCATGTTGATCGCACGAACGAGCATTACAGCACTTCAAGTTGTAGTACGACAAAAGGTCTAAACTCACATTTTAGATGCGCAAACTGTACTTATTTTAGGAAGGGTGGGGTAGACTGAAGCTCGCACAGGGAGGAGCCACTAGGTCCCGGAAACCACCTGAGCTGTTCTAGCCTGCGACACTCTTAGCCCCGCACGTAGTAGAAAGGAAATAACTTTGCTTGAATAAGTGAAACCAGCTCCAGTAAAAGAAACCCCAATGAAGACAGAGGTCATGACGGCTGAATCACTTATTTAGCGACTCGTTCCTTTTAAAGTCTACAAGGGAGTGGCCATGAAAGGGGTGGGGAGGGGTATGTCTTAACAGACGCAGATGCGACGCAATATCCAAATGACAGTAATTTATCCACATGCGGCAATGATTTAGGCCAGTGTTTATCAAAGCTTTCGTTTTTTCTTTGAGATGTTGTCGTGTAATGTCGTTGCCTGACAAGTAGCCTGTGTAGCTGGCGGTATTGTTGGGTTTAGTGCG